>OY744611.1:37082305-37374805 GCA_963556255.1 Allolobophora icterica
CGCATCGACCGGCAGTGTGTCGCGTAAACCTGGTGTGTCGCTGGTGTGTCGCGATAAAATTGGTGTGTCGCGAATTCTCACAGCCTACGCCCGTCATTTCTACATTACACTTACTTACTTGAAGCTTAGCGGACGTAGGCTGTGAGAATTCCTAACAATCCATTTATAATATCTATTCTATTATATCGTAATCTAAGGTGGCCATGATGTTTATCTTATACAGTACACCATAGACCCCTACACGTTTGCGATGGCGCCGATGTTAACTTTTACCCATTATTGCAACATTTGAAATGGATAAACTGATCAGTATAAAGCGAACATGTTGCGAATCTTCTACTGGTCATGCGAAATCAAATTTTGGTAGCAATGAGACGGGTTCTAGCACCAACAATAGTGAATACGCAAACAATGACACTGCCACTGCTAGTTTTAGTAAACCAATCAAGAAAAACATGAGAAAGAAGAAATCTAGAAAGTTATGTACAAGCAATCCTCAAGAACTCAGTTCTGGGCTAAGACATACAAAGGGGAACATTGCAATACACTGGAGAGGTGGGCGTCCGGAGGAGGGCAAGGGGGCATTTGTCACCGAATTTTGCAAATATGTTACAAAAATAAAATCTTTTTATTACTATGATTATTATAACAGCCCAACACGATTTTAAATGCAAAAACCTCTTAATTATTTAGGTAAGTTATTTATTTTTAAAGTTGTCACGTGTTCTATGTTCATGAATATGGAAACACGTCACTTTACTCCTCCTACAAAATGTTGTGCCATGTAAAAAATTTTGCCCTCTGTAAAAATTCCTGCAAACACCCATGCTGGCGAGCAGAGCAATCAAAGAGTTGGTTTCATTTCATAGTTCCTACTTATCTGAGCAAGGTTTTTCTCGGATGATCAACATAAAGAAAAAAGGAATAAAGTGGTCAGAAGATCTCTCTCAGCCTGCTTAGGTGATGCACTTACAAAAACTGTGGATCCTCCATTTGCAAATAATCCACAGAAAATCCAGGACCAAAATCTCAAAATCTCAGTAACTAAGTTAACATAGAAACTGGAAAGGATTTAACATGAACATTTTCATTCATTAAAAATGTTAAAAATTTTAAATGTTAAACTAGTTTAACTTTAACATTTTTAACAATGTTCACATACGATTGCATGGTGTGTCGCCAAATTTGGTGGCAAGTTTAGGTGTGTCGCGTGCCAAAAAAGGTTGAGAACCACTGGTGTATAGCACCTTATGCTTATATTGACTCCAAAATTCTCTTATAGTGGCGCTATGTAAATGGCATGGCGCATCTATACATTAAGTGCCATGGCAGTTATATATATATATATATATATATATATATATATAACACAAATATATTGACTATATAAACTGTGTTATGTATATAACACGAATCCACAGGCCAACAGCCCACCCACTTAATCACCCAACCCGTCACACAGACCTACCCACCCACTTCAGTCCACCCACCAGCCCAACTACTACAGTCTTAGACTATGCAGTCAGCGATATGATGGGTGAGGTCTTCTAGTGAAGACACCGATGGTTAGGTCACTTGCAACGAACGATAGATGACGTCATGGAAAATCCAAGGACAGATAAATAAGTAGTGGAAGACGACGGTTAAGCTGGAAAGACAACATAAACGGAGACCTAGGAAGACTTTAACTACATATGAATAGGCCTAAAGCAATTGATTTGACAAATGACCAAAAGAATAGAGGTAATATATCCGCACCCATCGTCGTAAATTGGCTGGTGGTGGTGGTGGTGATGGTGGTGGTGATGATGATGATGATGATGATGATGATGATGATGATGATGATGATGATGATGATGATGATGATGATGATGATGATGATGAATTGATGATGATAATGATGATGATGATAACTGCGTAACTAACAAAGCTATAGGGCCTATGTAACGCGAATTGGTACATGCATGTATGCATAAATTCATAGCATGTGCATATTTTTGCACCTCAACCTTGGACATTTTATCATAGGCCTAACTTATTTAATATAGTTCTACTCCAGGCTCTATCCTTTCCAGTGGCTCATCTCGTTTCCATTTTTTCAGAAAATCCTCGGCAACATCGTTCAGAAACGTGAGTGGAACTGCGTCGTTCCTGGCGCTGAATCTGTCTGTTTCGTCTCCAAACCTTTTGGCTCATTTGCAGATATCGTCGTAAGTTAATTCAGCACAGAATATTTCAAAGATCCTAGATCGCAGACCTAGAACAAACCAATAAACCGTAGATGTACTTTAGTCAATACTATAGATGATCTATCTATCTATCAATCTATCTATCTATCTATCTATCTATCTATCTATCTATCTATCTATCTATCTATCTATCTATCTATCTATCTATCTATCTATCTATCTATCTATCTATCTATCTATCTATCTATCTATCTATCTATCTATCTATCTATCTATCTATCTATCTATCTATCTATCTATCTATCTATCTGTCACGTCCTACTCTGTTCACTCGTGACAAGTTAGGCCCGCGACGTCGTTCCTTAGACCAGGAAGAGGCTATACGGTTTTCCTTTTAATATCTAAGTCTACACAGAGTTATATTAGTTACGAGAAGAGAAAAGGTTAGTGTTTCTGTAGCGGCTTCTTGACCAGATGTTCAGGTCTCGCCTGCAAGTCCAACCGAAGATGATCCTTCGTCCGATCGCTCTATCATATATATCCTGTCCTCTCTACATCTGTCGTCGCAAACGTCTTGCTCCCCCGCCACGCCTCGCCTGTGAAGACGGTGAGGCCTGCTATCACCTTCGTCGTCTGTTCTCTTTAATGTCCCCCTCTGGGCCTTGCCAGATGTGGTCGGCCTCATTAGCAGAGTTCGTCGGACGACCGTTACCCCGTGTCATCGAGTGCGCTGCGGCTGACCTCCCCCAGCATCAGCCATTAGTGGCGCCCGCTGCTCGTGGTCTGTCCGAGCCGCGACGAATTATCACAGATAACGGTTACCCGTTATCTTGATCATAGGTTGGTCGAGAGCAGGGGCTGCAAACCGTTGCCTTGATGCCGCTACGATGAATCGTAATAGGAGCTTGGCGCAGGCTGCGACATTCCCTCCCATCCCAAGACGATGGCGCATGTCCGCGATCCTCGACATCGTCCTCGGCTCTTCGTTGTACGTCCATGTAGATATCGTCTCCCGGATATATATATATATACAAAACAAACACACACATTAGTAGCAATTATATACACTAGACAGGGTTCGACCCTCGTCATGACTGGGTCTCCTACTCCTCCTCATTCAAATCCGGGACAAGAAATCGGCTGCGATGTTCTTATGTCCCGGCAGGTATCGAAAATCTACATTGAATTGCTGTAGCGCCAGAGACCATCTAGCCAATTTAGCACTTTTTGGTGCCGCTTCAGTCAGAAAAGACAGAGGGTTGTGATCCGAGAAAACAATCACTTTGGATAAAAATACCCAGGATCGAAAGCGTTTTAGGGCCCAAATGACTGCGAAGGCCTCCCGCTCAATCGTGGACCAACGGGACTGGGTTTCTGATAATTTCATGCTGGCAAAGGATATCGGCTTTTCGCCTCCCTCCTCTGTCCATTGGATCAGACAACACCCAATAGCCGAGGCGCTTGCGTCTACCAGAAGGCCAAAGTCCTTCGAGAAATCTATTGTATGTAAACGTGTCGCCCTACTCAGGTCGGCCTTTAATTTATCTAGCGCCTCTTGATGTTTCAGGTCCCACGGGACCTTATTGGGCACGTTCTTCTGCGTTAGATTAGTTATTACCCGCGCTGTTTCGGCCAATGAAGGGATAAAATTCCGGAAGTAGCTAAAAAAGCCCATGATGCGTCTTACATCTTTCTTCGTTACAGGGGGTTGTATATCCCCTAGTGTGGCTATTTTACTTGGGTCCGGTTCGATGATACCTGACCCGACCATGTGACCTACGAACGTTGTTTTGCCTTGAGCGAAGCTGCATTTCTTGAGACTTAGGGTTAGGCCTGAGTCCTGAATGGTCTGTAGGAATTTATCTAAGTGCTCCAGGTGCGACGGCCAATCCATAGAGAACACCGACATGTCGTCGACAAAGGGTTCCGTGAAGTCGCGCACTGGTTGCAGAGTTTTTGAGATGCATCGGATGAAAGTATTACTTGCTGACTTGAGCCCAAATGGCATCCGATTAAATTCGAACAACCCCGCATCGCAGACGAAGGCCGTGGCCCAGCGAGATTCCAATTTGACCGGAAGTTGCCAGTACCCGCTTTTCGCGTCAAAACAGCTGATGTATTTAGCTCGTCCGACCTTTTGTAATACATCACTGATATCCGGGGTGGGGAAACAATCCCCCATGGAGTGGCGGTTGACGTGACGATAATCAATCGCCAATCGTACACCGTTCTGTCCCTTGGGGCCCTTGAGGACGCATACCACCGGGCTAGCCATCTCGCTATTGGACGGTGAGATTATCCCTAGGTCCAACATTTCCTGGATCTGACGGGCTACCTCTGGTTTAAGCAGTTCTGGGACCTTATAGGCCCGTAAACGTTTGGGCCTGAAATCCGGCAGAAGCCGGATCTCGTGTTCAAAAAGTGGACAGAAGCCGGGGTTATCAGAAAATACGTCCGATCCCTCGGTTGACCACCTGCAATTCGCTCGTGCTCCCGTTGGTTCAGCTCGTCTGCTTGACCTCTAGTTGAGCGTCTCGGATGTTGACCATCTGGTACTCGTATCTCTGCGTTGGTTCCTCCGTTCCTGCACCGCCTGATTAAGGCTGCTGGTCACTGATTGTGCCAGCAACACTTAAACCTCAAATCCCACTTCTGACACCAGTAATGTCACGACCCTAGCGATCTATATTGCCAGAAGGCCCTTGTCGTGACAAATAACACTCGGTGCGAAGGAATGGTTTAATATTTATTATTAAAATGACAACTACAGAGATAGAATACTTAAAAGAAATCGTGAGGTACACTTGGCGAATTACAATCGAGCGACCCTATAGTTCTCAAACGTTCTCAGTCTGATGGTTCATGCAGCAATGCTACTCAAAGCGTGTTCGCACAGTTGCCGTCAGGTGTCGCTCCGCCAAAGTCCTCCGCCAGTGTCCTCCTGCGGCCAGCCTCAGTCGGCCTTATGTACAGTTCGCTTATCGCCTTAACGAGTGCCAACTGTCATAATTGAAAGACCTCCTCCGTGGTCGGGCGTACGAGATTGACCATGTCCAATCGATTAGCCACGGGCGCCATCTGGGGTCCACCTTCGCAGCTCGCCCTCGATGCCCCGGTGGGAACCCTTATCCGACCGACGATGAATTAATGGCCTTTCGCCCGTTGACCGTTGACGAACTCGATGACCTCTGACGGTTGAACAGCGAGTTCCACAGGTCCGGCTTCTGTAGCGTCCTGTCTGCGTCAGATCACCATTGTCAGGAATGCTGGACCGTGACACTATCTATCTATCTATCTATCTATCTATCTATCTATCTATCTATCTATCTATCTATCTATCTATCTATCTATCTATCTATCTATCTATCTATCTATCTATCTATATATCTATATATCTATATCTATATCTATATCTATCTATATTTATCTATCTATATCTATCTTTCTATATCTATCTATCTATCTATCTATCTATCTATCTATCTATCTATCTATCTATCTATCTATCTATCTATCTATCTATCTATCTATCTATCTATCTATCTATCTATCTATCTATCTATCTATCTATCTATATCTATCTATATATGTCTGTCTGTCTGTCTGTCTCTCTATCTATCTATCTATCTATCTATCTATCTATCTATCTATCTATCTATCTATCTATCTATCTATCTATCTATCTATCTATCTATCTATCTATCTATCTATCTATCTATCTATCAGATTTATATAGCGCCCCTTAAAAGAGTCTACTCAGAGGCTGATTAGATTATCTACTCAGAAGAGATGATGTAACATGATCTTATCTGACCTGACACGAATCTAATCTAATCTAATCTAATCTAATCTATTCTAATCTAATCTAATCTAATCTAATCTAATCTAATCTAATCTAATCTATTCTAATCTAATCTAATCTAATCTAATCTAATCTAATCTAATCTAATCTAATCTAATCTAATCTAATCTAATCTATTCTAATCTAATCTAATCTAATCTAATCTATTCTAATCTAATATATTCTAATCTAATCTAATCTAATCTAATCTATTCTAATCTATTCTAATCTAATCTAATCTAATCTAATCTAATCTAATCTATTCTAATCTAATCTATTCTAATCTAATCTAATCTAATCTAATCTAATCTAATCTAATCTAATCTAATCTATTCTAATCTAATCTATTCTAATCTAATCTAATCTAATCTAATCTAATCTAATCTAATCTAATCTAATCTAATCTAATCTAATCTATTCTAATCTAATCTAATCTAATCTAATCTAATCTAATCTAATCTAATCTAATCTAATCTAATCTATTCTAATCTAATCTAATCTAATCTAATCTATTCTAATCTAATCTAATCTAATCTAATCTAATCTATTCTAATCTAATCTAATCTAATCTAATCTAATCTAATCTAATCTAATCTATTCTAATCTATTCTAATCTATTCTAATCTAATCTAATCTAATCTAATCTAATCTAATCTAATCTAATCTAATCTAATCTAATCTATTCTATTCTAATCTATTCTAATCTATTCTAATCTAATCTAATCTAATCTAATCTAATCTAATCTAATCTAATCTAATCTAATCTAATCTAATCTAATCTATTCTATTCTAATCTAATCTATTCTAATCTAATCTAATCTAATCTAATCTAATCTAATCTAATCTAATCTAATCTAATCTATTGTAATCTAATCTATTCTAATCTAATCTAATCTAATCTATTCTAATCTAATCTAATCTAATCTAATCTAATCTAATCTAATCTATTCTAATCTAATCTAATCTAATCTAATCTAATCTATTCTAATCTAATCTAATCTAATCTAATCTATTCTAATCTAATCTAATCTAATCTAATCTAATCTAATCTAATCTAATCTATTCTAATCTAATCTAATCTATTCTAATCTATTCTAATCTAATCTAATCTAATCTAATCTAATCTAATCTAATCTAATCTAATCTATTCTAATCTAATCTAATCTAATCTAATCTAATCTATTCTAATCTAATCTAATCTAATCTAATCTAATCTAATCTAATCTAATCTAATCTAATCTATTCTAATCTAATCTATTCTAATCTAATCTAATCTAATCTAATCTAATCTAATCTAATCTAATCTAATCTAATCTAATCTATTCTAATCTAATCTATTCTAATCTAATCTAATCTAATCTAATCTAATCTAATCTAATCTAATCTAATCTAATCTAATCTATTCTAATCTAATCTATTCTAATCTAATCTAATCTAATCTAATCTAATCTAATCTAATCTAATCTAATCTATTCTAATCTAATCTAATCTAATCTATTCTAATCTAATCTATTCTAATCTAATCTAATCTATTCTAATCTATTCTAATCTAATCTAATCTAATCTAATCTAATCTATTCTAATCTAATCTAATCTAATCTAATCTAATCTAATCTATTCTAATCTAATCTATTCTAATCTAATCTAATCTAATCTAATCTAATCTAATCTAATCTAATCTAATCTAATCTATTCTAATCTATTCTAATCTATTCTATTCTAATCTAATCTAATCTAATCTAATCTAATCTAATCTAATCTAATCTAATCTAATCTATTCTAATCTAATCTAATCTAATCTAATCTAATCTAATCTAATCTAATCTAATCTAATCTATTCTAATCTAATCTATTCTAATCTATTCTATTCTAATCTAATCTAATCTAATCTAATCTAATCTAATCTAATCTAATCTAATCTAATCTAATCTAATCTAATCTAATCTAATCTATTCTAATCTAATCTAATCTAATCTAATCTAATCTAATCTAATCTAATCTATTCTGATCTATTCTGATCTATTCTGATCTGATCTGATCTATTCTGATCTGATCTGATCTGATCTGATCTGATCTGATCTGATCTGATCTGATCTGATCTGATCTATTCTGATCTAATCTAATCTAATCTAATCTAATCTAATCTAATCTAATCTAATCTAATCTAATCTAATCTATTCTAATCTATTCTAATCTAATCTAATCTAATCTAATCTAATCTATTCTAATCTATTCTAATCTAATCTAATCTAATCTATTCTAATCTAATCTAATCTAATCTAATCTAATCTAATCTAATCTAATCTATTCTATTCTATTCTAATCTAATCTAATCTAATCTAATCTAATCTAATCTAATCTAATCTAATCTAATCTAATCTAATCTAATTTGCCCTATAGTCAGTTCTATTCGTGTGTAGTGTGTAGTCTAGTTTACGTGGAATGTTGCTGCTTTTACACTTATCAATCTTTGGTTAGCAAACCCAAACTTTGACATCCTGGGCTGGATTAGAAGTAACACGGTGGTCTGTACACTTAAATGGCCTGGTACCCATTCAAACGGGCAGCGGTGGTGAATGATCTCCACTGAAAAATGACCTGAGTCGAAGCCATGCGGTCGCTGTAGGAAAAATGTACGCCTTGGTATTTATTTAGGAGTGTTGATGAAGTACCTGTTACTCGAGGGCTATAACGGGAATCTGGGATGCTGTTTAGAGCAATGATAAGGTTCAGAATATCCAAGGCCATAACGATATGACAAATGATGTTTGTTTATCTAGTTACTCTTTTTTAAATGCGCTGTATAAATGTCACACAAATTGTATTATAGACGATGCATATCGAACAAAGCAGTTGCCGTCTCCTGCGCTGATTCAGGTCTGTAGACGATTCATGTTATGCGGTCTGACATAAGAGATTTTTCTGACCTAAGAGATTTTCCTTGCCTAAGAGATTTTCCTGACCTAAGAGATTTTTCTGACCTAAGAGATTTTTCTGACCTAAGAGATTTTCCTGACCATAAGGGATTGTCCCGACCTAAGAGATTTTCCCGACCTATGAGATTTTCCTTGCCTAAGAGATTTTCCTGACCTACGAGATTTTTCTGACCCAAGAGATTTTCCTGACCTAAGAGATTTTCCTGACCATAAGGGATTGTCCCGACCTAATAGAGTTTCCCGACCTAAGAGATTTTCCCGACCTAAGAGATTTCCCTGACTTATGAGCGTTGCAACTGAGATATAGAATCCGATAGGAAAAGGACGTACATTACTTAGGCTCCTATACGACTTATCTGATGTTATCGAAGCGAGGATTATCTGTGTCCAGTAGTGAAAGTCTGTTCAATGATGCGCCTTCGATTACACATGCCTTGAGACACAGAAGTAGTAAGTAAGTAACGACGAGCCTTAAGTGCGGCCAGGTGAAGTATAGGAAAAGGTAAGGAAAGGTAAGGTGAAAAAGAATAGGGTAAGTTAAGATAAGGCAACGTAACGTGAAAACAACTGCAGGTGATCGCTTTAACAGTGGCTGCATCTCATGATGCTGCAGTCAACGAGAAACTATAAAGAACCCGCGACGTATACCTCTCTACTAATTAAACAAATTGTAATTACAGTCGGGTACATTGAATAACATTAACTTGCATTAACATAATTTGCATTACGTCAGTTTATATTACAGTAGGCGTATACCTTAGTTACAATTCCTTGTGTGGATTTTACATTAAATTCAGGTCGATTGAATTACAATAATTTGCGTCGATTTACATTAATATAATTTAAAATATGTTAAATTACGTTACACGACATTACATGACGTTTATTTGGATTGGTAAATGGATGATCTGGAGACGAGTAAGTGAGAGTCAATGCATCACATTCGTTTGTAATGCAGAGTGCGGGACTCGAGGGGACATCCCTCCAGACAGCGTCGGTCCCTACATCATCAACGGACAGCGCGCCAAGCGAGGTGCCTGGCCGTGGCAGGTGCTTTACGAAATTGGATACTATTACAGCAGCGACGATCCCTCCAACTTCCAATGGGCTACTTACTGCGGCGGAGTTATCCTTAACGAACAATGGATTCTAACGGCTGGACACTGCACTCAGGCACCCAGTGGCATAGGGTAGGGGCACGTCACATCATGGTCGCTCATATCAAACTCTAGTAGGCCTACGTTTCTTCCTCTGATATAAAAGAATTATTTCTGTAACGTTTCTGTTGCAAGGTACGGTAGACGTGAACGGCCCTGGCAAGGTACGGTAGCCGTGAACGGCTCTAGCGAGAAACGGTAGACGTGAACGGCCCTGGCAAGGTAACGTAGACGTGAACGGCCCTAACGAGATACGGTAGACGTGAACGGCCCTGGCAAGGTACGGTAGCCGTGAACGGCTCTAGCGAGACACGGTAGACGTGAACGGCCCTGGCAAGGTAACGTAGACGTCAACGGCCCTAGCGAGATACGGTAGACGTCAACGGTCCTGGCAAGGTACGGTAGACGTCAACGGCCCTAGCGAGATACGGTAGACGTCAACGGTCCTGGCAAGGTACGGTAGCCGTGAACGGCTCTAGCGAGACACGGTAGACGTGAACGGCCCTGGCAAGGTAACGTAGACGTCAACGGCCCTAGCGAGATACGGTAGACGTCAACGGTCCTGGCAAGGTACGGTAGACGTCAACGGCCCTAGCGAGATACGGTAGACGTCAACGGTCCTGGCAAGGTACGGTAGCCGTGAACGGCTCTAGCGAGATACGGTAGACGTCAACGGCCCTGGCAGCCATAAGATGTCGGTAAACGCTGAATATTACTCTGATGCAACATGCATTCCGAAGCATACAAGCGCTAAATCCATCAACAGTCAGTCTGCCAACCGCAGTTAGCAGCACTGTCGTACGCGTTAAGGTTAGGCCATTGAACTATGGCTATGGTATTTCGCGTTGAGTTAGTTGACAATGCAAACTGATCCTGATGGATTCCGGCCAGAAATCGAAATCTAATCGTAATCTCCGAATTAAAGACGATGTAATCATTTGCTTCTAATTTCTGAAGAAAACACAGAGGCAAGAAGGCGGCTGTTATTTTCTAGCAATGTTTACAATATGGTGCGTAAGCGAACTTTTGTAATCAACCCTGGAACAGAAGGAAAAGCTAAAAATAATCAGGAAAGCCCCATTCTTCCTCACTCATAGTGTGGGTGTAAACGTAGTTGTGTGTACTCATCTCCAGTATATCGAAGAGTTTTTATTCATTTTGCATTTATAAGAACTTTGCATTAAAATTCTGTTCCCTGTGTGTACTTGCTATCGTAGCTACACCGGTAACGTGAGACCTGCCAACGTGCGCATATCGTTAGGGTCGGTGTCTCGTCTGGGTGACAACGACACAGTGTACGCAAGGGTCGACCAGGTTTACACTCACCCGTCTTACACCAGTTCCCCCCGTACGGACAACGACGTCGGACTGTTACGGTTGAGTGAACCTTTGAATTTCACGGATACGATTCGACCCATCTGCCTTCCGACGGCAACTGAAGACATCTCGAAGTTCAGGGTCTGTGTCGACACCGGATTTGGTCAGACAAATAGTGGCGGTAAGTGGACTTCGTTCTGACGCAAAGACCAGTCTATGCAGACGTATGTATGTGGAATGCGTGTATGTATGTATGTATGTATGTATGTATGTATGTTTGTATTTATGTATGTATGTATGTATGTTTGTATTTATGTTTGTATGTATGTTTGTTTGTTTGTATGCATGTATGTATGTATGTGTGAATGTGTGTATGTATGTATGTATTAATGTATGCATGTGTAATTGTGTATGGATGTATGTATGTATGTATGTATGTATGTATGTATGTATGCATGTATGTATGTATGTATGCATGTATATATGTATGTATGTATGCAGGCTTCGTTTTTAAACTACTGCTTTAGCTTTTTCGCTGTCTTCATGAAATGCAACTACGCATAGTTCCTACGTAACCATCACTCCACTCAAATTCTCTTTCTAATATCTGCTTCTCTTCTTCATAACTGAACTGGCATCATCTCTCGTCGTTCCGAAGACACGTCTGCTAGTTTTGCTATCCTAGCTATTGCACGCCTTCTGTGATATTATTACAAGATTTCTCAGTTACTTCAATTCAATTCCAGTTTCGTTTTAAAGTGTTTTCTTCGATTCATTTTTGACAGAGTTGATCTGGCAAATATAAATATCAAGAGAAAAAACTTAAACGACCACTCTAATATATTTTGAAAGAGATGCCATAAGATCTCAGACTTCAGTTAGCATCCATTTCATGTTTCAAAGTATAAGCTTACCTGCAACGTTGGAAGTACTCTTTACCTATGCATATGCATCTGTTGGCCCGGCCCTCTGGAATGATCTTCCTTCCATGACTCGTTCTCAGATCCTAACTGGGGCATTGCTGCTACTTCTCGCTTGTCTTAAGACTTTCTTTTATCACGGAGCTCGCATTGGGAGCGCCTCTGATTAGGTTGTACTGTGAGAGGCGCTCTATATATATATTCGTAAATACAATACAATAAAAAAAAATACAATACATTGTTTGCCTTGCAACTGTTTTCATGTTCCACAGGTGCTTCGGACTATCTACTTCAGGCGAGAATGAACGTAATTCCGTACAAAGATTGTTATTTCTACATTGATTACTACTTAAGAGGTCAAACACAGATCTGCATCGGGACTCTACCTACTGAATATGACAACAACATATGTCTCGTAAGTGTAGCACTGTTCTTGAATGTATACCCAGCGTTGTATCGGACGCTTAGCTCGGCAATCAGATTGGCTTATTGTCCACAGTCTTAACTACTTCAAGTTGGTATAAGAAAACACCAGAGAATTCAGAGGACACAAATAAGAATAAGACAACTTTTAAAAAATTAATTATTATAATTAATATCATATAATTATACCTGCATTTATTCGTTGTTATCACGCTCGCAATTTTTAATTAAAATAAATGTTCAATTTTTATTTTTTAAATATTTTTTTGACTTTTTATCGCCTTCGGGAATGTGCCGCCCCTAAATCCGCCACTGTTCTATAGACGTTTCAACTAGGTCTTCATATAAATGAGTTTGGACGCAGCAGCGTAGAGTACCCGTTGACTCGCCACAATAATTTTATAATCTGGACTATTATTATCTACCATAGTCTGGACTATTATAATCTATCATAATCTGGACTATTACAATCTATTATTATCTGAACTATAATAATCTATTATAATCTGAACTATTATAATCTATTATAGGCAAGGTGCGACCGTACGTACGGTACGTACGTTATTTTTTTCTATAACGTACGTACGGTACGCGTACGTTATTATGCCGTACGTTACCGTACGTTCACATCTGTTACTGACGAAAATAAAATACATAACATTATGCACAAGAAAAGTCAATAATAGTTGGTGATTGACGGTCGTAAATAATTTTAACCATTACATCAGTCATCTGTGGCTGTTCAATTATCTCTACTTTCACTTTTAAATTCCAAATTGTTAATATTATGTCTAACGTATAGGCCCCTAGTGTGAAGAATGTTAACATTTCACGGCACACTTCAGAAGATGGTCAGTGCCAGTGGTCATTTTATTGGTAATACTAAATTTCAGTACCGTTCGTAAATAACTAGGCCTGTGTACGGGGAGACCAATATTGTAGAGCTAAACTGATCATTTTTGACGTACGCGTACGGTACGCGTACCTTATAAGACTATATTTATATTGAAGTTCTTTGTGAATGATCAGATAAATTTGTGGCATTTTTAACGTACGCGTACGGTACGCGTACGTTATTTTTTTCGATAACGTACGTACGGTACGCGTACGTTATTCCGGGAGGTAACGTACGGTCGCACTATGATTATAGGCCTATTCAGTTCTCTAGTGTAATCTAGAGTATAATAATCACCTTTTAAGTTTACCCGACCAGTAGGCCCTACATGTACGAATTCGAGTCTAGTGAGAATGTTGAATAACTAAATTTAATATATAAAAATTGAACTTTACAGCGTCGTTGAAAGCTTAAACTTTGCTCGAGACGAGACAGTGACACGCGCCATTGTCTTCTATGTACTGACACAGTTACCATAGACAAAACGTAGGCTAACATAGAAAGTCCATAACCTATATGACCTGACCTGGATCTTACCAATGACGTAGTCTACTGAATTCACAGCATTATGCGCAGCTTTGTTAACTGTTGGTCTTTGTCTTGGCACAGGGAGACAGCGGAGGACCATTTGCCTGTGAAGACTACTCAGGTGCGTGGAAGGTGATGGGCATCAACAGTTACGTCATCGGCAACTTTAACTCGCCCACCTGTTCTCGTAGCATCGTCGCCCGAGTGACGGCCTTCGTTGACTGGATCCAGCAGACGATGGCAGCCAATTCCGCCTGACGGAAATAGGCCATAACCTATGACCTGACCTGGATCTAGCAGACCTAACCACGGAGGCATATTCTTCCGCGTGGGTTTAGCCTTATATATTAATAAAGTAAGATAAGGTTGACATCAATGGCCTTGGAAGCCATAAGATGTCGTTAAAAACAATGTAGACTACTTCAAATTGTATCGACTTTATTTCCCTCTGTCCTCGGCTTGCATTCACACCGATCATTCAGTGTACTTTAGTAAGATTATTAAGCAGAATTCCCTTAGACATGTGATTCATCTGGGCGGTCCTTAAGATTCAAGTCGTTTGCGATTGATTGATTGATTAATCATCTACTTAAAGATTAGAAATGATTACGCTATCTAATGCTCGCAGGACAATTAAGAAAAGCCTTTGATGCCGCATTCCCAAAATCGTTTAATGATCAATTATCATCAATAATAATTATCTAATTATCACGCTTTTGATGAGTTGCTGTAGAGGTGTGTAAGTAAATGTGTCATACCTTAACGTTTTAGATTTACCTCAGTTTTTCGGTCTTAATTCTGAAGACTTTCAGATTATAAAATACATATTCACAAAATGAAGACTGACTTCATTGATATAATAATTAATCAATCCATATGCGCTACAGCCAATGCCGTCTATATACTGACACAGTTACCATAACCAAAACGTTACAAAGAAAGTTCATTACCTATGACCTGACCTGGATCTTCCAGCACAATGACTTCCGGTTTCTAGAAATTCGTTACCAATAAAGCATGCTATCTGGATCAACACCTGACGCACTCACAAAGACACGAAGGCGAAAGGGTCATTCGATAACCAGGGAATTAGGGCAGGTCACTGGGGTCAACCGTTGTGCCGTCGGCTCAGTTGCCTATTATTACCAAGAGCTAATCTAGTCTTATCTAATGACTTATTTATATAGCGCCGTTATCGTAATACGTAAGGCATCAATCGATGGTCGCGTCAAGTGAAGTCATAGTTAAAGTCATAGTTAAAGTCATAGTTTAAGTCATAGTTAAAGTCATAGTTAAAGTCATAGTTTAAGTCATAGTTAAAGTCATAGTTAAAGTCATAGTTTAAGTCATAGTTAAAGTCATAGTTAATGTCATAGTTAAAGTCATAGTTAAAGTCATAGTTAATGTCATAGTTAAAGTCATAGTTAATGTCATAGTTAAAGTCATAGTTTAAGTCATAGTTAAAGTCATAGTTAAAGTCATAGTTTAAGTCATAGTTAAAGTCATAGTTAAAGTCATAGTTTAAGTCATAGTTAAAGTCATAGTTAAAGTCATAGTTTAAGTCATAGTTAAAGTCATAGTTAAAGTCATAGTTTAAGTCATAGTTAAAGTCATAGTTAAAGTCATAGTTTAAGTCATAGTTAAAGTCATAGTTAAAGTCATAGTTTAAGTCATAGTTAAAGTCATAGTTAATGTCATAGTTAAAGTCATAGTTAAAGTCATAGTTAATGTCATAGTTAAAGTCATGGTTAAATCATAGTTAATGTCATAGTTAAAGTCATAGTTAAAGTCATAGTTAAAGTCATAGTTAAAGTCACAGTTAAAGTCACAGTTAAAGTCATGATCCGTTAGAGAAGTCAGGTCGAAATCGGATAAGTCAGGGAATCGGAAGTCATTGCAGTACTCGTGTAATATGTTGATACTCTTAGGGCTTTCGCTGTCGCTCTTGACAGATCATTATGAACCACGTCGCAAAATCTCTTAGCGATTCCAACGAGAAGTGAGTTGCAGTAGTCACGGAAACAAGAAACAGTGCACCTGCGAGTTAGGCTAAGACAGGGTGAGGACGTGAAGGAGCGTATCATGAACGACGGTATCAAAAGTGGCAGGAAGATCAAGTAAAATGAGTGCAGTTGCATTTTCTTTGTCAATTGGACCGATTATGTCATTGTAAACGGTTGAATGGTCGATTTTTCGATTTCAATCACCAATCTATCCATGTAGCATGCTTTGCAGGTAAAGAATCTGTAGAAGCCGTAAATTTGTCCTGCAGTCTATCAGCCATTCTCTCAAATTAAGTCATCAATAGCAGCTTATTGAGTGTGAACGATTACTGACTGGATATATATAGAGGCTTGCGCTTTGACCTACATCTCCACATCCCGATGTGACTAAAATGACAACCATAAGGCGGAGAGTGAGGGTGATATCAGATCTTCCATCACCGTGGCTCCGATCTATGGCGCCTGCAGCCAGCGGGTCGGTCATGGTGGTCAGTCTCTCAGGTGACCTGTTTGGATGACAGTCTGCCTGTCTTACTGTCTGTGACTCAGTTCGTCTGGCTCTCGGTTTACCTGTGCATATGTGACGAACGTAAATTTATATAATGTCTGTTTGAACGAATGGTTAGAGCAACATAAATGCGGCCACGCACACAGAGTAATTAACATATTATCGCATCTCATTAAGTCTATTAATAGACTACCAATTCTAGACTAGCCCGGCAGATTTCTGTATGCACCTGACAGAATGGAGGTTTCTCATTGGTCAGAAATGCCCGGGGATATTTGGCGCCAAGTGAACTGTCTATAAAACAGTGAGGCCTGGCATGCTACGCGCCTTTTTCTGTGTGGATGTCGTCGCAGTGAGACGTGCGGCCTTTTCTGTGTTGTTTTCGTCGCTGTTGGACGTGTTGGTGAAACTTAATCGTTCAATGCGCTGATCTGGGTCTGAAACGATTATTTGACTAATCGAAGTTGTACGATTGATCGGGAGATAATCGTAAATCATCGAACCTTTCGGTATTGAAGGTTGAGTATCGATTCCAGTTGTTTTGAAGGCATTTTGGTATCGATCGGTGGATTTATATTTTTATGTGGCCATATGTAAGAGATATATACAGCGCTACTATCGGATCATGAATAATGTATAAATAAGTTAATTAAGGATTTACTCCGATAAAACAAATCAGACATCGGTTTTGTATATTTGCCTATGTATCCGTTTGACAATTATGACCCAAGTGTGAAGTTTCATTTCTGCATTAACGGATTTAAGAACATTGACAATTATTAGTAATAACAGAATTTAATTCCTGTAAATTTCAATATATATCTAATTCATTTTGAAGCTTAAATAAAATGATGACAGCAAAGTCAGCTGCCATTTTATCAGGCGAAGTTGTGGAATTGTGTGAAATAATGAGGGGATTTATCTTGCGCCAAGAGAAATTAGAAAGTTGCATGTCGCAACTAGGAACAAGCATGTCACAGTTAGCGCGGGAAGTTGGTCGTTTAGGCGGGAACTTTCCCGCCGAAAATACTGTTGTAAGGGCAGAAGGACCTTTAACACACGCAGACATATGTCAGGAAATATCGTTGGTACCAGAAAGTTATATAGTGCTCGACACAAGTGGTGCTGAGGTAAGAAATAAGCCCCATATGGTCCCGGGTTCAAATCCCGCGCGTTTTGTCCAGTCAGCCGATGCCTTGCAACAGGGCGCGCGCTCGCTAGAGGGCAATGAGAACGCCACACATATACATGTAGGTACTGTACCTTAGTACTTTTGTGGTACATATTCCTCACTCTGCGTATATACACGAAGCAGGCGGAGACTGCGATCCCTAGGTAGGCACAATAATAAAATATTGATTGGTATTGTTTAAAAAGTGAGGGTACGGTACCCCCGTCCATAAAGTGGGGTACGGGTACCCCTCGTACACCCAACAAATTAAGCCTGTGTCCATTGGATATGGTAGGCCTAACGTTTGACACTGACGGCTGATTACAAGCCGTCTCGTACGAGTTAGTCCAGTCAAACTGGTGTTGGATAAAAACAAGAACATCGAAGCAAGCATGGGCGGCGATCATGGGGGACATGTCCCCCCACCTTTAAGAGTGGGGGCACGCCATATATTTGTCCCCCCCCCACATTTGTAAGAAACACGAAAAAGGCCAACAAATGTAAATGCGTGTGAGGGTTTTGACAGCGTTTTTTGACAAGATGAGGTAAAAACTGATTTTTTAGGAGAAGTGTCCCCCCCGAAAAATCAGAGAAACTAAGAAAGAATGTAAAAGAAAGTTAGGCGGAGAAGAATTTTCAGAAAAAAGGTCATCAAATTTAGTTGGAGACGAATTCGTAAAAAAGGTCATGAGAATTCGTAAGAAGAAGGTAACGACACATTATAGTTGGGAGGCCGGGAAAAAGTTGTCAAAAAGAGGTGAATGACTAAAAAAAAGGTCATCAACTTTTTGGGGAGATGAAGTTTTACAAAAGTTGTGGAAAAACTTCTTTTTTGGGACATGATTCCCCAAACAAAAGTTCATCGACCAGATGACCATGGGCGACTTTGTCTCCCCCCCACCTCTCAGACACGATCGCCGCCACTGGAAGCAAGAACTTCAAACGAATGTAAATAAAATAAAATAACTCTGAAGGGCGTGAACGTAAACAATTCATGTCCTACAAGATATTATTCAGAAGCCTACAGTGTTGCTCAAGAGCCATAATAATTATTTACTTATCTAGGCCAATGCTGCGATTCTTTAAGAATGACGCTTCGACCATGCAAGGTCAGTGATTCGTGATATGGACAATCATGGGCGGCGATCTAGGGGGGCCGAGGGGGACAAGACCCCCCACCTTTAAGAGTGGGGGGTCACGCCATACATCGGACCCCCCCCCCAATTTTGAAGATACATGAAAAAAGGCCAAAAATGCAATTGTGTGTAAGGGCAAAAATGAGTTTTGAGTACCTTTTTGACCAGAAAAGTTGTTTTGAGCAGAAGTGTCCCCCCAAAAATTTGAAGAAAAAAGTGATGAAATGAAAAAAGGCCCAAAAAGTTCTGTGGAAAATAGGTAACAAAAGTCGTGAGTAATTTTTTTGAAGGGATGGAAAAGAAGTCACGAAAGTAGGTGGAGGACTAAAATAAATTTACCATTGGGAAAAATTTGTAAAAAGAGGCTAAAGACTAATGAAAGCGAAATTTTTTGGAGATGAAGTGGCAGAAAATTTTTTGGGGGGGACAAGATTTAAAAAAAACGGTCGTCGACGAGATCGTGGCCGACTTTGTCCCCCCCCCCACCTCTCAGACAAGATCACCGCCACTGTGAACAATGAACGCCCAATCAAGAGAAACGGTCTTCTATTATATTAGCTGCATGGAGGATACAGTTCGATATTTGTGGACTAACTGTTATAGTTTTCGTCATAATTCAAATGTCTGCTTTTAGTGGAAGATGAAAATGATGAAACATTGCAGGTATTATAACATCAAACACCGTGCATACTTCTATACTTCCTATTCTAGTATTGCATAGGGCCTAAACTTTAGATTGAATCTCTGCCAAAACATTCTTCATAAACACGCTAGCTATTGTAATCGCTTGAGAATGCCAACAAGTGCAGCTCATAGCTGTAAATGAAGCTTTCACGTACAGCTTAAAGTCAACAGCAGGAACTTCCTCAATATAACTAACAAAGCCAAGCCGCATAAAACACGAGCGGTCACGGTCCAGTTGGCGTATTAAAGCCGCCGCCCTATAATGCACAGAACATAGTCATTCACGCGTGATGACCCATGTTCATGACCCCCAGTTGGCCAGAGTATACAAAGTGTATAAGAAATACCGCTAGCGGATGAAGTTCGCTGGATAAAATGTGCAACAGTGTAACCAAGAAAAGAACAGAATCAGAAGCAGTTCTAACGAGCATCGGTATTCATGGATAGACTTTGTTTCTCTAGACTCACAGCGTAATGGTGTCCGTCGACACCAGAGTAAGTCTCAGTGGTAAGCGACTCGATCGATTATCATCCTTGGCCTATGCATGTATAACATGTAAGGAATTAATTAGCAGAGTGGACAGCTTCATAGCCAGCAACACCGCGAAGACCTGTAGGCTTTCTAACAATACGTGTGTAAGTACCACGGTCTTCTGCTCATAGCTTGTATATAAGCAATATGTCAGAAAATGCAGAACTATACATACAAAATGCATGCATCCGCCCATGTAACGTACACAGTAACGTGTATGCACCCCAGGCCGATATTTTAATAACCATATCTTGGAATTCAGACACTGTCGTGCAAACTGCGGTGTGGGCTTCTTGGATCGCTGCCTTTTTTTATTTGTGGCATTCTCTGATAAAGAGTTTTTAAGGGACGCCATGTATGTAGGCTATATGCATTTACGATTACAATTATCAGTATTATTACATTTTATCCTATCTATCTATAATAAACTTATATAGCGCCCCTTCAAGAAACCTACTCAGTGGCGCTCCCGACCTAGGCCCGATCAAATAGAAAGGTCTTAAGAAGGCCATAGAAAGTACATGAGAGGTATGCGCACTTAACACATGCGCAAATTAGATTATTATTACAAAGAGAGAGATACGTATCTCATAACTTCTATAGCGCCCTTATGATAATGCACAAGATACCAGTAGATGATAATGCACAAGATACCAGTAGATGACGCACGAACGTTTATTCACCCAAGCGCAGTGCTAAATGCTGCTGGTTAATAGTGCAAGATGTTAGGTAAATGACAGTGAATATTATTGGTGATTACATAAGCTATATATATAGGCCTACATATACATTTCACCATATAAGCGAGCTATGTGTGAGCGTATGTACATAATTAAATATATATGTATATATTTGTGTTATAAATGTAAGACAATTATCACTGAGCCATAGGCTTAACAGTAATGCAATAACTCATATTTGCTAAATGGAAACTTGTCAAAAAAGCTGAAAGCTATAGTTACTGCGGTGAGTGTTTCAGTTTATACGGATGAGTCTAATATTATATGAATATTGTGACATACATGCAGACTCGCATTGTTTGTCTAGAGCGGGTTTTGCGGTCGGCTGCACGCTTGGTTGGCGGTATCTCCAGGTTTGACCACGTCTCTGAATTTATGCGAGACGTTCTCCATTGGCTTCCTGTCCAGCATCGCATTCATTACAGGGTCTCCACCATGGCGTGGCATTGTGTCCTAGGGCGGGCCCCGGCCTACCTCTGCGAGCTCTTTACTTTAACTTCCGCTTGTGCGGGACGCCGTGCCTTGCGCTAGGCCTCCCGGGGTGATTTTGCTGTCCCCTATGCGCGTACTGCTATGGCGCAGCGTAGAGCATTCTCCGTGGTGGGTCCTACCGCTTGGAACGACCTCCCTCTCTCCCTTCGCTCTCTCCCTAGAGACCTCTCAGGTACTTTCTATGGCCTTCTTAAGACCTTTCTTTTTGACGGGCCTGGGTCGGGAGCGCCACTGAGTAGATTTCTTGAAGGGGCGCTATAGAAGTTCATTATAGATAGATAGATAGATAGATAGATATCATAGGTAAGTAATATTTGTGACGAAATGTTTTTATTGCCACGTGCGCAGGTAATCTAGCAGGTCGTTCTGCTTTGTTGAATGCACAGTTGGGCGTCAACTGATTGCTATGCACAATGGCTTCTACACGTCCCCAGGTATATACAACACAGATTGTCTATTAATTGCATCCCACAAACACTACGAAGATATATATATATACATACATACATACATACATACATACGTACATACATACATACATACATACATACATACATACATACATACATACATACATACACACACATATGATATCTCTGAACGTATTTTCAACAAATGTACAGATTCTGCAATACTCGACTCTAATAATTATACATTTCTGTGTACTATAAGCATATTAAGTCAAAACTCGCTGGCACTAAGGTATTAGGCCTAGTCATGAGAATGAAAGAATGGAAGGATGAAATGAAGACTGACTACATAGGCTAAGCACTAGGAATATATATATACACACACATATATATAATATATGTGTGTGTATAATATAATACAAGCAAGCAAGTACATGTATGCATGCATGCATGTTTTTGTATTTATGCATGTATGCATGTATTGTATGTATGTATGTGTGTATGTGTGTGTGTATATATGTGTATGCATGTATGTGTATGTATGTATGTATGTATGTATGCAAGTACGCATGAATGTATGTATGCATGCATGCATGCATGTATGTATATGAAGTGATGCGATTATTGACGGTGCACGATGAACATATATTTTATTACATTGGGCTTAGGCGTCAGTTGAATTAAACAATAGGCTTATCTAGGGCTCATAGAGAGGGTTCTGTAGTTGAGAGAAGTGAGTTCAATCCTCTTTTTTGCAATTGAAGTCACGGATTTATATAGCGCCTCTTTAAGAGAGACCCGTCTTTGCTAATCGCATTTGTATACGTAATGCTATAAGTTCCCAATCTGTTGCATTGATTGTCTCTGTACAGAACTTCAGTATTCCAGTATTTCCGTTTCGACCTTCGTCGGTCATCGGCTCTTATGGTCCAAACGTTAAGTACTTTCCAGATCGGCGAGGTGACTTACCGAAGGAAACAACCGTACAGGATAGGTTAGCATTTGATCGTCTATACTGATTTGCATCATAAATCAAACAATGTCGCTGTTGTCCCGACCAATTGATATCGGCCAATCGATTTCGACAAATCGATTTCGACCAATTGATTTCAGCCAATTGATTTATACCAATCGATTTCGACTAATCGATTTCGATCAATCGATTTCGACTAATCGATTTCGACTAATCGATTTCGACCAATCGATTTCGACAATGCTTCTTTACACAATGGATTGCGCATCTCGACTACAATTTCACTCTAAGCGACCACCGATTGAGGCCAGGTGATGCCTACTGGTCATAATAGCGTTGCCGTATAAGTTATATGATTAGATAAGATTAGCAACGAAATCGATACTTGGTGACATACCTGAGGTTAGGTATATAGATCGATCAGACCAATCAAGTTATGAATGCGTGACACAATATTGAAGCGTCACACGGCTACGGCGATAAAATAATGTCGTCTAAACTATGATTATGACACGACTGCTGTGATAATGTTCCTGATGCTTTGTTTGCAATTCGTGACGATGATGGCGCAGGTGATGGCAGTGGTGATGATGACGATTAGACGAAAGAAAATAAGAATGACGATGATAACTATTGTGACGAAGCTTATGATAATAGTAACTGACGGCGATGGGCGTGATAATAGTCTGAAATTGAATCGAGAATTGTATACCGGTGTTAATTGTGTCTCAGGAGATCAGCTGGAGATGATGGAGTCCGGACAAAGCGTGTCATTACCATGGTTATCCTTGCATTTCTTCTGGTTGCCATAGTTGTCGCTCTAGCAGTTACCTTGGGACTAGTCTTCACACGTCAAGGTAATCTGTATATTTTGATCTATTCGAGGCTATAACGCGCACCTTCATTTAAACACTGAAACGATATCTGTAGTCACAGAGACAGTCGGCATCCTTAAGCCTATACTACCCGTCAAATTTAAATGGAAGCATGTTTATATAGCCCGCGTATAACCTCGACCCTGATAAAGTTTAAAAGAATTGATCGGGTGAGATCCTTCACCATCGCCGCCCGTTTTAATGGGTGCCACGCCTTTTAAGGTCCCCATGTATGGATCGTGCTATCGTAATGTATAGGCTATACCTCGGGGGAAAATAATATTAATAATAAAAATTAACACTCTTAAAATTAATGTTTAAATCTCTGATCAATCCTGTGTACCGCGAGGCATAAATAATAATATTAATAGTAATATTAATAATAATAATAATAATAATAATAATAATAATAATAATAATAATAATAATAATAATAATAATAATAATAATAATAATAATAATGATGATGATGATGATGACGATAATAATAATGATGATGATGATGATGATGATGATGATGATGATGATGATGATGATGATGATGATGATGATGATGATGATGATGATGATGATGATGATGATGATGATAATAATAATAATAATAATTATAATAATAATAATAAATCTCTAAGACCCTGAGGGAATTATGGGCAAAAAATATCAGTTGATTATATGTCATTGTGCATCTGCTGCAGATCAGTATATGAAGCCTAGTACTGCTACTACTACCGCCGCCACTACTACTGCTGCTGCTGCTACTGCTACTACTATTACTACGACTACTGCTGCTACTACTATTACTACTGCGTCGTCTCCGAATTCGACCATGGTTCAGCTGATTGGAAACTTCACCATTCTGAACATGAATCTTCAAGATGTCACTGCGCCGGGCGTTTGTCAGAAGGTAAGGTAATAACAATAAAAATAAAAGTTTCTAACGTCTGGTGGACAGATTTCCTCAATGCACTGTTGTCTGTGATAAGACAGTGTAGACCTAGGTCCATTGTTCTCACATTTTACAAAAGTGAATAGTTAAAGTCAATTTCAAGTGTAATGTTACCTCTGTCATGTAGAAATACTACAGTTTTCATTATCACAATCATTATTATCAACAAGTCACCAACAATTATTACTGTTTATCAACAATAATGAGATTGTAAGTTGCTATAATTGTTACTATTGCTGCTGCCACTTCTACTACCACTACCACTCCCACTATCACGGCTACTACTACAACTATTGGTTTTGTTATTATTATTACCCGAGGTACGTATAATCTCTGAGGATTATAAATTTAAAATTACGGATAGCATTTTTGGGGATGGCTAGTCTTCGCTGATGTCGTGCACAGCAAAAGTCCTGTGGAAAGCGACTTATTGAAACGCTGAATGGCTTAGATAAGTGCTGGTACAGAAATGCAGTTTCTCGGTTATTCCCTGGGCAAAGCAATGGCAAAGGCAGTTGAAGAAAGTCAAATCAGGCTTATTCTTATTATTACTACTGTTATTAGCCTATTATCACTATTATTAGGCCCCTATTATTATTATTATTATTATTATTATTATTATTATTATTATTATTATTATTATTATTATTATTATTATTATTATTATAAAGCTTATTATTAGGCCTATTATTAGACCTATTATTAGACCTATTATTAACGCACAACGGCTATGCAAACTCCGGAGAGGAGACAGGGATTACGACGATGTTCACCAATATAATAGTTGTTTATGGGCCTCTAAAATGCTGTAGGCGTATAATCTTAATGCATGTAAGCGAATTTCCTCAATGACCCTCGCAGCAGAGATTTGTTCAGGGTCAGGTCACAAGTCTTCTAAGATTTAATTGATAATCGTTACCTTCTTCCTATTTATCAATTGCTGCACTTTATTCCAACTCTTCGTTGCAGTTCGCTCATTTCTTCAACTAAGGTAACTCGTGTTTTTTAGAGCAGTGCGAGTGTATATTTGGCTTAGGTAGGCTACACGAGAAATTTAGCATAGGCCTATATGAGGAGCATGGAAATGGACCTGATGGTAATTTAATAAACTTAAAAATAGACCTAACAATAATTTACTACCAATACCATTTAAAATCGTTTTAGATAACATACGTCATAACCAAAGGCGAGCAGAACGTAAGCAACTGCCAAGCAACTGATTTAAGGTAAGATATGTAAATATATGTATCCAGATACTTAATATAGCGCCTTTTGTGTACCTCACAAAAGCGTTGTAAGATATACATGTTAATACCTGAAACCAATCGCTGGCCACCTTAGATTTATATTGCCATTGCCCAATCGGAGTATCTGAATTTTTTCATTGCGCAATTTGACGCTTCTGTGTGATACCGATATTTTATTACCAAGTGTCGTTCGAACAAATTAAGTTCGGCTAGTTTTGTGTGACTGGCTAACTTTGCCTTTGGTCGCACATAGGGTACGCCTAAGGAGAGAGACAAGACGCTATTTGATTGGTTTTTGCTAAGTACAATTAGGATTTATTAGTTGGTTCCGAAATAGATACATAGACAACATGCTCAACAGATTACTTCGACACATATTATTAGTTGGCAAGGATCCTCTGTGGAATGCACTCTTTAATTTACTCATCGGACAATTGCTTGAATCGTTTTTTCTTTAACGCTATTTCTTGCGCTCGCTCAACGTTGCCGCGCTAAAAGTTTAAGATGGCGGGGGTTCTCGACTGCTTTGCGAATTATTTCAATTGTAGACCTGGAAGCGTTAAAGTGCGATTTAAAATTGATGTCGAAAAGGAAGCTACGGAAGATGGAAGCAAAGCCTTGAATCGAGCCAGTACTTCGTTGGCTTTGGCTCTGACGAATGACTCTGTCTATTACGTCGATCCAAACAGCATCACTTTTGACGATCGAAATAACAGTTAGACGATACTTTGCTCGTAAATTAAAACACCTTCATCTCTCAGTCTACGTTACATTACAATGTACCTATTACACTACGTACCGCTGTATTACATTCGAGCGCCTCTGGGTTGGGTAAAATTCAACCAAATTAATAGTATAGATATCATCAGATATTACGTGAAGTTTCTGCAATAATTGTACACCGTTCAACATCGTTCTTTCATTCAAGGTGGCTCACACTGTAGTTATCACTGTTTACCACCAGATTTCCTGCCATTCAGCTTAGGTCTACGTTTTTGAACTGGTTTCAGATGGCTCCTTGGAGAGGAACTGCGGTCAAAGCCAGCAATGTCCGGGTCAAAACGTCGTCTGTATTTCTGTGGTCGACGACTACGTTTGTGTCTGCGCCACAGGGTACCACAGGAACACCATCAACAACGGACTGTGCACTCCACAAGGTTCATAGGAAGATCTGCTATGCTAGGGTTTCTTGGTGCATAAGGAACCGTTGGTCCGATAATGTTCCTTAACCAGTGTTTAATCTAGACGTCTTTGGGGGGGAATGTCCCCCCAGGATTTGTGTTTCCCCCTCCCCCCAGAGGCCAGCAATATTATTTGCAGAGACCTTTTGGGGAGGGAAATCCCCCCAGGATACATGGTTTCATGGGTTTTACCCCCCGAGAGGTGAGTAATAATATACAGACGAATTCCAAAAAAGGCGAATGACTAAAAAAAAGGTCATCAACTTTTTTTGAAGATGAAAGTTAAAAAGAGTCTGGATGAAAGTGGAAAAGTCTGGACGAAATGACAACAAATTGCGAACGGCTTGTGTTGGTGCGCCATAGTTTAATTCCTTGTGCACTACTATTCACCAGCGCTATAGAAGTATCGAATTATTGTATTGTAACACGGATCCCATGGTTGGTCCCCCAGAAACCTTGTTTCCCCTCCCAGAAGAGGGGGACTAGATTAAACACTGTTCCTTAACGATCCGTGTTACAATACAATAATTCGATACTTCTATAGCGCTGGTGAATAGTAGTGCACAAGGAATTAAACTATGGCGCACCAACACAAGCCGTAATCATGTCAGTACGTAATAAAGTCAACCTACTGAAACAGTGAGGCAGTGAGGCAGTCTAGGTGGGATATAAAAATATCCTCTAATATATCCACACGAAGAATGTAAATTTTAAGCCATATCCCTGGATTTGAGCTAACGTTCTTTGAAACCGTTGGCTTAATTAGGCGCTCATAGTTAGGCCTAGGCCTACCTATTATGATTGTGGCAAATGACGTGCATATGTTTCGTATACCACATACAGGACAACTTTAAACATAATTTCAGAGGCTTATATGCATCATGGGCCTTTTACGAATTTGAACTTGCAAAATAAACAGCGGAGCTTCAAAGGTAGTCTGAATCAAGCCGTAGTCAAACATTTTGCCAGATTTCCTGGCATTTAAAATGTTTTGTCAACCTTTAGTCAAACTAAAACAGTTTTAATGTTTTGTTTTACAATGCAGGCACAACAGAATCGATCAACAGGCAGACGACTTTTGTACAAACTACAAAGTCTCATTCTCAAACTTCGAGGCCTGTTTTTCAAACTTCAAGGAATGGTCTTCAAACAGCCAGAAATGATTCTTTAACATCCGGACCTGGTCTTCACACATCGAGACCTGATTCTGTAACATCCGGACTTGGTCTTCAAACATCGAGATCTGATTCTTTAACATCCGGACCTGGTCTTCAAACATCAAGACCTGATTCTATAACATCCGGACTTGGTCTTCAAACATCGAGATCTGATTCTATAACATCCGGACCTGGTCTTCAAACATCGAGACCTGATTCTATGACATCCGGACCTGGTCTTCAAACATCGAAACCTGATTCTATAACATCCGGACCTGGTCTTCAAACATCGAGACCTGATTCTATGACATCCGGACCTGGTCTTCAAACATCGAAACCTGATTCTATAACATCCGGACCTGGTCTTCAAACATCGAGACCTGATTCTGTAGCATCCGGACCTGGTCTTCAAACATCGAGACCTGATTCCATAACATCCGGACCTGGTCTTCAAACATCAAGACCTGATTCCATAACATCCGGACCTGGTCTTCAAACATCGAGACCTGATTCTATAACATCCGGATCTGGTCTTCAAACATCAAGACCTGATTCTATAACATCCGGACCTGGTCTTCAAACATCGAGACCTGATTCTATAACATCTGGACCTGGTCTTCAAACATCGAGACCTGATTCTATAACATCCGGACCTGGTCTTCAAACATCAAGACCTGATTCCATAACATCTGGACCTGGTCTTCAAACATCGAGACCTGATTCTATAACATCTGGACCTGGTCTTCAAACATCGAGACCTGATTCTATAACATCCGGATCTGGTCTTCAAACATCGAGACCTGATTCTATAACATCCGGACCTGGTCTTCAAACATCAAGACCTGATTCCATAACATCCGGACCTGGTCTTCAAACATCAAGACCTGATTCCATAACATCCGGACCTGGTCTTCAAACATCGAGGCCTGGTTCCATAACATCTGGACCTGGTCCCCAAACAACCAGACCAGCAACTCAGAGTTCAAGACCTAATCTTCAGACGTCGGTATCTGACTTCAATACCACGCTTACATCCTCAGGTAATATTAGCAACTAAAGACTTATCACCGAATACGTGTACATTAATGTTCTAGCATTGAAGCGTCTTTATTATTTCAAAACTGGGAAGCTAGGCCTATACCATTCATTTTAAATAGGCATCACAATAATCTGGGGCTGTCGTGGAAAGCCTGGAAAAATAGTTTTTTTGCCGCCAAAAATATTTTTGCCACATTAAGATATAATAAATATCCTTTTTATTCTTTTGTCTAAATATTTAACTGTGACCAAGCCGCTAATACACCTTAACTAGTTTCTTCAACGACTTCCATTTACTTCTTATTATATCAGTCATCTTATTATAGCGGTCAGCCCTTCTGCATCTCTTGAACGCATATTTTCTAACTTGGATTTATTCATTTCTGCATATTATCCGAGACAAAGCCACCATGAACGGATAGTCAGTTTACCATTACTTTAATCTTCCATTGTATAGTTCAAGGACTGTGTGAAGAGCTGAGCAAATATTTCGCGAACCATAGGATTGCTACCCTGCCATCATGCCCACACGAAGCCCGGGATCCATATTCCTATATGGGACCCATGCAGGATGGTAACCATCATCTCGTTGCTGGTGTATCATGAGTGATCTGGGTGTGAATGTTTTCAGCTTGTTCCGTGTTCTGTGCGCCGACGCAGAGGTGCATTCCGTCGAATCAAATTTGTGATAAATATCAGGATTGTCCGGACGACAGTGACGAAATTAACTGCGGTAATTTATACACTATTAAATCAACGACATTTTCAAATCAATAGGCTCTGTAGGCATTACTTGAGCATAATATTTAATAGCGTTTAAGGTTAGTTTAATGTAAGAGGATCGAGAGTGTAATCTCTTTCTTATAGCCCGCGATCTGAACATTTAATCCAGGTCAAAGTGATTGCAAAGTAGACCTATATTATGAAGTTCAGCCTTCGTTTAAAGAATAAACATACATATATACATACATGCATACATGCACACATACACACATAAATACATATATGCATACATACACACATAAATACATATATGCATACATGCACACATACATACATACATTGTATACGTATACGTACGTACATCCATATACATTGATACATGCATACACACGCGAATACATACACTCATGCATGCATAGTACGTACTGTATACATACATACATACATACATACATACATACATACATTCATTCATACATACATACGTACATACATACATACATACATACATACATACATACATACATACATACATACATACATACATACATACATACATACATACATACATACATATAATATAATGCATACGTATACATAGTACATGCATACACATCCACACACACATACATACGTAGGCCTATATATACTAAGATTGTTATGTTTTATCTGTGTAAAAGCGTGCGATAGGAACCATTATCATTGTAAGAACGGACGCTGCATATACAAGACCTGGCTTTGCGATGGCGTCAAGGACTGTCCTCTGGCAGACGATGAAACTCCGCCTCAGTGTAGTAAGTCTCGGTCTTTCAACTTCTTACGATCTCACATACATGTAACCTTTGAATAGGAATCTCAATAACATCGTAATTGCAATCTTATTTTATGCCAAGACTGAGCAAATGTCTGTAACTTATACATTACGTTAGATTGATGATCTTACCTAATCTAATCTAATCCTATGACTTCTAAGGCGCCTTTTTCATAATGTCTAAGCACTCATGAATAGGCTGATGCCATGCACTTTGCCTTCGAGTGGCGCTTTAGAAGTTTGGAGATTACGATTACGACGTCAGTCCGATGGTCGCTTAGATTAAAATAGCAAATAAAAATCATAACCCGTTGGAAAAGACAGGTCGACTTCCAATAGATGAAAAAGGAATAACACCGAAGTAATCTATTTCGTGTTCTTTCCGTTCATTAGACTGGAAATGATATAATATCGTCTGCTGTAATTGTGAATAATAATTAATTACAAAGCGAAAGTTTTGCATATAGGGTCGTGTAACTCCTCTGAGTTCATGTGCGGAAAACCTCGGTCGTGTGTACCACAGAGCGTGCAGTGCAATGGTGAAAAGGATTGCAGTGACTCATCGGACGAAAGCTCTTGCTGTAAGTAGACTCTTCCTTTACATTGAACAACTGAATACACTATGGTCTGGTATGGTCTCGTTTTTCAGACGCCGAACCTGCAAGCGGGTTTCTCAAGTATTCTGCCTCTTTGTGCATGATTTCCACATGAGTTGTTGGCACAACCTGATGTCAACCCTATGCATGCAATAGAATGCATGCATACATACATACATACATACATACATACAATACAATGCATACATACACACATGCATACACACATACATACACACACATACATATAATACAATGCATGCATACATACATACACATATACATACATACAATACAAAACAATCCATCATACACATGCATTATATCGACATCACCATGGATACACATATCTAATAGGCCTACACATAGGCCTATCTAAAGAAGCTCAAACCATTGATCACAATTAATTTACGTTTTGTTACAAAATTTAACCTGTTGACTTGATTAAAGCTGTTAAAAGCCAGCAATTTTAATCGTATTTTGACCACTTTGTGTTAGTGAAGATAAATGAAACTTCGATAGACGGTAATTTGATGATGACGTCACTGGTGAGCGTCATCTACCGAGGGGAATCTGGTTTCCACATCTGTTCGGATTACTGGAATGAGACTTGGAGTGACTCTGTTTGCAAGCAAATGGGACACGAGTAAGACACACGAGACGAAACTATATCATATAGACAGACATTGCAGGATCCTACGCTATATAACTAACGGTTAGAAGGGGTTCATCCGAACACTAGCCTGTGCCAACTTACTAAGGGCTAAAATGTGCTAACAGCTAACTCAATCTTTTCTCTCTGTTCCTTTCGCACGCACCGCTACTATGCAGCAGCGCACTTTCTCCGTGGTCGGACCCACAATTTGGAATGGGCTTCCTCCTGAGCTGCGGTCTCTTCCTCGAAAATCATCTACCGCTTTCTTCTCTGCTGTAAAATGTAAAGACTTCTCTTTTGTCGGAGTTGGGCTGGGAGCGCCTCTGAATAGCTTCCTTGAAGGGGCGCTATATAAATGCTTGATTGATTGATTCAATCAAACAACTTTATAATAATTATAACTTCGTAATTGCAGTCTCGTATATAGTCGATAATTACGTATAAACTCTATTGGTTAAAGCAAAGTTCATTTAAGCTCTGCTCAATGGTTTTAAATGAAATAAGCGCATACTGTTTAATTCTGTAAGATATATAATTTCTCAAACAGGCAATAATGTTGTTGTCTATTTCTGTAGAAAGTCAGCTTCAACTTCTTACCGCAACGTAGGACTAAACGAATCCTTCCTGGTCTTAAATCTGTCTGTTACTTCGGCTTCAAACTTGTTGGCATACTTACAAATATCGTGAGTAATTCTACTTTATCAGTTAACTTTCAATTAATGTTTTGTTTCTGCTTATAATTGTTATTTGGATCCGACTGTGCCGGACATGGAGCATATATGGACAAAATAATTATAAAATTCAAGGTTGGTAGGGCCTATATACAGTTCAGTACGAAAATCGACTTAGTATGTTGATTGTATACTGCAAATTGTCTATAGCAAAGTACTTTAAAATTCCTTAGCACTGCATAACTTTGAACTGTCGAGCATGTCGGCCCCATTCTAAGATAAGTGAAATGTTTTTGTAGAAATTGCACTTCGAACTTGGCAGTTGCTGTTACCTGCGTAGAGTCTAGTACGTATCATGTAATTGACATCGTGCAGTAAACTAATCTGAAGTTTGATCCATTCGCAGCAAATTCTAAGTTAGTGACAACCGCAGGCTACACAAAATATATTATTTCACCCTAAACCATTTAACCAGGAAAGATATGTGCACTTAGTAAATCCATGCAGAACTGGTTATGCCCTGACATGGGAATTAGACAGGACCCATATGGGCTCTATACGGGTCCCATATATTGGAATGAATGTGTGTCTTACGTGGGCTCCATGTGGGCAGTGGACATGCTAATAGGGCCCACAGTAGTGTAGAGCCCTTCAGGGCACTTGGAAGGTAATTTATGGCGTTTAGGATCGAGTTCGCATACAGCGTTCCAGAAGTTTTCGTTATATAGACCTTCAGATTTTCTGACTTTTGACTGGCTCAGCTAAAAAAAATTCTGTTGGGCTTGAAGAGTAGGTCTGTGAAAGCGGCGATATATACATTCTCAGAATGGATGAGTGAATGAAAACTTAAATAAGCAGGAAAATTCATTTGTGTTGTGATGTCCTGGCTGTTTAACACGATGTTTTCATCACTTCATTTCAGCTTAATGTTATACGTGTGTAAGCTACTATAGGCCTAAGCTTCCTATAGTAGCTTTCATCCAAATGAGAGACTGAGTGACTGGTGGATTAGTTGATTGATTGATTGATTGATTGATTGGCTGACTGATTGATTGATTGATTGGCTGACTGACTGATTGATTGATTGATTGATTGATTGATTGATTGATTGATTGATTGATTGATTGATTGATTGATTGATTGATTGATTGATTGATTGATTGATTGATTGATTGATTGATTGATTGATTGATTGATTGATTGATTGATTGATTGATTGATTGATTGATTGATTGATTGAATGATACAACACGACTGTTTTGTCAACAGTATGTGGCAGGCGTTCAGTGTCGCCCGACATGATAGGTCCGTATATACTGAACGGAGAACGTGCCAAGCGAGGGGCCTGGCCGTGGCAGGTTCTTCACTACGCCGGCAGATATAACTCCGACGGAACGTTCACTACGCTTGCCTCTTGCGGTGGCGTTCTTATAAATAACAGGTGGATTCTAACGGCTGGCCACTGCAACATGGTCAATTTCGCAGGCCTCGGGTAGGTGCAGAGTTTGCCGGGTTAACGTTTGGACTGCTGGGATTTGTTGTAGCCTACTGCGTGAGTGTCAGACGGCTTAACTGAGCAATCAATTATTGATTAATTAATCATACAAACAAAGTTGCTTAGATTGGTGATTTCAAGTGATTTTTGAACGAAACTTCAAAAAGTTTTAAATCTCACAACAGAAGCTTGCCCTCGTCTTTTCATGGATTCTTTAGGCTAAACTTGAATTTGCATTGCTACATAAAAGACACGACAAAGGTAATTAATTAGTCTACATTGATTAGGTCGTAAACTGATCGATGTACATTCGATCCTTAGTAAGTTAGTAGCCTAAATCTACGATTTTTATAATAATAAATAAATAATATTCTTTATTATTTCAAACCGACAGACGCAGTACGATTACATTGAAACATGAAAGTAGGCCTACAATCAATATCTTAATTAAACACACGGTTTGGCAGCCATGCAAGGCGCCGCCCTAGAGGGGGGTTACGGGAGTCGAACCGCGTACCTTATGCTCTCCTGGCCATGAGTGTTGGGGTCCTAAGTTTTGAAACGCTATAAGGAGACAATTCAAAGGGATTCACACCGCCTAACATCCTTTAAGAATCAGATCAAAGTTTCAATTATCAAAGCAAGACTTGTTGGCATAGGCTATGACTCTTGCCCATTATTGACCTTACTAGTGTATTTGCCCGTCATATTATGACGTCATATTATAGGCCTGTATGTATCGTTGGTAATCGCCGTCGTCAAGACAAACGGTTTATGTTTGACAGTAGAACAGAACCCGTTTGTGACGTAGCGTCCCCCGACAGACGGACACTATATGGATATTATATGTATAGATGGCATAATGCTTTGCCTCTCTTGCTTTTATTGTGTGCATGCAATTCCATGCATTCATCTGACGAGGTAGATGAGTGACATTGTTGACTGCTTCAGTTAAAATAATTGTCATGTTCTGAATTATAGGGCACTTTTTATTGACGTACTGTAATGGTTCAGTAATGTTCCCTGCATAGACGTAATATACGGGAGGGTACGAGGGGCATCTTACCCTCACTTTTTGGACTGGAGGGTACCGTACCCCCACTTATCATACCCATTTCTTTTACCTTCAAGATTCAAAACAATTACCGAGCATTATCATCAGTGTGATCATCATCACTCTTATTGTTATCATCATCATCATCATCATCATCATCATCATCATCATCATCATCATCATCATCATCATCATCATCATCATCATCATCATCATCATCATCATCATCATCATCATCATCATCGAGCCTCTAATTATTATGTTTGTAGTATAAACGTATACCGTTATAACTATTTAACAGTCTCGAAGCTGAAACAAGACGAATTTTGGTATCCCCTCCCCACTTTCTAGATCAAAGTTACACCCCTGAAATAAAGGCCTATTGCTATGTCATTTTAATGATGAAACACGTTTTTTTGTTCGTAAATTTAAATTTCAAGAATAAAGGCCCTTTATGTCACTTTAATTATAAAACGTCTATTGTATGAGTTTTATTTTTAAAACCAAAGGCTATTGTTACATCACATCATTTATAAAACACATTATTTTTGTAAGTTTTAGATTGATAGAATAAAGGCCTTTGTTACGTCACTTCAATTATGGAAAAGTGTATTGTTATTATAAGTTTACATTTAGAGAATAAAGTCCTTTGTTACGTCACTTCAGTTATGTTATTAAGTTTACATTGTTACGTCACTTCAGTCTACTGTTAAGTTTACATTTAGAAAATAAAGGCTTATTGTTACGTCATTCCAATTGTTTAAACGTCTAGCTATTATTATAGAATAAAGGCTTTGGTTACGTTACTTAGATTAGAAAGTCTATTGTCATTAAGTTAAAGTTAGAGAATGAAAGACTATTAATTGTTACGTACGTCATCTCGATTATGGAACACGTCTAGGCCTAGGCCTATAATTAGTAATTTTACATTTAGAGAATAAAGGGCTTTGTTACGTCACTCCAATTATGAAAGTCTATTAATGTTATCACGTCACTTCAATTGTGAAATACGTCTATTGTTTGTAATTTTAGATTTAAAGAATAAAGGCCTTTCTTGCGTCACTTCAGTTATGGACGTCAATTAAATTGTTATTAGACTTACATCTAGAAAATAAAGGCCTATTGTTACGTCTCGTCAATAATGAAACGCGTCCATTTTTGTTACTAATTTTAAATTATTATTATTATCATTATTTTCATTATTGTTATATAATTATTATTGTTATTGTTATTATTACGCTTATTATCATTATTATGTTTATTTTTATTATTATTATTATCAGCATCATTAGGCTATCATTATTATTCGGCATTGCATAAATGGCGCCAAATATAGACTCATTGGGCGACATTATAATTTTATTTAACAGTCTTGAAGGGGAAACAGTGCGAAAATTTGTACCCCCACTTTCTAGACCAGAATTGCGCTCCTATAGTTCCCGGCATTTGTTCTATTTAATTCTATACCAACAACAAATTTGATTGATTTTATTCATATCTTACAACATGCAACTGCTCCGTGTTAATCGATATTGACACTGAAAAGATCACGTAAACCTAGGGTAAATTTGAATGGCTGACGTTGAAGCGCTAACTGAATAATTGAGTTTAACTGAATGTTTTAGAACTGCCTCACATTAATTGCTTTTCGTTTCCAATGCACTGCCCTTCGAAAAAACTAGATCTGTGACCGGGCTTTGTTTCGTCGTCCACTGTCATCGCCAGTGGCGTAGCTAGGATATTTTGCGCCCGGGGACGAACTATGAATTTGGCGTCCCCTCCCCCCCCCCGTTTTACTATTTCACATTTTCCACATAATCGAATGGCAATTTTAACTTTTTTAATGAAATAAAATATGAAAAATACAGACAGTACATGCATGTTTCCCCTTAGTGCTCAATGGGGCACCAAAATCATACCTAAGAACTTATTTGTAAGTAATGAGGATATAATTGGATATATTTGGGGCGCTAAAATTAAATCTTATGCATTCATTTGTGATAAATTAGTTAAAACTGCATCAAAATTAAGAGTAAAATTATTTATCTTAACCCTCATTTTGGCGCCCCTTCCCTTGGCGCCCGGGGACACATGTACCCCCTCCCCCCCTAGCTACGCCACTGGTCATCGCATGCAGTGAATTCTGTTGCCAACAAAGTTTAGGGGCATAAATAGCTTCTTATAATTACAAAGACGGAATGTTGTCATTTTTCTGTTGTCTTAGTTATAACGGTCAACTGAAGCCAGACAACGTGCTCATACTGCTTGGGAGTTTGTCACGCAGCGGAGATGCCGATACGTTGCACGCGCGTGTAGACACCGTCTTTGTACATCCGTCGTTCAACAGCACTCCGACGGTAGACAACGATGTTGGACTGTTACGGTTGAGTACAGCTGTCACCTTCACGGACACGATCAGACCCATCTGCCTTCCTACGTCGACTGAAGACCTGTCTCAGTTCAGGGTCTTTGTCGACACGGGATTTGGCCGAACCCTTCGCAATGGTAAATTTTTTTTAGCGCGATATGATTGCGAACATTGTTTCGTCATAGCACTAGGCCTATAGGCTTCTTTTTACTCATGCGTGCAGGGTACGTTCCCTGCCTGGCCTGGTTCAACCATATACTTGTTGAAAATCCCACCCTGAGCCGTAGGAATATATAGGCATAAGACTACAATTGCTTGTGTTGCCCCAGATTGTGACAACATATATAGGACCTGCGAGTGCCTAAAATACTCAGACATGTAGACTGCACACTCTTCCTCAAACTGTCGGCAAGAAGGGGTATGAAGGGGGTTGGAAAACGCTGTTAAGCCGAATAAGTACGTCAAATTATATCCTATAAGGTATGTACTATAGCTTGAACTGCATTTCAGGTAGGCCTATTAGAATGAAATCGTGTGTGCATGTAGTTGACTTGAGCTAATCTCTTAAAAATCCAAACTACAGTCAGCTGCACACTCGACAATGTCAACTGTAGACTTTGTGTCGGAAAACACGTTATTTGAGGCCCTGGGACCTACAGCCTATATTAGGCCGAATTCCTTAATTGCAGCATACCCTAATTACTTTGTGCTATGGATGCCGTTCAAATTAGGCCTGAGCTTAACCACATGCATGCATGTATTACAGTTGGCTAGTCAAATTTCATGTAGGCCTAACCTCGAGTGAAATCACATATGAAAAGCAATCTGACTTGGCTTCCACTCGGGATTTAGACCTTATGTGACCGCTCATTTTGTTTCTTCTGACTAATGAATATAAACGGTGTTTTAGTTGTTGTTGGAGGGTTGGGGATTCAATCCCTAGCTCTTCTTCTGACCCCAAGCTAAATAACTAAAAAGATGTTGGCGAGATCAGAACACTAAAATATCTCATGTTTCCCGTTCTTTTTTGACAACTAAAACACTGACTATGATTAGGCCGCTATAATCACTGTTACCCTTTTGCAGAGCTTTCCAGTGAACTCCTTCAGGCTCGAATGAACCTTCTGTCTTACACTGATTGCTACAACTACTTCAAAAATAGCTATCTACGAGATCAGACGCAGATCTGCGCTGGAACGATTCCCACAGAAGCAGACATCAATTTCTGCCAGGTCAGTATACGGCTTATACATACATCATCTTCAGGTTCTTTATTTTGATTGAACTTCCTGTGTAGAGCCAATTAACGTACTAGCTGTTCTTTACTCTTCTTACTGCAGTCAGGTAGGCCTATCGTACGCTCGAGATATATAGAGCGCCTAAAAAAGCCAAGTCGCGGGAACCATGCAGGTAAGCAGCTTATAATATGATCACAGACAAAAGTAGGCCTACGTACAGAAGTAATAAGAACTTCTTGTCAATTATTCTTTAGGCCTAGGATCTACTCTTCCTATGAATGTCTATTGGATAAAAAAAACCTGTACTCTACTTTTCTATACAATTATATAAAAATTTATATTGCTGCGTCTGTAGGCTTTCGCAAACGTTTACGTTATGTTTTAGGGCGACAGCGGAGGGCCCCTCTCGTGCCAGGGTCAAGATGGCCTTTGGAAAGTGATTGGTATCAACAGCTACGTTCTGGGAACTAACGACGGAACGGCAGTCAACACTTGCTACTTGTCGGTTGTCGCTCGAGTCACTCAGTTTGTCGACTGGATACAACAGACGATTTCAGCCAATTCCGTATAATTTGAAGTTTCGGCTTTTAATCACAAAGCGTGTAGTCAGTGGTGACTATAGCTGCGTCGTATGCTATAGCGTTATAAGGAATGTTTTACAAACTACTTCTGCAGTGCCAACCATGAGAGAGAGAGAGAGAGAGAGAGAGAGAGAGAGAGAGAGAGAGAGAGAGAGAGAGAGAGAGAGAGAGAGAGAGAGAGAGACAGACAGACAGACAGACAGACAGACAGACAGACAGACAGACAGACAGACAGACAGACAGACAGAGACACAGACAGACAGACAGACAGACAGAGACAGAGACATAGAGGAGAGATAGAGACAGAGACAGACAGAGAGACAGCACTCGGGGTTTGAGCCAGAAGTGGCCGAATACGATTTGTGATCGTCTGATTTTATATTGAAAATTAACTCTTCTGCAGCAAGTTCTGGCTTCACTATGTCGGAGACGGCGCAAAATAGTGGGCTTTAACACCAGCTGAGGACTAAGTACGCTCAGAAGTGGAGATAAAAGTAACCCATGCAGTGCTCTGGCTTCTCCGCCGCCTATGCCAGGTAGTAGGCACCCTGCCAGCATTTTCATGGGCATTAAACGGGACCCATATGGGCTCTATAAGGTACAATAATTATGGGAATATGGATCCTTCATCTGGGCATACTGGCATGGCAATTAGGCGCCACAGAAGACAAGACTTAGTGTCGAACTCTTATTCTGATGGGCCCCATTGAGCTGCTGATGGAAACTGAATGATGGCCAGCTTTGGGCCCAACGTATACATGTGACTACCAAAGACAACAGTTAGATCAGAACCCATGCACTGTAAGAAGTGTCTGCAATTATATTTATTTCATTAATTATTATTTTTCTAAGCCAAAGCTACAACAGGATCCAGCTAAGTGCTCAGCTGCTAAATTGTGAAGCAGGAAAAAGTAGCCGAAATGTTCAACAAAAAACCAGTTGAGAAAAGTCATATTAAATCAGAATGCAAAGTCTACAAAAAACTCCAAAACGTGCACAAATGCACTCAAAAAGCATCAGCTCTGAAATCTTTTGCACTAAGTCCAAATGAAATTTCTCACAATTTCATTGTCATTTGTGTTCGTCTTCATGGTCACCTGTAACAATAAAAATTGAAACAACCATTAAGTTTTAATTAATTAGCAGAAAGGTAACAAATTATTGGTATTATTCATGCAATTGCAGTACGGCTTGCCACCCGTCTTACGCCTCTGCTAGCAGACTCAAACAAATCGAGCATGCCATACTGTAATTTAACAAATAATTACAAGCTTATAAATTGTGCTCGAAATAATTCAAACAATGAAAGCTTTAATTGTACTTAAAATAGTTATTATTTAGCAAGATTTTTGCTCATATAGGCGTAATTAACGAGGGGAACCTGTACGCAACTTTTTGGACTGGAGGGTACCGTACCCCCACTTTTCATACCCATTGTTTTGGTCCATTATTATTTTATTTGAGGAAGCCCTCGAGATTCAAAACAATTACCGAGCATTATCATCAGTGTGATCACCATCGTCATCACTCTCATTTTGTTATTATTTTTTTTACTAACAGAGGTGGCAATATATTATCTGTGAAATCACAAAGCAATTATTACAAGATGTTACAAGATGTTGCTACGGAAATATACCCTCTATGAAATCACAGTGCGACTATTACAAGAGATTGCTATGACAATATATCCTGTATGAAATCACAATACAATTATTGCCTCTAGGCTGCTACTGCAATACATCCTCTGAAAATGTAGTCACAATGCAATTATTCCCAGAAGTTAACAGAAGTTGCTATGACAACATATGCCCTCTGTAAAATCACAATGCACTTATTGCAAGACGTTGTTACGGAAATATAGCTTGTATAAAATCATAATGCAATTATTACAAGAGGTTGCTAAGGCAGTATATCCTCCATGAAATCACAATACAATTATTCCCAGAGGTTAGACAATCGTTGCTACGGCAACATACTCTCTATGAAATCACAATGCCATTATTACAAGAGGTTGCTACTTAAGGCAAAATATCCTCTATGAAATCACAAAGCAATTATTCCCAGAGATTAGACAATCGCTGCGACGGCAACATGTTTTCTATGAAATCACAATGCCATTATTACAAGAGGTTGCTATGGAAACATAATACTGTGTGAAATCAAAAGGCAACACATCCTCTATGAAATCACAATGCAATATTATTCCTAGCGGTATCATAATAATAATAATAATAATAATAATATTTATTCTTTAATTAAGCGCCTGCAAACGCACTGCGCTGTACATGTACATGTTATGCAATTAACCTTAACTACTAACAGAACAGACAGCCTGCAATACATGGCGCAAATTGCAGCCTACAAAGCATGTCCGCCTATGGGACTCGATCTCTGTACCTCTCGCACTCTACGCCAGATGTTATCCAATGCGCTATCTGTTAAATCACAATGCAATATTATTCCTAGCGGTATCATGCACATCTTCTGTGAAATCACAATGCAATATTATTCCCAGTGGAAGCAATCAATATCCTCTGTGAAGTCACAATGCAATTATTCCCAGCGATAGCAATATCGATCCTCTGTGAAACCACAATGCAATTACTTATTCCTAACCGTAGCAATTGTATTGTATTGTATTTTTAGTTCGGTAACCAAACATTACAAGGATAAACAAAAACATATAATGCTTATAATCAATTAGCATAATCTGGCTACACACGAGACCCAGAAGGGGTCGTAGACCCTGCTACCAGGGTCACCTGGGTAGTAATAGGGCTTACAATTTGATGAAAAGCAGTCGATCTAACATCATTCGATATGTAATGGTAACAGTATACTTAACTAAAGACTCCATAGCACATCTTGAGGCTAGAGGCTAACTGTGTACACTCACTGTATTTCAGTTGATTAAACTGTGGGGGGGGTGTTAATTAGTGTCCCTCGAACATGGAAGACCGTAGCTTTTGCTTAAACGATTGTAGGTTGGGTAGTTGCTGAATTAATGGTGAATAAATTATTGTCACTATTATTATTATTATTATTATTATTATTATTATTATTATTATTATTAGTAGTAGTAGTAGTAGTAGTAGTAGTAGTAGTAGTAGTAGTAGCAGTAGTAATAGTAGTAGTAGTAGTAGTAGTAGTAGTAGTAGTAGTAGTAGTAGTAGTAGTAGTAGTAGTAGTAGTAGCAGTAGTAGTCGTAGTATTGGTAGTATGATCATCATCATCATTATTAAGCCTATAATTATTATTATGCTTGTTATACAAACGATGGCGTTATAATTATTTAACATCCGCAAAGCTGAAACAATACAAAATTTGGTACCCCCCCACACTTTCTAGACCAAAGTAATGCCCTGATTGCTCACAATATTCAAGGAATTCCTGGTAAAATTTTGAAATATAAATCTAAGCAGACTTCAACCATTTGACTGTATTAATGGCAGGGGAGTAATGCGCTGGTTATATATAAATCTTCCATCTGTAAGTTTTCAGAAGAAGATGAGTAATTATCAACAGTAGTGAAGAGCAATTGAAACACAATACCTTCATGTTCACCAGCATCTTTCTGTGAATGGATCTCATTGTTGTGCTCTGCATCCTCTTTGTGGTCCTCACCCTCTTTGTGCTGCTCACCATCTTTGTGCCCATTCTTACCATCCGAGCCTATGTGCTCCTCGGAGCTTCTGTGCTGCTTCGAACCTATGTGCTCTTGAGAAACTTTGTGCTCCTGTGAACCTTGAGAATCTCTGTGTTCCTTTGAACCTAGGTGCTCTTGAGAAACTTTGTGCTCCTGTGAACCTTTTGAATCTCTGTGCTCCTTTGAACCTAGGTGCTCCTGTGAAACTCTGTTCTCCTGTGAACCTTTTGATCCTCTGTGTGCCTTTGAATCTATGTGCTCTTGAGACATTATGTGCTGTGAATCTATGTGGTCCTTTAAACCTACCGGTAAGTCCTCTTGTGAATCTCTGTGTTCCTGTGAACCTCGTGAATCTCTGTGCTCCTTTGCATTCAGATGCTCCTGTGAAACTCTGTGCTCCTGTGAACCTTTTGAACCTCTGTGCTCCTTTGCATCCAGATGCTCCTGTGAAACTCTGTGCTCCTGTGAACCTCGTGAATCTCTGTGCTCCTTTACATGTAGGTGCTCCTGTGAACCTCTGTGCTCCTCTGAATCTAGGTGCTCTTGTGAGTGTCTGTCCTCTTCTGCGTCATGCTGTCCTCGTTCACCCAGTTCATCCTCATGATGTTCCTCCTTATCACGTTCCCCTTCTGAATGCTCTCCGTGGCCTTGTCTAGGCGAATCTTTTTCGCCATCGAACTCCTCCTCTCCTTCTCCTACAATGTCAAACATAAACAGGGCAGATAAGCCTACAGTTCTGCATAAAGGCATGTAATCCCTTCTGATGGAAAGATCTTATTCTCAAAAATCATATTCTCAAAGCTTTGTGATTTTCATTTCTAATTCATCCGTTGTCTAATCATGAAGATGATAAGTGAATTGCGAATAATTAACAAGCAACATCAACAAGGATGCACGATAAATTCAGTTCTCACACACACACACACACACACACACACACACACACACACACACACACACACACACACACACACACACACACACACACACACACACACACACACACACACACACACACACACACACACACACACACACACACACACACACACACACACACACACACACACACACACACACACACACACACACACACACACACACACACACACACACACACACACACACACACACACACACACACACACACACTCACACCTACACACACACACACACACATCACCTACACACACACACACACACACACACACACACACACACACACACACACACACACACACACACACACACACACACACACACACACACACACACACACACTCACACCTACACACACACACACACACATCACCTACACACACACACACACACACACACACACACACACACACACACACACACACACACACACACACACACACACACACACACTCACACCTACACACACACACACACACATCACCTACACACACACACACACACACACACACACACACCTAATCTAATCTAATCTAATCTGATGACATCAATCGACTGAACTTACAGATGCCTATGCATGAGAGCAACGCTAGTGCTTTCAAAAACACAAATCACAAAAATATCAGAAATCACGAATGTTGTAAGCAGTAAATTAAGAGAAAATGATGGTTTAAAGTATCAAAGCAAGTATATTCAATCAAGAAAAACACTTCATAGCAACACTTAACAACGTTTCCTTTAATTCATAGAAATAACACAAAAAAACTTACAATAAGGATTGCAAAAGCAAATGAACTGCATTCCAACAAAATTCATGAATTCCAACACAACAGAATGCAAAGATCAAGCTTAAAAATAGCTTCTTAATCTTAATTACTAATTTCATGTAAATAACACGTTTCAGGCAAAACAGTTTCAGAATGTCTCAGTCTTAAATTTCTTCATCCACGTCACGTCATGTAACCAATGTTATGAATATTAATATAGAAAATTCTTTGCATAAGTATAACATTAAATTTGCCAAAGAAAAAGTTTAAGCAAAGTTAGGAACCTCTTTAGACTTTGATGCTAAATGGAGCAACTAAGTGTGGGGCGTGGTGGCTCAGTGGTAAGTTCGGCGCCTTGTGACCGGAGGGTTGCAGGTTCGAATCCCACTCTAGCCGCTGCGTACGGACCTTGGGCAAGTCCTTCACTCGCAATTGCTCGTGGCGCTTCGGCGTGAAAATTCCAGCACAGTATCAAATGCTGTAGTTGGGAGCGCCTCTGAGTAGTAGTTGACTTCGAGAGGCGCTATAGAAATATGTGGAATAAATAAATAAATAAATAAATAAACATCTAGCATAGGAAATGTGGTTAGAAACTTCCACCTGTCTAGCGGAAGCACACTGATAGAATTTTGTCTGAGTTAGTAATTACCAAACTGCCTTGACTACCCAGGTAACTCAACATGAACCTCTTCACATTACCAATGTGTTCCTCAAAGTCCGGGGTTGGCAGATCAGCTGGTTCCTCCTCCTTTGGAAGTCCCTCGATCTCTTCTTTTGCACAGTCAGGCATAGGATAAGATGTCTCTCGTTCCTCTTCAGATTCATAAACTTCTGGTGCAAACAGCTCATCTGCTGGCACAATATGTTCCTCTGGTGGCACAATATGTTCCTCTGGTGGAACAATAGGTTCCTCTTGTGGAACAAAATGTTCCTCTGGTGGAAAAAAATGTTCCTCTGTTGGAACAATATGTTCCTCTGGTGGAACAACCGGTTCCTGTGGAGGAGCAACTTCTTCCTCTACTGGAAGAACTGTTTCCACTTCTGGAACAACCGGTTCTTCAGGCGGAACAATCTGTTCTTCCTGTACTGGAACAGTTTCTTCAAGTGGTGGTTCCACTTTGACCTCTTCTGGATGTTCTTCTTCATGCGGCTGCTCACCTGTTAGCTCTTCCACCTGCTGCTCCTCCTCCACTGGCTGTTCTGGCAATGGCTCAGCCTCCCTAGGTTCTTCAGATATTTCTTCAGGCGCTTCTTCCTCCTCGGCTAAAAGTTCTGGTATCGTACCTTCTTCGGCCATCCTCTCCTTCACCTTTATGCTCTCGTCCATAAGCTCCTGCACTCGCTGCTTCTCCGTCAACACTGTCTCCCGTTTCAGCTCAGCCAACCTCTCCATCTCCCTCACGTGTTCAGCCCAGCTAACCTCCGGCGGAACCTCGAGCTGGATTTCCCCAGTGAAAGGAACAGCAGTCGCCTCATCTTCCAGCGGAACTTCCACCTCAACACCCCACCTATCGGGCGGTCTCTCCTCTCCCAGCAGTCTCAGCTCAAGGGCATCCTTCAAGCTCAGATCCTCATCCTGATCATCAAGCAAATCCATGCGAGCAGAAGCATCAAAATCCGCGGCATCTATGTCCTCTACTTGACTGTCCTCAGTCGCCATCTCGGCAACCAGATCATGTATCAACTCTTCCACCAATGGTTTGTGGGATAGGTCTTCCAGCTGACTGTCTGCAGGTGCAAAGACGCTCACGTGATCGCCCGCCAGAACTGGTTTCTCCTTTTCATACTTGTCTGGTGTCGCCATGACAGCTAATCAGTGTTAAAAATAGCATTACCATATAATACTTACCAAGAAAACTACAATCAAAATGAAGCACTAAGCCTACCAAGTAATACTGTCGAAGACAGCTACTGGGGAATACCAATACTAGTAATATATAATACTAGTAATCTTTAATAAGCTGTTTACAGTCACTTTAGCTGTAACTGGGTTTTGTACTGATGTCTACAATGTATCCATGAAAGCACACACTACAACAATTATCCATAGAAACACTGAGACCAGACAAAGGGAGAGAAATAGTATGAAGAAACGAGAAATACTTATAAAGAAATGAGAAGATATTAACATGAATACTTCATCCTTCAATTTTACAAATACTGCTCATGATTAAACAGTGTCTGTAAAATTATTAAGTGCATTAATCACAAACAAGAAATGTTTTAATTAGGGCTTCGGATTGTAACGATTAACAAATTGATTAATCGTTAAAAATTTTAATCGATTAATTTCGGCTGGTTCGATTAATTCTCTTACTTATTTCATGATGTTGAGTGGCCAAATTCTGGTGTAAACAATATGGCAAACAATGATAATGTGAAACGTTTGAGTGGAAAATTAAGCGATCATTTTGCATTTAAGGTAAATGCTGATGGAAAAATTGAAGATGGCAACAAAATTGTCTTCATTGCAATAAACAGCTTGCTTATTGTGGTTCAAACACTACATTTTTGGGTTTGACAATTTGAACTTTAACATGTGGAATAACTGAAGTTTTTTTGTAGAGAGAAAGTAGTTACTGACTCAGTTACTACATTTTAAACAGTTTTTCATGCTTTAAGTAACAGGTACCAAATTAATCGAATTTAATTGATTAATCAAAGTTAAATTTTGGAGATTAATCAATTAATTTTTTTAGTGAGCTCTAGGGTAAGATTTGCTGCTTACATTTTTCAGTTTATTCTGCTTTATGACCTATACATATATATAATCAAGGTTAGCAAAGCAATCGTTAGCTTAAAAACTACAAGACAAATCAGGCATTTTAGCCTCCAGTATGTCCTTTCCTGTGACCAAGTAATAGTGTTCAAATTAAAAGTTCTGTATCAATAATAAGTGGTTTTCATGGCAATTCTGTCATGCTAGATAACAGCAAAGACTAACCACAGCAGAACAAACCTCGTTTAATATTTTCATTGCCCCTATGGATGTGCATTTTTTGGAATAACAAATAAATAATAATAAGCATGCATAATTCATGGCATTTGCATAGCCAAAAATATAGCATTCAAAATAATAAGAACAATAGCAAAAGAAACAATAACAAATAATAACTATAACCAGCATAGAGTTGCCATTGCAGAACAATGCCCCATATACTCCTTCCAAGCAAAAAAATCCTTTCCACCTCAGGTAGAAAATCATACTAATCATCATTCTAGTAAAGCAAAAGAATAGATTGACAAGTAGGAAATCATTTCTAAGCCATTACAGCACATTTTGAAAGCTAAAAAGAGTGAAAACCAATGCAAGAAAACAAGTCACACACCTGGTTTTTCTCGATCATCCGTTACGACTGTTACAGTCTTAGCAACAGGCACATCTAGCAAAGCGATAATAATGGAAAAAAAATAATAAGCACAGGGAAAGCAAATCGCATGAAATCAATTGGTGAAAGCAAAACAACAGACAAACCGAGAACAAATTAATCAATAAAGCAGAATTAGCTAAACATTGACAAAATAACGATCACGTGATAATAATGCAAAACAGAATAAGCTAATGATGAAAACATAAGCTCATAATGAAAAAAGAATAAGCACAAGGAAAAGCAAATTGCATGAAAATTAATCAAAAAAGCAGAAATAGCTAAACATTGACAACATAATGATCAAGTTATGTTCAGTATAACTAAAGTCTGCTCTAAAGCGATCATCAGCCAAGGCATCACTAAGCAAATAGTACAATTCTTTAAACATGCAGCAAATATATATGTGAACATATAAAGATAATTTCGCCTCAGAAAAGCCTAATTCTGAAACATAAGAACATGACAGAAACAGAAGGCACTGAAGCAGACTAGAGAACACAGTGTGAGCTTTGTCTAAGCACTGACCTCGATGACGTATAATCTCTTCAGAACTCTTGCGCCTCTTCTGCTTCTTCTTCTTCTTCAGTGACCCTGAAAATCATTTACAAATCAACTGCTATCCAACGTCATCCACTGTTATTATTATTTTTTTTACGCAAGGCATGTTTTTTTATTATTAATATTGTTATTTTTTACACAAGGTAAGTTTATTATTTTTTTATCTTTTTCCCAAGGTAAATATAATCCCTCAGGAGTCTAAAAAGCTAGGAGCTGTTGTTGAATGTCTGAAAATTAGGTCTATTATTATTATTATTATTATTGTTATTATTATTATTATTATTATTATTATTATTATTATTATTATTATTATTATTATTATTATTATTATTATTATTATTATTATTATTATTAGTCAATCTGTAAAGCACAAGATAATGTAACTAAATTCACCGCAAATGCACTTGCTGCAAATCCATACACAGCCAAAACAATTCAATCAGAAATAGCCATTCTCAATACTGAGAAATGGATTTCACAATAATTGGCTGATTAATTTCTTTTAACTAAAAAGTAAAAAACTAAACTAAAAGTAAATAAGAATAAGTTATAAGTTTAGTTACCATCAGCATCAAATTCAACGTCTCCAAAGACAACACCTATCTCTTCTTTTGCAGCTGCCAAGCTGCTTGGGGAGTGAACTGCATTCCTGAGAATATCTTTGCCAAACAATGCTCGAATTCTAAAAAATCACAAACGTGCAGCAGTTATGTATGCATTGTATGCATCTGGACTTTTACATAGCACATTTTAGGAACCCAACAAAAGTGCTAAGAACATGGCTGTACAAGGGGCCTGAACAGGTGGGTCTTAACGTAGCCAGAAAAAATAAGTTGAGCAGAGTTTAAAGGGACAGCTCAAATGTCAACTGGAAGATTGTTCCAAAGGGATGGACCAATGCACAAGAGTGCACAGTGCACTCGTGTTGATGCATGGCAGCAAGGGACCAGAAGATCTCCACAGGTGGCTGAACGAAGCGACTGGCAACCTGACTGAGCTGAAACGGGCACAAGCAGCTCTCGTACGTATGACAAAGCAGAGCCAACCAACGAAGCTTGGCCAAGGAGAAGGACCTTGAATTTGATTCTGTCCTCGATAGGGAGCCAGTGGATTGTATCTCTCTATGTATAGAGATATGGCAGAATTTTGGTAGATTGGCCACTAGTCGAGCAGCGCAGTTTAGGACGGAATGGAGGTGACGTAGCCTGAATTTCGGCAAGCCTGCAAAGATGGAATTACAATAATCCAGGTGTGTCACGACAAAGGAATGGAGCAACGTCATTGCAGCGTTAAATTATAGATTACAACATATTGATAGAATCTGACTAAGCTGGTAGAAGCATGACCAGCACCGAATTCAGTGGAACAGTCACACACATCTCGTTTGTCGATGAGTTAAGCAGTTATGCTAGTTGGTACCATGCACAGAGTTCTGTGGCCGACTAGTGGTCTAATTAGGATTCCAGTGCATTAAATATTGTATTGTATTTCAAAACTTATATAATATATATATATACATATATATATATATGTGAAAGAGTATACAATTCTACATACTACTGGCATAGAGCTCAAAAGAAAGGTCATATACATGACTGTCCAAGTGCGAAGCCATTTACAACTACGCGCCTAACGGCACTTCTCTGCATGACAAATGCTATGAAGAATAATTTCACACTGTGTCTCTGTACAACGTACATCAAATTCATGCAAGTATGTACATACGTATATATGTTTGTATGTCTGTCTGTATGCATCAATGTATGTATGTACATATGAAGACACTTAATATAGCACGTTTTCAGTACCTCTCATATGCCCTACACACAGCTAGAACTATAATAATAGGCATTTCAAATACAAGGCACCTGAACGTGAAAGGTAGATTAATTCCTGAATTGAGTATACATGTAGATGTTACGCGCTCTACAGTGATACTCACGAACGAGGTACTTCTGCCCTGGCAACTTCTGGGTCCGTTGGACCAGAAAGAGCTCGCCAATCAGTCACCGCATTTGGTTTCGAAAGGATTAAGAATGTAGTTACACCTCTGGAAGATAATGTTAATAAATCTTATAAGAATTATCATGATTACAACTTATAAAACAGCAATGATTTAGACAAATGATTTAGATAAATTGTTAATTGGGAAGTTCTCTAGCACCAGTGTCTAAAGCACATGGCACTAACTGTAATGGGGTCAATACCCAGAAATTCAACCCATAACACTACAAGGCAGCCTATGGTGGAAGAAAGCAAGCTGAAAGAGCTTACACAATAAACTGATGATTTAATTATCAGGTTAAACAACGCTGTTTCTTCCTTTTTTTTAGTAATTAATAATATTCCCAAGATATCTACAAACTCAAGCAAATATAAGTACAAAGTGGACTCGTTTCTGCGAACCATTCTGCTTAATGCAAAGTGGTGTTACATCATCCCCCAAAGTAAGTGGTGTTACATCATCCCCCAAAGTAAGTGGTATTACATCATCCCCCAAAGTAAGTGGTATTACATCATCCCCAAAGTAATTAACTTAACACACCATATTGGTTAACACACGTTATACAAGAACTGCAGTTTAGCACTAAATATATATTGACTTTCACTGCATTATTCCATTCTACATGTATGTGCTGCAGGGTTTGCAGTCCGTATCATGAGAAATGTCCCCAATGACTTTGCAGTACTGAGTCCACACTAAAGCATGAACCAGCTTATACACAAGGTGCCCAGTCACGCAGGGTGACTTGGTTGGCTCAGTCAAGTAGCTTGTAAGTCTTGGTTTGACACCAGTGAATAAGCTGGTTGCCCTGACACATCTTTAATCTGGCACCGTGAAACAATTTAGGAGATTCACACTGACATTCCTTTAATAGAAGTCTAAAACGAACAGACATAATGAAAAGGATGGACGTACTTCTTCATGCTGCCTGCAAGTTCACTGTAGAACTCTTTGAGTTGGCAGCTGCGATACATTGCGTTAATCTTGTCCTCAGGTAGTTCCATTTCCTTTCGTGCCACAATTCGAAAACCGGCCTGACTGATTGCATGAATGATTGCATCTGTTTTACAGAAAAGTTAAATAACAGTCATTACTTCATCAAACTTAACTTTGAAAACAAAGCCCTTAAGTCTCCATACCATTTGAATTTTAGCAAATTGGGTGTAAAATGTAATAAATAGGAAGATTGGTCAAACGAAAAAGGGAAATCATTATTGCATTCACCTCATTTAAGTTCAGCACATGCTCATGATGCATTAGAAATATTCAAAGGAATACAAAATATACTGAAATTTAACAATGCCCTCTTACAAATTACATAAGTGTAAACTGAAGCCAGGCGACTAAAACATCATCAACCATAACATTAAACAGGTTGGAAAAGGTGAGTTTCAGTTTATAGTGATAGATAAGTTCAGTAAGAGAGTCACAAACACGAGCAGGGAGATAGTTCAGATAGTGGGACCAGCAACACTGATTGAGGAGTGCAGGCCAAGACAGACCCGGAACAATTTTCCTCACTCATGCACCAGCAAAGTGAGCCATTTCGACATTTCCCACTGGATATTACAATACACTGCTGTTTACTAAAAGCATAACCCAAGCACAGGACATGCAGTGTTGCATTATAACTGTAAATTAAGAGATTTCTGATGACTGACCCCTGTTGTAGAAGGCATGAGGTTTAATGGCAACCAGCGACTGTTCCATTGGAAAGAAGTAATCAAACTCCTTCTGTGCTATCTCCTCCGATTCAGATCCATGAAACTGGTTGACGTTCACACCACGCACACAAAATTTACCTCTGAAGCTATAACAGGTAACGATAACCAATCAGGCTTCAACTAAAACAGGTATCAGTTAACTCGTTGCTTATGAGGGGATAGAGTAATGGTAACACTCATGGCCAGGAGAGCATAAGGTAGGCGGATCGATTCCCGTAACCCCCTCTATGACGGCGCCTTGCATGGCTGCCAAACCGTGTGTTTAATTAAGATCTTGATTGCACTTTCATGTTTCAATGTAATCTTACTGCGTCTGTCAGTTTGAAATAATAAAGAATATTTTTATTATTATTATAATTATTATTATTATTATGAAGGACCTTTAACACCAATTAGGCTCATGCAAGCAGCACTTTTGTGAAGTATTTTAACGGCACAACACTAAATATCCACACAACTAACTATCTGGTAAAACCTCGAGTAGCCTCAGCGAAGGCATGTCTTATATTTTATTTACATAAAATTTTTGATAACTGTCATAATTGTCATCGGAAACATGTAAATATTGATGGAAATTATAAGTCTCGTAATGGAAGAGGTCAAAAGAAACACAGCTGTCTTAGTGGTCTGTTGGGTCTACAGCACATAAGACACTTTCAAAACGTTAGATAAAAGGCTAACGTAGAAAACTGCTGTGAAGTCAATGAGATCACATCAACAAACCTGTCTGGTTCCAATACAGCTGCCTTTTCCACGTCCTTTGACCCCAAGAGAGAACGCCACTTCTCCACGACATTCTCAGCCGCATGTAGAGCCATGACAAGCATTGGACCACTGCAAAACATCAACACACACACACGTTAATATTATCTACATGTGCTTACATCTGGAAAAGCTTCCTTGATCCTATACGTTATTTACTCCAGTGCTGACTGCATTGTCTAACCAACTGCACTCACAAAACTTTAAGCAGAATGACTTGTGGAAATGGAATAATTAAACTGAAATGTCAATCTCATTAAATCTGTTAAACTGTTTAACTTGTTAATACAAATTTTCAACAGCTTTCCTTAGTCAGGATTTCAGCATTAAACATAATCACTGAAAAGGTACTTCAAGATTATTTACAGATACACTGTCTAGTTCATAAAAAGTTACACAGGCTACACATTTTAAATATATGTCAAGAAGGAAATATGCACAATACCATTCTCTTCAGCCTTGCTCCAGCTGTTTTTCTTAGAAACAGAAGAAGAGCTATCCCTTAAGCAAACCCCAAGAGGCAACCATGGGAATAAAGCATTAGCGATTTCATATTCTTCACCTCAAGTTCTCCAACCGAGTCGTATCTAATACTGCACCAAGACTCTGGAGCTATCTCCCTCCTAAATTCCAAAAATTTTCGGTTCCTCCATCGTCATTGCCACCTGCCCTCCATCATCCAACTCAGGCTCCTCTATCTATCATCCCCAAGGCTTTCCAATCAAAACTAGTCTCACCGTTTCAAGAATTCCTACCCTGCCTTCCAATTCTTCTCAACCTAAATGAAATCCACCTTAGCACCTGCTCTGCCTCCTGTCTTCATCTGGACCCCTCGAAACCAGACTTAGACCTCCTTTTGACTACTTTTGGAAAACCCCTCTGACTTGACGCAGTGCTCATGAATAAGCTGGTGCCCTGCGCTTGGATTTTGAGTGGCACTTTAGAAGTTTGGAGTTTACAATTACAATTATGAATTGGTTAGCCATGGCATAAGATGGCAGGTAGTCGACCTCTCTCAAGCCCAGGTATCGGTTGGTACCGGAACGCACCGGAACTGCGTTCTGGTTCTTTTCTTGATGACCAGTATTTTTAGACAGGATTTACAGAAACATCTCTAGATTAACATGGCGCACGACACTGGCGTTCCGGTTCATTTTTGTTTAGGTTTGGATCCCTGCTCAAGCCATCTGATCCTCTCACAGACAGTGTATGGTCAATGGACCCATAATAGCAGAGTTCCTCTGGTTGCAAGTGTTGCCGAAATCTCTTAAAAGAACTTCTGCCCTGACTGGGATTTAAACCCTGACCTTTCAACTAACTATTGCACAAACAGCAGTTAATCTTACCACCTATTAAATATTTTTGGGCCATTTAACTGTACCTTGTCATGCTATCAAGTAACTCTTCAAAGTACGGTTCTCCTCTCTGTTCTTGGTAGAATTTCTCAGCTTCACTTCGCGACATCTGCATTTCCCTCTGCATTTCTATCGTGAACTGCTCTGCAGCAATCTTTTCAAGGATTTCCGCTAAAACATATTAAAATTTCAAACCATCAAAATTCACCAAGTTACATAAATACACTGGTATAAAGAAGCATTTCTTTAATTTCTTGTTTCATTATTACTATTATTATTACAGAGGTTTTATATAGCACCCCTTCAAGGTTATCTACACAGGAGCGCTTCCAGTCCAACCCCGGTCAAACAAGTTTTAAGGCAAGAGTGTAACAGAGAAAAGCAATTAATCGGGTCAGATGCAGCGCTACTGGGAGCCCATTCCAGGTCGCTGGGCTTCAGACAAAGAAGGCACAGTGTTGCCAGATAGCAGTTCGCGCGCGGGGGACAATGAACTTTTAATGAACTTTAATTTTAGTATTTTTTTTATTCTATGACTAAGCTTGTTTGGTTAATGTTTTAATATCTTACAGCTACTTGTGGACTTGAGTGCAGTTCCTCTGTGGATCTTGACAGCTGCTGAAAAAAGCTAGATTACATTCCAACTAAACTTAAAATGAAGACAGTTCAACTGCAGCATCACATGAACACTTATAGGTTAAGCAACCTACCTCTAAGTGACTCGAGAGCGGCAGGACGAATAATAGCAATCGTTGTTGGTTTCCTCTGCGGCCGGATGTGCGTTATGGAAATCTTTGGAACGACAAAGTCTGGGAAGAAGAGGTTCAACTCCCTAGAAATTCCAACAACACTTGTAAAGTGAAGGCACCTCTAGTCAACAGAATCTCAAACATGAGCCACATATACTAGTAGAGCTGGAATTTACAGTGAATGGTTTTCAATGGGGGAGGGATAGATGAATGGTAACACTCTGGCCTGAAGAGCATTAGATCTTGAAAAGTCACGGTTCGATACCAGTAAGCCCTTCTAGGTCGACTCTGCCATGTTCTGAGATTTTGCGTGACATGTAACATATCCAGTGTAGTTCTGAAGGGATACAATGCTTGTTCATTAGGCTACTGGTTGTTTTCCTTCAGCTGTGTCCTAATCTAACACACTAACCTCTTGGAATTGACTGTGACGTTTTGGCGTTTCATTAATACATATCAATCTTTTATTTTACCAAGCACATGCTAGCACAAAAATTAATCTATAATTAGATAATCAGTGATCATAAATAAATTGTAAAATATTACTATATAATTACTAGAAATTATAAATATTATAAATTATTAGTTACTAATAAGAAGGGTCTACACATGTCATAAGATTAGATTAGACTGGACTGATTACCTTAGAAGCATCATAGTGTTTTACATGTACAGTAGCAGAATTTTATTCACAGGGCACTGAACAGATGTCCTGAAAATCAATTACTTGCAACCGATTCGTAGTTGTTGGCTTGTGACTGACATATATCGCAACTCCCCAAATGGTCTGGTGAATACCAAATTCAGGAAGGTACGTACCTTTTAGCTGCCTCAGCTGAGCTGCTGCCATGGAAACCATCGGAATGAGGTTGGCCTGAACTGCAGTAGAGTGCTCGTAAGCTGAGAACAAAGAAAACAGCGAAAACTTCAAGCACAAACAACTTAGTTCCAACTCCAGTTACATGTTTCAGTGCTATGTGGTCACAGGTTATAAAGTTGATTTTGCCATTAATGTCATAGGAAGGGTAGATGAATGCTAACCCTATATTAACTTTAGCATCTATGTCTGTTATCGCGGGAGCTCTCATCATGTGGGTCGCTCCACTAAAACAAGAAATAATAACTATCCCACAATACCAAAAATTCATGCCCCTGATTTTAGTGGCTACGGGGGCCCTAATAGCCTGACTAATATCAGCATCAACTCAAAAAAACCAATCCATGCTAATTCAAAATAAGTTAAATCATTATGCCTCATGTATAATATGATTCTTAGTACCCCTATCAACCCAATTCACAATAAAACTGCCGATATATTTATCTCACAACTACTTGAAACTGACCCTAACACTCTTGCTCGAAGAACTTAAGATCTCAAAAGACGCGGTTCGATACCCGTAAGTCGACCCAGATAGGTTGATTCAGTCTTCCACTCCCTAGGAAGCAGGTGTAAATGAGTGGGCACCTAACAGGCTGCCAAGACGTGTGTATTTTCTTGATAATTGTAGTCATATTTTTCAATGTTATTTTCTGTTATTTGTCAGTAAGCTTGTCAATAAACACGAATATATAATTACAATACTCATTAAATGTCATTATTGGCTGGAATGCAATTAAATATTCCAAAGAATATTGGATAGAGCGACAAAGTAAAGGAAACAACAGTTCATATCATATCATATTTGGAGATTTGTATAGCAGAGGCCCAAGAAAAGAAAAAGGTTTTAAGAATGGAAGGACTGTAGGAAGAGATCCAGAAAGTATGGTTGCACGTAGAGGGGAAGGAAGAGCATTCCACAGGAAGGGAGGGCCTTATGTTGGCAAAAGAAACTAGTCCTGGCAGGCGGAACAAAGAACATGTCAATCACAAGAACGGAGATGTTGGTGAGAAGCTGCAGAGAAGGGGGGATAAGGTCCCTGATATATTTGGGAGCAGTACCTGGTTTGGACTTAAGGACCAGAACAAGAACTTTAAATTGAATGCAAGCCAGGAGAGGGAGCCAGTTGTCATATGTCTCCACCTCTACAGTAAAACTTCACGAGCATTGTTCCAGAGTTTGACAAATCTTTCACTGAAGTGTTAAGATGACCTCAGCAATCTGCCAACTGTTAATCTCCCAACTTGTGTTGTTTCTACTAACATCAAACCCAACAGGATGTGGCACCAAGGAGGCATGGAACGCCATGGATGGTCACCCATCTGTGCACTAACTAGGTTTTATAATGTTCAACATCACTTTCCCGCCAGTTTCATACCCATATCATCATGCTGGCTGCTACCCTAATAACCAACCTCATAACACATTCTAATGGTCAGTATAGTCTTTGAGCTGATTTACCTCTTTGGTGCATGCTCTTTTGCTTCTGAGGCCAGTTTAGGTCCTAAGAACTCGTGCCACTCCTGAATGATGCCTTCTCCATATTGACCTTTCGACAGAACGAGGATAATGCTTGGACCATTGCACATGTCCTTAATGATCTCATGAAAGTCCTCCTAAAACAAATCCACCAGACCAGACAGTATACAGAACAATGATTTACAATGTATGAGTTGTATCCAATTTTTCTATTGGAAATATTAGAATGCTAGTGATGTGCAATGCTGAGACTAAAGACTCCAATGTTAATTGACCAGATATGCCATTAGCATTGGATGGTTCTACTACCACCGTGACAGACCTGGAATAGAAATTATAATTGTACTAGTAATTCTTGTAATTGCAGATTGTGTGGCACCTCTTCAAGAGAACAATTAATATAAAATTAGGCTTAACAAAGGAGCACCATTGATTGATGCTTTGTCATTAGATAAAAGCACTTAATAAAAGCATAATAAAAATAATAGTATCAATAATAACAATAAATAATGACATCTTTATCATTGTTATAATATGAAACTCGTGACATCAAATGACACAAGTGAGTCAGTGTAACCTAACTGAAAAACCAAAGTCCAGGAAACAATCTAAATAGTTAACTCAGTCAGTTGAGTTGAGGGAAAGGGGAATAGGGTGCAGATTAAGCACGATCTAGAAAAGAAGGATGCGATTGTTGTTATTGTTGTCCTGACAGATGTCTTTACCTCTTCCTTCTTGCTTGAATACAACTCCTGAACTTCCTCTGGTGCAAAGATTCGCTCCATCTGCTCCAAGACGTCGAAACCAGATTCTCGTATCTGCTCAGAAAAAGCAAGAAAACTGACCAGACTTATGTCACTGCATTGTCTAACTATTCAGCCAGATAAACAAACAAACAATAACACTATGCAGGTCACAATAGACAAGAAATCGTTATACCAGTGTTAATGCTGATCAGGCTTTAGCATCAGCATTTTCTGGTATAAACTAGACAGCAGTTATTGCAGATGATCAAACCTTTAGGAAGACATTTTTATATAGAGATGACTATTTGCTAATCATAACAAGTGAACTCAATTCTACTCTTAGGCAGGTTTCTTCATCACCTCACAATTTATGGTGAAGAAATAGCTAAACTTGTACCACAGAACCAAACTGACTAAGTATCAACTGCCAAATTATATCAGAGGACAGACAGTGCTTACTTATTCGATATCAGTGATTGAAATTAAGATGTTGCTAAACTCATCATCTGCAGAGGAGACTATGTGTAGGAAAATGAATAGCCATAGTGGATGCACAGCAATGAGACTCTGAATTGAGAAATTCTTAACAAATGTGACACAAAAAGGACTATAAACTGAAACTCATGATCTCTTGCAACTCCCAATTCTTCAACTGAAAACCTTTGGTGTGTATGAACTGAATCTATGTCTACCCTGCCAGCATTACTCTTATACAACTCAGACAGCTACAGAGATAACAAGGCGATCAGTACTAAGAAGTCAAGTTACAGTTCAGTTTCTGTCATGGTGGTCGGGGAGTGTTATGCTAACCTCACCAGAAGAGAGTCACAGAAATGTTAGGAAGAAAGCCCCAAACACTAGTAGAAACATCACTGTTAGGCAGACAAGAACACCGGAAGATTAAGACAACTACATTTATATAGCGCCTTTTGAGTACCTCACAAATAAGTGCCGCCTATGCTAGTATGTGGTGCTAAAGTGAACAGTGAGTTCAACTGTACGAAAATAACTCAAAAGACTAGAAGAGTCACACACGCACAAGCACACACGCACGCACACCTACACACACGTTCGCGCACAAACACACACACGCACAGCCTGTGTAAGCTTAGTGATTCGTGTCAGTGGTGGAGATAGTTTGAGAACACTGACGAATAAAAAGCACAAAATGGAGATGTATGATATTGAAAAGAACCTTATCGATGATTTCATCAGCCTTTCCGTCAGCATAAATGTCTGGTTTGATGATGCCAACTGTGAACATTTTCTCAAGATACACTGAAAAACACAACGTCAATCAACATTGTACTATTTTTCTGCAATAAAAACAGCGTTAATCGCTGCATCAGAACGTGCTAACGTCTAGCAGCAGAAATGAGCCTTTTACATCACTAAAAAAAGTTCAAATGAGATGATAGTGTGGACTCTATCACATGTACCCGGTTTACGAACCATTCTGCTTAAAGCAAAATGGTGCTTAAAGCGAAGTGGTGCTCTGTCCCCAAAGCTATTTACCTTAACTCAGCAATCAATATTTGTTTACGCACTGTACAAAAACTACAGTGCAGTGTTAAATATTGCCCTTTCATAATTGTCACTTTTCACATGCTTTGTCCCTTTTTCACATGCTTTGTCACTTTTCACATGCCGCCTGTTTTACACACTGTAATATATGACTTGTCCCTCGACGACTTCGCATTAACGAGTTCGCATATATACATGTCTAAATACATTTTACATACAAAATAACACATTGCACGTCATTTGTTTCTTCCTGTTGCTGAATTTCTTGGGATTACACGGATTTCTCTTTTAACAAAGAAATCCTTAAATTTGCACTATCAACAGGGCAAACAATATCCTAATGCTTTCTCAGTCACTTCGCTGCTTTCTAGAACTAAACAGAATCTTAATTAAAACATAATACATAACATTGAAGTAGTGATTCTGCCTGAAACTTGCAAACAACTGCCTGATTGGTCAGTTATAAGATTGATTTAATAAAGAAGCAAAGTAGTAAGTGACTTCTTAATGACATGCATTTGTGTTTAGCTCATCTAGCCTAAACATACAACCACGAAACTGAAAATGGCCGTGCTTAATCTGCAACTGAAAAAATAAAGCGATCAGCAGCTCCACAGTACTTGACATCGGCTAATCAAATCTTTGCCCAAGTACAATCAACAGCACTGTTAATTAAAGTTGGCAAATTTGACCAAATATTAAGTTATTACAAGCTAACAGTCAGACCGCATGCTTGCACGGTAGCCCAGTCACTGGTAATGTAGACATGAGAAAAATTGGAAAATGCAAACTCTAGCCAACAAAGAGAAGAAAGCTAAAGCAACAGAGAAAAGCAAGCCATGAAGTGAAACACTATGAGACTAGCTCTAACTAGGTAATACAATACAACTGTATTAGATATTGGCCTTCTTCCAAAAGTTCAGAAGTGCAACACGACCATGTAACAGAACATCGACGGCGCTGAGCAACTGCGAGTGAAGGACCTGCTCAAGGTCTCAAAACAGTGATTGCCATGGAGGATGCTCAAACCCATACTTTCCCCATTACCAGCGGAGCACTCTACACCATAGCAGAGCAAATGAGTGCACCAAAGAACTTTAATTAAGTTCACCTTTACTATGTCACTGCCTCCCAATGGATATCTGTTTATGTTTGCTATTGTAAGTTTCATAAGTATGATAGTAGCTAGGTTACTCCAAGAAGGTATGTTGTGGACTGAGGTGCATTGATGACAAGAGCTATGTTTAATTTCAGAAGACTTCAGTCTGATGGCCATTGTAAGGCAAAAATATTAGCAGCAAAAGGTTCTTCATAATAAATAGGGCTATAGGTTAATAAATATGGAGTAAAAGAAGAATGTTCTTTGAAGCCATAAGTAGTGAATCATGCACAATTACTGACAGACAAATATGACTCATGTGCACTGCTACGTTAATAATGCCACAAGACTAAGCTTGAATTTTATGCAAGTCCAGTGATTTGTCTTGAATTTTAGGCAAGCCCTAAGATTAGTCTCAAATTTAGGCCAGCTGATGAGTAGCACTATTAGAATCCATAAGTAGCCTACTTCTGCGTTAACTTTTAGACCATGCAAAAGCCAAGTTCCATACAAATAATTGCAGATATGAATTCAGATTCTATTAGTAAATTACCGATTTATGTCAGATTGATATATACAACTTATGCTTAGATAAAAACAGATAAACTTCCGGATTATCAAACATATGACCGATCGTTAATCAACACTTGAATGACGAACTGCATTGTTTCCCAGTCACTTTTAGTACGCTCTTCTCGTTAAAGAGTTAATGTCCATACTGAAGTCATTCCAATACGCATAAGGAAGGATAAAAATACTCAGAGCTGTTGCAAGGCATGAGCTCTACCTGGAAAACTATAAGCAATCCCACAAGTCAATCAAGTGGAACAGATAATTATATAAAGAGCATTCAAAGCAGAAGATGACATTTGAAGTGCAAATAGACGACTCAAAAAACAGTCAGTGATGTATATCGGTGTTACTGGTGTTAGTGATACATGTAAGCATATTATCTGTAAAATCTGCTGAAGCAAAGCAATAAAAGGGAAACTAAAATTTTAGAAATTAGGTTCTCTTCTTCAAAATTAAAAAGCACGACACTAAGTTCCAATTGACCAAAACTACAGTTAATCACAAGCAAGGGATGCCAGCTGCAGAAGACAGCCATAAGACATTCTGAAATGCTTAGACCAGGACTGGCTTAAAAGCCTTAACTGATCACTACTTCAATAACTGCAAACTCAGCTTTCGTTGGAACACGAAATAATGCTATTAAAATTGCGTAATTACCAGCACTACCAGCATTACTGAAGCTACTGGTGATTAAACTTTTAAACAGTTACATAATTCTCTGATAACTCATAGAAATGCTACACATGGTTTACCAGCCACTCTGAAACTACCTCATTTATAAAGGACAATCAAAACACTGGCATAAACTTGTCCAAAATATTGGGGGGGGGGGCATTTGGTTATTCATTCAACACTTGTTGCATTGGATGTACAGTAAATCTCAATTATTGGGGGCACGTGCCCCGGCTGCCCCCCCCCCCCAGAGTCTATGCCTATGATCAAAACCATTAGTGAATTATAATCTGTCGTTTCAGTTGTAGTACTACAGAAACTGAAACCATTGAGCATTCAAATGATGCTTTCATTGCAGAGTTAATTGTAAAGTTCTAATCCTTTCACCCTGTATTGGTGCCAAGAATATACTGATCGTAACTGGTGGTCTGCAATGGGCCCAAAGTGGGCTCAACAAATGTGCCATTAAAAGGCAGTAATAGTTCTCCTGAACAAATTTTGATCAGACATTTCAAGGAAGAGATCCAGCCAGGGATGAATAGAAATTTAAAATACCAAATTAGTGGAAAATTATAAGTAGAAACTAGGTCTGATTCACCCCCTTATCATATCATCGGATATCAAAAATAGACTTGATTTCAGGCCAAAGCGTGCAAGCTAGATGGACAACTTCCATTACCATTAGGCCACCAACTGCCACCCTTAACATGTATCATCACATATGGTATTAATAGCTGAAGATGGTAGATCTCTATCTATAAGCCAGTCCTGTAGTCACAAAACTTTCATGATCAACCATGGTAAAAGGCTTACAGAAGCATGCTTTCTGGACGTACACGCAAAGCCACATGGTGGGATACCTTGTTTAATATCAGCCTTTTGAGGTAAGCTGTCAAACATTATGTTCTCGCCTCCAAATTTCATGCCGTCTTCATCTGCATTTTTCCAATGGAATTAAAAGCATCAAGCAAAACTTGTCAACAACTTCTTCAACCTGATTAGCTCTCTTTCATCATCGAAAGCAAAGTTTATATAAATGAGGGAACTAAATATGCATCAAGTAGTCAGCAGGGCAATCCAAGTAAACTAAAGGTTGAATTGCAGACACACACAAGTACCAATCACAGAAAATTTACCATCAACTGTAAAAATAAGAAACAGAAAAAGTTTAGAAGGCCACTACAGACTAATTTAAACCATAATATTCTGTAAGACACAAGATTTACACTAAAATTAGTAACAGCATCATAGTTTTCAGATTAAAGCTCAGTAGTGCTGTCAAAACAAAGGAGAAACAGACAATGCACAAAACAGATCATGAAACATCTCCAGATGACACAAAACTGACTACAATAAAATGTGAAAACCTACAAATAAACAGAAGTTTTAAAATTTTATCATCTAACGAAATATCAACATTTTTCGATTACAGGATTTAAATGGCATTGAAGATTTAGATGAGATTTGGCATTTAAATTACTTTTTCCAACTAAAATAATTCTTATCAAGTAACAGAATGCAAAGAAAACAATTAGCAAAGACTGAACTATGCCGAAGAAATAACTAAAGATCTCGTAAAACTTTATAGAAGAAGAAACAATGAAAAATCACTACAGGAAGAACATCTTCTGCTATACTGACATGTCATCTATTGTTTAAGTAATAGATGGTTGTAAGCATTAGAAATTTCTAGACTAAATTCATATAACTCAAGTCCAAAAAGTCCATCCTGCAAGGAATTCTCCGTGCCATATACCAAGGAAACCAGGACACATAAAAATGTAACAAAGAAACAGAAGAAATCCACCATCGCAGTCCAGTACCCAAATTCAGAGATATACCCCTCAACTGAGAAAAGCAAACAAGACACAAGTCACACAACCATCCTCAGATGAAAAGCATACCCAGAGATGTTCGAAGTAAATGTCTACGTTTCATCCAACTACGCACTAGAGACTTTCTAAATTCTAGAACTACTGCAATACAGACTTTCAGAGTAATTAACTACTGATGAAACAAAGATTTTATAATGACACTTGAGCAACAGCATCATCACCTCAGTCTGGGTTTTCTCTGTCCCTCCCCCAGAAGTATGCTCACTGGAGAGTGATCTAACAAATTTAGATTCCTGTCAAATGTTGTTATGCCATTGAGCATGTCCGGGACTCCAAGTCACAACTGAGCTAATCAAAGCATACGAGAACGTACCTCTGGTCTCATCTTCCTCTTCATCTGACGATTCGTCTTCATCGCTCTCATCCGCACCTGCATCCACAGCAGCCTTTGCTCCGTGTTTGTCTTCCCTGTGAGGCAAGTTAGGATCTCGTATCTGCAAAATGACAACCAGTTTATTTTCAATGGATCCTAACTTTGTACTATGTTTGTACATAAGTGAGTAGGTCCTTATTTACACAAGTGCAATTAAAATTAAGTGTAATTACTGCTGACATTTTTACAGTGAAGATAAACTCAGGAAATATGACTCTCAAGGTGCTTGTGTTGATGCATAGTCATGGGAGTGAGTATAATTCTCAAGTTAATACAACTGGTGTGTCGGCCAGGCATAATATGTACATTAATAGAATGCATCGTAATCATAATCTCGAGATTTCTACAGCACCCAAAAATGTAGAGTCGCCGGGACTGGGTTTATTTTGCAGGCGCATAGTCAAAACACAGTCAGTAGGCAGGTAGGGTCAAAAATCGGTAACAGGTCAAGATCCACTTTACAAATTCACAGTTACAATAATGAGAGACATAGAACAAGCTACAGCAAAAACCAATGTCAAAAAGGTAAGTTTCAGTTGCAATCTATAGGTTTGCACAGACTCTGCTGAGCACTAATCAACCCTAAAATGACAAAACATACTTTACTTTGACAACAATGAAAATAACTTGTTCCAAGCTAAAACCCACCTCTTTTCGTTCAGCTAGACCCTCAAGCACTTTGTGTTCGTACGCAAGTTGATAAATCATTTTTTTCTGTAGCTGGGGGGAGTTCGCACCTCGAATGACATCAACAAGTAATCCACCCTGCATCAGAAACAAAGTATTTCTTGCAAATACAGTGAATTAAATAGACATTTTTTATATCTTCGTTTAATATTTTCAAACTGACAATTACGCAGTATGATTACAAATCAGTATGAACGGATGATCACAAGTTATTACAGGAGTCGAATTTAACTGTATACGGCAGTAATGCAAGGCGCCCATCACGTCCTACATCTCATTTTTAACAACGCGCCATCTCGCGAATGAAAATAGGCTGAGTGGACTTTTTTTGGGATAAGAATATGTCTCAATTTAAAATAATAATTTAAAATAAATAACAGTTTTGTGATCATAAAATTAATCAAAACAAAAAATTTATATTCTTAAAGATTCTAAGTTTAGGACTTACAGCATAAAATAGGAAGCAAGGCTCACACTTTCCTCTATATCTCTCAAGAGCTTCTATGGAGTCAGCCTTTGCCTGAAAGAAATAACAAGTCAATTGAAGAATGCTTCAGTTAAAAAAATTACTGCAGTGAGGTCTCAATTATAATACACAGATTTATATTTGTTACATTTAAAGTCATAGCTCAATAAAAGAGCATTACAAGCAAGTATGGAAACAAAGTTTCTATTTCAGTAAAAGTCATTTAGATAGTACCATAAGAAACTTGCGACAGTTCTATTTATACGTTACATGTCATACTTCTCCATTCTTCATCACATCTTGAAAACCACTAATTATTCACATCCTCCTCCACACAAAAATGGGTTTGACAATTAAGCTAAATGCTCACATCAGTATAATATTTATCAATAAAATTCTTTACTAGGTTTACTGATATTCAGTTAAAATAAAATTATGCCACTATCAAGTCACTACAGCCTTCAGTAAAGTAACTGGAGAAAAATGCCTTCAAAATAATGTAACATATTGTCATGTAATGTAACAATGTGGGTAGCATTCCAATCACTACAGCTTTTATTGTAAGGATAGAATTAATGACGGAAAAGGTAAAAATGATGAAATTGCCAGTAAAATAGCATTTCAGTGTAGCTGCAGATTCACTTTTGTTCAAGTTCGTTTAAAGGAAATAGGATTAAGCCCAACACTTAGAAAATTCTACAAAACTGTTTATTTATATAAATACATATATAATGAACAATACACATTCATACCACTGCAAATCGAAGTAATTCATCTCCGATCTCGTTTTTGAAGCGTTTAAAATTTGACACCATTGCTTTGCAAGGGCCACACCATTCCTGATACACATCGATCACTAAAAGACAATTTACTCCACTTTACATAATCTTATCAAACCCTAACTAGTTACCAGAGTAAGGTGTTCAAAAACTACTGATTTACTAATTGAGTAGGCACCTGATTCAGCAACTTAGCGGACTAACTATAATGTCACTTTCCTCCTGATTCAGTATCTGAGTGCAGTTTAGTAGTTTTCTTGCAGTGATGGTTAGTTATCTAGATATTTAATCTAGTGCCTTTTAAGTACATCACAAAGTGTTGCTATGCAAATGTCTTATTAAATATTACAATTACATTAGGCCCTATGTGATATCCTCAGCTGAAAATTACCCAGAGATAAGACATAACCAAGTGTAACAACCTATTTACTGACACTACTCAAGTACATGTTTAATAGCAATGACCACGACATATGGATCAGATTGAAAGACAGCTGCCAACTGCCATATTAAGAAATGACTGCAGCAGTTACCAGCACTGACAAAAGAGGTAACAGTAATTCCTACCAGTCAAACCTTCCTTTGAGATTAGCTCTTCCCATTCTTCTTGACTCTCGACCTCAACTTGCAAGGCCACTTCTTTTCCACGACCTCGGCCCGTCATCTTCTACAGATCTAAAGACAGTTTAATCAATCACTGAAAATATGCAAAATCAATTAATTGGTCAGTCTTTCTGTATGGCATGACTTCCATATGACAAGCATGCTCAAACAAATTGATAATTTCAGCACCAAGCTAGTGCCTGCCTTAGGATATTTCAGGCCCTGTGCAGAGTATACTGCATGGGCCCCCCATGACACAAGTCAAATTGTTTTTCATTCATATCATTCCAGAGTCCGCAATACAATCCTTCCGTAAAGTAATATGAACCCCGAATGATATGTGTTTTATGTAAATATGGCGAAATTGACTTTCAACATGGGTTTCTAGAGAATTTCAGAAATTTCTAGAAAATCGCCGGATCGTGAGTGGGAGTTGGGAATAGGTGCATTTTGATTGTTGTGGTCTAAGGTATCATCATTTCAATGTTTGGTATCGTTTTTGCCCACTGGTTTAAAACTGACCCATACCCGTCTCCGCTCTACAGTACAGGGTGAGCCATCCCCGTTCCGTACTGCGACAACACAAAATATAACGGATTTCCATGCAGCCTGCGACTCGAGGATCTTCTCCTTTCTCTGTTTCTGTTTCGCAAGCGCTTGAAGACCATTCAGTTCGTGGTCTGGTATTGTCAGGACTGGAGTAGACCCTACCTCTGCCGAGTTTTGTTTAAAAGGCGCTGTACAAAATTAATATGTACTAACAAATTACAAATTACTAACTTCTGATAAACCAACTAATTACTCACAAGAAAATAAAACTATGTTCTTAAAGACCTTACTGCAAAAAAACATTAAACAAATACACTAAATGTCGTTTCGGATATAATTACCAAACAGGAAAATAACCTGTAGTCTGAAACCACGAAATCAGCCGCCGATGCTTGGCGGACATTACTTTAGCAACGGTTGCTAACACGTGACAAAAAAACTAATACAGCCTTATGCGCTGTGGTAGAGCAGTAAGATAACAGCGGCAGTCCAAACTGGTCCAGTACTAGGTAATAATAAAGTGGTTCAGATCAAACTATATATATATAATAATGTATACTTTACTCATTACGTATACCATTGCAGCCGCTTTACTTCGGAAACTAGACGTTGTTCCTTTTCAGGCAAAAACATGTGGCTGGCCCCTCTTTGTGGAATGGGCTCCCACCTTCTTTGCGCTTATTTCCACGAGGAAGTTCGCCTGTTTTCTACCGCCTCCTTAAGACTTCCCTTTTTGACCGTGGCTGGACTAGGAGCACCTCTGAGTAGGTTTCTTGAAGAGGCGCTATATAAATTATCAAAATGAATGAATGAATGAATGAATGTAAAATTCGGAAATATGAGGTTCATGCAAATATTAACGTAGGCCTATCTGGGTACGGACCACCAATGGAAATCGATCTATGGACAACCCCTCGGATACCGGTACGTCGCAGCGCTCGTGAATAAGCTGGTGCTTTGCGCTCAGCTTTACAGTGGCACTTTGGAAGTTTGGGGATTACGATTTCGATTACGAATGGCGAAAGCCTTTAATAGTTTAGCGCTATAACACGAGATAGGGTATCTAGCGTAAATAGAATGTTCACATCACATGGGCTTTCAGAAAAGAAATTTATTGCGCGAAATTAACCTTGGAGTCAATATGTTTTACTATATTACACGTTCTATCATGCTCGTTATACCCTGGTATTGAGACTTAATGTTGAAAACTGTACTGGTGAGTCGAGGCTCAAGCTATTTTCACACCTTTGTGTGAGGAAATTGTAAGCGCAATAGGCCTACGTGCCTCCGAGGGCGGGAAATTCAATATGTTTATTGGCAACGTTCTGAAGATAGGCCTAGTGTGGTAGAAAGAAGTAATCTAAAACGAAGACGAATAGGGATTTCAGTTTTATTTAACCCTTTATCGACCAAGAAAATATTTTCATCTAGCCTTTGACGGGGTCTACCCGAATCGCTGAAAGCGATTAAATTGCAAAAATAAGCCGAATCGCCGAAAGCAGTTTTCTACCAAGCGTTCGATATGCCGAAAACTAGTGTGGACCGAATCTCGAATCGAGTGGAATGCAATATAAGCCGAATCCCCGAAAGCTACAAACAGCATTTTCGGTGATACGGTTTTTCGTCACAAAACAGTTTCATGGCTCATGTGGTAATATTCGGCGATTCGCTACGCGTCCCCCTGACGACCACGCATTTTTTTATTTTTTTAACTTGTTATATTTTTTTAAATTTTTCACATATGCACATAAGGGAAGTACCGTTCTTTAGAATTTTATTCCCTCTTTCTATCCGTCCGTCCAGTTTTTTTTAAAAGAAATGTTTAGAGTACCCAGAGTTTTCTCCCACATTATCGACCGCACTTTTTTTTACAGCACGGCCAAAGAATAAAATTTTTTGAACTTGTTATATTTCTGTCAGTTTTTAACATATGCACATAAGGAAAACACGATTCTTTCGGATTTTATCCCCTCTTTCTATCCGTCCGTCCAGTTTTTTTTAAAAAGAATTTTGTTGATTACCCAAACTACGCCAAACTACGCGACCCCCTTGACGACCGGACATTTTTGTCAAACACGGCCAAAAAATAAATTTTTTAAAACTTGTTATTTCCTGGAACTTTTTCTGTCAGTTTTTAACATGTATGCAAATATGGAAAACACCATTCTTTAGGATTTTATCCCCTCTTTCTATCCGTCCGTCCAGTTTCGTAAAAGAAATTTGTAGATAACCCAAAGTTTCCCCAAACTGTGCTCCCAAAAATTGTAATATTTTTAATGTTCAAGACAGTCTACACACAAATTTTCAGTGAGAACGTATGTTATTTGAGTATAAAAAAATGTGCAGAAATTGTGGCCAGCCAGAACAAAAAAAGAAATTGTCTAAATATCTCAGTAGTCCAGTAATGTCAGAATTTCTGTGGGTGCTGAATGTCCCAAAGTGTTCCAGTTGCTAAGCCTTGATACTGACTGGATATGGTTGATCCAGCCACTATTGAGTGGATGTTCTGCACTGAGCTACTGCACAGAGAGGATCATTCTATGTTCATGTCATCTGGCACCTCCATCAAAAATGCTAGTGCTGTGAGTTCCTCTGACAGGTACCAAAGATGCTGTAGGAACTTCTCTATAGCATTGTCAGAGATAGTAGAATTTATGTCCTTAAGGAATGTCAACATCCTGGATAAGCCAATTCGGGGAGCTGATATACTTCATGCAGAAAGACGACAGTAAGTTTGAATATTTCTCGATATTCGTCATGTGATTGAAATTGCTGTAGCTGGCCTGTGGCAAAGGCGATGATGTCACCTGCAACACTTGAAACAGTTTTTCTCATAATGTCATCCAAGGCTGCTATCTGGTAGCTGACCTGTCAACATATTCCCAGTGGAAGCATTTCAAGAGCCTGAGGTCTGGACCTCTGGAAAGTCCAAGGGCATGTACAACAACTGATTCTAAACCTATTGCTAGGATGTGACGCTGACAAGTGAGCCCCAATGGATCCATTTTATTCTATAGAAGGATATATGCTGCACTTCGTTGATTGCTGTTATGTCTTCCCACATTCCATTAATTGGTTCACAAATGTTCCAGGCCTTAGTTCGGCTTAGTGTTTGAAGAAGCCTTCAGTTTTCTTTGTGGCATGCTTCTTGATCTGCAGTGGAATATGGGCCTTTGCCCACAATTCGATAACATCATTCTGTGTTGAATGACCAGCACCTGCTACCCTTTACTTGGTTATTTTTTGCAATGATAAAACAGTGCCATGACTTCTTTCCTGTTTGGTAGCTTTGTATTACGGAGTGTATCTGATATCTGGCCAATTAACCACAGTTCACTCTTTTCCTGTAGTCGGTTTTTGTAGATAGAGTACAAGCAGTTGCCATTACAAGTCTACAAAATTAGTAACTTCTGTTGCATGGATGCAAATGTAGTGCAAACTTAATGAAACTAACAGTTACAGTTCACTACAGTGATGGAAATCAGTAGCAGTTAAGGCAAGTCTGTGATTGTTAAAGAATTTAACTAGTGTTGTATTTGACATTTCACAACTGTATCCAAATGACCAGTATTCCAACATATCTTCAGTCTTCCAGTGTATCGCATTACCTAAAACCTGATGGAAAACTTTTCTGTTAGCTGTAAAAGATACTATAATTGCAAAGATCAAGTTGACTAGATAGATGCTCACTAATCAATCAGTAAAAAGCATTTCAAGGCATATTTTTCAAACATCAATCACATTGACTATCCGCTTGTATCAATTAATGTTAACTTTCATTGCCTAAACTGCAGTGGTATCCATAAAATTCTGCGTTAGACACAGTAAACATTCTCTTTTAATTATAATGCAGCTTATTTCAGTCACCTTCTTCACCAAAGAAGTCATGCTAAAACAAATGTACTGTTACTCGAATTAAAAGCTGTCATCTCAGATGTAAAAGGAAACTTTCAGAGCGGGTAGTGACCTTTAAATATTATTTTGAGCTGAACAAATTACAGAATTCTCATTGATAGAAAAAAACTAGAGGGTGCTCCATAAGGAAAGTAAAAAAGTTTAAAAATAAGGACCACCCTAAGCAACACTGAATGTGCTTCAACATGAGGGAGTATATGTCTGCCAGTGTTCTACTTATAAATGCCAGTGTCTGTTCTGCTCAAACATTACTTTTAAGAGTGAAGAATATCAAGTGGATGAATTAAATTGATGTTTAATATTCGTCTATTTTTATATTTTGTAAATTTAAAACAGGTCACAAATTTTGCTAAGATGGTAATGCCATTTATGGAAGGATGGAACTTTGTTCAGACACTTGACGAAGGAGATTTTGGAGAGTAAGAACTTTTGAAGTGTTTTCTTATTCTTTAGATTTCTATGAACAGTTTTGATTGTTGCTTTTTAAACTTACGTGCTGTATGATCTACAATGACGGATAGCTAAACCAATAACCTTGGTGTCTGGTTTACTTGAGTTTGGCTGATCGTCTTGATAGGGTTGACAATTATTGCAGAGTTCTTATGCCTGTCGTATCTGCTTCAAATCACAAATTTATGTGTGTTAGGAATTTGACAAGCCATTTCTTGAAATGGCAATCTTTTGGTTCCTTATGGAGCACCCTCTTTAGGAAAGGATTGTCCAGTTTTTTGAGTATTGTTGTCATGCTCGTGCTTTAGCCAAAGTATCCTTCAATGCAGGACTTCTTTTTAAGGACTGTTGTTGAAAGAGATGTGTTGTAAATGAGCAATTGTTTTACCTTTTGGTTTTTCAAACTTACTGCTTCTGTAGAACTCTTTAGTAGCTTCATCTACAAAGTGCATCTGTTGACTGTACTATTTGGTGGGAAGATAAAAACAGCGATAGAGAGGACTGACCAACTGTCCTCAAATACCATGGCTAAGAAAATAGAGTTGCTAATGCTTGACAAACATGTCTGCTTCTCAGGTTTAGCTTAAAGGACCAATCTTCTACTCTATCATTATGACTAGCAACATCTGTAAAATAAAAAAAATATTAGTCTTTGCTGATGTCTGTTACTACACACTCTATCCCTACTACCAGTATGTAGTAACATGGGAATGCAATGCTGTGTGGAGACGTAGAGCAAATCCTTTGTGCTCATTTGCTTTCTGCCAGTGACATATACCTCTGTTGCTTTCTGGTGCTATATGTAAAGAGCATGAAAGGTCTCTCTTGTAACAGTGTAGATTATGAGCGGAGTCCGTAAGTTTCTTTTGTTTTTTTCTTTTCTACTAGTTAAGCATTGTATTATGAGATCATTTCCTCTGCCCCCTTGTTGAGCGGAGTCTCTTAGTTTTTTCCTCCACTGCCCAATTGACGGCAATCCTTGGTCCCATTTACCCAGATTCTTGTTTAGTAATACTAATTGGAAGTTTAAGCCTCAAGTTGGTTCTCGCCATGTCAATACAACTAGTAAGTAGGTGTCCCTACTAGCGGAAGTCATCCTTTCAGGGCCTACCTTTGCGACCATCTTGAATTGTTTTCAGTGTGTACTGCTGCTTGTTATATATTTTGGTTTCAATAAAGAAAAATGTTATGTTAAATCAAAAAAAAGATTAAGTGCTTGATTATATATACATTTATTTCTCATGCGCTTCTTACCATTTCCTATGTGAATGCTAAACAGAGTGACGCTGGCTGTGAACAGAGAAACACAGGAAGTTTTTGCAGTGAAGATAGTCAACCTAAAAACGACAGAAAGTGTTGAAAAAAATAAAAAAAGAGGTAAGATATTATTATTATGATTTTGGGGTGTTATACTTAGTTTACTGATTAGCATGCTGGACTGTCATGCCAGAGGTCGGGGTTTAAAGCCCTGTCAGAGCAGAGAGATGTGTCTCAAGTTGCATTCGTAATGAACTTGGTTATGGAACTAGTACAATGTTGATGTTAGGGTTAACTTTAGAAAGGTATTACATCTCATTGATCTTTGATCTTCATTCAAAATATTCAGTCACATTTCTTGAATGGCAGTCTTTTGGTTCCTGAAACTTTGAGTGGATGTTACTATAGGCAGCTGATTTTCAGTGAAACATCAGGATAAACTCTGCAGCTGTCCATCTGTAAGACAGTTATATGGTAGTTATAAGTTACTACTCATAACACAGCCTATTTATATAAAACAAGTCACTTGATGTGAGTCCCAAGTGTTTCCAGTGTACCTGCAAAATCCAGTCTACTGAGATAGAACAAAACCTGATGGCGTTTCTAACAAAATCTATGTGATATCAAGAACTGATTTCTCAACACTCAACTCTCTTTTGGGGTGACTAGAGTGAGGTTGTGTCAAAGAAAGATTTGTAGTTAATGCTAAGTCTTCTTTATTGATTGACTGAAGGTAAAACAGATATTGTATTAACTATTAAGGAGTCATGCTGTAGCTGAGTTTTGCAGTATAACAATGGGAATGCAGTTTCCTTCCAAATAACTGCTGAGTGTTGATTGATGTATCATGTCTTGTGTGCTATGAAAACAGATGCCTAGGAGTCACTAAAGAATAGATTATTTTGTTGGACTTTTTATTTGAGTTTTGCTACATTGAATTAAAAAGATTTTTTTTTTAATTTGTTGGAAATTTTTGCTTTTACATCTTTTGCAATCGTAATCTTGGAAATTCAGTTGGTGTATTCTGAAATCGTAGGGGGTTAATCTTAAATCGATTTCAAGTTACCCCTTACGATTTCAGATAACCCCGGTAACCTGAACGCGATTTCAAGTTACTGGGGGAATGGAAAGTGGGGGTAATCTGAAATTGCTACACCAGCCCCAGCCCCAAGAAGCGACTCAGACTGTAAACTGTAGTGCACAATTTGTCTATTTGCGAAGGGCCCCTTATAACAGTATAACATTTCAATTAAGCTTCAGGGCCCCAAAAATGCAGGTCCGCCACTGACAGCCCACTGCGTATGCCTAATTTATATTCCGCTAACGAGTACACTATATCGCAGTGGAACAATGGAATCCTGAGTTGTATTGAATGCATGGTCACTGCAGTGAAACTTCATAATCGGATCGATTGAAGGCAACGTCAGTTGGTGCATGACACCTGCTAACTGCGGCGCGAAATCGTTAGAACGCCGACCAGCATGTGACAGACGAAGCCACTTGCTAAGGTCTTTTAGATCGTTGACTTTTTTAGGTCGAATTGTGGCGATGGCGATCGATCAGGCCTAAGTTACGTTTGAACATCGGAAAGTATAATAAGATTGATTGTTTTTAATATTGTGTCGCTCTACAAGGGACTTTGACACAACATGCAGCAGGCTGCATTTTCTGTACTGGTGTAGGGCCTACATTGTGCTACAGTTTATCCTGTGCATAATGCATGTAGCGAGACAGACAGACAGAAAGACAGACAGACAGAGAAAGAGAGAAAGAGTGCTACAGATTGATGGAGGCACATAATAACATTAGGGACTCATTACAAGCAGTCTGTAGCAAGACAACTGATCCTGGTAATTGTTGTGATCTCGGTATATAATATTATAGTGTATGCAAGCATGATAAATGATGCAAGAAATCATTTTCAAAGTTGACATTGTGCCGTGCATTGACTTAATTATTGGTCAAGAAGGCCGATGTGTTGAAACATCAACCGTAGCGCATTCAGTCATCCTAGGCTTGACCTCCCTGGATTCTGACCTGGCCCCGGAACGGACAAGGCAGCTTGGCTATTGCGGACTTTATTTGATATAGCGCCGGTGTTTAAGCTGGTCTCGGTGATCACGCAGCTTTTGTGTGGCGTTGAGATATTTTGAAGATTTACATTACATAAACTAGAATATTCGTTAATCCGTCTCGCATTGAATTAAACGAATATTACATCTGCTGAAGTTACACGTACTATGTTCATGCACAACTGGGGGAGGAGGCAAAAATTTCTAGGTGGCACAATTTTCTAAGGGGGGCAGATTTTTGTAGGGGAGCAAAATTATGCTTTTTGCATAAAATGGCTGACTTGTATACCTGAATAATTAAGTGTATTTTAGCATGGCAAATCGTGTTTGGACTTTTGGAATAATCATAATAATCAAAAGATTTTATTTTTTTAAGATATTTTCAAAATCCAAAATCCTCCTCCGGACGCCCATGCAACCGCGTTCTTCAAGGCCAGCATTTCCCCTTAACGCTCCTTCAGTGTGAGCGCAGGCTGAATGTAGATCCCCGAAATATCTCGGCGTCACACAAAAGCTGCGTTTAAAGAGACTGCAGTCTGCAGCTTAATCCCCGGCGATCGATATATCAAATTAAGTCCACAAGAGGCAGCTTGTTGAGTGAGTCTGGTCTGAAAAATCGGCGGGATCAGGCCGGATGAAAAAAAAATGAAAGAAAGAATGAATATTATGAGATTTTACTTCAGGCATTGAAGTCAATGCTTCAATCAAAGGCAAGTATACGTTGCTAAGATGGAAAGCACTTAGGCCTATTCTGCGCTGGTTCTCTGTTCTGCTGTTCGTTAGAATGAATCTAATTCTGTGTCGCGAAAGTATATATATATACATATATATATATGTGTGTATATATATGTGTGTGTATATATATGTATAATATATAGATAATATATATGTATTGCAGGCTGTCTGTTCTGTTAGTAGTTAAGGTTTATCGCATAACATGTACATGTACAGCACAGTGCATTTGCAGGCGCTTAATTAAAGAATAAATATTATTATTATTATTATTATTATTATTATTATTATTATATATGTATAAAGGCCCTATATATATGTATATAATATATACACAAGTTTAGCGACAATGATCCTGCCAGCATTTCCATGGACATTAGATGGGACCCATATGGGCTCTATATGGATCCCATGTACACGAATGTGGGTCCTATATATACGGGCTCCATGTGGGCATGCATGCTGGCAGAGGAGTTCCAAGACAGTATATATATATATACTCTTCTGCCAATGCGTGTCTTCAACGTCACGGCAATTCCCGTCACCCTACGTTACTATGTGGTGATATACTTGCTTCCATTTGGGTATCTATCCGATTTGCAAATACATAACCGATTCTGATTGGAGATGTTGATGTTACACTGATCGTAAAAAGATTCCGTCTGTGCCTAATTAGATCTTCCTTGTGACTTCGTATTTGTACATATACTAAGGTGTAGCGGAGGAATTAGACAGATAAATCATTTGCAGAAGCCATGGTGACCAACCAGTTGAGTTGAAACCTTTTACTGGTAGTGACCCTTCTGGGCCACCCTTGTTCCCTTGACAATGACTGTAAATATGACTATGTGTTGTGAACAACTGTTTTTTTGCATTGTGTTTTTGGGAACAATAAAAGTTGTCAGTGGCGAAGGACAATGAGTTAGTTATAGTACTGTTGGTTGTGAGAGATCAAAGAGCGGATGCCTCGGCAACAGGGGCTATAATATTCATCATAAGGAAATGAGTGGTGTCTGAGGACCTCAGACGGGGAGGGCATGCAGTATAAACCCGTCTCCAATGAGCGAGCACTGAAGAAATCCCACCCAAGAATTCCCACTGATGATTTCTGGTTGGGTAGCACATCTGTCTTGGACTTCACAGCTTTATCTATAGTCTAATCTAATCTAAGAACTTCTGTAGCACCACAATTATAATGTGCAAGGTATGATGGTCGATACTAAGCAAAATCGATTAGCCAGCCAAATTCCTGAATGAGTTGACGTAGGGAATCTTGGAAGATATATGCCTGCGGAAACCGCCTTAGGAGTTGCGAAACAAAGGGTGATGGAGTTTGTAGTGGAGATCAGCGCTCTTTCAAACCACATCCGACGAAGGCATTATCAACAAAGAAAGTTTAAAGGATCCGATACAAATTAAGGCCAGAGAGATATAAACAGAGATATCTTTGCAGCGACAATCTCTCAGCTCTCCTATACCCTACCAGACCACTATCTATCTATCTATCTATCTATCTATCTATCTATCTATCTATCTATCTATCTATCTATCTATCTATCTATCTATCTATCTATCTATCTATCTATCTATATATCTGTCTGTCTGTCTGTCTGTCTGTCTGTCTGTCTGTCTGTCTGTCTGTCTGTCTGTCTGTCTGTCTGTCTGTCTGTCTGTCTATCTATCTATCTATCTATCTATCTATCTATACAGATAGATGGATAGATGGATGGATGGATGGATGGATGGATGGATGGATGGATGGATGGATGAATGGATGGATGGATGGATGGATGGAGTATACACATACAATTTGTGAAAGCCCCCAAATTCTGAATATTGTAGACTCCTGCGGATTATGGGGCTCTGTAACTTTATTTAGCTCATGTCTAAATACGGCACTGGACACCACCTTCAACGAAACGATGAAAAAACAAACGGCTTAAGATAGAAAATATACCGACCCCAACCAGAGAAAGGAATGACTGTAGCCAGACTCAGTTTTTATTTTTGGCGCTTCTCATAATCGTCATGAAGGCGCCGGTTCAGTAAACGAATTCACACGTCTTTTTGGGTCTTGTGCTTCTGGTGGTGTTTCACAGAGCCTATACAGGTTGGATGTAAGGGCTGCTAATGGACCAAAGGAAGAATTAAGGGCTCACTGCAGGGTGTGAGAGGACACGCGAGAAGAGACCTTAGCCGAGCTGCAACAAGGGAGAGGTTACCTAAGCTATGTATAGTAACTAGGTGGTGTGTATATATATATTATATATATATATATGTGTGTGTATATATGTCACAAGGCAACCTATGCAACGTAATATCTATGTATATAAATGTATATATATATATAGCATAGGTAAACCTAAGCAACGTAGTATCTACATGTATGTATATAAATTATTATATATATACATATATATAGCACAGGTAAACCTAAGCAATGTATACTGTATAGGTATATATATAAATATATTTAAATTTATATATATAAATTTATATATATATCGCACAGTGTACACTGTAAAAAAATACCGTTTTTATAAGGGAGTGTTTACGTTATTATACGACGTTTCTACGTAAAGTACCGGTGGAATGCGTCTGAGGACTTATAACGGTGAACCCACGCTCTTTTACGGTGAAAGCGCTCATTTTTCAGAAATTCGCTCACGGCATAGTATTGCATCAGCTTATCGAAAATGTAGTTCTCGTACAACCCTGGTAATAACCGCCTATAAAATTACAAAATGATTATAAAAACTGATTAAACATTCACCTTTGTCTACAAGTGTAAATAAAGGTGGAAAATTACTATTATAAGCTCATAACTTTCTGAACAGCCGCATTACTTAGACACGAATGCGCATTAATACCTTAACAGAGCAGGAACCTTAACAATGGACGGTCAGCGCGCATAAGAAATATTGTAGGCGACGACACATTGAAAAAAAGATGCAAACGCCAAAGCTCACAGGAAATAAGACTAACACGATCATTTTTAAACGGACGGACATGTAGGCAGATACAGTTACCAACACACTACTGAGACAAATTTTACGAATTGTATGGGTTTTAATATTAGTTTCGATAAACATTCAGGCCTATAGTGCGTGCAGTTTAGCTCACATGGTTAAGGTGCCAACCCAATTTATGACCTAGAAGCGCGGGTTCGAAACCTGGCTCGGTCACCTTTTTTATTTTTATTAAATAAAATAGTAGCAAACACTTTTAGACATTAAGTGTTTAAGCTATAGCTTTCTTTCCAGACGTACTTTTAACTTAGGCTATTCAAGTTTGGCTAAAACTGAAAATATACCCGGAAAGATAACAGCTTTGTGAACAGCCGCATCACTCTGGCGAATGCTTACTAAACGTAGGGAATAATAGGCATAAATCGAACTAACAAGACCCTTGAACCACAATGGGCGGTCATTCGGCATAAGACAAATTTTCCAAACGGAGTTAGACAGTAGGACATTTAAGCAGATGCAGTTAGATACACGCTTCTGAGATAAATCTAGCGTTTAGATCGGGGTTTTAATACGAGTTTTAATATTCCCTCGTAGCTTGGGCTATTTAGCTCACCTGGTAGAGAAGGTGGGTAAATTCATGAACCAGACTACTAGGTCCTAGGTTCGAGCCTCTGTATAAACCTTTTTTAATAGACACCGTAGCAAATCTAATTGACAGTAGGCCTACGGTAGTTGTTTAATTTTTTACTTTCTTTCCACGAGGTTCCAGACGGACTTTTAACCTATTCCTTACTTTTCCAGTATATTTAAACGTCTGGTGTGTTTCAGTGCTTAAATGTGTGTGTCGTACAGGTGCAAGGAAAATTAATTAGTAAGTACGTAGTCTCTCATAACATTTGACACGCTCACATGTCATTACATATAACACAATTTGTTCGATGATTTCTAGGTAGCTGTGCCGGAGCGCCCTTGTGAGTTACTGAAAGGGCTCTATACAAATTCTCTGATAGATACACCAAATAAATAGGTTTTCCAAGATAACTCATTAATTGGAAACCAAGTATTATAACCAAGGAATTCTGTCACTAGAAATTCTGTCACTTCTGCTATTCGATGTGATTCGTGCCATCATACTGCATGCGAGCCCTGCGTGGAGGCGTTTTGCTCGACAGCAGGATAAAAAAAAAGGTTTCAGTCCATCATAGGCAGGTTAATCCGACTGAAAGTTAATCCATATATCTTAGTTGATAAATGATAGTTGATCAGAATGGTTGATCCCTTGTGACAGTATCACTTTTGACCAGCTCTGCCGGCAGGCTAATAATGGTCTCTTCTTAGCAGTTCTGAAACCCAGGCCATGTTTTACACAAGCTGCTAACAAATAATAGAAAGTCCACACCTTATTCTCTCCAACCACGTTCTCACGACAGGGTCCTGAACTTGTAGACAATAATAATAATACGAGAAAAACCATTATAGGAAGAATACCATTTTTCTTACTGATTCTGTATATGCTTTTGACATTTTGAGACCCGGAGTGCAGCTTTTCAGCAACTACTTACTTAATTACTAACTTTGACCTAATTAATATTCATGTATTATGGCCGGGCTGGTGACTCTAAATGCAAATGGCGGAAATGTATCGGTCACGGAATTATGCGAAATTCTGACGAATCAAGTAAGTAATTATAATTGTAAATTCATATCACACATTGCAATTTTTTCTCTACTGAAGACATAACTTTGATGGAGAAATCGCCTTTTAATATTAAACTTAAAGGGCCAATTGACTTGAAATATTGCACGTGGCTTGCGTCATTTGCATAGAATCAATCACTGACCACAGTTCTAGCTATGATATTTGGTTTCTCTGGCTGTCCTAAAATATTTATGTGTTATCGAATGTACTCTCTTTGGCAGTCTGTGTTGCATTTTCAGGTGGTGATGTGTTCCACGAACATCAATCTGCAATTTCATATATAACCAAGTGGCCATCAACATCAGTGCTTTGTAGCCATGTGACTCTGTGACTGCGGTTTGTGCTCTGTTTGCCACTTACTACGTCTTCAGTGCGGCATATCCTGGAAACAGTGTGATATCTTGGACTTCACTCAAACTGTAAGTAGAATGTCCAGGGTATTGCTTTGTCATTTAATATTTTGCTCAAAATTGCTTAATATTTTTTAATTGATTATTATTATTATTATTATTATTATTATTATTATTATTATTATTTTAACGCCCGAGGTACGAAAATCCCTCAGGCTCTAAGAAACTATAAAAAGAAGTGTATTTAAGCTTGGAGCACGCCGTTCTCGTCTCTTATTATTATTATTATTATTATTATTATTATTATTATTATTATTATTATTGTTGTTGTTGTTATTGTTATTATTAATATTATTATTATTGTTTCGTATTTTTAAGTGCTGCTATATAATGACCAGGCATTATTTGATGACATTAGTTGCTCAGTGTCATCAATTAATGCCTGATCATTAGAAAAAATATGTAGAAATAATAGTAATGAGTGAAGAAGGTCTTGCCCAATATATCTACAGTGTAGCAATACCTTTCCCAACCCAGGGTCATGTGGAAACGCTCCACGAAAAGTCATCGAGTACAGGATCGGGTAAGTTTAAGGTTTCTACATGTATCTGGTATCATGTATGTATATATGTATGTATGTATTTAAAAAAAAATTTCTTAATCGTTTTTATTATCTTTTCTACTCTTTTATATGTGAGCTCACATTACTAGAATTAAATTTCTTTAAATTAAAATTCATGGTACCATGGCAGGTATGTATGAAGACGCAATGCAGAAGTCAGTTGTGCGCACAGTTGACCTGCATTGTGCTATGCATGGCAACTAATGTAGGCCCACTGCAGCCAACATAAGTGCTTGTTTTAACTGTGGCCTGTCTTTTTCTTGCTGTTACCAGTCCCAACACTGGACAAAGGGTTGGGGTGATGCTGATCATCCTTGTTTTGACACAACACAGTTAAACTTCACACACATGGCTGTGACAGAATATAGTTCACATTGAGCAATTGTTATTATTGTTATTATTATTAGTATTAGTATTATTATTATTATTATTATTATTATTATTACTATTATTATTATTATTATAAAATGTAATCTTACTGCGTACTTGTCAGTTTGAATTAATAAATATTATTATTATTATTATTGATCTGAAACTGTTATATTTCTTTGATCGCGGGAAGCGATTTGGTAAAATTATTATTATTGTTATTATTATTATTTTTATTTTAGCACTCTATCTATTGATCAAGCATCAATCGATGGTGCTGAGCAATTGTAACTTCAAAGAGGACTTGCATAAGGTCCATACAAAGTTTTAATTGTGGCACTTATTTTTGGCTGTTACCAGTCCCAACTCGGAACAAAGAGTTAGGGTGATGCTAATCATCTTTATTTTGACACAACACGGTTCAACTTTACACATGGCTGTGACAGAATATAGCTCATATTGAGTAATTGTTATTATTATTATTATTATTAATTTATTATTATTAATTTATTATTATTATTATTATTATTATTATTATTATTACTATTATTATTATTATTAAGCACTCTATCTATTGATCAAGCATGAATTGATGGTGCTGAGCTATTTTAATTTCAAGAAGGACTTGCAGAAGGTCCATACAAAGTAACCATCTTGTGAGGCTTGAACCCATCCATGCTGTTTGTGTTACAAGGCGCTATAGAAGTTTTGAGATTTGATTGAATTAAATAATTTTGTTTGTAATTAATTTTGTTTTGTTTAAAACAGTTGTTCAATCTCTGGCGTTTGAGAAGAGCAACATGCATCTTGCTCTCCAGATTGACATGTAGTGCAGTCAAAAACACCAGCTCTCATATTTCGGACACACGTCGTAAGTATCTCATTTTCAGCCATATTATTATATTTATTAGTACTGACATCATTAAAATTAATTTTATGCATTTATGAAACGCCACTACTTAATAATGGCTAAAGGTCCCTACACAGTAACTTTCAGGGAGACTCAAACCCCTTCTTCCCAAGTTACAGGGTGAGCGGTCTAATCAGTCGGCTACCATATATCTCTTTATGCTCTGGTTTTGTCAAGCAACCTTGCAATTATTGAAATGTCAATGCATTGCTCATACCAAAAACTGTCTATGTTGTCTGAACAGAAATAATTTAATGTTGCTGTTGATCTTTTGTTACACAATTGACTTCTAGGAGAGTACTACTAAACCTCACACTAGCCACACAATGGCATATATTAGAGGCCTCTAGAGCTAGTGAGTGAGGTGTAGAGGTAACTGCAGAATATGCACATCCTTTATTATTAAGATAATCAGAGAACGCTGACACTACAAATGTGGCATAACTACCATAGACAGTGCATCCAATGGACGATATTCTATTGTTATTTTAGCACTGACTTGGGTCAGGAGTGCCTCTGAATCATCGAGTGGTGCTGTTTAAACGTTCGATTATGATTATTTATTTTTATTATATAGCGCCACTATACTACATGTGTAGCTGTAATGTAGATTCTGAGCCCATTTACAACACCACACAGTGTCAGAAGCATGTGATTGTTATTAGTAACTCCTATCGGACAAGTCATCAACTGGTGATGCACCAAAATGAAGCCTAAATAAGGTCAGTATGCAGAAGATCAGTCCTATGAGACAGACAGCCTATTGTAGTGATGCCTGAGAGAGCCTGAGAAATCTTCCATGTTGAAGTTTGCATATGCCTAAGGTGAAACTTGCATATAGCTTAGGGTGTCCCACAAATATTTTTTGTTGAATATTTATATGCAGTCCCTCTAAAAAGTTTCTTTATGGTCCCATAATAACACCTGTAAAATTTTATGACATTTCAAAAATATTTAGGGGTCCCCCAAGACTCTCACATTTTCCCCAAACTGGCGTAATTTGCGCCTGACTTGTCCAATTTCTAAAAACTTTTAGACATCCACTTTGGATCCCATGATGACATGTTAAACACCATTGGAAAGCTCTTAAATAGTAGAATCTACAAGTATGTAACTTTATTCGATACATAGATATGGTTTTACAATCAAATAATTAAAGAAATTGAACAAAACTTAAAGATTTTTGGACTTTTGCAATATCAGTTATTACCACTAATTGTTAGGAGTAATCCTCATTACAAGTCCTTGATAATGCAACAAGCCGTGGTTTCAGCTCCTCCATACCTTCATCTGCTAATTCTTCTTCACTGTTTACACCTTCAGCTGCTCAATTCTTCAGTGACCTGAAATTCACGGGCAGTCAGCTGGATAACCAATTCATTTCCATCAAAAAGCAATTCAATATTGCCTTCACCATCCAATTCGCTCTGTGAAGGGCACCATGCTTGGGACCCACTGCCGAACTGCTCAATCCAACCATGGATGCCGCGAGTTGGAGAAATTCTCAATAATCATCTCAAGGATGGCCAAGTTGAAGCTGTTCACTGTTCAGTAATGAACTCCTTCAATTTGTCTGACGCAGACATCAATGGCATTGGTGGAGGCTTTGGTTGGCAGTGGAAAAGACTTGACGATTTATGTTTAAATCACTTGAGGAGCAGAATGTCAGGCCCAGTTGATTGACAAACTTGACCAAGGCACAATAAGACTGCATTAGACAACAAGACTTCAAACATGTGATGTCAACAAGCCATCCACATCAGATTACGGCCAATGGCTGTCTCTAAAAGAGTGCAAGATGCATTAACTCTGCCAGTATTTAAGGCACATGCCGATACAAATGATCACAGTGCCATGAACTCAAAAGGTCCAGAACTGCTGCCTGTCCTGACCCAGAGGACAACTTTGGCACACTCAGAAGTATTAGTACTTCTATCAACTAGAGAAGAAATCAGGACTGGTAATCTGTCCACCTTGTCCGCACCTACTCCAGTGATGTCAGAGATAGCAGCTCGTCATCCGAGTGCACGACATATTAACAGGCTGGAAAGTCATCCTTGGTTTGCTCGGCAGCTTCACTGCGAAAATGCTTCGTTGACGGTGAACAGTAAGCTTACTCTTAGAAAGCCCTAATAAAATATGTTGAGCAGTCTGTTCCGTTGACTAGAGTAGCTAGGACCATTGTGAATAATATTGGAAAATTTATGAAAAAATATTGCAAAATACACATTGAAGCTAAGAAATCTTGATTTTTGTATGTTTTCTGTATTTTTCATACTTAAAACTTTATTCAAATATACAATAAGGTTATATGTTGACATTGTTTGTAGATTGTACTATTTAAGAGCTTTCTAATGGTACTAGGCATGTTATTATGGGGTCAAACTGTGATCTTCCGACAATTTTCAAACTCAGAGACATCACACGTAATTTAAGACAAACTACCCTAATTCTAAGAGCCTTGGGGGACCCCTAAATATTTTTTAAATGTCATAAAATTTTGCAGATGTTCTTATGGGACCATAAAGAAACTTTTTAGAGGGACTGCATCAAAAGTTTCATTAAATTTTTTTCCTTCTTTGTCTTGGGACACCCTAATATAGCTACACCCATGTATTATGGTTATGCCACACTTGTAGTGCCAGTGGTGGGAAGATATAGTGATGATTATTTGTTAAGTGTCTTTTTCTGTTTCAGTGCACACACATATCCAGCATCCAGTGAGAACAGCTTGGAATTTGTTTCAGTGGTAAATATAATTTCCTGTATATTGCTGTCTTAACTTTGACTTATGATTCTATAAAATTAAGCATCCCCTTATGCTCTTGTTTTGTCTAGCAACTGTGTATTAGTTCTATCATAAACTGCTCATGTTGTTTATGCAGAAACATATAATGTTGCCAATAATCTTCGACAGCACAATTAGGTTTCTTTTCATTGGTTTATATTCAAAGGCACTCTTTTTGAGTGTGGCATTACTGGCAGTTTACTCCTGGACCTGTCAGATTTGACATGAAATTTGGACTTAGGGGCCATCCACATATTACGTACGCACTTAGGGGGGGAGGGGGTCGGATTTTGGCGATTTTGCGTACGGGTGCGAACGGGGGGAGGGGGGGGTAACAAAATGTGTACGTACCCAAAATAAATTTCTAATTATGACGTCCACATTAGCCTATTTATAACTCTGTATTATCCTATAGTCGTCCCATGGCATTTTATTACATTATATAAAAGCCATGTGCAGTTATTCTGTGCTGTGAACGACACCTATAATTTGTCTATATTGGCCCTTCAATAATCTGGCCTAAAGTGCAGACACTTGGAGACACTTTCTGCAGCTGGTCATCGGGGGGGGGGGGGGGGGTGCGTCAAACGTACGTACTCGGGGGGGGGGGTGGTGGAAGAAAGTACGCTTGCGAACAGGGGGGAGGGGGTCCAATTTTCCCGGATTTTTGTGTACGTAATATATGGATGGCCCCTTATGTGTATGTTGGCCCAGGAATGTATTCTGCATTTGTGTAAGCTTATATATTTCTTTTTCTCTAGTAATCTGGGAACTGTTACCCAGATCAATCTGTTACAAATTATGTACTTTTGAGTTGGATCAATAAAATATTATGTTATGTTATCATTGTTATGTTATGTTAGGTTACGGAAGATTGGGATTAGACATCACAATAACTACACGAGGCATAATTTAGACGCCCAAAGAATTTCTCATGTAAGTTAACTGCAGATTATAAGTATGACCAGTATTATATGATTTTTTTTATTCCTTTAGTGCCACTATACAAAATGTGTAGCTGTTGATCAGCACATGTAGGACACCAGAAAGCATCAAAATCAAACATGTAATTAGTTTTCATTGTATTTGTTAACTTCTGTTGTGGCGATGCCTAATGCACAAGGAAGGCATCATCCCAGAAGATCAGTCCACTGAGAGTTTATGATGGCAATGAATGCTTCCTGTATTTCGAACGCAATCGGATAATTGCTTGTGCATTAAACACCGGCACGATAGACGTTACCAAATACAAATTGCAATTTCATGTTGGATTTTGAAACTAAGTGGTGTTCTACTTGTACTATATTGTTCCATGTTTAAAGTTTAATATGCTTACAGGGACCATTTATGGTTATGCCACATTAACAGTGCCAGTGCTGGTAAGGGCTATAGAGATTATGTTCTTTGATTAATTGTGCTGTTGGTTTTTCTGTTGCAGTGAACTTCAACACGTGGCACAAAAAGTACATAATCAAAGAGTCGGAATTTTCCATCTGCAGAGTTACGGACAATAACTACAGTCTTCCACAACCTAAACTATTACCACTGCCCTGTTTCCGTGTTTTGTGCATTCTGTCAGTTCTTTAACCCTTTAGCGACGAGAGGGATTTGTTTCTTTCGTACATTTTAGTGCACAGTCGTTGTTAAAGTGTTTAAATTCTTCAAAACTAAGCATAAAACTCGTCTGTTTCAGTTTGCTTGCCCCAAAGCTTGATTTCTGGTTTTTCTGACTGTCAGATTTCTACCTGGCTTCTCGAATTCATTATGATTGACTTTTAGATGAGATTGAATAGCTTTATATTATGCTAAATTTTTCAATGACATAAACTTTGTGTATTGTTTTCTTTCTAGAAGTACCAGTTTGATAGTTAATATTACTAGAGGTGCTTAAATTGCTTAATAATGTGCTTCAGTTCTTGTGCTGATTTAGTGAAGGTGCCTTATATTTTTATACGGGCTTGCATGCCAATTTAAAATCTAATTTTTAGTCTCCACCAGTCTTGTTTCAAATAAAGAATGTAATGAAATAATGTGCTTGTCATGAATTAGTTGGCATGGCATGCGCTGAGAATGACGCCTTGCACTGTCCACAGTGATCCGCATTTGGATGACCCACAATGAATTACAGTTCAATTGCACTTTTAATTTTTCCAAATAAAATGTATTTCGATGTGAAGATTTCTTGGTGTTAATCCAAACATTTGTTTGATACATGTATAATGTAGTCCAAAAGCGTGTGATAATGAGCTTGATCGGGTTTTGCCATAAGTTCCTGTTCTATTTTGTGTGACCTACCATATAAATATGTTATTGCATGGTCTGGAACAGAAGAATGAGGGAAATAACCTTTAATAAACGGTAACTTACTGTAAAATAAAGCAATAATATGTTGAAAAGGTAATTAAAAATAAGGCAAATTAGCCGTTAAAAAACGGCGTGAAATTAAGGTATATCAACCGTAAATAGCAGGCGATTAACCGTTAAAAGCCGGCAATTAACCGTTAATAAAAGGTCATTTACCGTAAGATAACGGTAAATCGCCGTCAAAATCTCCCTTAAAAACAGATATTCAACGTTAAAATACGCTGAATTGCCGTATAAAATACCGGGAATCTCCGTAAAATATGTAGAGTCGCCGTAAAAAAAAACGGGAAGTCTCCGTAAAATAAAACTGGGATTGGCCGTAAATTCACGGGTCGGCCGTAAATGAGATAACGGGACCCCCGTAAAATAACGGTGAAAGGCATGGCAACAAAGTTGCCATGCCTTTCACCGTTATTTTACGGGAATTTTCTAACAGTGTATATCTATTGCCATCAAACTATTGTAAATATATATAATTATTATGTTCTGTTTCAACACAATAACGCGTCTTTTCCCTCAGTCGTCGTCAGGTGTCGCTTTCGATCGATGTCTCCATTGGAGTTCGACCGCAGATGAAGGGATAATATGCCGAGGCGAAGATCCTTCGGGCCTGGGCTATTATATCCCATGGGATTAGACTCTTCATAATATGTCCTAATGAATTCGTAATCTGCTGTCGAATCAAACAGTCTGCGGCGGGCAATATCCGCTTCTTCGGACTGCTGTGTTTCAAGGCCAGCAGAAATCTTCGTCCATTGTAAGGGATGTATAGAATCTAAGGAGGCAAACCTATCGAGCATTATGGCCTTCAATGTTACGCACGGTTAAATAATATACGATCTGTGTTGATTTAATTTGCAATGATGGACCCAGGATTCACACGTGAGGCATTGTAGCCGAATGGATAGAGCACTCGGTCTGTAACGCGGAGGGTAGGGGTTTGAGCCTCCACTTAGGCGGTCACTGTGTAAGGATCTTAAGCAATTCCTTCATGCATGATTGTGCAGCTCCATCGATGTTCTGTTGCGTGTGCACTTCTGAACTTCCGAACTTTGCCACGAGGGCAATGTCAAATTCAGTTGTACTGAATTGTATTGCATTATACTATACTCAGGTCGCTAAAGTCGCCAAGGCGTTAACGACTGTTAATTGTTAACGACTGTCAGTGCTAAGGACTGTTAGCGTTTAGGACTGCTAAGCGTTAACTACTGCTACAATGCAGTGTGCCTCTCCTCTTACGTTCTTCGCCAGTCGAGTTTGAGGATGCGCGTGAATGTCTTCTTAAACTGTTGGTTTGCGAGAGCATAGCAGAGCGGGTTGATGGGACTGTTGATGTAGCACAGCCAGTAGGAGATGTCGTACAGAACGGACAGCCCACAGTCCGGCCAGAAGCCGAGCACCAGCGACAGTAGGTGCCACGGCGTCCAGCAGAGTATGAAAACGCCGAGTATGATGGTTATCGTTCGCAGCGCCTTTCGTGCCCTATTTTCACTTTTGCTCGTCTTTGTCTTCGGCCCTCTTCTCGACTGTTTGCTCGCAAGTGGTTCGGCTTCAGGCCCTCCTATCGCCGGCAGCTTCAGGCGTCGATTGCGTCTCAACGACCCACCCTGTCCTCCGCGGACGGACGCGAGGCCACCGCCGCCGAGAAACCGCGGGGCTCGGGAACGTCTGCTCTTGCGGTAACCGTTCGTTGAGTTCTGGCGACTGATGTGGTCACGCGGCGTCGAAGTGGTGGACTCACCGCCGGGCGTGTCATCGGTTAGACCGCTGTCGAACGTCGACGATACTTCTGTATCGACCGAAGTGGTGCTTGGAAGCAGGCGCGTCCTGCTGACCTGCGTGTCGAAGTCTGGTTTCGGAGTTGAAGCGTTTTCTTCGTTGCGTTGCTGTTTGAAGTCGTCGTGCGGTGGAAATGGAAACGCCGTAGCAGTCGGTTCGTTTCCTTTGGATTTGTTGTTGTAACCGCTTCGACCGAAGCGAGGAACCGTCTGACGGAATCCCCCGAAAGAATCTTCAAACGTCTTGCTCTGTCTCTTCCATATGGGAGAGGGAGAAATGAAAACGGTGTTTTCCACGGCTTTTCCAGGTGAGCTTGGACTCAGATCTACTAAAGCGCTCTTTGTGGTATTGCATGGTATTGGGTCTCCTGTTCCCTGTTCGACGCTTCCGCTGCTACTGTCTTCGCCCTCTGTGGCTTCTTCTACTTTATCTTGACCTTCAGATTTCGTGGTTTTACCGCCTTTTAGCTCGTCTTCCGCATGAATGTGGTTAGGCTTGTCAGCAACGATTCCGGCTGTCTCGTCGTTCCAAGTCTCCACTGCATTCTTGACGTCCGAGTCAAGGCCAGGCGCCTGATCACCAGATGTCTTAGAGGAGTTGATGTTGCCCTGTCCACTATATGTGCTCCCTTCGGTGAACTTGACGAATGACGACTTACCTCCTCCTCGCCCTCCTCCACCGCCTCCGCCGCTTCCCCCTCCAATGTGGATGTTGAGGAAGGCCTGAGACAGTTTCCGAAGTCGCTCCGCGGGTTGCTGGTTCAGCTTTGAAAACATTATGTTGCCGAGACTGCTGCGCTTGACTTTCTGCACGTGCTTTTTAGTTGGAACCGCCGGAACCTTTCGATGTAGCTGCGGCGACTGGCTGCTGCTCGCCTCTGTGTCCGAAGGAAAGGCAGGACTGCTCGATCTCTCGTTTTCCACGTTCTTTACCGGACTGGAATAAATGACGCGCTTTGGAACAGACTGCAAACCACTTGTTGCGGCTTCCTTTCGCATCTCTTGGTAGACTGCCTTCCCAGTTGCCGACAGCAGCGCTTCGTGAGTTGCGTCGTCTGTATCCTGGTTCCGTTCTGTCATCTCTTCATCATCATCATCATCATCGTCATCCTCGCCCCTTTGTTTGACTTCGTCGTTCTTGATTGGTTGCTGAGTCGGGCGCGCTTCCTTCGACATCCCTATGCCTATCTTGCTCATCTCTCGACCGGCGCCCGTCACCAGCGACTCCATCTTCTTATGCTTGGCTTCGGACTTCTGCTGGAGGCCAAGCGCCACTCGATAGATGCCCGTGTAGAGGATGCACATGACGACGAGCGTTATCCAGAAGTAGGCGACCTGCAGAAGGCAGTTGAACACGGCGCTGTCCATGTACTGGACGTAGCACTCGCCCTCCGGAACCGTCCGCTCGCCGACGAAGTGCTGCCAGCCGAATATCGTCGTGAAGAAGATAACGACCGGGATGAGCCAGGTCATTGTCACGATGACGACGACCTTGCGCTCCGTGCGCCAGCTACGGTACTTGGCCGGGATCTTGACGGAGCAGAACCGGTCGATCGTGATGCAGAAGACGGTGTAGATGGAGCAGAGGCAGACCGTGTAGTCGATGGACAGCCACAGATCGCACGTGAACCCGCCGAGTGGCCATCGCTTACCCGCCAAAAGGTAGACGGAGTAAAATGGCATCGACAGGGCCCCGATCAGCAGGTCGCTTACGGCGAGGGAAGCGATGAAGTAGTAGGTGGGCTGTCGTATGGTGCGCTCCAGGACGAAGGACAGAAGTACGATGAGATTGCCAACCACCGTGATGACGCTGGTGGAGCCGGCCAGGAGCCCAAACAGCGTTAACTGCCAGATGGGCAAGACGGCTGAAGCGGTGGGATCCTCACCAACGGTCTCGGTTGTGTTGTCGACGGAAATATTCAAAGGGAAGGAGTCGGTGTCTTTCAGAAGGGACAGAAAGTCCGTCGTCGGGGTTGTCAGCAGCAGGACTTGCTGTCTGGATTTGGCCGCTTCGAATGGATAGGATGTTACAGCTGCTGCTGCTGCTGCGGGCAACATTGCGACCGCTTCATTCATCTCGAGAAAGAAGAAGAAGAGACGCGGTTATGTATCCACAGATGGTCAAAACATGTGTCTTATTGTGCCTACCTATCTATACTCATTCGGGTGACCAAAACTTGTAGATGGTTGAACCCGACTAACCTCACGCAGGTGGTAAAACAGGTACAGGTGGTTAGCATATATACCTGGATTTTTTGAAGCAGGTGAGTTGTCGATGTATTGAATATTATAGCTCAACTATTCGCACTCTGTTTCGTCTGCCATAAAACGGCATTCGTGCCTGCATGCAGTACTTCGATCCGGCACAACAGATTAATACGTTTCGAGCAGAACGTAAATCAGCTTTATTGCGATTTACTGTCTCGAGCTGAGACAGAAGCGCAGCACAAAAAAACGCTCTCACTAATCACCCGACGTCTGTCTGTCTGCATTTTTACGACCAACTGCCGCAGATGTCGGCGTCCGCGTTCATTTGTCTATACGAAAACGAGATGTATGAACTGCGTAGCACATATACGAACTGCATTGTCTTCTGTTCGTATACGCACAATCAGACCGATTACGAGTTCCCCAAAGCAAACGCCTAGAAGTGCAGTTTTGACGGAACGTCGAAGAATCGCGTGCACATTTATTCCCGTTCGCAGCCAGGCGATACATGTAAGGCTGCCTCAAAGCGATATCAGTCTGACGCCAACACAACGCCTGCGTATATAGATCCACTCTTATGATAAGATCTTCTGCATGGGACTCAGAATATAGCCGGCTGATCAAATACGCTCAGAATAATATGAGAGACGCGGATGCGAACGCCTTGCTGCGCCTAAAGTCATATCCCGCGGAGTGAAGACATAGGTGCGCATTAGGCCGGCGACAAATCCTAATCGTAGCCGTTGCCTGCACCGGACAACGCTGCATGCGGTGGCTTCGTGCATTGCTGCCTTTTAGCTGCAGATGAAGATTCACCGTCTCGCTGCATTTGGCCTAAAACGAAAACTGCATGGTAAACTGGCAAGCACCTGCCACACGCGTCCTAAGCCACTTTCCAATTGCCGAACTGAGCCCGTCGTCTGTAAACGACGAGGGTTGCCGTCTCCCTCTGTCGTTGGGTATATTCTTCTGCTTCTTTATTAGATTTACCCGTTGCTCGTCCGATGGTCGACCGGCTGCTGAGGCTGGTGTAGTAAGTAGTCCGATGATAAATCACGGGCTTATTTTGTGTCTGTAGTCACTTCGGCGTTGAAGTTTTCGTTGATTGCCCGTTGCGCCAGATGCGACCAACGCGAACCACGACCACGGTTGCTGCTGCTGCTGAAGCTGCTGCTGCTGCTGCTGATGTTGCAGTTGTCATCGATGCTGACCGATCAGCTGGAGTAGCAGCTAGGCAGTAAGTGATGCACTTCGGACCGTACGTGGCATCGTATACGCGCTAGGCAGTTACGGACGCTGTTCATTGCGCGCACTATATATGTGTTCGGCAACGATCGTGGACTGCCCTGCAGGAAAACTACAATGGCTTACTATAATATGTATATGTCATAATGATTGTTTAAATTATGGCTACAGAGACCCAACCTATTCTGCGCCTTCAAATCTTCCAGACGGAATACGCCTCAATGGCTCCCCATCTCCTTCTATCTATCTATCTCCATTTGGTATCTCTTGACAATCCCTCTGACACGACGCAGCGCTCACGAATACGTAGGCCTATATATGGGCGTCCGCGGGAATTTTTGTGGGGGCAACATTTTTTAGGGGGCAACATTTTTAGGAGAAGCAAAACGACAACTTTTAAAATAAATGGTCAAGGACTTTACCTAAATAATTGTTTTTTCTTATTGAAAATCGTGTTGGGACTGTTGTAATAATCATAATAATAAAAATACTTTAAAAAAAATATTTGCAAAATCCAGGAGGGCAAATGTCCTTTTGCCTCACTCCGGACGCCCATGTATATATATATATATATATATATGTATATATGTATATATGTATATATATGTATATATATATATATGTATATATGTATATATGTATATATATGTATATATGTATATATATATATATATATGTATATAAGTGTAGGCCCTAATCGTCGTCATTATCATCGTCGTAGGCCCTAATCGTCGTCATTATCATCGTCGTTGTACATGTAATCGTGAAATGAATTCTCACATATATTCCCTTACCAACGACGCTAAGGGGATGATATTGTCATATTGATGTCTGTAATGGTGCAGGACCACCGACAGCATATCTGCCAGAATATGCAGTAGGTGGTCCTGCCAGTGATAATACATACACTTCGCCTGTCCTCACCGTCTTGACTCATCAGAGGCATCAATATAGCACAGCGAGTAACACCTATCGAGCGGGAACCACACTTCCCGCTTCAGCGGTCATGAATAATAAGTCCAACAGGACACTTATTATTAACGAGACGGTTCGGCCCGTACGGCCGACGTTGGTGGTACGTTTTCCTGGACCAGCCATTCCTTATTTAGTGGATTGCGACTGGCAGCAGACGCCGTTAATTGGCTTTTTTATTCGACTGCAAGCCAAGGAAGGAAAGCCACCTTATACCACTCCTCCATCTGTCTGTCGCCTTGGTCGTACGTCTGGTTGTATCTATCGATGGCTGTCTTTCCCCGCAGTGGAAGCACATGTCGTGTAACGAACCTTGTCGTGGCATGCATTAAGCGATGTTCCAACGTCAGTCCACGCTGTTGTGGTCCTCACAGTCAATACCTATTCGCTTCCTCCTCACCGCCAATTCTATCACCATCTACGTAACATCCGGTTTAAGGCTGGATCGCGTCAAGCTCCAGTTGGAAAGACCAAGAGTCCATGGACTTCGGACTGTGGACTACTCTTTGGAAAATCCCATCTGATTTGATGCAGCGCTCGTGAATAGTCTGATGCCCTGCGCTTGGCCTTCGAGTGGCGCTTTAGAAGTTTGGAAATTACGATTACGATGGATGATGCTGACCGTGTTACTGCTGAGACGTTCTATACGACCAACTGGCCGACAACTGAAGAATCTCGTCCTCCACAGACCAGGAAGCATAGGGATGTTCGGACGCAGCGTCTTCTACCGTCTGCGAGGGAACGTTGGATGTGGGAGGTTGTGTGTGTTGCGAGCCTTGTCACCTGTCGTCACTCCTCTTCTGCCATATGCTCCCTTTCTGCGATATGCTCCCTTTGTCCAGAAACTCAGAGCATGTGTGTCCTATGTCCCTAACAGGTCCCTCGATCGTCAACTTCTCTTGCCCAGCATCGGGCTTTCGCTGTATTGGGACCTTCACTATGGAATGACTCATTACGCATGCATTACATATGCATGCAAACATACTTGCAAATATACATAGGCTACATACGCACATGTATACCCACATGCATGCATGCATTCCATTAAATGCATGCATGCATGCATCCATCCATCCATACATACATAAATAGACAAATACATCCATACATACCATACATACATACATGCATACATACGTACCATACCATGCCATACATACCATATTATGCCATACATATATACATACATACCAAGCATACATACCATACATACATACGTAGGTACATACATACATGCGTTCATACAAACATACACACATACATACATACATACATACATACATACATACATACATACATACATACATACATGCATAGTTTTGCATACATACAGAGAAACATACATGCTACAATCACTAGCCCCTGGCCAACCACTGTGACTCGCTTGTTTTTGTTGAACTGGAAACAATGGGCCTGGGACGGTGCCTTGGACGCTCTGTCGCATGTCACCCGGCAGAATCCAAAGTCCGCAAACACGTACGTCAAATAGCAGATTGTCTGCCAATCGTTATTTCTCGCTTATTAATTGAGCCGATGAAGAGCGCTCGTGAGTTGTTCGGACGTGTACTCAAAGCCAAATTGTAGTCACGCACGACTGATTTCGACTGCGTTCAGTGAACCAGAACGTCGTGTCGTCATGAGTCTCCAGTGTTAATCACACTTCAATATTTGCACGTGCATGCGCTGTTTTTACAAGCTCTGCATGCAGTGCACGCTGCCATGCCTTTGTCTGTTTGTCTAATCCCATTATCTGCAACTCTGTCTTTATACTTATATTATATACGTATTCTGTCTGTCATTTGACTGTCTGATATTTGTCTGCCTATCTGTCTCTCGGTCTGCCAGTTTGTTCTGTCTTGCCTGTCTGTCTGTCTGTCTGTCTGCCTCTGTCATTTTACCTAGTATATTTGTTCATTTTCTTTGTCTATCTGACTGCCAATTCTGTCTGTCTGTCTGTCTGCCTGCCTGTCTGTCTGTCTGTCTTGCAAATCTGTCTGTGGTGCATGTCTGGTTGGCATATCAGACCAACTTGACTTCGTATTTTACGATTTGCCTGTTTGTTTAACGTCTATTTTTCCGATATGCTGTAATCCCATCATCACAAACTCGCTGTGAAATTCACCAGAATGAAAAGCAACGATCGTTGTTTGTTTATTCCTGAGCGCCGCTTCACGTACCGGTACTCTGGAAAATTGCAAAGGTTCCATTTGCCATAACGCTGAAACCCATAGAAGTTTCTTCTTTTCGACCTTTTTAATCAGCGCTCGTGAATAAGCTGGTGCCCTGCTTTTAACTTTAGAGTGGCGCTTAAAAAAGTAGGAGTTAACACTTACGATCAATAGAATTCTTTGAGCTTTTTAGTTCCAGTTTTGAGATCGCTGGTATGCTCAAGGGGAGAGCCAATCAAATTGGGGGCGCACCAGTGAGTTGCCTAAGCAATAGAGTAAAATACATGATGATTGACTGGGAAACAAAAATAACTTGTCCTCCACTAGAATACTAAAAAGGTAAAAAAGGACTACATTTCTGCTTAGTAAACCTCAAACAATGTTAAATCAGTGAAGTTATATGTGCTACCGAGCTTGATTAGGCCTCTGGCTCCATCCTTATCCTTTACAGACGTCTTAATTCCCCGTTGTTTAGTGGGTAGTAGCCTATAACTGAGTTGAAAGATGTAGGAATGGTTGCGAAGTTGATTAATAAAACTTAAGATTTGTGACAGAGATGTAATTTCGGTTCTAAATGTTAGCCTACGTTTGAAGTTTGAACTCTGGATAAGGAAACTAATGCGCCGTCATTCCAACCGGTGAGTTGTGGAATGAGAGAATTCGCAAAGTTCAGACGTGGCAGGTGTTCCGAAGACAAGCAATACGAGATATGGATCAGTTTCAGTTAATAATTTATCAGTCTGCTGCCTGCCTGTTTTTTGTATAAGCATGTGCATTATGTATGTTAAGTGTTTGTATACTTGTATGTAGGCTAATACTATACATGCATGTATGTATGTATGTTTGTGTCTGTATGTATCTATGTGTGTACGTGTATACGTGTGTGTATGCATGCATGTATTGTATTGTTTTTCAAACATTTTATAGCACCTCTACCCAGTGCCCACCAATCAGAGGCGCTCTGTGTGTATGTATATCATCAATGAAAGTGCATGTTTTCATTCCGTATATCAGTTTTCGCTGCACTTATAGAATGACGCACATTGTAATCACATTAAAAGTGTTAATTATTGTGCTTTGTTATAGAATGTATGAAAATAGCACTGCGCATAGGCCTAATTAACAGATAGCAAGAGCTGATGAACTGTAATACTGTTGAAAATGCAGTCATGAATTCTGTTATAAGAAACCGTTAGCGGGACTGTTTGTCACTTTTGATCTAACCTTTTCATGTCTACCAGTACTTTTTCTTTGATTAACTGTAATATCGAATGTTATTGGTGTTCAATAAACGTAAAATCGAATGAAACAAAATGTTGCCTACACATGCAACACGCCCCTGTGACATTGTGTAGTAGTTGTGCGTAGGTATTTACACACCTGTATGAGCCTGTGTTTCGATGAAAACGTGCTTGTGTCAAATTCTGTCGGCGAATGTTGGACGAAGATTATTACCGTTGCATCATTTGTACCTGTCTTAGAAACGGGCGTCGCATCTGCTCTATATTACTGCTAATTTGGGGGTAATTAAAATATCATACGAAAAGCAACTGCGTGCAATCTGGTGCTCTTTTTCAAGGTCGTGTGAAGGCTGCAGACTTCATGACGTAGTTGCAGCCATAACTCATGACGCAAGCTCCCATGGACCCATAGAGAAAGACGCCGGGGCTGTAGTGACCCCATAGGTTACCTCAGTTAATTAAAAAGTGTAGTCGCCATGGTCAAGACCGATTCGTTATCGTTGACCATATATAGACCGACCCTATCTCAATAGCATATATATATATATATTTTATATATATATATATATATATATATATATATATATATATATATATATATAGTTGTACGTACACCTATAAAGATAAACTGTCAGAAGGCCCAGGTTTAATATAAAAGAAATCCAAGTCCTATAGACAACAGAAGAAATCGAATAATCAATTGAATCCGCATATCGCCTTGTTTTTTTTAAATCATGCGACAATGTTAAATGTTTCGTTAATGGACTTAATACTGAGGAAGATCGCATTAAATTTGAATTTCATTAGCAGTGGTCGTCGAACACTGCTTTACACAATCTGATGTGGACTTGCTATACACGATGGCTATCTTAATTTAACGACGTTTGCATGAAATCGATGTTCAGCACGAAGCACAAGACGTGAAACAGCCATGCACTTGTATAGGGAGTCTGTAGTGTGGAGTACTCGTGCAGAACGGCTTATCTTTCTTTCTCCATTGCAAGGTTGATGTCGCCCACGTCAATCGCTGTTTGTTTTGCAACTGGTATTTTTGTTCTCACTGCAGTGCCGTATTTTAGCATAAGCCAAAAAGTTAGGCCTACAGCTTAGGCCCTCACAATGCGCAGGGGCCTAAAAATTCAGAATTTTGGAGGGGGCTTTTTAAATTTTATTTAGACCTATACTATAACTATATATTGTGTAGAACTTTTTAAACGGTTTGTGTAGCAAATTCCAGCTCGTCTGGGTAAATGCATGCATATGAAAATAATTTGAATTTTTCACTTTAAATGCCGTGCTATTAAATAATTAAAAGGTGTATATGTTTTCAAGTTTTGTGAGACCTTCTGGTGTAATTTTGTAACAAGGGGCCTCCAAGCTTCTTATAGCTTAGTGCTTTGCCAGGTCTAAATCCGGCACTGTCTCACTGTCATGTTTACGTTGTCTTCAACCGTTGTGGCTTAATAGGTGTCATGGCATCGCACTTAGCCACATAACAACACATCACATCACGTAACATAGGCCTACCAAACATATATATATGCCTATAGCATAACGTAACATAGCATAGACAGCATACAGTATTTCTTTAAATTTTGCTCTGTGCTTTTTCTAAAATCTCCTTTTAGTCAGCATACAGTGTCTGCTGTAGTGCACGCAGAACAGTGTAAGCCAGTGTGTATCGACATAATAATATGCAGATGACCTCCAGATAGTATTCGCGTTGTTATGCAGTGACCTACATGTATCCGTTTCAAACTTGTCAAAGTGCAGGTCTATATCTTCGTAGTAAAAGACTGCGTGCATGGCTGGCTTAAAACCGACTGTACTTGATGAACTAATGGAAGTTCCCTGGTGTGTTAATTCCAAATGTCTCAGATGTCTGTCCCTAGCTTTCCCCTCATGATATCAATAGATATTCTGTGGTGTATGCATGCACTGGATCCGCGATCTCTAAAAGTCGCCGACATTAAACCGTTCTGTTACTTCTGCCTGGGGCAACTTCGACCGCTTCGTCATGCATCTCTAAGAGCATGACGCTTATTGCGAATATTTCGCTCGGTCTTCCATTTCCCGTCTGCAACATGTACCAGAGACTCCTCTGAATGGTCTCATTCGTGATCGTTCAATCACGTATCGGATTTCTTTGGTCGGTTTCTGCATAAGAACATGCCACCCAAGTCAAAGAGCAAATGGAAAAGAAACAAAAATCGACCAGTGTGTTTTTATTCTATTTCCTCGTGACTTGGGTCTGAAGGCAAGCGGCGGGACGTGCAAAGGAAACTAAGTGTGATGATAACGATGATGATGATGGTGGTGGTTGTGGTGGTGGTGGTGCTGCTGCTGCTGATGATGATGATGACACATGAATGATGGCCAACCAAGTGAAGACGTGCGATCGACAGCAAAGCGTGGTGAACTCAAGGATTTAAAGAAGAAGGACTGAAGGAAGGAAGAAAGGAAGGAAGGAAAGAAGGGATAAAGGAAGGAAGAAAGAAAGGAAAGAAGGGAGGAACGAAGGAAAAAAGGGTGGAAGGAAGGAAGGAAGGGGAAGAAAGAATAGAAGGAAAGAAACATTTGAGAGGATAGGAACACATACATATGCACACACACACGTAGACGTACAGATAGATAGACCAAGAGACGAGAAAATAGATGGATAGATTTACATATTTTCATATCCTGAAAATAATATACTAATATACTATAATTTTTTTGATAATTTAGAGAGGCCTTATGGTATGTCGCAATCGGAGCTCGCCCTGTCGTGTGTTTGCCGTGTGTTGATGTCGACCCTCGACTGCTTGTTCTTTTACTTGCACTTTTATTTAACGTGCCTAACTTTTCTATAGAAGATTCACGACGAACTTTGTTTAATTAATAAATGAATTTAATTAAAGAAACAAATATATATACACTAACTCTACGGGAACTTCCACGTAGTATTAAAGCGTTTAGATATTAAATCGGACTATCTCAAATGTTGCTTCGTACAGCCTAACTACAGATCGTTCTTTCGCGTCAGTCTCTGAATCTGACGGACTATACTCTGCCGCCTGGCGCTGGTCGTCCTCTCGATGTTTCTCGCTCGACCGATGTTCACGCGTCGCCTGGTCAGTAGTACAAGTCCCGTATTCTCCGTTCCCTTCTGTTAAGTAGGAACTCCAGCGTGCATCAGTCAGCCCCCCTCCCCACGTCAAGCTATCGTCAATTAGTGTCAGATTGCTCCTCGATACGCGGGTCGTCGCTCGCCTGCAGCGCGGGCGGTGTCTGGTTACACCATAGCCGCGAGGTGTCCTATTACACCTTGGCTGTGTGGTGTCCGATTACACCTGGGCCTTGCTGCCTTCATTGTTGCCCAAGTGGAGGCTGGCTTTCGTCCGTCATCATCCTATCTCGACCGGCAACGACGCTTACATCATAATGATGATGCCATCTCGTCGTTGTTGTCGATCTCCTCACGCGACATGGTAAGGAAGTAGTTCTACTGTAGCAACCTGTAGAAAAGCCCTTTACACTACGGCGCCGTAGTTCGTTTCTCCGTCTCTGTCCTTGTTTCCAGCAGAAACGAGAACGGAGTGTGTCCGCCATTAAAACTGTCCCGCATGACTTAAGTTTCGAACTGCACGGATTGATCCGGGGGCAGCGGGAAATGATTGCCAATTTACGTCCCGTCTTCCTTTGTCTTTGTGCCACGCCTGCTATTAAGACCTATCTGCAGAGGCAACGATAGATGAACGCGTCCTGTGATCGAGAAAGGCAAACCCTGCTTCATGTTAAGTGAGAGTGCGATCGCAATTCCTCTCCCTTTCACATATCCATCAACTTTGTTTCATTCACCGACGCCTGTAATTCAGAACCTAAATCGTCGCAAATTGCCAGAAGATGTCCAGTGCATATGGAAGTGGTATTTAGAACGCACTCTGGCGGTAATTTTATTTGTCTTGAGTCATTCTTACGAACTCACACGAATTCCCGAATCCCAGCAATGTAAGCTCATGTAACAGACTCTAAGGCACGACTCTGTTGTTATTATTAGCCTATTATATCAGCATACAGGGTGTTGAACAGGCCAACGCAAGAAGATAAGGCCATTGTTTGTATCAATTTACCAGGGGGGTCGTCCATTAATTATGTCAACAAATTTTGGCAGTTTCTGACACCCTCCCTCCCCTTGTCAACAACTGTCAAACTTCAAGGACCCCTAATAAAATTATGTCAACACAAATCTACCCCCTCACCACAATATCTTTCCATCGAAAAGAAACTCGAAATATTAGATTCGAAAGAACCCAGGATATTCGCATTTAAAAGATTATACAGCGCATTTTCTCAGTAATCGGAAGAACAAACAAGATAATTTAAAACAAAGAAAATTCGCATTTGATTAAATTACAAACAAACATAAGAAATAGATCACGCATAAAGAGTCCGAATCTATGGTTGCTTTTTCATTAAATTATTGTTGACATCAATTTGTTTTGAACAACCCCTCCCCTTGTCAAGAATTGTCAAACTTTTTCCCCATGTTGTCAAACTTTTCCCCCATTTTGTTGACATAATTAATGAATGACCTCCAGCTACAAAAGCATCCAGAACCCTTCACTTCTTCTCCACTGGACACCAAACATGGCTACAGAGGTCATAAATCAGTTGGAGACCCTGGTTGTGTCCTCGGCATTTAGGCACGATGGGCCACCGCATAGGTTTAATCGTTCGAATTGACCTTTGTATTTGAACACTAGAGTATTTGCCCGTCATATATGACGGGTTGAAAAAGAAAATGAATGGATTGATAGGAAGATAAAAGAATTTGTTTATTGGAATGCTTGATTATAAGTCACACTGCGAGTCAGATAGACAGACAAACAGCGGTTAGTACCTTCCCTCCCTCCCGCCCTGGATCGAACAATAGAGCATTTGCCCTGTATTGCACGTGATCCATCGATGCTTAGGCTAATCGCCTTGTCGGTATTTGATCCTCATACATTCCATAGCGTTTATCGTAGGACACACAGATCTGGGAAACTATACAAGAGATGTTCATGTGACATACTTATCTAACCACAGCAAAAACCGGGACATCCGAAAACTGAGGCGCAGGTCCTTTTCTGCCCTGAGTTTCTGACTAAAATGCTCTAGTATGTTTAGATCGTCTAGACTACTGCAACTTCCTCCTTACATTCGTGTCAGAGATTAACTGGAATAAACCCACGGTGTTCAGAACTGCAAAGTAGACCTAAAAACATACATCACGATTCATATATCAACCGACTGGTTCCTAACGCGCAGGACAGCGAATCGCTTTCAAAGCTAAGCCAATAGTTTATGGGTTTTCCATTCTGGCCAGCCGCGTTGTTTTCATTGTACGCAGCGTCCTAAACCAGACCACAATTCAATGACCAGCCGAATTAGTTTCATTGTATACGCAGGATCCTAAGCCCGACCACAATTCAATACGGAGCCACATTGTGAGGTGAGTTATCGAGATAAACGTTGACGGTTGACAGTGAACAAATACATAAGTTGTCTTATAAGTATAGAGAACAACGCGCATGACATGAGTAGGTCTCTTGAAGAGGCGCTATATAAATTTCCAGAATGAATGAATAAAGCGTCGGGAGCTGCAATGCAGCATACACTGTCGTCGCTATACTGTCGCTTTTAACGTTTCCTGTCGTCGGATTACTGAGGTTGCGTTTGCGCTTCAGCCGAATGAACTTTTGACCTCGTGAGGACGAGATAAACTCCTAACAAGTGTGTTGCCTTTTGCCTTCTACAATCGATCAGCTGGAATCAGTTGTTGTTCATCTAGTTGTTCTACGCGATGCAGCAAAAACCGTGCGGTGAAGGATTGCATGTGGGCTCTCAGATCTCCGCAGATGTTAAGCGCCTTCAAATGTCAATGAATTTATCACCTGGCAAAAGAATTGAAAAGACTATGCCTTCCTTGACCAATTGTGGCTGAGCGACGCAATTGACAATCCAGAACAAAACACATGTGCAAGGTTATTCCAAGATAAACTATCTTTAACGATTCCAATATAGACTACATGTATCTCTAACGATTCCACGATAGACTATCTTTAGCGATTCCAAGAGACACTATCTTTAAGGATTCCACGATAGACTATCTTTAGCGATTCCACGATAGACTATCTTTAGCGATTGCAAGGTAGACTATCTTAAACGATTCCAAGGTAGACTATCGTTACTCTAACGATTTCACGATAGACTATTTTAACGATTCCAAGATAGACTATCTTTAACGATTCCACGATAAACTATCTTTAACGATTCCAAGAGACACTATCTTTAAGGATTCCAAGATAGACTATCTTTAGCGATTCCACGATAAACTATCTTTAACGATTCCACGATAGACTATCTTTAGCGATTCCACAATAGACTCTCTTTAACGATTCCACGATAGACTATCTTTAGCGATTCCACGATAGACTATCTTTAACGATTCCACGATAGACTATCTTTAACGATTCCAAGGTAGACTATCTTAAACGATTCCAAGGTAGACTATCGTTACTCTAACGACTTCACGATAGACTATTTTAACGATTCCAAGATAGACTATAACGATTCCACGATAAACTATCTTTAACGATTCCAAGATAGACTATCTTTAACGAGCCAGTCACGTGCAGATCAGTCCACAGTATGTATGTATATGTATGTATGTATGCGTGTCGTATATGTACAATGTATATGTACTGTGGTACTGAGGTATGTATGTGTCTCTACAATTATACAACGCTTTACAAACATCTCAAAGTTGTTCGTGGTTTTAGTGGGATAGGTCTATACTTAAAGGTTTCTTATCTTACCTGAGTCCTATCATAGCGAATGTCAAGAGCTTCACTGTTAGATAATGCTTTAATCTACGCGAAGTCGCTATCCTAGATCTGAATTAGTTTACTTGACCATCAACAGAGGACACTTTGATTTTCACTCTCTACAAGAAGGATGTGATTTGTTACTGGAATTCTTAAGTCCAGGCTTTGGCAGATGTTCCTCAACCGTCACTAACAGAATTTACATCAAGTAGGGAACTTATATAGCGCGGTTGCTGCTCCGCGGTCAGAGGCAAGCGAGAAGCTCTGACTAATCAAATCCTCTGTTGAAAACCTAGATGTTCTCACATCTACGATGAAATTAAGGCAACGGAGAGAAGATTAAGAATTCCGGCACCGACTTCATTGATGAAAATACATCTAAGCCAATGCGTGCAACTCCCGTGAAGGTCTAATATACCCGTATATGTCGACTGCGGCTGATCAGTTAGCATTCAAGTGAGGCAGGCCACAGTGGTATGCAAGAAGGGCATCATTGAAGAGTGTGGAGACAGCTTCTCCGCTCGGTCATTCTATGGTCGAAGTGCGGATATCAGATGGACGGCTATTCATCCTGCACGACTACGTTACCTGCTTATCGATTTTGTTTTGACTGAGCGCATGTGAATTACGATTACGATTGCACTAAGCTATTCCTTACGTTAATGTTTTCTAAAAGTCACGCGTCGCCTAAACCTGTAATAGCCTATAATATGAACTCGCATATTGTCCAGGCAAAAAGGTTAGTTATGGAAACTCGGAACACATCATTGGGCCACGGGGAGTTCGAATAGGATCCTGGCTATTGAGTCGCCTCTAACTTCGGCGACAACGGATATTCTTCTAAGCAGACTCCATGAAACTCTCTAACAATAGCCTCCTAACTCCAAAATTATAAATCTCCACTCGAAAGCTAAGCGCAGGACACCAGCTTATTCTCGATCGCTGGAATACTAAAATACATTCTTTTTGCACTAGGTTTGGCCTAATAGCCTAAATCTGTAATATAATGTATGCCTGGCCAAAAAAGCGTAAGTCATCTCCTCTTTATCTTCCTTCTTCTTCTCCCTTCTCTTCCTCCTCCTCTTCCTCCTCCTCCTCCCTTCCTCCCTCCTCCTCCCTCTTCCTCTTCCTCTTCTTCTTCTCCTTCTTCTCCTCCTCCTTCTTCTACTTCTTCTCCTTCTTTTTTCTTCTTCTTTCTTCTTCTAATACAGTTCTCTTTACTTCAGTTATAATTATCCAGTAATGATCAGTATACTATGCTGTCTGCGTCATTCCATAGACACATATATATCATGTATTGTGTTTTACTTAGACGATATTAGTGAGATGTAGTCCATGGAGCGTATGATGAACGTGTGTCTTGTCTTTGTCTCCCGAAAGAGGTCCTCGTCCACTGCCGTCGGCTGAATCGCCCCTCTCCTCGCTCCTCTCTTCTCTCTCCTTCTCGTCGACATTCTGCTACAGATCGATCTTCCGGATGCGAGCATTGTCAAACCAGAATCCGTTGGCTCAGGTGCTGCGCTCTGAAGATTGATGGATTATGATATTGATGATGACGACGAAGACGACGACAATGCCGACTGCGACAACGACAACACAACAGAGGCTTCCTGATGATGACTGATTATACCTGACAGCGTCGAATTAAAGCAACCTCTGTAACAGCCTGTGCTGCATGCTGTCATTGTGGTGTGCAGGAACAGGAGTATTTGTCTGATACGGTCAGCGGAAACAAATGGAAAAATGTCTGATCTGCATGAATATACAGCACTCATCTGAACAGGACAACCAAGTTTAGTGCCCAGTTAGCAGGGGCGTAATCGTGGTCTAAAAAGTGGGGGTGGGATACCAATTTCTTACATACACGAAGCAAGGCGGAGACTGCGATCTCCGGGAAGGCACAAACCGCACAATAATAAAATATTGATTGGCATCGTTCAGAAAATGTGGGTACGGTACCTCCAATCCACAAAGTGGGGGTACAGGTACCCCTCGTACCCCCCACAAATTACGCCTTTGGCAGTTAGTATCTCTGCGCATTTAGACCTTTACTTTATTAACCCCTTAACCTAGTGTGATATAATAATAAACCTGCAGGATAATTAAGGCTATTGTCATATTGAGCAGTTTGAAGGAGCTGGTGAATTCTTGTTAATTGGCACTTTATGTGTACTCCATTTTGACTGCTATGGATACCAGGGGTTCCCAACCTGAGGTGCCCGCACCCACAAGGGGACAAGGGGTGCGAGATGGCATTTCATGGGTGCGACAGAGATATAGAAAGTATGTTACTATTGTACTGTATGTATTTTTTTCTAATTGCTCAATGTATATTTGCATTTCATGCACTGAGTTAAAAGCTTATTTTTTAGTTCGATTTCTTCACTCGTAATACTGTATGAGTGTATACGGTTCAATCTGTGGTTCAAAAAATAGAAATTTGACTTATTCATCTTCAAATGTGATATTACTTTTGTAGGGGTGCGAACATTAATCAACAATACGGGTGCAGGGCATAGAAAAGGTTGGGAACCTCTGATGTATACCTATCTAGCGGAAGGTGTCCCTCTTAGATTTGAAGCCCATTACCTTGGACTGTATTAGACTTATACTCGGCCACATCGCAAATATAGTAATCGCCTTGAAAGCAAGAAGCGGCCATGTTTGAAGGATCTAAATGCCATTCGATGAACCCATGTGCGCATTAGCTCGGTAGAGGCATTGTTCTGGAAGATCCAATAAGTGGACCTACCCATTTATATCTGTGTATTAGCTCGGTGGGAGGTCTATACGTCAGCACGGTGGCAGATGTATACAGCCAGCACAGTTTGATTATCCGGAAGTGGACTTGGTGCCGATCGATGTATTATTCCCAGGTCTTGATTTAACCCATTCTGTGCAACTTCATTGTCTCTAACCGGACTGTCCATGCAGTTCCTGGTGTATTCCGTGCGCCTTCATTATCGCTCACCGATGTTTCAAGTTCTGCATTTATCCGTTGTGCTTTTATTTTCGCCCACCAGAGCGACTCCAAAGAACGGTGGTGCCGCCAATCGACAACGATTATACCGCGGCGTTCGGAAACGCAGCATGATTATCGATCTCTTGCATAATCGATTTGTCATTAACCAGCAGAATATGATCGACCGATCGAACCATCGATCCGAAGCCCAGTGGAACTTTCACGCAAATAAAGACTCGATCGGTGGTTGGCGCCGTTTTGCAAAGAACGAAGGGGGGTTCCTATTTAGATTGTCTGTGTGCGATCAGAGGCGAGTCGAACGAGGCAATCGGATACCTGTGTATGAGACTCATTAAAATCTCACCGTCTCAGAACTCATTGTCATCGTATACGCGGTTGTATTGGTGCATTGTGTTCGTTGAACCTTAAAGCGTCTTGTGGCATAGTTTACGGGATTACGTGAGCTTGTGTTTGTCTGTATTGTCTGCATAGATCGATATTTATACGGCGCCTTTATTGTGTGTAGAGATCTTTAGGAAACGCTGAAGAAGCTGTTTGATCCACGTGTATCTGTTTAGCGTTCGGATGTTTGTTGGAAATTGCCTGACGTGTTAATGATGAAGCTCAATATGTCCTGGGTTCGATTAACAGACCAATTACATACTGTATGTATGTATGTATGTATGTATGTATGTATGTATGTATGTATGTATGTATGTATGTATGTATGCATGCATGCATGTGCATGTATGTATGTATGTATGTATGTATGTATACGTATGTATATGTTTGTTTGTATGTATGTGTATGCATGCTAGTATGTATGTGTATATTTATAGGTCTTGAGTATGTATACGTATGTATGTATGTATATATGAATGTGTGTGTATGTATGTGTGTGTATGTATCAATCAATCAATCTTTTATTTGGTATCCAAACTGAACAGAAAAACAAATCAAACAAAAAGCAGGCAAATCAATTTCTGTAGTTTGGGTACACAGGTGACACAAAAAGGGCCGTGGACCCCGCTTAAACAGTGTCACCTGGGTAGAATTACAAAACGTATAAACGCCAATCTTTTTATCATATAACTGGTAGGTCGTAAAAAGAAACTATACTTTTATCTTAACTAAGGACTCGGCAATATACACTCGGAACTGTGAACCAAGGACTCGTTAACGCACTTTGGTCATAATAATCCCGGTTTCCCTGAAAGAGATAAAGCTATATACGTTGTTCAAGCAGGAACGAACGCATTTTTCTTTTAAAAGACCACAGACTAGGCAATTGTCGGACGTTTAGTGATATCTGATTCCAAACGGCTGGCCCGGTGAATCTAATAGAGAATAAACGAGTGTTAGTATGGGCAAATGGTTGGTGATATAGGCCGGAATTTCTTGTCTGATATGGGTGGCGATCAAATGTACGGCAGAAATAGTTATCGTATACAGGGGGTAGTAGTTTGCGATCAAAACGGTACATGAATTCTCCAATCTGCATAATTCTGATCTGGTCAATTTTAAGGAGCCTAAGTTCGGAGAAGGCCTGCTCTGTATGGGCCCCATAAGGGAGTTTGGCTATGTACCTAATTGCTCGCTTTTGAAGGGTTATTAACCTTGCTAGACTTGATTTGTAAGTGGAGGCCCAAATAACATTACAATAAGTGAGATACGGATATATAAGGGTGTGGTATAAGGTAGCACGGATCTTAGATGATACTAATTTAGAAGCACGTGAAAGTATTCCCAGGTTTTTCGCGATTTTATTCGCGATATTCTTTATGTGTTCCTTCCATTTTTATTGAGGTTTTGGTCCACATACACTCCCAGGAATCTAGTAGAGACCACCTGAGTAATTGAGGTATGTATGTACACTGTATACTATGTATGTATGTATAGGTATGTATGTATATGTATGCATATTCATTTATTTTATTTTTATTTTATTTATTTATTCCGGATATTTCTATAGCGCCTCTCGAAGTCTACTACAACTCAGAGGCGCTCCCGACTACAGCATTTGATACTGTGTCGGAATTTTCACGCCGAAGCGTCACGAGCAATCGCGAGTGAAGGACTTGCCCAAGGTCCGTACGCAGGCCTAGGCTATGTATGTATGTATACGTATGTATGCATGTATATGCATTTATGTATATTATGTATGCATGTATGTATGTATGTTTACTATGTATGCATGTATGTATTGGTGCATGCTAGTATGTATGTATGTATGTATGTATGTACGTGTGAGTGCATGTTTAAATGCCCAGCACCAGTTCCTCAGTCACATACATGTATATACGACGTATTACATCGTCAATTGAGGATAACCACTGCGAAAATCGTAGACCTCTTTAAATGTAATTATAGTCTATAATTAGCCTTGACAATTCTACATCTGTTTATAACTGTAATCATATATCCTTGATTGAATTTCTAGGCCTCTTTAAATGTAATTACATATCTCCTTGACATCTCAAGACCTGTTTGAGTATTAGTATAGATCTTTTACATTTCTATAGGGCTCCTTAGATGTATATTATTACTTTACCATTTCTAGGCCTGTGTATATAGGCTAAATGTCAATATAAATGTTTAACATTTTAAAGCCTGCTTAAATGTGATCATAAATCGTTTAGGCCCTACATTTCTCAGCGCCATGCAAAGGCTACGCCAGGGAGACCATGCAGCATCCGTAACAAACGGAGTTAGCGGAGGTCAGCCTCGGTGCAACGTCAAAATTCTGAGCGGAGACGAATGGCTGATGCTTTAACGAGGTTTGGTCTATGGACAAATAAATAATGGAGTAAAAGTCCTTAGAACGATCACTCATGGCTATACCTTGAACCGACTAATCTCCTTACATCTCTGCCCGCAGTCTGCGAACCTCGGGTATAGGCTACGGTGGGTCTTTTGGTTGATCCACGATGCAGAACTGTCGTGGACTCTCTTGCATTCTATGTTGTTGCCCATAGGGAATGGAACTGGCTACCAATGTTTCTCCCGAAGACTTTTTCTCCCTTCAAGAAACGCCTGAAAAATGTTTGCATTTCTCACTGAAATTCTGCATGCTCCTCGCCTAGCGACAACATTATCGCGCTTCAGATTGACATTTTCTGTTTGACTTTGCGGTGTTAGCATGTTTTCATACTTATAATATAATTATTACTGATATTAATAATAGTAATCATAATAACAACACAATAATAATATTAATAAAAGTAATAATTTGTTATTACTGATGTTGAAGAGAACGAGGCCTGATTTTACAGATGGTATTGATGATGATGATGATGATGATGATGATGATGATGATGATGATGATGATGATGATGATGATGATGATGATGATGATGATGATAGTTATGATGATGATGATGATGATGTTGTTGATGATGATGATGATTATGATGATGATGATAGTTATGATGATGATGTTGTTGTTGATGATGATGATGAATCATTGATGATGATTCATTGATGATGATGATGATGATGATGATGATGATGATGATGATGATGATGATGATGATGATGATGATGATGATGATGATGATGATGATGATGATGATGATGATGATGATGATGATGATGATGATGATGATGATGACGACGACGACGACGACGACGATAAGAGCAGCAACAATCAGCTTTACGCTGTTTATGCGCCAGCAGTAAAAGTTAATTAGTGACACATTTCTTGGTGCACTGCATATACATCGTGGACCCGATCCTTGATCATCTTACGCCACCGCTGCCACCATCATAATCACTTTAGCACCGTTCTGTCAAATCAGACTGATTCTTCAGCACCTTCTGACCTGCCCTCACTGAAACGAACTCAACGACCTGACTCTAGCGGACTTCATTTAATATTGGCCTGCGATTACGCTCGTCTCTGACGCAACTTCGTCTGGCGCTAAACTAATTTTGGAGAGTTATGTTTATACTTGCATTACATAACTGTAAGCCAACACAGTCATTCAAAGGACCGTTGCTTCGAGCGACACCTATCGTATGGCTCAAAAAGCAAATGTTCTGTATTAGCCCGATGGCCATGATATACTGACGTCGCCTCATCCAAAGGTTGCTGCTGCAGCGGTTATCAGTGATATCAACTGATTCCTGATCGAACTATACAACGGGAGCAATACAGCTTCTGCAGTCGTACCCTTTGGCCAGTTGCATCCATCCCCTTCGCTGGTCAGTCGACGAGGCACGTGGTAGAGCTCCGTTGGGTCCATCTGCAACGAACAACTCAGCCCCCGGCGTCCTAGCAAAGCATCTCGTCACTGAATGGGTGACTTTGAGAATGACATCCGATGACCTTAATGCACGCATGCACCATTGCACCCACACCCACTCACCCACACAGCACACACACAAAGACACTCACACAGACATAATTATATATATATATACATACATATCAGATCTAGAAATAGCTTATTACATAATTTTATCACATTAGCCATAATAATCCCGTAGGTCTAGGGTTCTAAGCATATACTCACACACAGACACACACACAGACACACACACACACACACACACACACCAAACAAACGCACACACCTACAACACACGCACACACACACAAACACACACACAAACACACACACAAACACACACACACGCACACACACAAACACACACACACAAACACACACACAAACTATGGGCTTACGGGGTTTTACGCCACGCCAGAGGCCCCCTGCCTTATCGAGCTTACGGGTTTTTAAGCCGCGCCAGAGGCCCAGCAGGTCTACCACACACACACACACACACACACACACACACACACACACACACACACACACACACACACACACACACACACACACACACACACACACACACACACACACACACACACACACACACACACAGAACAAACACACACACACACACACACACACACATATAATCAGATCTAGAAATAGCTTATTACATAATTTATATATATAGATATATATAATATATACCTAATGTGATATAATAAACCTGAAGGATAATTAAGGCTATTGTTATATCGAGCAGTTTTAAGGACCTGATGGATTCTTGTTAATTGGCGCTTTAAGCGTACTCCATTTTGACTAGTATGTATACATATCTCGCCGCTCTGGCGGAAGGTGTCCTTCGTATACAGATGGAGCCCAGGACAATGAATATGTATTACATAACCGAAATCGTATACTCGTAATCTCCAAACTTCTAAAGCGTCAATCGAAGGCCAAGCGCGGGGCACCAGCCTATTCACGAGCGCTGGACAACTATAGGTGAGCAACTTGTCAAAAGTCGCTACGCAGTGGCTTGAGGTAGATTCGAACCTGCCACCCTCGGGTACAAGGCACTGAAAATAAACCGCTACGCATATACCACCGCGTTCCACAAATAGAAATAGAATTAGAAATGTGGCAGTTGAAGCTCCTAGTAGTTTGTTCTTAGCACTTGTTCTGGCAGATGACATTGTAAAGCAGCCTTCAGTAGTTCGCTATAGGCCTATTATAGTACTTCTCGATGTAGTTGTAGTTATACAATAATTTCCTTGACGCATACATTACAATACGATAAAAAAAACTCCCCTTTTCTTTCCTGAACTCGCATCTTCGGGCATTTTTTTAATTACCGGAAAACGTGATAACATTATTAACATATTCATGACGTATCTTGAAAAGTCTCGGAACAAATCGTCTGGAGCTGGACTCGTGGACTTCTTCACTGGACGAATGCCGATCAACGCAGGTCGATGGATGCGCTGAAGGTTAGAGGGTTTCCAAACACTTGGATGTTTCCTTAGACCATCACGACGAAGCTCAGTGTTTGGCTGCGGATGCAATTATTTATCCAGGCACACACCGAAGATAGCAATCGCGTCTATGCTATGCATGGTTTAAATGTGTTATCCATCGGCGTTGGTGGAGACAACATCAGCAGCCGAATGGAAGATGCTTTATAGCTCTCTCTATCTCTCTCTAACTCTGTCTCTGTCTGTCTCTGTTTCTGTTTCTGTTTCTGTTTCTGTTTCTGTTTCTGTCTGTCTGTCTGTCTGTCTGTCTGTCTGTCTGTCTGTCTGTCTGTCTGTCTGTTTGTCTGTCTGTCTGTCTGTCTGTCTGTCTGTCTGTCTGTCTGTCTGTCTGTCTCTCGCTCTCGCCCACAACTTAGTTTACCTTCGAACTTAAAATCGCCATTCATTTATGAAGTTTGCTATTAAGCTGTGACGCTATCGTCTATATCCAAAATATATATTATGCATGTATATATATGCATGTATATATATATATGCATGTATATCTATATGCATGCATATATCTATGCAAGTAGATATATATGCTACAGATTATAAGTTGAAGCTAATAACACCAATCATTTTTTGTTAAATAAACGTTAGCAGGTCAATGACGCTGATGCCAGGGAACAATTACTTCATTTGCAGGCTTTTACTTATTGTTGCCTACACCAAAAACAATATAAAACGGACGATTGTTTTCGCGTCACTAAATCGATAACGCTGGAGCCGATCTGCTCAGTGCAAGCAAAATGACTAACTCATAAAAATATTTTTTATCCAAGCACGGCCACCAAGCCTAATGGATTGGAGTATTCCAGTGCTTAGCCGGAGACAAAGGACATCATCCAGGCAGAAAATGCTTCAGGTGTCTGCATGCAGATGAAGCATTCTCCGTGTTGCTGCCAAGAATAGCATTATACCCAGCGTGGGAATTGTAGGAAAAGACTGGGGGGGGGTTAACATTTTATCCGTATTTTACAAACTGATGTCAACGAAATTTGAAAGCAGCTGACTTCAGTGCTAGCAGTTTAGCAAGTCAGACTCGAATCAAAATTAATTCCTTTGTTGAGAAAATTCATAAATGCATACATGATAAGCCGTGGAAATTTCTTCTCTTTGTCAGAGACTCAGAGTCAAATAATGCTAAATCACAACTGAGGGGGTTGGAAACGACCCCTGGGGTGTGCAATGAAGACAACTGGGGTCCTAAGAAAGACTAGGGGTTGAACCCCAACCCCAACAATTCCCATCCTGATTATGTTCGAGAATCGTCGTCGGCTGTCGAGTGAACGGGGGCCCATTTTTTATGACAGTAGGCCTATTATTGTAGCTACCTTAACTCTGTGACAAGTTGCGTACATATTAGCTTGGGTAGAATGAACGAAATTGATTGATTGATTGATTGATTGATTGATTGATTGATTGATTGATTGATTGATTGATTGATTGATTGATTGATTGATTGATTGATTGATTTTCGTAACCAACTGGAAGACATGCATGGTTGAAGTCCACTGAATCTCTCGTTTTCTCATTCTCTTCGGTAGATAAATACTTAGTTACGGCCTATGCACTTCAGTATAATTATATTATCGACATTTACTGGAAACTGCCACGATACGGTTTTACCATTCTCTGACGAAGTTCGCCTAGAAAACCAACGAAATCCACGACTAGAGGGAGAAATTGCTACAAACGCTCAACCGAGTGACATAACTAATAAGAATCACGTAGACAATGACAATAATATGCTCGAGAACTTTCGTACTTTTGTAGTACAGACTGCGTACTTTTGTAGTAGACTCCTTACTCTGTCCACATACACGAAGCAAGGCGGAGACTGCGACTCTGGGAAAGCACAATAATAAAATATTGATTGGAATTGCTTAGGCCTACATAGTGGTGGGTACGGTACCCCAGTCCAAACAGTGGGGGTACGAACACCCCTCGAACCCCCCACATATTAAGCCTATGCATGCATGTATGTATTTCATATGCATGTATGGATGCTTAATATGTATGCATGACATGTATATAAGTATAGATATGCATGGATATATATATAATAGCTAAGTATTGAGGTTCATCCGTCCGTCCGTCCGTCCGTCTGTTTTGGTCAGTCTGTCTGTCCGTCCGTCTGTCCGTCCATCCATCTGTTTCAGGCCTTCCGTCTGTCCGTCCGTCCGTCTGTATCAGTCCGTTGTCTCTCAGCGTGCAGCTATGAATAATGAAAGACGAACGTTTTAACGTCTGCTTCGTTCGTTCCTTTGGTTCATCAGCGGCAATGATGACGTCGGCCGAAGCACGTTCTCCTTAACGTCTTCCATTTTCCCCTTCCTCTCCACTTCCTTCACCTGTCACCTTCCTCCTCCTTCCCTCTTCTTTGTCCTTCTCCTAAACCACCGGCGTCCCTTGGCATATACGTCTGTCTGTGACCGCATTGTATGTACATGTTCGCTGTGTATATAAATTGCACTCATTTACGCACCTATGCTGCACTTGTGCACTCTCTGTAGCACACGCGGGCGATAATGGAGGAATTTCCGGCGGTGTGTGACGATGGTGGCTGATGCAACTGGTGCATTACTGATGAACAGTTAACACAAGGACGAAGGACAGACAGACAGACAGACAGATGGACAGACAGACAAATGGACTGACAGACAGACAGACAAATGGACTGACAGACAGACAGACAAATGGACTGACAGACAGATGGACAGACAGACAGACAGACAGACAAATGGACTGACAGACAGATGGACAGACAGACAGACAGACAGACAAATGGACTGACAGACAGATGGACAGACAGACGACAGACAGACAGACAGACAAATGGACTGACAAACAGATGGACAGACAGACAGACAGACGACAGACAGACAGACAGACAGACAGACAGACAGAGAAATGTATGTAGGCCTATACATTGTCATTACATAAATTGAGCGTATCGACAATTTCTCATTACATATCCGTTCATTTGACCGCTTAAATAGAAGTTGATGTTAAGTGATATCGATTCGGAGAACTGAAGCGGTTGTCAGTTGCCTATACAGGCGAATGCTGCCCACATTAGCTGCATATGATTGACGGTCTTCGCTTACCAGTGCATATTTTAACTGTATAACTAGTGGGACAAATCAGTAGTTTGGTGATTTGTCCCAGGAAATACTCTACTTTGAATGTTATTTTACAATATTAAATAAAATATGTTACTTCTTGACAATCTGGAACGGATTTAATACGAAGATGAAGCACGTCCTGCCATAGAAAATTTTTCATTATGCAAGGCTGTTGCTCACTGCTATTCTGTGCGCAAGAGGAGATTGGCTCGTCTGTATCAGCCATCAAAAGCCAATTGAGGTCTCTACGCCTCCATCAGAGGCTAGTTCAGCACAAATTGAAGTTGAGAACGAAGTGCAATTAAATAGACACTGGCGGCGATCCTGTTTGACAGGTGGGGGGACACTTTTGAACTGATCTGGCGAAAAAGAGTTTTGAACTGATTTGCTCAAAAAAGAGATAAAAAAATTTTCGCGTGTGAACTTGTTGACCTTTTTTGTGTTTCTTCAAAATTTGGGGGGGGGGCAAATGTATGGTGTGCCCCTCAACCCCCCCCCGGATCTCTGCCCATGCAAATAGACAATGGAATATTTTCATTTGAGGAGGAATTCGCATTACTATGATGAATAAAAAACTGTACTGTGTGTAATCACGAAGTGTATTATGATTGAAATAAGTGAATAACATAATGTATCAGTTTCACTTTGAATTTTTGTAGACTTGTAGAAGTTGTAGTACTAAGTAGGCTACTCGATGCAATTACGTTTATTTTTTCCAAGTTGTAAATTTCAACCATAGATATAGTAAATACTAGGCCTATATCTAAGCTTGTGATTTCAACTCCTAATTAGGTTGTAGCTGTTAGCTAGAAGAAAAAGTTTTCGTGATTTAACAATTTAACATTGGTAACAATTGCCAACAAATAAACAATGTGTTGTCTTCGCCTATATCAGAAGTTCTGAATTTTTTTACAGTTACCATGGCCCAATGGAGGAGTCCAGAATGAATGTGTGTGGAGTTCATGACTCTGATCTATTTTGCTTGGACTCCAATTTTGTGATGTGATGCGTCCATGACTCCATGAATTCAGGCGTTAACGGAATCACTGGTCAAAGTTGGGAATGTCACCAATTAATTTGGTGGTATGGTTGAACTAATTATGTCATATTTTCAAACTTCTATGCATGACTTAAACTGGGATATGTGTCATAACAGGAAGCAAATTTGGTAAAATAAAGTGGCTAACACGGGGTCCATTAGGCAGCAAAATGCTCTAAAATGCGTTCGAGGAGCTTAAGCCCGTTCCCTCTGACCCCCCCCCCAGTTGTGGCCGACTTTGTCCCAGTAGTCCAAATCCGTTAAAATATGGACCGCCGCTAACAGTAGAAGCTCTGGCGAACGCCAGGAACCTGACGAAGGAAATCTCACGATTCCGTTTTTGACGTTGACTTCCTATTCTGAATCTTTAATATAGCAGGAATATGACTAGCATCCGGTAATAGGGTCGACTCGATGCACGGCCCTGCCCTATAGTCAACCGACAGCTGGATAAGTTGAGTGGCAGGGTGGCCGAATGGTTACAGAGCGCTCGGTCTCTAATGCGGATCCATGGAGAGTGTGTGTTCGAGCCTCATCCGAGACAGTTGCTCTGTAGGAACCTTGAGCAAGTCTTTCGCGCACAATTGCTATGCGCCAATGATCTTCTGTCGTGTGGTCGCCAGGTCGTGTGCATTTTAGAACCTATCAATCAGTCAACAATGAACCAAACAAAAATTGTACACGTAAATGCACATTTATACAACGTTTCTACAAAATACTTGATGATTCTCCCTTCCCGACAAAGCAACCACGATGAAGAAATCTCTTCACGTCTCTGGACAACCGTTCTGACAAGAAGCAACGCTCGTGAATTAGTCGCCAGACGCCGGCCTTCGCCCGATGTCGGCCATAGGAGGTCGGCCAACGGCCTCTCAGGCATGGTTAGCAGCATCAGTTACATTCCGTGCATTCCACTGCAGCCAAGAAGGGACGGCCGCTACATTCCAAAGCGTTTATCGTACGATGGACAGACGGACACTCAGATCTGGGAAACTATAAGAGATATTGCATTTATGATCATTTGATTGTTCCACCGATCATGTTAGAGCAGGATGATAATTTACAGTCTCCTTACCCACCGGTTGAACATCCTCGTCTACAATGTAAAGTTTTAAATGCCTTTCAATGGTAAGAATTTATCTAAATTGACAGTTTTGTTGTCAAACAAAAGTAATTCATCGTAAGATGGCGTAATATTATATACTGCGACATTGTTTGGCTCCAAAATTAATCTTACGTATAGGCCTACCGAAACCACAAGGCGCTCGAAACTGCAGAGTAGGTTCTACTTTGCTAAATAAGTAATGAAACTGAAAACTACTCGCACACTTAGGCCTACTAATGCGTAGTTGTTTGAGTCGTTTAAAACAGTGTCGCCATCTGGTGAATGAACGGTTGTACGATTGAGGGTAGAACTATGCAGCATAATAATATTATTAGTTTCAGTGAGCTTAAGATAAACCTATACGCTCCCCAGTTATGGGGAAGGAAGCCCGTGCAGATTACGCCAGTACATGTGAGACCGGACCAGCTGATGAATCCTACTGGATCACGCCTGCCATGATGCACACGTGTATAAGGAAGGACGTCCGCAAAAATGATTTACTTCCCTTTGCACGTGGAATCCATATAGACCTATGGCTATCATTACAATACAATACAACAAATGTGCATTAATTTTTATAATGCCCTACTTAACAAGTTCAGAAGTGCACATGCATCGAAGACTTGAAAACATTTCAGAATCATAAGCAGACTGGAACAGATAAGTTTTCAGTTTAGAGCGAAAGACAGTCTCGCTAAGAGAAGGTATACGCTAGAGAATTCTAAAGGACGGACCGGCAACTGTGAATTAACGCCTCCCAAATAAATGCAATTCCTGTCAAATAATAACATTAAAGAAGAGCGCCATGCAGTTGTTGTTGGGAATGCAAAAGAGATGATCGAAATTCCTCGGTGTGCCATCTTATGCACCGGGATCAGATAGAAAATCGGGGACATCATTGCTGATTTAACCATTGAACTCCTGTGCTCGTGGCAATGTAGTGCCTATCGTCAACATGGCGTTTGACACCACCGGACATGCAACTGCTGCTACAGGACATGCAACTGTTGCCTGTGTTACAATTCAGATGCGGTTAGGTCAGAGTTTTTCAAACTGTGGTCCGCGGGCCAAGAGGGGTCCGCGAAGGATGTGCCGGGATCCGCGAGAGCGTTCTGCAAATATTAATGAATGATCAACACTGCATGGTTTTAGCATTAACAGCCTGCGTACGTTGTAGATATATTCGTTTATTCGTAAAAGCATGGTGTCACACCGCACCATGGTAGTGGTACAGCAGAATTGTGTCAAATTCATACACAACGTACAAGTTTATGGTATGCCTGTAACTATGTAGGCCTAAGCCTATTCGATCACACGGTTCACACCGTTTTGTGACGCTGCTGATAGTTATTCTTTGCGTAGGCCTATAGGCCTACTACAGTTATGTAAATAAAATGTATGGTCACGTTACATTTCTAGTATAAAAGCCTAAAACGTGTGTGTTTTAATAAAATATAATAAATAATTTCTGCTTATGGACTGTTGCACATGCCCGGGTTTGAACTTATGTCGCCGCATAAAAGAAGAAGTAGGCTAGAGATGGAGGCCGACCTCAGGCCGTGCATGGGTTGTACATGTGTGACTTTATAATCTGCTCCTGTTATAGATTATTTTCAAAATGTATGTAATCATTGTATACGTGTAATGCATGTGCGCTTGTCAGATGCATGCAAATGCTACTTATTTACTTACTTACAATGCACGCGGCTTATAAAAGTATAGCGCTATATGACGTCCATCGGGTCTTTAAAGCGACAGCGGAAGTGCGGTAAACAAATGACGTCACGAATTTAAAATAGCAACCATGAACGATACAGAAGTGCGATTTTCGTACTGAAAATATATGTTTCAGAGGCCTGTTTTTACAGCTAGGTGCTGGAAATGTTAAATTACAATGGCTCCGCTAGGTTGTCGTGATTTTCCAGATTGATTGTGGTAACATGATGATGCATATGTCCGCAATGTCATTTGGCATACGCTGTAGCTAGGCAGATGGCAAGTGCTACGGCCAGAAAACCGGCAGCGGAAAATCTTGTTCGTGGCTGTAAAATTGTTTTATTTAAAAAATTGAAGTACGACTTGATGGGAATTCAAGTTCATACAGTTGATGATGGTGTAAATCGTTTTGCAGATATAATCACTGAAAATTTTGCTTTTCTAATTTACCATTATGAGTTTGATATCTTGTTAGTAGAATTCCTATGCTATACATTCAGTTGAGCTCAACATCATATTGTATACAGCGCAGAGGCGTTTTCAGAAATGCCGCGATGGGAAGTAAATCTGTGATTGGGCTTGGTGAAGGTAGTTCCATTGGAACTTATTGGCAATCATTTAAAAATAAAATAGGCATGTTTAGTTTGTCACTTAGTAGTTTTACACTGATTTGCTTGCACAGATTTGGGCATGGGTGAGTATTTAACCAGCGGGTATAAACGATACCAAACATGAAAATGATGATACCTTAGACCATAACAATCAAAACGCACCTATTCCCAACTCGCGCTGACGATCCGGCGATTTTCTAGAAATTTTTGAAATTCTGTAGAAACCCATGTTAAAAGTCGATATCGCCATATTTACGTAGAACATATATCACTCGGGGTTCACATTACTTTACGGAAGGACTGTATTGCGGACTCTGGAATGATATATGTTCTACGTAAATATGGCGATATCGACTTTTAACATGGGTTTCTACAGAATTTCAAAAATTTCTAGAAAATCGCCGGATCGTCAGCGCGAGTTGGGAATAGGTGCGTTTTGATTGTTATGGTCTAAGGTATCATCATTTTCATGTTTGGTATCGTTTATACCCGCTGGTTAAATACTCACCCATGCCCAGATTTGCATGAAAGAGAGAGGTGAAAATGTTGGAAAAGTACATTTTATGTAATAAAAAATGTTTCTGATACAAAGACTATTTCCGATAAATAAACCACCTATATAGTTTTTACAGCATGTTAGTATTTCAGATTTTCATTACAAATGACTTGATAAACTGCAGAGAATAATTAAAACAAAGAATATTTAATAATTAAACATGGTTCAAATTATCAGAGTATTTGTCAACTGGTACATGTGCTTTCCATAAGTAAAACATTTTGATCCATTATAAAAGCCAGAACAATATCTCAGCTTGACCATCCAGCTAATTTTGTTTCTCATTGTCACTGTCCATAATGAAGCCTACTATAACTTCAGTTAACCAAGGTCCATTCATTTCAGCATTAGATATTCTCGATCTGTGATAGAAATCTACTAGCGCATGTAATATTTAATTTACTTTAGGTAGTCTGTTAAGAGCGTTGTATTATCTAATGTGTTATTGTTTTCAGATGGAGGATGTCACTATGGTCGTTCAAAGTATTTCCCTGTATTGATAAACTGAGACTAAAGAGCTGACTTACCATTGTGAGCAATTTCTAGTCTTGTTGTCGTGAGTTAATTGTAAAATGGCCGAGACCTTGGACTACTTCTTGGCCAACGTTCTTACTCAGGATACTAGAAGACGTCTTCAAACACATGAAGAACTATTGGAATATCTGCGGAGAGATGACTCTTCATTGCTGTGCGAAGAAATGGATAAACTTATTAGTGGATTGTCTTCATGGATCAGTAGCAGTAATTTCAAGGTAGCTGATTTCTTATGTCCTGTTGGTTTTCTATGAATTATTGACTAAAATGAATATAGTTTTTATTTGAAAGTAAATTTGACATTAAATAAGTTTTGTAAAGTTTCCTGTATAATTTGTAATGCAGGGCCTAATTAATATAGCCTACAGCTTGTGAGGTCAAGGTAACATGATTTTTACTTTGATACCTGTTGACCAAAACCTTATCATCATGTCCAATTTTTTTACCTTTTAAAGTGTTTTTCAAGGGGAGAAAACTGTACTGAAACAGAGCTTTCTTTGCCAACTTAATTTGCAACTTTCCGTCTTCTAAAACAGCATCATTTTCTGAAGTTCTAATCTACAGTGTTTTACAATGATGTGATTGACTTTGGAGGCTGTTTTTAGTTACAGCTGACCCACCTTACCTTTTCTGATCTGACATTTACCCTTACTACAATACCGTGAACCACAGTTTTCTGCCATGTTTCAAATGTGTTGTAATGCTGGTTGGTGTTGTACAGTTTTTAAATTGTTGTACTTTGTTCCTTATTGGGTGCATTTGGACAGGGGTCCAGCGGCAAAGACCCAGACAGTGTGGTGTCATTAATTGTGAATGATATTGACTCAGAAGTTCAGACAGGTGTGCCTGTGACCCTTGGATGTTTTTATTAGATGACGTTTAGAATATACAAACATGGAATCACACGAAATGCAACTTCAAAGTTGCATTTTAGGTCACATAGTTCTTTCAGGCCATTGATAAGTACACTAGAGTAGAAAAAATAAGTTGTTTGCTCAGCCTACTCTGAGGACAAGAATACAAGTCGAAGCATTACAAATAAGTAAGCAAGTAGCCTTTTTGTATTTGACAAGCATGCATGCATTTGCTTGGTATAGAACAACTACATAAGTCACTAAAATTTATATGATGAATAATGCAAGTATAATCATTTGCTGACTAAATGTTCACTTTTTAAAGAATTTTTATTGACTTTGTGTTAAGTTGATACCTCGTTTGTCACATTTTACATTTTCATAAATTACTGACTTATAAAAACTTTTGAAAAGCTTTTAAGAAAATCTGTCGGAAAGCTTTTAAGAAAATCTTGTGTGATTTTGTAGATATCTCTGAATGGTTTGGAAATTGTTTCCTGTCTTATTGATCGAATGGGTTGTAACTTCCAGTCATACATTCCATCATGTGAGTAGCATATGAGGATAACCCGGTCTAAGTTTAACGAACTTCGAATATGATTTGCAGAGAAGTTTAACTTTCTGTTGTTGAAATTATTTGTGAAGACCATGATTTATTTACTTTCTGGATTATTTAATAATCAGTTTAAAAGGTATGCAAGAAAGTACACAGCAATGATACTTAGCCAGAATGGGCTTGCATTTTATCCTCAACTATCCTCATATGTGCAGCATGAATTACTGCCAGTCTATCGAAATTGTTCCAAGTAACTAACTAAGCTAGTAAAACTACATCTGACTGTTTTTCCAGGTGAGTACGGAATGAAAAGACTTCTGATCATACGTGTTTGACCAGCATATGTGTTTGCAAGAAAACCATTATAACCTTACACCTTAAAACCGAGAATGCAGATTATCTAAAGTGAAAAACGTTTGTAACTAGAATGTTGTACTCTCAGTGCTAGTTGCTCTGGACACTGATGCTTGCAACATTTATCATTTGGATGTTATTTTACTTTTTCGCTGTGTTTATTAGAATGTACAATACACCAAGGAGCGATTAGCCATTGGTCAATAAGAATATACTTACTTACTCACTATTATCATGTAGAGAGCACTACTAAGGAGCTTCTCCTGAAGATGCACTATACAAATTTTATGATTACAATTACTATTACAGTGCTTAAGAGAGTTGTCTGTGCAGTTCTAGGGTCAGCAGTCAACAATTAGTCCACTTGGCAGATCATGGAGATCTTGCTGATCCATTGATTTCTCACATGTTCCAGGGATGTGGTTTTTCCTTATGGAATGTTCTTCCTCTGCACCTATTTAAAGAGGAATCATATGATCAGCTCCCACCTCTCCTCAGTCATCAGCACCATCTTCGCAATAGAACGCACAAATTCACTTTACAGATAAAAGACAATGACAACTATATTCCCTGAAATCTGTATTAGAACTCTTTCTAATAGAGCAAACTCTTTCTCTTATGAGTGTACCAAATTGTGGTATGACAGCTTGTTGTCCACAATAAATGAATATTTTATTGTATTGTATTGTATTGTATATTCAAAATTTCCATCTTAGGAAGTTTCAGGAACATTGTGAGCTTGTCCTCAGACTCGCCTCTTAGATCTGTTAGTCTTAGACATCCATATTGACAGTGCTTTCGAGAGGTTTGTACAACCTAAGTGCTCACATGTGTCCTTATATTATGATAAATTGATCTCTAGTTCTAAATCTCTAAATGCTAATCTTTCATGAGCCAAAGTGTATATAAGAGTATGGTATGTTAAACATGCTCTCAAAATTGCCAGACCATTGGGTCTATCCAATCTGTATGAAGTGTTTGTGTAGGAATAGAGCAACCTGTTGATTATGTTCATAAAGAATTTCAATTTAGTCTATGCGGTGCATGCATTATTAGTCGTGTTTACCGCTATCTCATTGCTTTTGTTATCCTGAAATGAGAGGAATTTTATCGCTTATCAGGCAGTTTTAGCCTTAAAACTATAATTGAGTTGTCAAAAGCGAGGATTAGTTGGAATTGATTGGCTGTTATTTATGCGATAATGTGTACGGATACAAGACGCTTGAGAATGATAAAGCTTTGGCTGTTTCTTCTCAGAAGGCAGAGAACAATTTTGCTGTTTATGCGTACCAAGGATTTATGCTAAGCTCAGTTTTGTCACTGGTTAACTTTGTTAGGGTTCTTGTCTAGTAATTGAGTTACGGGCAGTCCTCTGTGTATTGCATGCATGTATGTATGTACATGTATGTATGTATCCGAACTTTTATATAGCACATTTTAGAAATCCCTCAATAGCACATGTTTGTATATGTGTATAAAGTGCATTTTAGCGATCCATCAAAAGCACTAACGAGTCTGCATCAAGACAATTAATACCTCACATAGTATAATTACCTAACAAAGGTGTTGCTATTAATTCAGGACTGATTAGGGAGGCAGTAGTCTAGTGGTTAGCATGTTGGACAGCCCATGCAGGGGTTCATGTTTCAAGGCCCTGCCCAGGTAGCAAAGGCATCTCTAAACCTCTTTTCGAACTCTGTTGCTATGCTCTCTGATATACATATGTTTTTAAGTATATAATTGAATTAATCTCATTTGCCATTGATGAGAAAATGAAGGCGTATTATGCACACAGCTCCCCTCCCCAGGAGGGTCTGCTCTATTTCTCCTGAATTCAAGAATATAAAGACTTGTTGATTTCTGTGTTGACCTTGGAAATTAATCCTTATGCTCTGACCAATTTGACTTTGAATGTGTAGAATTTTAGCTGAACCTTGACTTTTTAGTCTGGATTAGCTTGCCTTTTGCATGTCTAACATGTAAAGCTGTTGTCCGCCATGTGCCAGTCAGCTTGTTTCATTGACATGCTGCCCACATATGTTGCCTGCAAAGACTAGTGAATGAAATGAGATACATATTTTATGATGTTTTACGGTGTTGCACTTTTATTACTGTTTCTGACTTGTTAACTACTATTGCAGTTTTATGTGATATGCATATGGTAACTTGATACCACCATCTAATTTCTTCAGTTGTATTGGTTCTAGGTAAAATTTTAACTCTGCTGCTTCTTCAAATGAAGCTATAATTATTAGACTTCTACTAGTAGAATGTCAAAAAGTTCTTCACTGACAGAGAAAGTCACCAAAGACAGTACAGAACACTTAATATATTTTGTTTTTGGGGTCAGTCTATCAGTTATTGATCCAGTCACTCGGTCAGTTGGTCAGTTTACTGGTTAGCCTATCAGTCAGCCAACTAATCAGTAGCCTAACAGCTAACAACCAGCCAATTAAGAACCTAATGAATCAGGTGGGCTTATGTCCTTTTACCATATGTATTCTTTGTGCAAGTGCAATTGCTTACAGCCCACGAAATGCAAACTGTGTGATTCTGTTTCAGTGTTGGTATCTGTCTTAGACCGATTGGGGGATGGCAAGGACCAGGTGAGCATCTCCAAGTTTCCATTTATGCTTTTTACCTCTAAAGTTACTTAACATGAAGTATAAGTTCATGGTAACTTGTCAAATCTCCCATATCACGATATGAATCCAAAAGTCCTAGGCGTGGAGACATGATATTTGATTGTGTACAGTTATTGTAGCAGTTTTGCTGAATTCCTGGCTTGTTCTATGCTTGTTCTCTCAAGTGGTGCTTATTCTCACTTGTTTCTTTTCTGCTTATCTTCATGATCTGCTCTGAGGCTCAACATGAAACCTTGAAACGGTCATTTGAGATTATTTCTATATTATAGTAGGGCATTATGAACTTAACCTTATAACCTTGCACCTTGCTCCAATACAGAACCCAGTGTATAAGACGACAAAGATACAGAGCCATCACACAGGGCATGTACTGGTAACCACAGAGAAGTAGGGTTACCAGTCATAGTGCTCATTGTATGTTCAACCCTTACATCTTGCTCCAGTAAAGTATCCCCGTGTATGATTATTAGACAATGAAGACAAAAAGCAGTCACAAAAGGCATCTATAGACCTACGAATAACCCTAAAGACTCTTGTGCTAGTAATTCAGGAAATATGTGTATGTGTGTTTACATGTTTGCATGCATGACATTTTTATCTTTTATGTAGCACCTTTTGAGAATCTGTCAAAGCATTACCGAAAAAGAGTTTGTAGATATATGGTTGACTCAATGAATAAGAAGCATATTGTATCTTACATTTGTCAGTTACTCATATTGATGGTCATTTACTCATATTGATGGTCATTTACTCATATTGATGGTCATTTACTCTCATTGATGGTCATTTACTGATACTGATTGTCATTTATTCTTATTGATGGCTATTTAGTCTTATTGGTAGTCATTTAGTCTTATTGATAGTCATTTAGTCTTATTGGTGGTGAGTTAGTCTTATTGGTGGGCATTTACTCTTATTGATGGCCATTTAGTTTCATTGATAGTCTGTTATTTAGTCTTATAGTTATTTAGTCTTATTGATGGTCATTTACTCTTACTGTTTGTCTATTACTGTGTATACAATGTGTAGGTCCGATCGTCTGCTCAAGATGTTTTAATCAAGATGATGATCTCTGGATCAACTCCTCAGGTTTGTTTCATGAAATTGAACAGAAAAGCTGTCTTGATTGTATTTTTATAATTCACATGGAAAACGTGTGAACTCAAATCAGCAGCTAAATGGTTTGTGTTTATCCGGTGACGAGATGTTGTATCAGACTTGTTAAGTATGTTTAGACTTCTATTCCTGTCTCACTTCTTGTGTAGCATCAAGACTGGATTTTTAGTTGAATGACCAATGACAAATCCAGTCAAATTGCATGTAAGTGAGATTTTCAAAACAGTGACTTTCTCAGTTGTTAGCATGGTTATTGACTGTTGTTGCTGCTTTTGTGTTAGTTTGTCTTTGAAAGATCAACTCCAGCATTCACTCACAAATCCTGGAAAGTGAAAGAAGAAATTCTGAAATGTCTTCAGAGACTGCTGTCTGAGTAAGTAAAATTATTTGGTTGGCATTACATTGTTCTGGAAAATCTCTATGTGCAGTTAATATTATTATTAGTAAACAATTTGAGACTAGTAAATAGTTATTGTTAAACAGGTATTATTATATTTTTTTATTAAAGAGTTATTATTTGACGTTTGTAATGTGTGCAATTAAACTACAGTCTCTGTAGTTTCAGTAGAAATTTGGAGGTTAAGAGTAAGATTTATGATTATGAGTCTCAAGGTCACATTGCCATGCGTCAATCCCTACTTGACAGATAAGCATGCTTCAACATTTGTATATTATGAAGGGGCACTGTATAAATTCCAATTGATTGATTGATTGATTGATTGATTGATTGATTGATTGATTGATTGTCACCTTTTTCCAAATCAAACCTCTGTCACCCAACTGTAACATACTGGGAGACTAGATATCAACAAGTTAAGTATTGGTTTTCTATTTGGTGATGTTCCTCTAATTTCCTTGCAGACATGGTAATTACTTGTATGTGATGTTGTTTTTCCTAGACATGGCAGCAGAAATGTCGGTTTGTCAAAGTTGGTTCCTCTAATTGTCAAGCTGATGGATGACCAAAGCATTCCAGTAAAGCTCACACTTATCCTTCTTTTAATACTATAATTTAGCAGAAGATAATTTAATAATCTGATTTATAAGCTATATTCATATGACAAATCAAACTTGTATAATCTCAATCTTTGATTGACTGGTGCAACTTACAGATGTTGTGTTAAAATAGAGAAACTATATTCTATAACTTGCTTTGTTTAACTTGTTAAATATACACAACTTTGCTTAATTGTTTGAGGTTGTTCATGCCATTTTGGTATTTTTGTTGTTAATTAAACTTCTTTGAAAGCCAATATTTCTTTATAATGCAGCTTGTTCTTTTGATGATCTTAGGTTCGAGAACAGGCAGTAAACACTCTAGTAGTAATTTATCAGCATGTTGGGGAGCGGTTGAGATCTGATTTGGCCAAGAAGGATTTAAATCCATCCAAGTAAGAGCCAAATTATTCTTAGTTATGTCTTTTTACTGAATGGTCCTAATCGATACAGAAAAAGTATTGCAGAAACAATGTTGCGTTTCTATGATAGTGAACCCAGCAGCGTATAACACCACAAATTGGCAGAGGCCAGTGCAGATAGGAGGCCAGTGCAAGCTGAACACTTGGTCCTTTGCTCATGGACAGCTATCATGCAGCGCTGTTCTTTTTTGGTTGGTGGCCCCGTGACCTTGTATGGACTCCCTGTTGCACTTTGCCTGGTCTTTATGGGTCACTCTCCTATGCTCTTTACTAATTTAAGGACTGTTTTATTAGCCTTGATTGGACTGGGAGCACTTCTGAGTAGACTACATTGAAGGGGCGCTATATAGAAACTGATTAGTAATAATAATAATAATAACAATAATAGATAGAAATATAATACATGAAACGCCAGTGTGAACACTGTTGTCTCTTAAACATTCCACAATATGTTGTCTCGTGTCTCCTATAGGTAGAGATTTCTAGGCCATCGGTCCTTCTTAGAGGTGTTTGCCAGCTTGAGTTTATGAAATGGAGTGATTGAAAACGCCTCCGCCAGATATGTGTGCTGATGGATGAGATGGGTTTTGCCAGGGCAGCCAGGATGAATATGCCAAAGTTCATAACCACTGCAGAGCTTGTTACGAATTCTGGCAGCCGACTGCAGGGTGGGACTGATGCGGTTGTGATGACGGGTAATGTCTGCCTACAACAGTCGGAAGCTGGTTGAGTAATTGTCAGCGAACGACCTATGGGAGACTGCATCATCTGAGGAGTTACTGTATCGGCCTGGTTTTGGCAATCAATGATGGTGAATCTTTCATCAGGGAGACATCAAACCTGCTGTTGATGTTTTTGCCTCATAGAGAGCTCACTGTTGAGCAACATGCCAATGTAACTGGTGGCTGTAAGGTGATGGTTGATCATAATGACATATATATGCTGGACTGGATTCAGTGTTGAAGATCCATTTTCATTGGTTTCAGGTGGAGGCTTTTGAAAGTTAGCCTAATTATTGTTAGACATGACCAACACTTTCGAAAGAGTACCTGTTATTGTTAGACATTACCAACACAGAACCGCTGTGTCAAGTTATCATGTCTGTCTGGCACATTTATTTTCTGGATGAGTGTTTCTACAGTGTGCTGTCAGTGTACAGGGTGGGGGTGCTGTACAGAATGCCTACCAGCATTACCCTAATTCCACAGTGCATGTGATGATTTCAAGAGGACCAAGGACCATGTTGTTCTCAAAAAGTTTAAGAATTTCAACATGACAGAGGGCAGCTAAGTGCACTGGCAGTGCTTTCAATGCATAACTAAAAATGAGAAGGTGTATATTTTAAATGTGTGTATAAGCCAAACCTGTTGCACAGAGCTTTTGAGTATGTATCAGAAGCACAAGATATCCAGTTGCTTAGCATCAGTGAATGTCATTGGACGAAGTCTCTCTTTCTCTCTCTGGTGGCCAACTCAGCTGAGCATGGCCATGTCCCTAATGTGATGGTCTTTGCTGCATTTTGAGCAGTGTTCTCCGAGAACATTAAGCAGTTAGATTAATTTTTTTAAATATTTATGATTAAAGTTTTCTGGTATTCTGGAGTTGCATTATTATTGTGTAATTGGAGTCACTCTGGCACATCTTTTTATGGAATTTTATATAGATTTATTTATTTGGTAACTTATATTTGTATTTTACTGATTAAAACTTATTATTCATCACAGCACAGGTGTTTTAAATCTGATCAAACACTTTTGATCATTATGTGAAACTGGAGATTTGTTCTTATGCACTATAACCTTTTAGAAAATCTTGTCCAGCTGTTGGTTTTCTGCAGTCCGGTTGGCAGCATGATGATTTATTTGCGTTGATTTCCAGGCTGGCACAGCTATTTGCACGTCTTGATGAGGTCAAGAGTTCAGGAAATATGATCGTCAATGACTGTGAGTAACAGATCTTAATTTTATTTTACCAGTTCTTTTGTAGTAGATGGGTTTGTTTGATCCTGAAAGAGGTTGTACACATTTTGTATTACCAGTTCTTTTGTAGTAGATGGGTTTGTTTGATGCTGAGAGAGGTTGCAAAAAGTGTTGACATGGGAAAAATAGATAAAATCTTCCATGGATTATGATGCCATGTAAAATTCCTTACTGATCTGAGAGAAATTTTTTCAAAGCTTTCTTAATCCTCCCTTTATTATTTAATCTCATAGATTGCTTTTTGTCATTTGATGTTTTTGTGGATTTCCCTCCTAGAATTAGACTTGTTGTCTCCAGAGTTGCCTTGCATGGTATTTTTTTAAAGTGACCTGGTGCTGATGCCTTATAAATATTAAAGCTGTGCTATATGTAAAACCTTTCTGCTTGAAGTGCAGAAGCTTCATATTATGCGGAATACAGATTGATGATTCCTGGAAAGTGATTTTTGGCTAAGATTGGTAAAAAAGAAGGGTTTGGAAAAGGCCATCTAGTGTGAGAAAATGTCAAATGGTTGTTTTGTGCCAGTTTCAGCATAGTCATAATTCATTCTGGATTGGCATTCATGATTTTCTGTATTAATTGTGTGAGATGGTACCAGTTGAGCAATATTCCTTTTGCATGAACTACCTTTCGGAGTGAAGACTCAACCCTTTGGCCATACATTTTACTGTTGTGATGTCAACATAAAAAGGTGGTAGGGTGGTAAAAAGGCAACTGCCAGCCACAGGGAAGACCTTGGGTTATGTTGTACCCTATAATTATCATAATTGTTGCTGATGCTGTCGAATGTTCAGTTGATTCTTGTTGTGATACATGTCATTTGTGGCAGTTGTGCTGAAACTCTCCCGCAGAATGTATTTGGGTAGATTACTAACTGTAGAAAGGATAGTTCACTGGAATTGTTGAAAATGTCATCTGTAAATCTTGGAATATAAAAACTGATATGTCTTCTGGATGTCCTGGTATGTACCTTTGAAACTAGCATGTCAGTGGCTAATTGGTGCCTGAATTGTAGATTTTGGGACTATCAAGTCTCACAGGCTGCAGTGTTTGTTGACTCAATTGGCTCAAGACAAGAAGTATTCGCTCCTTGAAGTGTTTTGGGGCCGTGCAGGTTATAGGGACCCACCCTATGAGGATTACCTTAATTTTAATTGTTTCATTAAGCGGGAGCCAATGCAGCACCTCTAATACAAATGCATAGAGGCACTTTTAGCTTTGCTTCACTGAGGGTGAATAGTTTTCAGGCATTGATAAAAGTTGCATAGTAAAATTCATCCCCTTTCATCTTTAGCAATATGTAAATCATGAATTATCAACACCTCTTTACAATGGTGACAGACTTACTGGTTAACGATAGAGTCAAGCACTTCCGTGGGTATCTGACAGTTAGGTCAGCTACTGCAAAAATGCACTTTTCAAACATTTCTGCAGATGCTTCTTTGACCCCCAGCTGAAGCAAATACTGCTTGGTTAAAAGAGGCAGTCATGCGTGAACAACTTGCCCAAAGTTGTTACACCATAACAGTCTCAGGGGAAGCTCAAATCTGCACGCTCACTGGCAAGGCCTCAAACCAGTGAGCCATGTTATCACACACTGGGCTGTAGAAGACAGCCTTTGGGGTATATGACTCAACTTCTGTCGAAATGGGAACACCTACTGCATGGACTCATTAATGCGAAGTGGTTGGGGACCAATGTTCCCTCTAAGCTGCGTGGGTGCACGGCCGCATGCGCAAGCACCTATGACGCCAGCACAGTGGACGTCACAGGTGGGAACTTTTTTAATGCTTTATAATCAGGCAAAATTTTTTCATTTTTTAAAGTTTAAATTTAATGCAGATTAAGTCCCACAGCGTTGCAGTCACACTGCACTGCACACTATACAGTGTTTTAAAAAGTAGCAGTCACCGTTAAGATGAGAAATTGTTGCCCATGTCTCTTGCCGTCACTGCACAGCAGATGACAAGGCTTGCGCACTTGCATCTTTGCCTTAGAGGGAACGTTGTTGGGGACATGCCTTATGATACAGCGTGCGCTTCAGGCTGTGCTTTAAATAGATAATGCTGAAAAAGTCAATATTTAGCATTGCAGTGCAGTTCTTGCGTGGTGCATCAACAAATATTGCTTGCTAAGGTAATAGCTTTGGGGGACATAACACATTACATTAATTAAACAGCATGGTGCTTAAAGCAGGAGTGCATTAACAAGTCCACATTGTAGTTTACCCCCACCCCGGTTAAGCAGAAAGATCTGTTTATGACCAACCAAAACTGCGGCATGCCACAGAGTTCCTGCAAGCAGGTAGGCAGAGCATCCAGTTGAATACTGGAGACTCTGGCATTTAGGAAGCACGAATTCCCACATGTGGTGGAAGAGGCAGCCAGTGGGTATTGATTGATAATCTCAGGTGTTTATTTATTTATGGCTGTAAATATCAGGTAGTTGTCGGCTGCCAACTGCATATGTTTTGCATGTGTGCTTGTACTAGTGGCATTGGTTTGTAGTTGGTTTTGCATTTATCACTCACTGAGCACCGGTTTGCAAGCGACCTGGCTGTTGTTATGACCTGCTATGACTGGTCTGCATAAATTTACAACTGAAAGTTTCACCCTAGAGGTCTTTGGACAAACACTATCCTCTGTTGGTTCTAAATATATGTGCTATATTCCATGATGAATGTATCCAGTGTCAATGTATTAATTATTTTAATGCATTAATAATCTCAAGCATCTAAGCGGTGGCCTTCTCCAGCTACTAGGTTTTTGTCAGTCTGTGAGTAAATTAAGTAACATTTCCATAGTCAGTTGATTAGCATAGATTCAACCAGTAAAGGAAAAAAGAATGTATTGAGTGTATGGATGTGGAAAGCTGATGGCACCACAAGGGGTTGTCTGGCAAAATAATATGGGCCTATTGTCAAATTTTTAGTTAGTTACTTCAAGTTTCGGGGGTATTATTTTTCATTATCATAATAATAACAACAAAACTACTTTGAACTGTGATGTAATTTTCTAGTGTAATGGCTTCTTGTCGTAGTGCATGAAATATCAGTCGATGATCGCTTTAATGAAATCATAGTCAGTTTTAATCCAATAGAAAAGCCTTCTTGAGTTCATATACAATTGTTGGTTATAGGCTGAAATCTTTAGCCCAACTTCTGGTCTTTTTGACTTTTGATCCTGGACCCTTTCATCTGTGAGAATAAGAGTAAGATGCGGCAGAGCCGACAGATGATTCATAGACACCTGTGGTTTGATAGGGTATGGATAGGGCAGCTGATGCAGCAAACGTGTGCTTTGTTTGCAATGGAATCTTGGTTTTGAGTGTCAACAAACAGATGAAGTGTAGTTTTGAAGTGTCATGTTAACAAGCTACTGTTAGTCATCCCAAAGTATGGTGCATTACATTATGGATGAGATTCTAGCGGTAAGCATGCTGACCTGCCAACCAAAACTTGGCAGTTCAAATCTTTGACAGGTTGGAGCAAATGCTTCAAAATGTTTGTTCCACTGGTTACCACTCAGACCTGGCGTTATGACTTCAAATCTCTTGGTCATGCATGGCTTGACCATCGGTCGCACTGTGCTGACCCTATGGAAATGACTGGACTTTCAGATGGGCACTAGCGTGGTGTCCACTGCTGCTTTGCTTGTAGGAAACTATAAAAGTGCTAGGATTAAATTATTGCATTAAATGAATCTGGTGAAGCGAGACAAAGGGAGAATTCTACCTGAATGTGTTATGAATCAGGAAATGTATGGCTAATTGTTCATTACCACCTACCAGTGCGTCACCTTCTGGCTGTATTAGAGAAGACATCTTAGAATAGGGGCTAGTACAGAGAGTGTAAACACCTGGACTAGAGTAAACATAGTTTAGGCTAAAGCAGAGAGTGCCTCTGATTATTTTCCTGAATTGGTGTGCAATATAAATTTCCTTAATGAATAAATGAAATAAAAATAAGAGGCATTCATATTAGCGTTGGGCACATTCCAACTCAGAATGACTTATATTATAATTCATGATAACTGAACTGTTCGTTATCTAATAATGAAGAAATTTCATTTGGTCAGCTTAAGATCTTCTGGGTTAACAGTTATGGCCCCAGGGAGGGTTGCTGGGTTGAGAAATGATCAGACAGTTGGGGTCTGTTTCTTGTCCTCCACCATGGCCTCAGCTGCTGACCTCCTCTGATTGGACCTGGTGCCTAAGTGAACCTTACGGCCATGGAACGTGCACTTCAGTTTCAGTCTGGACGAAGTCTAAGACTTGCCTGTGTATCTGGGACAATGGACGTAGTACATACCACTTCTTTAACTGCTTTCACTTCTGTTCTGTATTGGAGCATTATCAAAGATCTGTGTTAATTAAATGCCGACCATATGGACAGAGCTACCTAGTGGCTAGAAAAGATCGTGTATCATAAATGGTACATGGTTTTATCCAGTCACTTGGATTAGAAGAGATTTCACATGCTCTTGTTTATGTATGTGCTTAAATGAAGAGACAGGCAGTCTTAGTCGATAGACAGACATGCACAAACTGTCTGGTTGTTGGCTGGCCGGCTGATTGACTGACTGACTGGCTGACTGACTGAGGCTGGCTGACATATTGACTGACTGACTGAGGCTGACTGACTGACTGGCTGACTGACTGACTGACTGGCTGGGTGACATATTGACTGACTGACTGACTGAGAGGACTGGCTGACTGACTGACTGACTTTGACAAGACTGACCAAAATAGTTACAGCTATAGACACACAGTTGTATATCTTGGAAGATAATGGGTAGAGATAAATAGGCAAATGCCTAATTATAGATCCGTGTGGGTGCAATTATCCAGTCGTGGTATTTGTTGCAGTTTCCGTAAAGTGTATTTATTTAGTGGATTGTTGGCATAACTAGGCGTGTGCCAATCTGTCTGTGCTGATGAGAGCCACACTTTCTTTCGTTTGTCTGACTTCCCGTCTCTGAAGCCGGGCCAGGCAATTGGTCCATCTGAGATGCCATCGTTTTGATTGGAATTAAGCCACAGCAGCTGGATACAACAACGATGGCCTGGATTTCGCTGGAGATAATGCCAGCCGCTGTAAGACCAGACCTGTTCTAGTTACGTACTTCCTGGGCTGCCCCTGCTGCTGTTGATGCTGTGGGTGAGCATCATTTGCTGGATGCTGAACTTGAGAGTATGTTAGTTGCTGTCGAACGCAGGTATGCCACCGGCACACCTTTGCAGAGCATGCGGTGAGACGTGAGGTTCGTGGCTTTGATAGCTGACCCAAAGCCGTCTGCTAACATTCCTAATGGTCTGCTGGATTAATCCGGATCAGGAATTTCGCTCGGACATTTTTCCCGCCTGGCGACCATAGGAAAAAGTTATACGAGGTCTGGATTATTCTCTGGTTTCGTGATTGTTGCCATCTCTGGTAGACTTTCTCCGACAAGGGCATTGCAAAGGATAGTCACTGTACAAAGTACGAAGGCATAAAAGGTGGATGAAGCGTTCTAGTGTGCTCTGACATTTGCATCTGTTGAGTGGCTGCATATGTTTTGGTCCTCTTTCGAGTAATTTATGACCGTTGGAGGCTCTATGCTGTAGAGTTGGCTGTGGGACAGAATACAGCGTTGAATAGAGCCGGCCAGGAGATGATAAGTTGGATCAAACATTGATGTAAGCCATCGGCCATCTGATACGGCTAATAATTTATTAGCTTTGATTGAATGAATACGTTGTAGACCTTCAGGGACTTTTTGTGTTATTGGCATTGGTTTGAAGCAAAGCAAATTTATGTGAGATGGAAAGAGGTATAAGTATGTTTTTGTTTCTGAATTCAGAGTGCTGACATTTTCGGTTCAGTATGTTTTCTGACCCATTCAACCTTAGTTTGTACATTTTAATTTGTTATCGGAATTCAGGTAATTCTGTGTTAGCTCGAAAAACAGGCTTAAAAGGGGTGTGAGTTCTTCTTTGCCAACAGCAGGTCTTTCAGTGAATGCCTTGACTCAGTATTTTAACACTAGTTTTTAAAGACTTTTTGATGTCCTTTGAAAATGCATTTGTCCAGAAACAAGTTGCAAGTGGTGTAAACTTTCGATCAGGAGTTGATTCAATTTGGTTACCCTTTGTGAAACCTGTTTATTGTGTAAAATATACTGAGTGAGTGAAACGCAGAGCAATGGAGTTATTTTCTAAGCCATCATCTGACAGGATGAGTTCTTGTAACAGAAAGCCGAGTCAGTTTAGCCGGCGATCACTCAGCCTTGGTCCCAGCGAGATGGTTGGTCAAGGTGGTTTTACCAGTCCTCTGACTGAAGGAGTGGCTATAGATGAGGTGACACGTCTCGAAAGGTGTCCTCTGACCGGTGACTGGCGCTTCGTTACCATATCTCAGGATACATCAATTAAGCTCAAAGGCAACAATTGTAATGTTTCGAATACAGTTCATGCTGCTCCTCCGTGTACTGTTGATCGGCCTCTGTGTCTACCTCAAGTTCGATCGGGATCTGCAGATCCAAAACATGGTCCAAGACGAAGAAGATACGGCAGTCTAAAGTTGGAGGACATGGGAATTAAGATACCAGACGAGATAAACTCCTATATGAATACAGACAAGACTGTGAAAGATGGTGAGAAAATGTCTCCTGTTGTGACACCAATACATTGCCGCTCGGCTAACCTGAGACATTCGTTACTGCGAGCATCTGAAGACATACCGACTCTTCATAGTGTTGAAAGAGACTTAAAAAGTCAAGTGCCTTCTGCACCACTTCAAGCTCAGAGATCTTTGGATTATTCTGAACCTGAAAATATAATCCAAAAACATTGCCGACAAGCATTGTATTCATCAGATTTTAGAGCTAATGACGGATTATTATCTGAGAGGAGCAAATTGACTACAATTTCAAGTTTATCACCTAATAAAAGCAATGAAGATCACTCGTCAATCTTGTCTTCCAATTCACAACCCTATCTTGCTGCTGAACATGTGGTTTCAACTTCTGAAAATAACTCGAATGATGTGTTCATGGATAACAGTTTGCAGCAATCGGCAGAGCTTTCTGTGGTAAATGGTTTGTATGTTGTAGAGGTTGGACTTAAACGTATTTCAACTGAAAAGGATTCAAATATGGAAAGTGCAGTCAGAGAATCTCAAAGTGGTTTGAATGACAGAGCCTTGAGAAGTGTTTCTAGTACAAATTTTGCTGTTTCTGAAGACAATTCTACAGGTTCAGAGATCTATAGTGTTGGTTCTTTGCCAGGATGCAGCAAAACTTTGGATGCGGGTGGCTGTAGTTCTCAAGATGCAGTGCAGATGTCCAGCAGAAATGATGAGGCTGAGTCTAGGAAAGTCACAGATATTGGTCATTCTCTGCCAAGTGATACGACTTCATTCTTGAATGTCTCAAATGTTACAGACTCAAGTGCATTGCACACAACCTCTGAGTCGAAAAACATTTCAAATGTGAAGGATTTCCTTTCGAAAAGTGACCAAGGTGAAAATAATTCTATCTTTGAAACACAAGATTCTTTTGCAGCAGATAGTGCTGATGATGATGAAAAAGATGAGAAGGCAGCAGAATATCAAGCAACACATGGTAATTTGCGCAACACTGAATGTAACATTCAACTTCAGAGGAAGATTGAAAGCACTGGCCAAGAGCTGAACGTTCCTAACATCAGGCAAGCATTAGCTTGTTCAGATAGGTCGAATGTCATATCTCTTAATCAAAATGTTGATAAAACTGGTTACAAAGATAAAATTAAATCTGTTGTAGAGCGACCAAATAGTCTGATGGTTGGTAATGCTGGTGAAGAGAAATTTTTGTTGGAGGAGGTTTCCGCTAAGTTATCCGACTGCAATAATAAGACCTTACATAGATCGTTTCCATGCCACGACATTGCTCTGCTCGCTGGAAACAGTTTCAGTTATAAAACATCTGAAGGCAAAGCATTATTCTCTAATTCATCTGAGAATGAGGAGACTACGCTAGTCAAAGGCAATGTAACACGGTTAGGTTTTGCTGAGAATGTGAAGGGTAAAGTAGATTTGGCTGAGAATGTTATGCACAAAGCTGCACAGGCTGAGAATGTTATGGATAGAGCAGATTTTACTGATAATGTGAAGTACAAAGCTGTTTTGGCTGAAAACATGAATGATAAAGCAGTGAAAAAGAAACCGCACACAGCCACTGTTTCTGTTAGCAGCAATGATGACTCAGATAAGTTAAGAATTCCACAGTTTGTCAGCTATGGGCTTTCAGGTGATTTGACATCACAGCCGCAACAGCAGGAGTCGTTTATTTCGAGTCCAAGTAAACCAAACAGAGATGTTGTTTCAGACAGCTTTGCTGACAGTTTCGCGACGCAGGACAGCAACAGCAATATTTCGTTATTATCATGGCTACAGCAGAACAGTTCATCCAATGGTCCGCTTTCTCCTAGTGCAAGAACTCGCCAGTCCTCGTCTTCAATGATACCTGTAACCGTCCGCCAAAGGCACGCCAGCCTACCTGGAAATCGGGCAATGGCATCTGTGGAAATCTGCGATAAACCAGAGCTTAGTGATTCTGGATTGATGTCTCAGGGTTTTGATAATTCAGCCACCATAGCCGATGAGCACAGCTCGCCGTTGTTCGAAGTTGGAGTTGCTAAGAGTGCAGGTAATCTTATTGTGGATTTGTACTTTTCCTGTGGCGATTTTTGGGCTGGTTTATAGTTACCACTTATCAGTTCTGTTGATGGGCCATCAGGTTTCACCTTTCAACTATGTATCCTTAAAATGCAGTGTAGGAGAATGTTCTTTCGTTGGTTGTAAGAGATAAGCTAGAAATCGATAAGCATGAGGGTGGCTGCATTGCTACAAGAGACCAATGAATATCTGAGCTGTATGACTCGGTGTGTTTTTTCATGGTATTTTTTATTCTCTATAGATAGCTAAGTCATTTTGTTTGGCTGATAAAACTGTGTGCCATGCCATGTTTTTCAAAATGATTGCTTGCACTAAGTAATAGGTTTTTCTATCTCCCTAAGGACTTAGTTCCTGAATCTCGTTTTTTTATTTTTAATTCTTGTCTTGAAAGATACTTTTTGTTTCGCTATATTCGTTACACTCTGTTGCTGCAACAAATTTGAATATAAAAGAGGGTTAGGTCATCACTCAATTCAAAAATGGGGCAGAAAGAAGTTGCTTAGTGGGACCATCACAGTGTTTACTTCACAACTGATCCTGTATCCGATTCTACTGCTTGGCTGCTAATACACTGGTTTGTAAACTACTTGCCCTAAGAGAAGAAGAAGAATAAGAATAACAGTCCATGAAGCTTGCCCTGAGGTAGCCATAGGTATGGTGTTAGCGACTTGATTTTCTTAGCCTCGGCGGATGAGGGCGGGTAGCCAATCCTCTCCCTAACCATCTCATCTGCCCACTGACAGTAAGGGTCAGTGTACTCATTTGCTCTCAGGTTTGTTATATAATTATGGATTGTCCAGAGCCCCAGATCATTTGATTACTAGGACATTCTTTCTGCCTTGTAGACTACAGTCTGACCCAGTTGGATAGTTATGCAAGACAGCTACACACAGCTCAGCCACTGGCTTTGTGTGGCCATTAGTTTTGTGCCAAATTATCCTTCAGGGGTTTAAGGGCATTTATTTGCACACTGTGTTAATTACTGTTGCCCTTGGAATAGGCTCTCTGCGTGTATACACACATGCACAAAATTGCTGTATGTGAGGCTAGAACAACTGTAGGTGTGTATGTATGTATATGGGTGTGGGAATAGTTGCATGTGTATGTGTATTGTGTATGTGTATTCTGTGTGTATGTGTTTGTAGTGGTGTAAATGTGTGTCACTGTCCATGTATATGTTATGTGTATGCAAATGTATGTATTTACTTGGCAGTTATTGGTGACACGTGGTGAGGCTGTAGAAACCACCTGCAGGTGTGTCTAGGCATGCAAAGTGCTAATGCTGTTAAAGCTATATAATTATGGTTAGGTATGTTGTATTGACCGTTAAAAATGACTAGCATTCTAAGCCTGAAAATATATAAATAAATAAATATGTATATCAAGTCAAAGTTTTTCAAGTCAAAGTTTTTTTATTGCAACCATTGATTACAAGACTTAAGTACGTGGGGTGTGGTGGCTCAGTGGTAAGTTCGGTGCCTTGTGACCTGAGGGTTGCAGGTTCGAATCCCACTCTAGCCGCTGCGTATGGACCTTGGGCAAGTCCTTCACTCGCGATTACTCGTGGCGCTTCGGCATGAAAACTCCGATACAGTATCAATGCTGTAGTCGGGAGCGCCTCTGAGTAGTATTAGACTTGAGGAGGCGCTATAGAAATATCCGAAAATAAATAAATAAATGTGATGCTGCAATGGAGGTCCTGTAGGAATCTGGATCCTGCTAGATAGGGCCGCCTAATGACAATTACTAATAGTTATTAATACATATATGTTCAAGAGAATGTGGTACAGTGTAGTTTGGAAACATTTACAAGGAAATCAATTTTTCTGTGATTGAACTTAAGTTCGGTTTTGTCTGTCCTGTTGTTCTCCTACTTTGATCTGTACATCTGCCTTTCCTTCTGTCTATCTGTCATGGACATTTCATCTTTCAAATCCATTGATCTCTCTATCTCCCATCCATTCATCTCATCCTGTATTCTTCAGACGATCTGTGTTGTCCTTCAGGAGTTCATTGTGATATGTTCTTCTGCTGGTATTTTGAGCTGCATAGGTGCAGTTACATTTGACTCTGCTGGCTGTGGTTTGAGAAAAAACCAATGGGCAGTTGCCTGTTGAGTGGATTTATGCGTTCTTGCCTCTGCAGCCTCTCTTCAGGATTTCCTCAGATGTGCCAGCAATGTTGGCAGAGGGAGGGATAGGGGAGTGAGAGAGAAGTGAGGTTTTTTAGAACGGTTCAGGGAGGACCGAAGGAATAGGATTTTCGTTTATTAACTCCAGCAGGCAACATGGGATGCAAGAACCATGTTTTCTGATATCATGGTATCAGATGGGCATGGTGTCCTGTGGTGGCATTGCTATCGTTTGCCATGGTATCTTGCATAATGTTACTCAGCTCCTGGCGTTTTATTCCTATTGTAATTATTTGTCTGTGAATAGTACTAGATGAGATATCTGTTTAATTGGCCGGATATTTCACGATTAGATTGTGCAGTTATTTGGCGTTTCTCGTTCTTTACTGGGGCTATGCATTTTTGTTACGTGGTATGTGACTCAGACTCTTTCTGGTATCTTGGAGGTAAATGGGTCAAGAGATTGGAACTATAAAAAATGGGGAAGGCAGCCTTATCTCTGTCTTTTTTATACCTGGGGGAATGAAAAGTATCGTTTGAATAGAGCTCCTAACGTGACTCAGACTGTTTCTATATTAAGGACCATACTTTTATATGTACAGAATCTGGAGAGACCGTTAAGAGAATGTTCAGTCATCTTATCACTGATAAGACTCCTTAGGTTGCTAGTAACTTAGCCAAGACCACTGGAGCCTTAAGCTGCTGTCATTCCATCAGAACCTGTATAACATCTTTTCGAAGCTTGCTTGATGGCCACCAAGAGTTTCACTGGCGTGGTGCTCTATTAATATCGTAATATATTATAGGAAATGCCTTTTTCTAAGCAAATCTACAAGCTTGTCCAACCCAGAAATCTTTCCAATGGCTTTCAAATGGCTACGATGATGATTTCTAGAAGCTTGTGATATGTATGTAATTTTCCTTACTTTTCCTTCCAACTGAATATTTTTTTACTTTGGCTTGGAAATTATTTTTTACTTTGGCTTGGACAAATACATGTGTAATGTAATAGCCAGATGGGTTTCTCTATTAGACATTCATTTAGTAACTTTTAAATGCAGAGATAATTTTCCTTAACCTCCTTAGACTCCCTGTCAAGTCATCATCATCATCATCATCATCATCATCATCATCATCATCATCATCATCATCATCATCATCATCATCATCATCATCATCATCATCATCATCATCATCATCACCACCACCACCACCACCACCACACAGTAGTTGCTATGGCGCCACTCAACCTGTGCTCAGCAGTCCTGTTTTTACCTGATGCTTTTCCTAGACATCACTTTTAACTGAGGAGGTTAAGATGTTTGCAAAGCTATCTTTTAACTTGGCACTATGATTGTTATTACTATAGGCAGCAAAAGCGAAGATGAACTGGATTTTTCACGTTTGTCTGGGGTGTCAAAGGCACCCAAGAGAGGGAGCGTACCAGCAATTAGTTCAGCATCTGGCCGGACAGCCACATCCAGCAGCAGCAGCAGCAGGCAGGCGACAAGTACATCAACAGCAAGTTAGCATCATTGTCTCCAAACTAAGCTTTATGCTCTAGAATGAAAAACATTTCTAAGCTTTGAGATTTACATAATTTATTTAATGATAACATATGGTATTTACATAGAAAGATTAGGCAATGTTAAATTATCTTTGATGGCGATAGACAATTGTGTTGAATGGAGTTCCTAGAAGTTCCCATGCAGTGAATATAGTGCATGGAAGTTAGCTCTATGTAGGGCTCTCTAGGTTTCATGTCAGTTGGAATTAAGTACTCTTCTCCTTTACTTGGAGTGTATCATTTTGAAATCTCAAAATGAAGCCTTGTGTTCATTGCCATGATCATGATCAAAAAGGTGGTTGTTTGGGGTCACTTAGGTCACAGTCAATTGAGGGTCTCTGATAGCTGTGTGTATTGTACAGAATGTTCATATGAAAAAAAGCAGATGACCTCTTGAAGCACTCAGACAAATAGAGGTACTGAAACAGACAGACACACAGACTGACACACAGACTGACACACAGACTGACATACACAGACAGACAGGTACATTGAGAAGAAGTGACAGAGACAGCCAGAGATAGAGACTGTCTGAAAATGCCTGGTGCTTATCAGTCATGTTAGGTGCTGACCTTTTCCTATCAGTCCTAGGAAGCAAGTGGCGCCTTCTCTCTCTCTGTGGGACATAGTAGCCAATGGTTAGAGCGATTACGGGTAGCCTATAATGTGGAGAGTACAGGTTTGAACTTCCTCTACAATTGTTACTGTGTATGGACCTTGAGCAAGTCCTTCACTCACAATTGCGCAGTGCCACTGAGTGATGCTTAGTTATTACACAGTGGTGCGTAATAAATGCAGGAATACTACTATTACTACTACTACTACTACTACTAATAATAATAATCTCTGCGTTGGTCTCTGTTTTCCTCTGTAATCCCTTTAAGTCTAGATTTCAGATGGATGTCATACATATGTAACTGAAAATGTTTTTTGTTAAAGATAAGCATTGAAACATAAAAGCTATTGACTGCCAGTGCTTTCACTAATGCCGAACGTAGAATGCCCCTAGACAATAATAATATTCGTGTTTATTGATTAACTCACTGATAAACAGCAGTAAGTGACATTGAAACATATGAGAGAACAGTTATCGAGATCTTATAGAACACACGTCTTGGCAGCCTGTTAGGTGCCCGCTCATTTTACAGCTGCCCCACCACAACCACACACTTTATTAATTATCAATATTTAAGACAGCATTTTCAAGTTCCAGCTAAAGTTTGTATATGACAAAAAACAATAGTACTAATGCATAAACAAACAGAAAAATGTAATAATGTCATTAGCCTAGCAACAGCCGGTGTAATTCCGTCTAAAGCCGCCCAAGACGAGGAAACGTGACGGACGTACGTTGTATATTGTTCATTGTACCATGGTTAGTGCTTGGCACGTATAGGCCTACGTCCAACTATAAACAAGTGGATGTACGCATTTCACCGTTGGAATTTTGCTTACGCCTAGCCCGAAAAGTTTAGACGTTTTGGGCATTTTTACAGACGTAAAAACGGCCGTTTGGGCGTTAACGGAAACGCTGGCTGCCCCTAGGGAGTGGAAGGCTGAGTCGACCTATAGGGAGCTTACGGGTATCAAACCACGTCTTTCAAGATCTTATGTTCTTTGAGCAAGAGTGTTACCATTCATCTGTCCCCCATTATTTTAAGTCTAGCAACTGGTTCTGGTGGCCTACAACTGGTCATATGTGTGGTAACTTGTGTCTCTTTGACAACTTAGGCATGTCTGATAGGAATTTTCGTTACTTTGAAAAATATGGGTAATTGATTTATAGCATGATATCTGCTGCCATATTCTTTTTGCTGATAAGAACTGAGTTGTCTTTGCACATCAGCAGAATACTTTTAGCATTCAGCCCTTGTGGATGGTTCTCTTGAGCATTCAGTACATTATTATTGGTTTAGCATTGCTCTCAGTGGGTTGTTCGCAATATCAAGTTGATTCTTACCATAAACCTAGCAAGCCAAAATATGTGCAGAGCCAGCCGAGCTTCTATGAATTCTTGGGCTTACGTCAAGCGTTGGTATTTCCCAAGGCCATAATTTTGGCATATGGTGGGATGGCAGTTACCTACATGCGTTTATTTGCTTATGAAATTGCTTACATTCTGCTTTCATGGTGTTGACTTTACGTAATGTTAATGATCTGTAGCTGTGAATCCAACTGCTCGTTACTGAGAACTTTAGGGCATCACTGTGACATTAATAGTAATGAACGTGTTGTGAGCTGTCATGAAAATTTACTGTTGCATGGGCGGCCAACTGAGTCATGCAATTTCATAATGCAACAGCATAATGAGTTTGTATTCAATGCTTGTTGTAATACAGACCTCAGAGCTTTGGTTGGTATGATGGCAGGTGTGTTTACCTTTTATCTCTGCTTCTCTGGTTCAAATCCTGGTCCCTGAGGTGAAATTGGTAATCTATTTTCAAGTCATGTAGGCTGAAGGATTGCAGTTGTGAATTGCTATTGTCATGTATACCATTCAGCCGCATTTTTGTTCAACTTCTAACCTCTGAGGCTAACAGTTGGTAGATGTTTGTATAAATTCTACTAAGCAGTTGCCTTATTGTACAAAGACTTGGGTGACATCAGTGTTAAAGAATAGTGTATTTCAGTGATCTTGGTTAAAGGCAACTATGATAGATGTGAAAATGGTTCTAAAGTCACAGATTCTATGGAATTTCCAATTACTGTTATTGTTAATTAGTACCTTCTATCATGCCAATGTCTGATGCACAAGGAATCAAAACCAAGCCATAATTTGGTCAATATCTGGAAATCAGTCTTTCCTGTTTCACCCAGTGGGTGAAACAGGAAAAAAGAGAAAGTGTTGAGTGATATACCTGTTTTAATTATGTTCATAATTACTGTTGGTATAAATATAAACATTTGGAACATACACACTTTGCATGGTGACCAGTTTGGCTGTGCAATCATTGTGCACAAAACTGATCACCTGGTCAATAATATCTCTCATCAGTAGTTTCTCCTAAACCACCATTGCTTTCCACAGTTGTTGACATCTTCCTGAGATGATGTATTTTCTGAATTATATCTGCATATTCTTTCTGTCTGATTCTGCAAGCTGCCAATTTCTTTCCTAAACCTGTTTTATTCGTGTATTCTTGGGGATCCTTTTCAGCAACTCCTGTGAAGAAGCGTCATTCACTTGTGGCTGGTGAGTAACCTATTGGACAGGCGTGCAGTGTTGATTCGTAGATGTGATGGTACCAGTTGGAGAATTTATTTTTGTTTTGTTTTGTTGACCCTCTCACAATTTATGTTGTCTGTGTCGTTTCTTTGCATATTTTGCATCCTTAGTTGTTCAATTACCTCACGTACCATTGCCACAAAATCCCTAACTCCTGTGCCTGAGTAGATGGCATATTTCCAGAGTTGAACTGGTGATGAAGTGCCAAACGTTTTCACACGTGAACATATGGGTAACTCAGAATTCATCTAAAGACACAGGAACTGATCTGTGTTTAAATTACGGGTAAGTTTATGTAGTGAAATGATGAAGAGACCAATCTCCTATCACAGCTCTTCTGTTAATTGAGCACTCAACAGTAACAGTGTTCATTAATTTTGATAATGTATCCCTTAGGTTTTGTTTATTTGTGTGTGAGACTTTAGTTTACTGAGTGTAGTAGTGCAGTGGTTCCCAAGCTCTTTTGATGGAGGGCAAAGTCTTACTTTTAAAATATCATGGCGGGCCACAGAGATCTGAGGAGCCGTCCTCAGTTGCTTTCATTGTGGACGAATGCGTGCGCTGGAGCGCCAGCAAATAGTGGTCTCTTGGGAAGCGTCGTAAGTTTCCCCATGTGCAGCATTTGGTAACATGTTTTTGGCATATTGTCAGTGCCAATTTACAACAATGCAAGATAAAACACACGTTTTTCAGCGGAAGTATAATAAGATGCATACTGCTTGGTGCAAGGGTAACTCAGATACTTTCATATCAGATCAATGTTAAGGCAATAATTGAAGATATCGTTTGAACATTGTTAAATTTCAAAATGCAAAATTGTTAATTTCGGTAAAATTGAAATCAAATCTCAAATTTGTGTTAATTAAATTTTAAATGCAGAAGTTCCAGCAATGCATTTATTTTCATTCTGAATATTTATTATTTTAATTTTTCAAAAGTATTTATTGAAGATGAATCAGTTTTAATGAGATTTATGTGACTGCAGATAAGAAGCTAGTTTATCAATGTCTGGTTGTAGGCAGTGATGGGCAATAGTTAACTAAAAAGTTGCTAACTATTAGTTTAACTAAAAAAATTTAGTTAAGGAAGAAGTTTAACTAAAAAAAAATAGTTTAGTTAAAACCATAGTTTAACTAAAATTTTTTAGTTGCTAACTAAAAAGTTTAACTAAAAAAATCAGCAATATGCAACTATTTTTCCACAGTGAACATTGAACACTGTCATCAAAAAAACATTTTAACACTGCATGGTTTTAGCATTTACAGCCTGTGTTTTCAAATTCATACACTACTTACAGTGCACATGTAACTGTATGCCAGAACAGTACACATTGCATAGTTTGAAGGTGAAATTGTCATTGACGCTTTGCATTATTACAGTTCACTTAACGTCTTTTATTGCAAAAATGTTTGTCGTAAATAGTTGGAAAATAGTTGGAAAAAGTTTAACTACTTTTTTTTAGTTTAGTTAACTAATTTCCAAAATCAGTTGCCAACTTTAGTTTAACTACTTTTTTTTAGTTGGAAAATAGTTTTAGTTTAACTAAAAAAAAATAGTTTAGTGCCCATCACTGGTTGTAGGTTCGTAGTGGCAAGTATCATCAATACATTCAAATTTGAGTCAGTGAGGCGCGCTCGATTTTTGTTTTTTATAAGTTTCATCGCTGAAAATGATTGTTCACATCTGTATGTGCTCCCAAAACGGCATATGTGACGTTGAGCAAACGACCGCAAATGTTCGAATTCATTTGCTGGCAGTATACGCCAGAATGCTATCATATCGTCGGCAGATGGCAGAACAGGAAGCTCAGCAAATTTGCTTTTCAGAACTGAGTTGCATTTCAAATCAATAATTGTATACCATAGCCGAGTTACATAGTAACGAACTTATTAAATACACAGCGAACTTGTCAATAATCAAGAATGAAAACACACGTCTTTTTCAACGGAAGTGTAAATACGCTGCATAGAGCTTGACGAAAAGTGAACCAAGATTAAAACAAAATAATAGAAAAAAAGAACTTAACTTACCGTAACTTAAATCGAAAATCAAGAAAACAAGGTAATTTAATTTTTTTTCAAAATTTGTGAGTGACTGTCGCGGGCCACATTCAAAGGATTGGCGGGCCACTTTTGGCCCGCGGGCCACGGTTTGGGAACCACTGTAGTAGTGTGTTTGCAGAGTTTGTAATTTGCTTTTGCTTGTTCAGTTTTTGTTTCAGAGTTCAGTGTTAGGTGAAAGTTTAACATAACATCGTCTCTCTTGGTCTAAATCAAAGCAGTGTTGAACCAATCCCACAGATGTAAACCGCAGAACTCTTATTATCCCACTTGTACTTTAAACCTCTGCTCTTATGTATTTGTCATTTGATAGCTTGAATTCTTTCCACCAGTTGGTCCCTCATTCAGTCACCATTTAAGCTGTCTTGCTGGATTAATAAGGCACTCCACTGTTCCAGCCACTGGACTTTCTCCCTTCCTATTTAGCCAACACCGATACTTCTGTTCTGCATGCTTACGTGTAACACCTAATAAACTGTGAACATAAACTGGATACTTTGCATAATATGTATGTGTGCCGATAGTAGTAGTCTGAGTCTCATTAGCATACTTGCTAATAATTTGTTCTTGTGAGAAAAATGTTTAACCATGACTGGTGTTGCTTTCAATGTTTTACTGTCATTAGGTTGTAATGACTGATAGCTAGATGAATATTGTAGTGAATTTTCCCCATTATTTACGTGCACTGCTACAAAGAAGTATGCACGTGACAGCATCAAAAATATTAATTCACTGTATCAGATCAAAACTGCCTTTAACAGATGTACTGCCACAAAGATTCAAATGCACATTGTTTAATCTTCTGTTTCATACCAAGTAATTTACTCTAAGAAGATATGAATGGTTGCAGATGTATGTGATTGTTCTTTTGTTTTGGTATTGAACATGGGGGTTTATGAAACCTGCAGGCCCGGCTCAAGACATTTGGCGGCCCTGGGCAAATCGGGAAATCGGCGGCCCTAAGCACAAAAAAGTTGATGACTTTTTTTTTTTTTTTTTTAGTCATTCACCTCTTTTAGCACGTAATAATAGGAACTTTTTCGAAAATGCGCACATCAGCGGCCCTAAGCACAAAAAAAAGTTGATGACCTTTTTTTTTTTTTTAGTCATTCACCTCTTTTAGCTTATAAAAATGGTCAATTTTTTTCGAAAATTGGAAAATTGGCGGCCCCTAAAAATCGGCGGCCCTGGGCGGTTGCCCACTTTGCCCAACGGACGAACCGGGCCTGGAAACCTGTTAGAAGAATGAAATTTTGTCTTATTTGGAAGATGTTTAAACTGTTGGCAACAGTGGTATGCAAATTAAAGTTGCCATGTTTTATTCATGATTTTTATGTTCAAGACCTACAAATGTGGTATTTTTTGTAAAAGACGCAGCATACATGAATTGTGCAATTTCAGTGAATATATTGGATTAAATAAGTGCATTAACATCAGACCTTGTGTTTTGGTTTAGGTTCGTCAAGTGCTCCTGTTGGTGTTGACGAAGATATCTTTATAAAGCAGTTTGACCAAGTCACGAAGATCAATGTAAGCAACCTGCTCTGTGTTGTGTATTTAGTAGTACTCCATAATTGTCTTAAACATTTCCTTGGTTCTGAGTCAATATTTTTCATTCATTCATTCATTCAGAGCAGTGGCACAACTCCAGGATAGCTACTCAGAGGCATTTCCAGCACAACTCCTGCAACAAAGAACGGTTTTAAAATGCTTGTGAAGGTGTATGTTGAGTCCCTAGTTAGAGGAACATGCAGATCTGAAGTAAGGTTATTCCATGTGGTCAAACCAGCCGGTGAAAAGGCAATTTGCTGCATCTTTGAAGTGAGTGGAAAGGGAACAATAAGTTCACCTCGAGACACGAAGAGTTCCGCTGCCAGCCAAACCTGAGGTGGGCCAGCAGAGCTCCTACAAGCACCCAGGGACCATCCCTAATTGGCACAGCCAGGCCCAGACTAAATGCTGTAGTAGCATTACTATGAGCCTGCAGCCAGCAACTGCGGGGCCCAGCCCGAATATGAATAGAAGATGGTCTGCTCAGAGTCTGATGAACTATGAACTTTTACCACATGGCCCATTTGAAAATCTTCAGGAGGGCCCAAAATCTTAAATTCTGCAACTGTATTGCTGTTCTTATTCTGCAGATTTTCTCCGCAAAAGAACTCACAGAACGTGTAACGAAAATACGAGATGTTCTGTCTGATCCAAACTTGGATTGGACAAAGAGAGTTGAAGTGGTGAGTACCGTATATGCCTACCATTCGCATTGTTAATGAATCATTACCTAAGTTACCAAATCTTGCATATTTCTTTTAGTGTTGCCTTGTCTTACTAGTGCCATAACTACCTAATTGGTGTTTGCAACAATCTAGTGTTGTTTATCATACTGTACTGTCAATACAGAGGTCAGGAGTTCAAATACTGCCAGGAGAGAATGACGTAAGATATGGGATTTCCTCCTGCTCTTTCTGCTCCTCATATTCCTGTTCCTCCTGTTCCTCTTTTTCCTGCTCTTCCTCCTGCTCCTCCTGTTCCTCTTCCTCCTCCTGTTCCTCTTCCTCTTCCTCCTGCTCCTCCTCTTCCTCTTCCTCTACTTCTTCTGTTCCTCTTCCTCCTGCTCCTACTCTTCTTCCTCCTTCCCTCCTCCTCCATCTCTTCCTCTCTTCGTCCTCCTCTTCTTTCTCTTCCTCTTCCTTCTCCTTATCCTCTTCCTCCTTCTCTCTCCGCCTCATCTTCTTCTGATTATGTTTTATTGCATAATTTCTTGGCAGTTTTCATTGCATACAGTGTTTGACTGATTGCTACAGCTGAAGGAACTCCGTGCCTGCTTCTTTGCCGGTCTGAAGGACCATTCAGACTTCCTTCAGCAACTAACATCACTGGAGCTCTGCTTCCAAATGTCCATCAAAGATCTCCGTTCACAGGTGGTTCGGGAAGCATGCATCACCACGGCGTGAGTTGGCCCACTTTTTGCAGTCTCTTTTTAGAGCCTGTCTGTTCTAAAGCTGAGGTTTATTGTAAGACTGTATGAAAATCTGTCATCATAATCATAACTTGAGGTTTACAGCATCCAAAGCTGAGTTGTGGATACCATCTTTTTCACAGGCTCTAGACTGGAAACTCCTTGTTTAATGTCTTGTGACTTGTTTGTGGGGTATAATTTGGCTGTCAGGAAAATATGGTGTCTTGTTTACATAACAAATGCATTCAATTAAAAATATATAATTTACAAAAGGAAAATTGATGAATAATTATATTGTTTGTGAATAAAAAATTGTCTGTGGAGATTTAAGACATCATATTTAATATCAAACATAAAAATTGAAGTGAGCAACATCTGTGAATAAGGATGCAACTGGATATGCAATTATATCAGCAAGTTACCAATCCTCTGTACCGGTACATAGATTCAATGGATCTGAGTCAAGAAAAATCAATCGGCAGGTAGGGTGTGGTTTGGTTCCACATTGAGATGTAAGGCTTAGCAGGTGAAGAGTTGAAAAAATGGGGTGGATTGTGTTTAGAGTTGGAGCAGTAAGAGAGGTAGAGGAAGAGAGGGAATCAGTATACGATTGTGGAAGAGGAGTGTTTTCTTTGATTGAAAGATATATCTGGCAGAGATTGCAAGAGGTGTTGGTGAGTAGGTAAGATGGGTAGTATGTCATGTTTGTAAACAGTATGTCATGTTTGTACGCTTCACTCAGTCACTGAAATCAATCAATCAATGTCTTTGGATTAAATGAGGATTTTTTAACCAACTACTAATAACATTTTTGAAGAATAATTATGGACTATTATACAGTTATTGTTGTTCGATTCACATTGAAGGCATGAAACTTTTGAAGAAAGGTTATGGCGATGATGAAAACTAGCTGGCTTTGTGTTAAGAGCCAGTTGCTTGGAAATGACCTCTGATGTGTATTGTAGTTATCTTGTTGAAACCAGGGCCTTGATGTTGTCATCAGCTAAATTCAGTGCTTTTGTGAGGTATTTATAATAGATTATATTATATGTCTTGATACATATATACATGTTGTAACATGTGATTTGGTTCTGTTGGTGTTTAGGTTTATGGCGCAAGAGCTTGGAAAGGAATTTGGTCATTTTGCCGAGTCTGTCCTTCCGTCACTCATCACTTTGATTCCAAATTCCGCCAAAATTATGGCATCATCTGCTACCATATGCATTCGTTTCATTCTTCAGGTATTTTACCTTGATACATGATCTTGACTAAATTGATTTTATATGACCAACATTAACTATCAGCTGTTAGCCGTGTTCAGTGCCATGATAATGCCTAAGGGCTGCCATAAGAAGCCGACTCTTTGATGATAAGAAGGATTAAGTTGCCCTTGTCAGACGTTACAAGGTGACCTCTTCGAAAACGAGAAGCCAGAAAGAGCAAAGTTGTAGTGGTACACAGTGGATGGAGATATGACTGACTCATCCTATGTCGTAGCATGAAGTGGTATGACTTGGAGATATGACTGACTCATCCTATGTTGCAGCATGAAGTGGTATGACTTGGAGGTATGCCGGACTTATCCTATGTTGTAGCATGAATCAGTTGTGTGTGAGCATTAGTATTGTGTTCATGTGGTTTTTTAAAGGTCAACGAGCTCAGCTTAACCTCTGCAATGCAAAGCGACTTGGTTGTTCCACCGGCCCGGTCTTCCACGGTCCAACTATGTTTTGTTGTGATCTTCCCGTCCTGAAGCATGCTGCCTAACAACCTGCAACATGAGCTTCTCAGCCTCTCTGCCTTTTTCCGCAAATGCTTGAAGACCTTTTTGTTCAGTTGTGGTTTCATTGTGTTAAGTTGGGAGTGCCTCTAATGAATCTGTCTGGAAATGGCGCTATATAAATGTTCAATTGCAATTACAATATGCGTTGCCTATGGTTGGACATGTTGGGTTCATAGTTTAAGCTATGTTCTGGTTGTTTCATGGTCAGATCAAGTTACTATGAAAAGATATCATGGTTTTGATTGTTTTTCCCATGTATTTTAACAGCATACTCATTTTCCACGACTAATTCCAGTAATCACTGGGAACCACACTTCCAAATCCAGTGTCATTCGCAAGTGAGTCAAATTTACTGCATCACGTGTTGAACGTTTTTACGTTATGCTATGTTAGGCATTTTTGTACAGATGCGCACCCTGATTAACGGTAACCAAATAGCTGGACAGAACTATATCATAATAGTACCACAAAATATTAGTTTTGATAAGCAGTTTCAACAACATTAAAGTTATATAAAATAATGTGATGTTTACAATGCAGTAAACTTAATGCAATAAAACACTTCTTTAAAAGAATGGTATAGTCTTATGCAGGTGATAATTGTAAATTATCTAGCAGTGTTTGATATAAGCCATTGTTTTCTTTGGGTTATATTTAGGTCATATATGTCTGTGCATTGGCATTGTTATACTTTGGAGGAGTCTTAATCTTTAAATTACTGTATGCGTACCTACGGTAATCTTCAGCAATACATTACAGGAAGTCATTACAAGCAAAATAAGAATAAAATCTATGCTATTCAGGGATGTAATACTAAAGCATTTTTTTGTTTTTCACAGTTATATTTTATAATATATATACAAATGTTCAGTTACCGTTGATGCACTATAATTGCTGCAATGTATTCCTAATTTATTGGTGTGAAACAGTGACCTATGCATTGAACACGTGGGTGGGTCTGTGACCTTAAGGCTGCAATTTTGAGATGTCTCAGAGGACTCCATGCAACAACCATCGAAAGTTATGTGTGCACACATACCAATCAGAATTTAGCAGCAGCATGAACTGAGAAGTAAATGTCAAGTGCTGTGATGAACTGGCTCTATGTCCAGCACCTTGGGATTTATCAATTGGCAGCTGAATGGCCTACAAAAAGGAAATGAGAGTGCCTCCCTTAAGGTCATCCGCTGTGGGATTATGTGGGACCTTTGCTTACATTAACCTAGTGGTGTTTTAGTAAGATTTATTGTTGCTGTGTCTGTTCTGCAGACAGTGTTGTGAGTTCCTGTACCAAATTGTTCATACGTGGCCAACGCACGTCCTTGAGCGACACATTGCGGTTCTACAAGATGCCATCAAGCGGGGCATTGGAGATGCAGACTCTGATGCAAGGGTCTTTTCTCGCAAGTAAGCAATGCATCCACTTAACTCATTTGATTTCAGGCTAAATTTGGAAATTTCTAGTTATTTACTGATTTTGTAATCCAAGAACTACTGGTTCATGTGTTAGATAATAGATTTTTTATCTCTGTGTAATAACCCTGGCAAGTTGTCCACACTTGTCTCGCTCATCTGATTCAGAATTACTGACCTTATGTGTAACTGACCTTGTGTGTACCTGACCTTATGTGTACCTGACCTTATGTGTACCTGACCTTATGTGTACCTGACCTTGTGTGTAACTGACCTTGTGTGTTACTGACCTTGTGTGTGACTAACCTTATGTGTAAATGACCTTGTGTGTAACTGACCTTATGTGTACCTGACCTTATGTGTACCTGACCTTATGTGTACCTGACCTTATGTGTACCTGACCTTATGTGTACCTGACCTTATGTGTACCTGACCTTATGTGTACCTGACCTTATGTGTACCTGACCTTGTGTGTACCTGACCTTATGTGTACCTGACCTTATGTGTACCTGACCTTATGTGTACCTGACCTTGTGTGTAACTGACCTTGTGTGTTACTGACCTTGTGTGTGACTAACCTTATGTGTAAATGACCTTGTGTGTAACTGACCTTATGTGTACCTGACCTTATGTGTACCTGACCTTATGTGTACCTGACCTTATGTGTACCTGACCTTATGTGTACCTGACCTTATGTGTAACTGACCTTATGTGTACCTGACCTTATGTGTACCTGACCTTATGTATAACTGACCTTGTGTTACTGACCTTATGTGTAATACATGCAGTAAATAAATGAATATCACACAGTTACTTGTGTAACCTTTTCGGTTGACCTATTGACATCAATCCTTGTAAGCTTGATTGTTGTAAAACTATTAATTCAATGTTGATAGTAAGGAGTTAATAGCTATTCAGCTCAAATACTTTTGCCCTGTGCAGAGCATTTTGGGCGTTTTCGGAACACTTCAAAGGCCAGGCAGACAGTCTCCTCAGTTCGTTGGATGTTTCGAAACAACGGCAGTTGATTGGTGAACAACAGAGCAACTCTTCAAGCAACACTTCTCTCAACAGCATTGGTCGGTCGCTGACCTCTGGGTCACTCAGTCAAAGGTCGTATAAGACGAGGTCGGTCAGTACAGAACGCGGTCAACCATCTGGTACAGTGTAAGCAGTGCATTTCGTGTATACATGAAAACGTTTTGTGTAAAAAGTGCTTTGGTATGTTTATCTCATATATATGTGAGAAATTAGTAATTGTCTTAAGCTATGCTTTGAATTGTCTACGTCTTTATGACATAAATTGTATTCTGCTAATGTCATAGTGTTCTTAAAAGACACATACTTACTTGCAGGGAGTACTGTACAGTACCAGTACTTTACAGTGACGTCAGTTGAATAAATAATTTATCTGAATTTCCTGGGAATCATCTCTGTTTATTTTAAGCTGTTCTAAGGGTTTTCATGACTGGACCAACTGTTTCTTTGTCGTCTGATCCACTGCTGTAGTAGATTCTTGTATACTGTCCAGGTGGTTGAACTAAGGCCCCGGTCCAGGTCGGTAAAAGGGAGCAACAGAGTCTGTTGCTTGATACTGTAGTCTGTGTGTCAGACTTCTATTGTGGCATAGTGTGGTTTGGCAGAATAAGTATTGATCATCTTTCTGAGACTAGAAACCACAATGAAATTATGATGCGATATGATCTGTCTTTCTGTACCTGTCATGCATCAGAGCCTCAGGCTCAGAAATTCTGTTGCAGTACTATCAAAAATTATTGTGTTTAATGAGTTTAAAGCAAAGAAAACAAAGCAAATTATGTAATGCCCGTTGAACTTTTTGACTAACACCAGCTGAACTGTTAGGCATAGACCAGTTAAACTGCTCAAAGCCTATTGAATACTTTACAGAGGTGCATGTGATTTTGTTGATTTTTTTATTTGTTTATTAAATATCACAACACACGTTTTAAAGTTGACATGTCGATTCGGATGCATAGTTCCTATGATCTGTTTAATCCTTTAACGACGAGAGGGATTAGTTTTCCATGCATTTCGGTGCACACTTGTTGTTAGAGTTTTAAGAAGTAAACAACGGCTGGCTACTAGTTTGGCAAATGAATCAGTCTTTGTATTTGCAGGCGTTGTTCATCTGCTCTTGGTCAACCAATACACAGAACAACCCCAGATCATTCTGGTCAGTACTTTATGTTTTATAAGATACCATTTCTTAGATATAGTTATAATTACATATATGATTGAAGTCTTACACTGGCTCCTGATTACTTCGCGTATCCAGTATAAGATCCTCCTGGTTTCCAAATCCCAGCTACGGCTTGCCCCTAAATATCTCTCTGACCTCATGTGGCAACCTCTCTCTGCAACTTCTGCTCGTCCTTTGCGCTCTACTGGCCATCTTGATCTCTTTGTCTCCCTCATACTAGGACCACTCTGGGCCAACGTCTGGCCCTTTGCGCTCTACTGGCCGTCTTGATCTCTTTGTCTCCTTCGTACTAGGACCACTCTGGCCCAACGTCGAGCTTTTTGCTGTCATAGGTCCCTCTGCCTGGAATGGTCTTCCCTCTCGACTACGAACTAAACTCATGATGGGAATCTCCCCAACATCTACTCGCTTGCTCAAGACGTTTCTGTTTCCACGAGGCTCATGCACTGAGGGCGCCTCTGAATAGTTTATACTGCAAGAGGCGCCTTATAAATTACTAGATACGATACGATAATTTTTTTTTCTTCTGAATTTATTAAGTGCCACTATCTAATGACTAAACATCAGTCGATGGCACTGAACAATAGCATGTGAAGGAGCTGTTGAAGGTCCTACACAGTTACCATCTCAGGGAGCCTAGTGGTATCTCAGGGTAGACACATGCTGGATTACAAGGTGGTGAGGGCTTAAATTGATCAACTGTTGTGTCATAAAGTCATGTTACAATATACTTGCATGCAAGACTGCGGCTACATTAGATGGACAATATAGATGAAGATGTACCAGACTTGAACTACGTAGGAGAAAAGTATTAAATTTGGCAAGTGACCAAAGAAAATGAAGTTCATTTATTCACATTGAGCAAAGTGGCTGGCATCAGGAACTGATGAAGATACAATCTGTAATACAAGACTTATGATGAAGATACCATTTGTAATACTAGCCTTGCCTATGAAGATACAATTTGTAATACCAAACTTACAATGAAGATACAGTTTGTAATACAAGACTTGTGACGAAGATACATTTTGTAATACAAGACTTACCCATGAAGATACAATTTGTAATACAAGACTTACCCATGAAGGTACAATTACTAATGCAAGACTTACATCTTACTTACCCAGGTCAGGTTATTGGACAGCTGTTAAATGGTTTTGTCAGCCATAGTACAAACTCTTTTTCTTCCTCATTATTTCACTTAAATAGTTTGGTGGTTTTGATAGGTAATTTCACTGATATTTTACATTTATCGGTCACTAGCACTGACTTCTCTTGCTTATTCAAAATCTGTGTCTTTTGTATGCTTTTAACCTTTAATGAGCAATTAATTACCTGAACTAAGGGAAGCTCAATTAATTGCTCATACCTTTGGTTTGCCACCCTATCAGCAGTACTGTTGACTTTCACAAGTCTGGTAAAGGTGCTATATAAATGTGCAGTGATGCTACGGCTGAACGGAATTCTTGATGATTGGTGTGTCTTTCAGAAGGTGCTGTTGGTGGACGACCTAAGCAGTCGTCAAGTGCTGTGGATCTAGTCTCCCTGGCGGACAGCATGGCCGGTCTGTCCACCATGTCTAAGATGGAATCACCGCGCACACAGCATGGCAACTATGGTTCATTGCGTAAGTCTTCATCTCTTCTCTACTAATTCATTAACATTTGTTAGACTAATTAGACTGAAGCCATTTGATGCTTACTCCATCTAGTGTTTGAATGACACAACATTCTAGAAAAGTATCATAACATTGTAATTTTCAAGGCAGGTTTCTACTGTTTTGCTGAAGGCCAGATTGTTTTGAGGACTGTGGTTGATGTGCGCCTTTGGGAGATTGCCAAAAGGTGCTATATAAAATGCTATATATACAATGCAATCAACATTGTGGTAAACGTGCTGTTACCTTACCTTTAGGCGGAAGTTAAAGAGGTCATTTGGGGCCTTTGCAGCATATACTTAGATTCTAAAGTAGTTTGTTCTCATACAGGAGCTATATAAATTTACAAATATAATGCAGTGGAATACCTGAGGTAACTTTCCTACATCTTTTTGCCTGATTCAAATGTGTGCTCAAGCAATCAGTGTTTTCCGATTACTGTGATAAATCCATTCTTTTTTAAAGGAATTTCTTTTGAGGCATGCCATGGTTTTTTTCATTGGTAAACTATCAGCAGTTTCTACTTCTGTGCATTTTGTGCACCAGTTCTTCATCAGATTTGTCTATAATAAGCTTCGGTTCAGTTCATGTCAAAACTTTACATCTGACAAAGCACATTGCTCTTTGTCTGTTCTTGTTGTCATCGACATGCGTCAAATGAATTGCTTCAACATTTAGAGTAGAACTGTGTCGATGGAGCTGTTAAAACCAGTTCTTGAACAGGACCTAAAACTGTTGAAGCACTAGCTGAGGAGCTCATAACTGAAAGAAACTTTTTAAAAGCCTAAGTGAATGTGTTTCTAAGACTGTGAATGTGCACTTCAAGTGCAGTATAATAGAGTAGTAGTCAGTATGTCAGTGACTGGAACGTGATGCTGTTCTAACATTTTTGTTGACTTGATGTTTGCAACCTATTATATGGGAGACAGGCTTAGGTAAGAGGACATCTTCATTTTCCAAACCCACTGAGCAACTGGCACGCAGTTGTGATGAAAAGACACTGAGCAGTGCAATGAAGTCGGGTGAGTGGCAGGAAGTCTGAGACTGTCACTGGCACGTGCTGCTTTGTTGAACCTCGTTTATCGTTGTGCTCGTAGTAATGTCTCTCTAGCTGAAGAAAAATTTGACACTGTTTGAGGAAAGAGTTGGTGAATTTAAAAGTATCTGTGTACATTGCTTGACTACTTCATCTTGATTTACATTTTATTTTATAACTGCGAACACCTGTTAAGTCTCAGCTGCTGGCTGTTTTTAAACCTCTAGCGCTCGTCACCTTTAGTAAATGTTGTGCACATAGTTTCTGGTGGATTTTTTCAGTCTTTTGCATTTCTTTCAAGTTGATTTACGTTCTCTGCTGGATTTTTGTGTGTTTTGCGTCGGCATTGATAATTTCTTGATAGTACCGTCTAGACCATTCAGCATACATGCCAGTAACTGTGAAAGTGGAACCTAAGCTATTTGGTGTATGTGTTGAGTAATTATTGCCATTTCAGTTGCATTCCAAACCATGTTAATGCAGGAAAGAATTATATATATATATACATATATACATACATATATATATATATACACATACACATACATATATATAGTTATATATATACATACATATATATATATACATACATATATATTAGAAATGCGAGTGTGTGCATGCTTGTGTGTACGTGTGTGTGTGTGTGTGTGTTTGTGTGCGTGTGTTTATAAATATTTGTTTATTTGATAGTCTTAGTTTATTGTTACTGTGAAATCATGTTATTGTTAATTAAGTACTAGTTATGGATGTCCTAATGCATATATGCTGTTTTATACTTATTATATATATATATACATATATTTATACTTATATATATATACATACACACATATATATATATATATATATATATGATTTATTTTTATGCATACTACATGATTTATATATATATATATATATATATATATATATATATATATATATATATATATATATATATATATATATATATATATATATATATATATATAGGAAAGTCTGCAGTCCCAATCGTCAGTCTGGTATGATGCTGCGCTTGATATACAATCTCACGAGAATAGCAAGACTCGTGAAGTCAGTTTAAATGCTTCTTTCTCTTATCTTGTTTATTCTTTCCTTTTCGTCGTTGTTCTGTTTGTTTCGCTTTTTATAAACTCGCCTGACACATGCTGTGCATTTGCACTGACGCCCAGATGGCTGGCAGCGGAATTCCTCAGGCTTTGTATCTAAGGGACAATAGAGTAAGAGTGATTGTGGGACATTATTATTATTGTTTAGAGTGCTTGCCTTGTAATGTGGAGAGTACAGGTTTGAGGCTCCCTGAGATGGTTATTCTGTAGAGACCTTGAAGAAGTCCCTCACTCACTCACTCAGCACCATCGATTGATACCTAGGCAGTGGGCATTAAATAGTTGTGTTTAATAAATGTGTAATAACAATAATAAGAGTGTATGGAGAACTGTCAGCATGAACATTAGAATACAGTCAACTTTAGAAATGTGAGTGTGTGTGCATGCTTTTGTGTACATGTGTGTGTGTGTGTGTGTGTGTGTGTTGTGTTTGTGTGTATGTTTATAAATATTTGTTTATTTGATAGTCTTATTTTATTGTTACTGTGAAATCATGTTATTGTTAATTAAGTACTAGTTATGGATGTACTAATGCAAATATGCTGTTTCATAGTTATTAAACTGAGGAAACGTTCAGCAGTTATGATTAATTTCAATGTGCAAGTGTATGTAGAGTGATTAAGACAGCAAAGTCTGCCAGTTAGTGACATTTAACATGACTCTTAAACTAGTGCAGTATAGACATATTAAGTTTCCATCAGAGAAAGGATTTCAAACTGTACTTTTATCAGAAATGGATCACTGAAAATTTAAAAAAACAGAGATCATGAGGCAGGCTCTTCACTATTTAGATTTTTTATGTTGGGGCTTGCTTTTCACCCTTTAACCGTTCTTCATTCTTTCTGACTTCTTGGGTCTCAAGTGAGTCTATTGGATATAGTAACACCCACTGAATGATGATGATTCTATAACAGTTTCCAGCTTAGAATAGATAGAAGACCAAACAGATTTTACTGCCAGACGGTGCATAGTTTAAGTGTATGTTAAACGAAATCTATCGCTGAACCAATCAACACATTTTTGCTGTTCTACTGATTTCAGCTCGACCAAGGAAAACATCTCTGACTGGAGGATTGGCCACTGCTCCTCTTCAAACTGCATCCTCCACTGATCGCAGTCGGTCACGCTCCCGAGTCGGCGTTTCACAGTCACAGCGTAAGTTCTATTATGTGCAGCTGAAACACATGGAATTGAATTTCTTAATTAATTGAATTAAATTTCATAATTGAATTGAATTAAATTTCATAATTGAATTGAATTGAATTTCACAATTAATTGAATAAATTGATTTGAATTTCATAGTTAAAGTGTCAGTTCAGATACCAGTGCAATCATTATCTTGATAAATTTCTTTCAGCAGATTATAGGTCCAGTCAATTAATTCACTGGTTTTATGTAGTATGCATAAAAATAAATCTTGTGTACAACATAGATGAATAATATAAAGGCTATATGAGGCTGTATTAGGCTATATTAGGGCTATTGTGCTGAATGCAAGTTTTGATTTGAAATGGAATCAAAGTTGACAATTCGAGATTGACAGATAATTAGTGATTTACATGTTTTTTCTATGATTGCTTGGCTATGGTTGTCTGAATAATTTGTGGAATGGAAAGAAGAAAATTTTATAGAGATGCTGTCGAGGAGATTGATCATTTCTTCTTACGTACGTGATATAAAGTAAAAAGCTTCCCGTAAAATTTGTTGCTAGATATTTCTTTAAAATAATTTCTAGGCATTACTGAGGTTTTGCTTGAGTTACTGCTATGCACGCTGTAAATAACCTTATTTAATTACTGTTGATAAAGATGGCTTTTTATATCTTATCCAGCTGGCAGCCGATCAAACTCTCCAGCTGCCCGGCTTAGTTACATAACTCACATTCAGCCTGACGTTGTTCCATCGACACATGGTCCCAGCAGTCGGGGTAAACCCAAAACAGGAATTGCCAAGAGTCAAGGAAACAGCCGTGAAGGAAGTCCAACCCGAGTCTATGGTACAGAAACATGACTATCTGCAGTGTCTGCATTATTTCATTCATTCATTCATTCATTCATTCAATCAAAGCATTTATATAGCACCTATCCAAGATAATTACTCAGAGGTGCTTCCGGCCCAACCTCGGCGGAAAAGAACAGTTTTCAAGTTTCAGAATCCCTATATAAGACAAGACGCAGATCCAAATGGAGGCCATTCCAGGTTGATTGAAATGGAGGCCATTCCAGGTGGATCCAAATGGAGGCCATTCCAGGTGGATACAAGTGGAGGCCATTCCAGGTAGATCCAGGTGGAGACCATTCCATTCAAACGGAGGCCATTCCAAATGGATTGAAATGGAGGCCATACAGGTGGATTGAAATGGAGGCCATTCCAGGTGGATCCAAATGGAGGCGACTCCAGGTGGATTCAAACGGAGGCCATTCCAAATGGATTGAAATGGAGGCCATACAGGTGGATTGAAATGGAGGCCATTCCAGGTGGATCCAATTGGAGGCCATTCTAGGTGGATCTTAATGGAGGCCATTACAGGTGGATCCAAATGGAGGCCATTCCAGGTAGATCCAAGTGGAGGCCATTCCAGGTGGATCCAAATGGAGGCCATTCCAGCTTTATTCAAACGGAGGCCATTCCAGGTGGATTGAAATGGAGGCCATTCCTGATGGATCCAAATGGAGGCCATTCCAGGTGGCTGTTGCAGCCACTGAAAAAGCATTTTCAGTTGATTAAGTGCTCAGAAAGGATTGATAGAATTCCTGCTGTGGGTCATTTGGTTGAGTTTCTGTAATATACAATCTAGCAATGGTATTAAACTGTGTACATCTAAGAAGAGTCAGAATCATCTTACCAAGGCTGTGACAAAACCATTTTACTACAGGGATGTTGCTTCATCTTAGGGAGCACCTCAGTCTTATCCATCCATGGCCGCAGATTCCTTCATTTTGCTGCTCAAGGTGACCTGGTTGTCGTGCAGGCTTTAACAATGTCCACAGTGCAGCATAGAGTCTTTGCTGTGGTTAGTCCATGTGTTTGAAATAGCTTGCGTGGCATCCTATGGCATGAGCTTTGAGGTCCATGGTCTTTTTTGCCTCTAGTTTGTTTGCACTTGGAATCCATTTTGGTCAGTCTTAGTTGTGTTGTCAGGTGAGAAACGCTTATGGTGAGTTTTTGTTGAAGAGGAGTTATAATAAATGTATTATTACAGTTATGCTGATGCCGAATTTTTTAATCAATACTTTATCTGCTTTGTCACCATTTTCCGTCACTACGGGTATTAACTATGGTTCAGTCGATATATGCTTGATGTACATTTGTGTGTAAGTGCTGAGAATTTTGTAGTACCTTCTTGGAGTTGCTGAAGCATGGCTGTCTTATGGATCTAGACAGTTGTGACTTACATTTCATTCATTGACTCATTCATTGACTCATTCATTTACTCACTCATTCATTCACTCGTTTCATCAGAGCAGTTTTATTGTGCCCCTCTGAGATACCTAGTACCTACGGTGCTCAGAGGTGTTCCCAACCACAGCGAATGAAGACAGTTTTCAAGTTCTTCTGTCTGCTTTATTATTAATAGTCCGTAAACAATTGTCTTGTGGCTTGCTTAGGTCGTGAAAGACGGTTCAGTGGGCATTCGGGTGTGACCCCAAAACAGAGGAGCCGTGCCACAGGGTCACAGCGAGTCTTGCTTCAAGGAGAAGATGGTGAAACTGCTGTGGCTGATGCCCTTGTATGTTGATTCTCACTTCTATCAATTTAAGACTAGAAGCAACAATTTCCAGTATTTGAACCCCAGCAATTTCAAAGTCATTCCAATTAATTAATTCCAGTTGTTTACAGATCATTTCTGTCATTAATTTTTTTAATTTGACAAACCATGTAAGTGAACTCTAAATTTCATTCCTGGTAATTTTTCTTATTAATTATTTTACTGCTGTGAATAGAGGTAAATGGTGGTTACGGTTGTTGGAGCATTCTTTTGCATTCTTTGTACCTGTGAGTCATTTGGTTGACCTGTTTAGCATCGACCTAAGGCCAAAGGGTCAAGTGATACCTTTGACAGCGATGACGCAGCCAGTGAAACATCCAGTACCTGTTCTGACAGCAGTTACTGGGCATGTGGACGCCAACTGACCGAGGTCAGTTTATTGTTTAAACTCACTCTTACTGTGTTAAGAGTAGCAGGTAAGTTAGTGGTCTTCAAGTGGAAGCAAGTTCAGCTGAGTCACATACACGAAGAAGCAGAGCAGTCATTTAACACTTTAACGACAAACGTGTACTAAAATGTATGGGAAACTAATTCCTCTTGTCGTTAAACGGCTGAGCTAACTCGGCTGATTTACAAATATGACATCACCAATCTAACAAGATAACGTCAATTCCATAAGACAGCCAGATAATGTGGTTTAAAATAAAATGATAGTATATAAATTTCTGGACTGGTGAGGATTTGCTTGTGTTGGACTCTGTAAAATAGTTGTACCGTTGTTCAGTGTACTAGTTTGTTATTTAGTCCTCCAGATACACCATTGTGCAATACAGTTATGCGATACATCATGCGAAGTCAGGTTGAGAGTGGCTCTGAGTAATTCCTCTGGAAGAGGCACTGCACAAATTTGCAATTACAGTTACCATATTATTTAAAATTGTATAATTGTAAGGTTGTATAATTTTAAATGGCTTAATAATGATGACAACAGTATTGATGATGTTGGTGGCAAGATTGATGAGGATGATAACGTAATCATTAATACTTTAACACTTTAACAACAAGTGTGTGCTAACAGTGACTGGGAAACCAATGCAGCTCATCATTAAAGTATCAAGGAACAATAATTTTGATGTTACTAAATTGTTTTACAGGATATGTCAGAAATCATTAGTTGCCTGTCGAGTGGTGCCTGGGGTGATCGTCGAGATGGGTTGATGGCTCTTCAGAATCTCCTGAATAACAGTCGAACATTAACGTATGTCGTCTTTGTCTTAATTAAATAATTAAGTTAATGTTAAGGTGTTAAAGTATTAATAATAATTATAATTTCTGTTTTGTGCTGCTAGTGTGGTTGGTTGTTCCAGGGTCTTGGCACCTTGCTTTTAGATAGACTTAATTAACTGGACTTTAATTTTACTTTATCGTGTCATTATCAGTGACCATTGGTTTTATGCATAGAGACTCCTATTAAAGGTTTCAGTTATTGCTCAAGTTATTATTTTAAGCAGTCTTAACTTGTATTGAACAGTCTGATGAATAGTCCAGTTAAACTGTTCAATTCAGTTGTATTTAAATGGTACTCTAGATGGTTGGAAAAATCTTTGCCAGGCAGTTTTATTCTTCTATATTTTATCTTGGCACTTTTCTAGGCGTTCTGAACTGAAGAAAGTGACCGACATTTTTTCTCGCATGTTCCACGACCCACATGGGAAAGTGTTTAGTGTTTTCATGGAGACCCTGGTCGACTTGGTCGCTATTCACCATGACGACCTGATAGATTGGTTGTACATTTTGCTGACAAGGCTGCTTAGCAAAACCGGAGCAGATCTCTTGGCTTCTGTTCAGGCAAAAGTGCAAAAAGCCCTTGAGGTTGTAAGGTGAGTCCATTTACTTATATTTATTCACCATTTCAGATATATGGTAAGTAAGTAAGTATATTCTTTATTTTTACCGGCTGCAAGACGCATTCCGGTGTACATACAACATATAAACAACTGTTATCAAGCCAATATGAATAGAGCATTCTACATATAAAAGTTTTTTTTCATGTTCTTATGCCTGCAAAGTTAGTAAACTTTATGTTCATTAAGTAACAAGGTTATGCAAAGGTCGGAGCAAAAATCACTCTGTTGAGACTGAGGTGCAAAAGTCATTTGAGAACGCAACTGGATCATGCAGCAATCGCCTTGTTGCTGTTTCGAACAAAATGTACCTACACTGGCAATGGAAGCACTGAAGCAGTAGAAGGCTGCTATATAGGCCTCTGGTTACACAACAGAATTATTTATCTAGCATGTTTGGATCCAAGACTGTAAATGAATTTGCGCTTATATTCCATGGCTCTTCTGCAGTCGTGGAATCATCTGCTGGTTTTAGCTGCACCAGTTTTGTAGGCCAACATAATGCTTCTGGCACCTTCTGCCTCAGACTGGAATCATGATTTTTTCGATTGCACTGAGATATTTTCCGGATGTATGTTTTGGATAGTGTAGTATTGCAGTTATGCTCTGGATTCCATTAGCTTTTTTATCCTTGGTCATTATCTGTGTCTGTCTGATTTTTATAGCTGGTGATTTTTAAATTGTATCGTATCGTATCGTATTTGGAGATTTGTATAGCACCGCTCACAGCTGAGGCCACTCAACAGCGCTCCAAGTGCAAATGCTTCGAGAGAAGAAAAAGGTTTTAAGCACAGCAAGGGATGTAGGAAGAGATCCAGAAAGTAAGATTACCTGTAAAGAGGAAGGAAGGGCATTCCACAGGGAGGGCCCTATATTGGCAAAAGATCTAGTTTGAGCTAGAGTGGTTACATTATATATGATTTTCAGTGTTGATTTAGCCTACATGATTAAGTTATGAACCTAATGCATTTAATTGATTTTATCATTGCTTGCTCTGATTTGTGACTTTCAGAAGTACATTTCCTAGCAGTAACCAGTTTGTGTTGCTTTCAAAGTTCTTAATTGATCAGACTCAATCTCCAAATTTGAAAGTGAGTTTATCCAAAGTATCATATCTGTCTAATGTCATTTACTTTTAACCTTCTGGTATATAAATTATATAAAATTATATTAGCTGTTCTCTGCTTAAACATTCTGCTTAATATGACAATCAGTCATACTAAATGAAATTGCTTCATTAATTTTTCCTTGATTGAACACGGTTAATAAGCATTTTTTTCTTTTTTTGAAGCAACATACAGCAAAGTTTATGAATGAGATTTGAAGATAGTGAAAAATAAGGCAGATGGGTTAGCACAGTAGATAATGTCGACAGTTAGTTTTGATGGATAAAATCACCTAATCTATATCGTAAAGCAATGCTTGAAAATTACATTGACCATGACTATCTTTGCTGTCACTGCAGCCTTCTGAATAAATGGCAAAACCTTGGTTTTCTTTTGTGCTGTGATCTCAGATGAAGGTATTGTTAAACAGCAACCTGTATGGGCTTCATTTCCAACCTGTTTTCAGCCCTTCATTTCTGTTCTTGTGGTTTATAGCTGTTTCTGTGTTTCTGTAGTTAAATTATTACACTAATTCTTACTTTAAGTGAGTGAATGCGTAAGGTTGTTCATGATTAATATGTCCCTTCTTCATTTAGTCATTTTGTTGCATGCTTGTTAAATGTTGTTTGCATTAGTAAGGCAGGGACACAATTAAGCATGAACATTTGAATATATATGTGTGTCTTATTTGTTAAATGATGGATCTCTTGTGTTCAGGCATTTCTATTTGGTTTTAATAACAACTGATCATTGTGTCTTCACTGCTATGTGGCTTTAAGCAGGAGTTGTGATAGTGGAAATGTTGTTACACTGTGTAGGCTGTCATTTGATAGCAAGACAGTGGACAATTGCTCTCATGAGCTGTGTGCAAGAGAGAGGCTCTTATAGGGGCATTAGACATGTTTTAAGTTCATTATTCTATTATTGCTGTATAATTTTTTTGCATTTCACTACATATGCAATTACGCATTCTTGTTAGGAATTAGTGTATGACCCAATTATACAGTCAGTGACCTGTTTCTGTTTAAGTATGTTATATTTCATGTCATCCTGGTATAATTCATTTCATGTCATCAGTAGGCATCTTATTCACTGATTAACCTAAATGGGTTAGTGGTGGATACTTTGTGTCAAGATTGCTGTTGACACTTTTGCTTGAAGTGAAGTATCTGATGATGTTATGTTCCTGGCAAAAATCAGAAGGCACTATGGTATCAGTTGCAGTGTTGTCATGTGATGGTTGTAAAATTGCGATATAAATGTCTGGTGGATGACAGAGTGGAGTTGTTAGTGTGGCCGGATGAACATGAATTTTCTTTAGTCGGAGTAGTTACCTTCTAAGTTGAGTGATGGTGCTGATAAGGTTTGATGGAGTGTCAATGTCTAGTTTCCTCGCGCTTTCTGCACTGGAACGCTAATAACAGGTGCCTGATCTGAATGTTACAGGTGAAGGTGTCGATGTTGATGTATCTCCATGGTCTCATTCAGTTAATGAAACCGTCTGACTTTTCCAACACAAGCGACATCCGTTTGGCCGTTTCGCGTATCATCACCTGGACAACAGAACCCAAAAGCGTTGAAGTCCGCAAAGTACTTGGACTTCCTTGTTGCTCTCTTCAGTCAAATCTTGTGCCTGTCATGTAATGCAAAATGAACAGCGTTCCTACATATGAGAAACTGAAGATCTCAGCTGTGTTGTACTCCACTACTAATGCCTCTGAGTAGATTCCTTGAAGGGGTGCTATATAAATCCGATTGATAGATAGACTAACAGTGCCTCTTCTTAACAATCCATCAGTGGTTAAGAGTCTGGTGCATTTTATATCCTAAGAAAACTTCTATTTTACCACTGAAATAAATATACAGATTGACTATTGATTGCTGCTCCATAAAAATAACATGTGTCGAAGTTTGGAGGGTCAGCCTGGTCTAAATCCAAGTTGGACGAGATTCATTGCCAAACTGATGGCATCTTGATACAGACTCAGTGTGACAAGGGTACTTTGTAGTGACAAAGTTTAAGTGCTTTTAAATTTCTAATATACCAGTCTGATAGTATTTTGATAAACAAATTGCTTCTAATATAAATATGTAAATAGTTTACATATTTAAAGCGTGGTTATTGTGAGGGTTATGTCAAAGATAGTGTAGCCAGCAGTGATGATGGCTATGGGAAATAGCATTCAGATTCTTAATCATGACGCTTGATGGATTGCTGTGTCTTGCTGTGTCTTGCTCTTCTAGGCAGCCCAGGCTGTCCTTATTGCCTTGTACAACCTCAACACTCCAGAGTTCTCTGTCATGCTGTCAGTCCTCCCAAAAACCTTCCAAGTAAGATGAAAACGATTTTAACAATTAATTTATTCCTTCATTCATTCAGAACTTTTATTAATTTTGGCTCTGAAATAGTTAATTGCAGTTTCAAAGTTTTTGTGTAACCAATATTGATTCACCAGTGTTTTATAGATAATTATTTTATGTTTATTGCTGATTTGTGCTTAACATTTGCCTGATGAACAGTTAGCACTGTGGTGAATGTAAGAGGTGACCATTTGATTGTAACTAAGGCTGATACGTGATTTTGTTTCAGGGGCCTTGAATATCTAAACACAGTGGACAGACTATATTGAATATCTGTAGAACTAAATGTTTTCTCTTTTTTATCTACGTTTGTCTAATTCAACACTTTTGTTTTATTAATTGAAGGCAACTTGTTTAGTATCCTTGATGCATGAGTAGATATATCTCATTTGTTGATTTCTTTACCTCTGAGAACGTTCAGTATTTAAACTAAGTAGTAATATGTAATTACCTAATATCATTTGACAATGTGCTATTTAGACATGACTACTTTCAATATTTGGTGTACCTGTGCTCTAAGGACTGTTCCAAATGTTCTCTGTGGTTGGCTATGTTGCACAGGAGGGTGCAAATCGTATACTTCAGAATCGCCTCAGAGGATCCGGGCAAGATGGAGAAAATGTCACGCCTCAGCGAGGTGTCCCCAGTTCTGTCACACCCTCATCAGCATCGTTTCGATATAAGATGTCAGCCGCTGGAAGGTACATACTAGTATTAGTACATTTCCACTAAAACTTCTGTGCGTCACACCAGTCGTTGACCTTTGTTACACCTGTGTTTGAAAACAAACCAATTTCGATTAATTAATTCGGCTGTATTAAAACTAAAGTCAGTTTTAGGTCATAGTCCTGATCAGAATAAGTCAAGAGGTCAGTTTTGGATCGAATTTAAATCAAATTTAAATTTGTAACACTTCTGTTCTTTCCAATATATCCAGATTAGGTTCATTTGATGCCAATTTTTCTAACAAGGAAGTATGCATTGTTCAAATGCAGTATGGCTGTCAGCTGAACAGGAAATTCTGGACGCAAGTAGAAAATAGCTAATGTTTGTAAAAGATAACGGTCTTTTATTCATATGGATCATATGTGGAAGGTAAAGATGAATCATTTGTAGATAGGCTAACTCAGACTTTTTTGTTGCAACATGTCATTTTCAGTGGTTCAATGGTTGATGTTATAGGTTGACGAGAGATGGCCTTGAGGGTGGTTCACTGAACACTGTAGACATCTATGACTCGATTCGCCAGACCACAAATGACATACACAAACTGATTAAGGATGACGCCCATGGGGATGCGCTGAATCGTGCTCATCCTTCTCTTCCTCCTCCTGCTTCCTCTGTCTTCCCATCAAGTGCCACTTCCCTGACCAGTCCACTTACTTCAGAGAGCCGAATTCCAACTTTCCTCCACAACTCAACTGGAAAGCCAAGAATCAAAGAGGAGCTGAACAGCTTTGATGATCAGCGATTCTTTAGCCCAAACTCTTACCTTGAACAGGTATCATATTAGCATAATTTCTTTGTAACGATGTTATTTGAAAGCATGCTGTTTATAACTGAATGAGTTTTGTTGCATTACTTTGATGTTCAGGTAAGTTGGTGTAAGTTAATCAGGGTTAAATTGCTACTAGGTTATACACTTGCATATGTCAGTTCCTTGGTTATAGCTAAACACTAGCAAAGATACTCTGAAGGTGTTGGAAAAATGTACAAAATAATGAGATTCATGTAACATGCTGTTCACATCCTACTATAGAACTTGTAAGCAGTGTGGACCTAAGGTTCAAGGATTATTTGGCTGAAACACAAACACAACCACAGCAGCCTAATGACAGGAAGTCTTTAACCTCACAACAAATATAATTATGTGTATATATATATATATATATATATATATATATATATGTATATATATATATATATATACATGTATAAGCACATTACTAACCTCGTGCAATGTTGTCACAGAGCATAAATTATTGCTACAGCAGTGGGTGATGCATAGGAAATTTTCAGGCTAATTGAGCACACCTCAGAGAGTATATTATAGAAGGTCACTATATTTAATTATCTAGATAATATATTGATGCATTGCCAGGTATTAGGAAACTGTGAGTTATATATATAATGCATGTGGATTTTTAAAGCAATTTTTTATAGCCTAACTGTAGAGCCAACTCATGTATGTGGTAATGAAATAGCCAATATTAGTGTAATTTATTTCACAGTTTAAGCATGAATGTTAACATCAATACAATACAAAGGTTTGGAAATTATCAGTGCCTATAATTTGCTGTTTTACATGTGTCACTTGTATTGTATTGACGTTATAATTTGTAAAACAGCAAATTATAGGCACTGATAATTTCCAAACTTTACTGAATGTACTGTAGGTGACTATTAGTGAGGTTTGAAAAGTCTTGGCAGTTAATATTTGCTGTTTTACATGTATCACTTGTGTTGCTGTTAACAATGCCTCCTAAATACTTAAACTGCGAAGTTTTTTATTTACATTTAGTCAGGGACAATTAGTGTATTCTTGCCTGGGTGTTTTATAAAGTTTTGCATTCTGCATTTGTGCTCTAAACTGCTGTGGTGTTGTATGTAGGAACACTTTGCACTGAAGATGGAGAATCATTTGGGATCAGATGAAAGCTTTTTTAGTGAGGGTGAGTAAGAAAAACTGTGTGGAATAATGGAATATTACTATTTCTGGCTCGGTTTACTTGAATATGTGTAGTGAGTTTTCATGGATAGTGATGGCTTATAATACACACTTCTATATGTGTATGCATACATGTATGTGTGTAAGTGTGTACATAGGCGTAGCCACATTCCCTCCTCTTGAATTTAAGTCTGGCTACGTCCTTGAGTATGTATGTATATATGTATATGAGTATGTATACATGCATGTATGTGTGTGCTGTGCGTATATGTATATATGAATGTATGTATTTATCTCCACTTTTATATAGCACCTTTTAATAATCTCCCAGAGCTTTTGTTTTCGTTGTAATATATGCAAGAAAGCCTGTACAGCTTGAACATAGAAACATTTACTGTATCATTATTCTTTTTGTTATAATTTTCTCTATTATTAATTACATAATTTATATTAATATTAATTATTTATATTTTTCGAGATAGCTGAAAAACAGCTAGGTTTCAACAATTTTGAAATGAGACAAGGTAATCGACATAATTATATCTTACACTGTATAACGATGCTTTAAATATTTACAACAGATTGCTGTATACTCTGACCTAAGAGGTCATCTTAATTTCTTGTGGTTTCTAGAAATAAAGTCGGAGCAAGGAGATATGATACAAGATATATTGGTTGAGTTGTCCAATCACAACGAGAGGTATGTCTGCTGATATCGTCGACAGATATCTAACTTTTTTACGTGCGTGTTTGTGATGGTGTTCATTGAGTAATCTTTGCAAATTTCCCAGTGTAAGCCACAGAACTAGACACTTTTCTTTACTCTGTGTAGTGTCCGATCTGATCTAATCTACCAGGTAACGGCTTTGCCATTATCCTGATGCTCAAAGCATCAGTTAATGGTTAAGTAAGAAACTTTCATGCAGCGCTTTGTAAACACTGCCTAAAAAGCTGGAAATTCTCTGAAAATTTCCAAGTGCATTATATTTCACTGTGGGTTTGCATTGCAGACATTGTCGACTTAACACTTCATCATCATTTTCATCACCTTATGCATTGTTATCATCATCATCAGCAGCTGTATTGCATCTTTGCCATGAGTCATCTCACAGAACTGTTGTGTCTGTTTGAATTGTTAGGGGGGAGGAGCGAAAGAGTGCTCTGTTGGTGCTGATGAAAAAGGCTCGTGAAGAGGACAGCAGTGTCTGGGACGAATATTTCAATGCCGTGCTGCTGATGTTGCTCGAAACACTGGGCGATAATGATGTATGTTTACATTCAGTTGCGGTTTCATGTTTGGGAGAAGTCTGGTGTCGATGATCAGAGGTAAAGGGAACAGAAGTGAAAGGGGCAAATGTCAGATATGGGGCTACAGTACAGATCTTCCCAGCTGACTTAGTTTTAAGAGCATTGAAAGTGATTCTTTACAGTTTGCACTTCAAGTCAACTGTGTGGTTGATTATTCAAAGGCTGCAGGATCAGCAGTAAATTGTCCTTTTACTCAATTTTTCTTCTAAATGAGCAGCGATTGGTGCTGTGGATGCAACACTGGCAAGAACAGTTAACAGATGTGGGGTTAGCCATAGACTCAGCACTGTTTTGCTTTCAATTTAAAAGCAGTATTCAGATGACTACTTTCTTGTACTTTTAAGTGAAATCACCAGTGAGTAATTTTATTGAATACTTTAAACTTTAACGACGAGAGTGTACTAAAAGCGACTGGGAACCAATGCAGCTCGTTGTTAAAGTGTTAAGGAACACTGCACCTTAATACTGGAGTAACCTTATTGCGTGTTCTAGGTTAGGAGTAACCTTTCTGCATGATTTGCTATTACTTCGTGTATTTCTGCATGATTTGCAATTGCTTTGTGTCTCTCGTGATTTCTGTTGTTAGACGGAAACAAAAAAGGTTGGCTCTTAGAGAGGCATCTAGATGAACACTTAACACACCTCTGCTGCGGGGATTTTCCCTAGGGTACAACCAGCTAATACAAATGGAAAGAATAAGTTTTGAGATGGCTTTGTTGATTGCTTTTACTTGCTGTATAACTGTGTATTGAGTGTAACTGGTAAAAGGTGCTTTATAAATTTTAATATACATTAATTTTGTTGTCTAGGGTCACATCCGTGCTCTGGCTTTGCGAGTTCTGGCTGAGTTTCTCCGTTGTATGCCAGATCGATTTCAAGATTATGTTGAACTGACGACTATGAGAACACTGGACGCACACAAAGATCCCATAAAAGAGGTCAGGTCAAGGGTCATTGTGGTCAGGTCAGGTCTCATAGTTGCAGCCCAGTAATAGTGCAGTAGCCTTTCTACGTACAGCATCCTTTGTTTGAATCCTTGTTGGATCATTCATTATAGGCACCGTAATCTGTTGTTATGAAGCCATGTAAATTAAAGTAGAAGGATGTCTTAACCATTGTTATGCTTTTGTCATGTTCTCGTTTACGCTCATTGGTCCAAGGATTAAACTTGGTTACAATTCTATGAAATTTAAGTTTTCTCTGCTGATGTCTTCAATTTTAAGGTACTTAAGGCTGGAACAAATGACTATTATTATTTCTGTATTTATGTAGCACCTCTATATAATGACTGCAACAATCAATGGTGCTGAGCAGTTGTATGTGAAGGACATGCTCAAGGTCCCTACTAAGTCAACTATCTCAGGAGAGACTCGAACCTGCAAGCAGTAGTAGTAATTGTATAAAAATTGTTCTTATGTTGCTCGTGTTGGTTCTAAGTGCTGTGATTTGACTGTGTACAGGTGACAAGAGCAGCTGAGGAATGCATTACACTGATGGCACGAATCGTACCCCCATCCCGTTGCCATGTGTTTCTAAAGCCACTGATCGAGTGCGAGGACTTTCCAGTCAATTTGGCTGCCATCAAGATGTTCACCCAGGTCATCGAAGAACATCAGAAGGATGACGTCATCGCTCTACTTCCCGACATGGCTCCGGGACTACTCAAAGTAAACATCTCCATTGCTCAGTTCGCTAAAACATAATCTCTTTCAGATTGTGTTCTTCCCTTAGGCTCTTAGGCTGTCCATGTGTGTACTGCACTTATTAAACTACTGGACTCTGACCAGATTGACCTCTGACCCTGGTCATGTACCACCTAAGAAACCAACAAATTATGTACCTTGACCTCGGTCTCATGATAGAGTGCTTACTCCACTTGACAATAACACGAGGAAACATTTCTTTGCAGAATGCTGCACTCATATTGATTCTGATGCTGTTTTTTAAACTTTTGTATTCTGCATTCTGTATTGTATTATATGATGCATGTAAACTGGAATGTGTATCTCTTGCAACCGGTCAAATAAAGAATATACTTACTTTACTTACTTACTGACTTCGGATTTTGGATTCATACATATGTGTGTTCATACTTACATGGATATATACTGATACATATTGATACATGCATACATATATACATGCGTAGATATGTGCCAGATATCCAATGCATTGGTAGCAATTTGATGCCGTACTGAATTTCTTTAGGGGTATGAGAACTCACAAAGCAGCGTTCGAAAGGCAAGTGTTGTCTGTCTGGTAGCCATCTATCTTTGCGTTGGTGAGGCACTGCGACCATTTCTACAGGATCTCCATGGAAGCAAGGTAAGATCTCTCGTCAGATCTAATCATTGCTGCCTAGCATTAGAGTACTGTTCAGCTTGAAAGAAAGCAGACACATTTGCATTGGAAAAGGCAGCCTGATCATTGTGCTTTTGTGGAGGAATGTGTTAACTACCACAGAATGAATGTAATGTAATTGGACATTTATATAGCGCCACTCAAAGGACAAATCAAATCAGAGGCGATCTCTGTGCTAGCCTATATGACGTTAAATGTCATTATGAATGAAAATATATTACAATGCACAGTAAGCTGGAAGAGTCGCCAGTGGCGGGCCCACCAACCAACGGATTTCCACCTACAGCCAACAGGTGGCATGGATGTTGGATGCATAAAAAATGCTTGTACTAGTATGCTTTTATGACTGCAGGGTTATCTAATGACTACTATAATCAGTGATCGCTTTAAGTGAAATTGTAATCAACATTCAATATCCATTGGTGATACCAGGTCGTATTCCCATAGGGTAGAGAATCAGAAAAACTTTTAATTCATTTTGTGCTGTTTTACGTTAAATTTGTGTATTGATAGGTTAAACTTCTGAACGTCTACATAAAGAAAGCTCTAGAAGAGAAAGGAGGAGGAGGAAGCAACAGCTGTGCCACGTCCAAGGCATCGTCACCAACGTCAATGGCTGATGCTTAATGAGAACTGTTCGTTACCCAGGATTAGCAACAATTCAGTCACCTACGACCTCAGTCATTGTCTAGATTAGTCACTTAATTATTACGCTTGGTCAGCTCGAGTTTTGTTCCTCTGCATTGTTGTCAGTCATCTTTCATGCGTGATTTCTTGTTCTTATATGAGAGAGAGAAGCTGTAGCCATTATTTATGTCTTTTTGTCAGTACATACTCATTGCCTTTATTCTGAGGTTTTGTTTTCACTGGATTTTGCAATTAATTTTAAAAGTTTACCAGGTAATCTGAATTCCTGGTGAGGTTCCAGCCATTGTTGCTTTCACATGGAAATCCTGCCTCTTTACATCTTTGTTGGTTGTATTGCCTGTCTGCCACTAAACGTTTTCTTCTGGTTCGTAAAATTTTCTTATTTCATGCTTTTATTCTCTTTCGTCATTCTTTATCTTTAAATATGTTTTTTGGAAGAATTCTGAGCAGACTTTTGTCTTTTGTCTGCTTATAATGGAAAATAAGAATTCTGAAGTCGTTGGTTTTGTTTAAGTATTGCATATTCCTGTAAGTGGCAGCTGTAATCAATGTTTTCTTTAAATTTTTGCCGAGTTACAAGCAGCGGTTAAATATTTAATGATTAAAGAAATTGTTTTACTGTTGATTTCCAATTGATATGGTTTACTTATTTATCCATGTTTGTGTACAGCCTTCAATCAGACTCTGATAGCCAAATAGGAATTTTATCCATTCACTTTAGTCCATGCTGTTTACAATTTAACGAGTGTGCACTAAAATGTATGGAAAACTAAGCCCTCTCGACGTTAAAGGGTTAAGCTTGGAAGGCGTGACAATAGCTGCAGCAAAACCTCTTTTTGCTTATCTTTATAAACACTCAGGTGAAAATTCAAATCCCAAACCTTACAGCAAAGTAAAGCTTCCTTGTCCCTTAGTGGAACATTGGGGAGGCGTTCATTCCAGCTTGTTGGTCCTTGAGACGGCAATGGATGAATCCGAACGTCCTGGTATATACAATATGCATATTCATATATTATATGCATATTCATATATAATATGCATATTCGTATATAATATGCATATTCATATATAATACGCACAGATCGAATGAAAAATGGACTGGTGAAATTGTAGTATTATTGTGTTTCGTTTGTGTAAACTTGTTTTCTTTTGTGTAAGTACTTGAATTGTTATGAGTTAATTTATTTTGTAAATTTAGTTTGATCTTGTGTTGAAGTTAATTACTACTGAAATTGTTTATTTATATCATATCAAGGCAGTCTACTTACTCAGCATTCTATGATTAACTTTGATAATTAGTTACTTATATTCATTTCTTGTTTATTTTGAAATTGATTTGCAACTGGTTTGTTTGAAAGTGATTTTTTAATAATGGAAATTGTATATGTACTAAAAATATTTGCATCAACTTGTCTGTAATGCTGAGTTGTGCTAAAGAGTTAACTAGGCAATGATGATAACAATTCATGATTAAATCGTTAAATATTTCAGTTGTCATAGTTTGCTCAGTAATTTTTCATAGTGTTGTTGTACATTTAACGTTTTGGCAACTGCCAAGCCAAAGAAATTACTAAACATTTACCCGATCAAGAGAACTTATTACATTTGTTTGTTTGCTGCTTATCATGTCATCCTTGTTTGTCTTTTGAATGTAGTATGGAACTCTCTAAACAGTAGTTAGTTCTTGTTTATCAGTTGGCACCTACCACCTGTTCCACCTGGGTCAGTCAGTCACCTGCTTTCTCAGTTCTGCTACCTCTTGCAAATACAGTCATACACATGCACAAACACATGCAGACCAAGAAATTTTTTATTTTAATGTCCAGCCTAATCTGAGCAATATTTATGTATGAATGTATGTATGTATATATATATATATATATGTATATATATATATATAAACGTTTTCTTGTTTAATATATATATATATATATATATATATATATATACATATATGTATATATGTATATATATATATTAAAGGAGTCTCCAGTTTGTACCCATACGTGTGTCACCTTGTCACCTTGTCACCTTGTGCTGTCAGCTCGTGGAGCTCTAGCGATCGTCCTGGTGAACACACTCCACCGTCTCCTATTCGATGACAAGTCTCTCAATTCCGCCAAATTCATGCCAGTTACATCTTGTATCTCATCCATCCATCTCCTCCTTGGGCGACCCAGTCTTCTCCTCCCCTCACCGCACGCCAGCATCATTTCCTTCTCCAGACCATCAGATCGCATAACATGTCCAAAGAACCTTAGCTTCATTCTTGTCGCAGTTTGTTTTAACGACTCTTCATTCTCATACGTGTGTGTATATAATATATACATGTAAATATATATTATATATTTACATACCGTATATAAATACTGTAAATATATATTATATACTCTACATTCAGGCAGTAGAATACATATATGTACATATATATATACACATGCTGTAGACTCCCTCCTTATTGTACTCTACATGATAGAACAAATGCTAATATAAAGCTGTTGGGGACATAATTCCCAAAATTAGTTCAGCAATAGAAATTACTTTATTGTAGTGTCGTTTTAATATTGTTCTTATTAGCACTTCTATAGTCAACGTTTATAGCAAGTTTCTGGTTTGGGATGGCTAGGGCGGTGTTGCTGTGGCTTATCGCTGCCCCTGCTTTTGAATTTAAGACTCCTTTTCCTGCTGAACTGTGTGCATCTTGTAAGTTTTGCTGTCATCATACATGTATTTGTGCTTAGGTCAAAAGGTCATGCATCTTCAAGATGAAGAGTATTGATTGTTAAACTGATTACAGTTGCACTACTAAGCATATAAACAGTTTGTATAAACTTAGCTTAACTTAGCTCTTTAAGAGCTGTGCTGCATATCAGCATGGCAGTAGAATACTATCAGGAACTCTACATTCTGGCAGTAGAATAGGCCTGCTATCAAGAACTCTACATTCTGACAGCAACATAGTGTTGCTGTGAACATTAGGGGAGGGGGATAGAGTAATGGTAACACTTATGGCCAGGAGAGCATTAGATCGTGGTTCGATACCGTAACCCCCTCTAGGGCGGCGCCTTGCATGGCTGCCAAACCGTGTGTTTAATTAAGATCTTGATTGTACTGTCATGTTTCAATGTAATCTTATTGTGTACTTGTCAGTTTGAATTAATAAAGAAGAAGATTATTATTATTATTATTATTATTATTATTATTATTTTTTGTTTTTTTTTTGTTTTTTGCCCCAAGGTACATATGATCCCTCGGGGACTTAGATATTAATTTGAAGGTATGTTATTCCTAGGAAATCAGGCCTCGTCCTCCGCTGAGTCATTGAATGTGCCACGGAATGCGATGGCATTATAACGTTGGATTATTATTATTATTATTATTATTATTATTATTATTATTATTATTATTATTATGATCAGTGCAATCATTGTCTTGTGCACACCAGACAAATAAAACTGTCTGCATTGTTCATTTACTTGTCTGGTTGCTTGAACTCGATGATGCTCTTGCATGATCTGATTTAAGTGCGAAGATGTAGAATGTTGTATGGTTTTCCAATTTTCAGGACAATGTGACTTTAGGTAACAATGGAACAGAGTTTTCTGAAGATTTCTGTCATTCTAGCCTAATTATCTGCAATTTATCTTTCAATTTTTATTTGATTCTGAAACAGTTTAATTAAAAATTATGCTTAATGTTTTTTACTCAATGTTTTGCATATTTCAAGCAGACATGATTTTTTTATTGTCTGATTTGTAGAAGGTAGCATATAGTTGGTAACATTTTAATACTGTTTTTAAATGTGTGTAGTTCGTATGAATACATGTGCTGTTGAGTAATGGAGCTACAATTGTGTTGCCTATAGGCGCTAGCTGTGTTTCTGTTTTAATCAGAACATTACTTTCAATACATTTTTCAGTTGTATACGACCATGGAAATAAATATTTAATAACTCCAATGCTTATTACAGTTTTGCTAAGTTATGACAGTTATAAATGTTGGTTCTCAGTCTGTTATTGATTACATCCAACAGTTTATACTATCAATCACAAAAATTAGATAAACCAAGATCTTAATAAAGTTAGTGTAGGCATATTAACTCAAATTTTAGGTTATATTTCCATCATCTGGGGGGTGTGATAGTCTAGGGGTAGCATGCTGGATTTTCCATTTGAAGGTTTGGGGGTTCAGATCCTGCCAGGGCAGAAATATGCTTTGAGCTTTCGGCTCCACTTGCCAACTCCGCTAAAGCTGAAAACTCACATATTTCTGTCGTGGCAGGATTTGAACCCCCAGCCTTCAAATGGACAATCCAGCATTCTACCTCTGCCTGCACTGATTGTACACTGTTAGTTAATTGGAAGATTAGGAGGCGAGAGGACTACCCGTATTTTCTTTCCCTCTGCATATCTGTTAAGTTCTTTTCATAAGGTATACAGTTTGAGGCCTGCTATTGTCTGTCGTAAATAGGTCAAATACAGGTCAGTCCTCGCTCTCTGCCAGGTTGTAGAATTAAGTTGAGGTAACTAATATCGTAAAACTTTCTGTTCAGTTTAATCTGATCCATAGCATGTGTTATGTTGAGGTAAATGATTCGTTACCTAACATGGGAAACCGGTTTCAAACTGCTGCTAAGTCAATAACGTCTGTATTCGTGGACATAAAAAATGCAATGAATTCATTCAATACAAATTACCGTCTCATGGCTTGAGGTTAAAAATGCGCTTACCAACGACGGAATTAGAAAATCATAGTTTCAGGCAGAAATGTGTGTATCGAGACACAAACGCATGGCTGTAGAAAGGAAAGCATGGTTTGAGATGATGCTCAGGCAAAATGGGAGGTTTTAAGGCAGATACTCAGCAGGATACAGAAAATGTAACTGAAGGCATAAATAATGACTGGACAGTAATTAGTTAAGGGATGGAAGTATGCAAAGAAACGAGCCTTCTCAGTCGTATTTTCAGCGAAATTTTCTACCTATAAGTAATTTCGTAATCTCTTTTAGAAAACCAGTTAAATCTACGTGATCTAAAGCAGGGACAATTTTTAAAGAAGTATTTAAACAATGGTTTAACACAATAATCAATTTCTTATACTTACATCTATAATAATGCTCAAGCTTGAAAACAATCGAGCGCATGTTCTGCAATAGCGCTATATAAGTTCATTTTGTGGGTGATGTAAGCGACCCGAGCGATCAATAAACAACAACAAATGAACAGCTGAGACAAAGAGAAACGCGCACACGCACACGGGTTGCATAGATTTTCGGTCATCGGGAAAAATGACCCTTTCGGGCGAGTACACGCTGGCAGCCCTAAACAACGAGAAGATAATAGAGGCCCTCGATCTGCAGAGAAACGAAACACGATTTTGCGACGTCGTCTTAAGAGCAGAGAATGAAGTCTTTCCAGTGCATAGGTGCGTGTTGGCAGCTGCGTCGCAGTATTTCGCAAGTATGTTCGAAGAATACCATTTTGCCGAAAGCCGTGACAAAGAGGTGGAACTGCATTCCATCAACCCAAAAGCCCTGCGTTCGATTCTCAACGCCATATATACCGGTATCCTAAAGCTGGACACCGATATCATGTACAGCGTTCTTTCGGGAGCTGATCATTTCCTCATGACGGAGGTATTATTTCTTTGTCAAATTTAACTTACTGGGTCTCTGAAACGTTTTGTGCGCTTTTATCGGAATGGGGAATTTTGATATTGAACAATTCCTAAGGATGGTTATTGGTGCAAATAGTAGAATCCTGGTAGCTGCTTTGTTTCGGCGAAGGCGGGAATAAATTTGGTACGAACAAAGAGTTTACGATTAGCATTGTTAGGTCATTGTCCGGCCCTAGTAGGTCAAGGAAGATCAGATGCGAGAGGCAACTGTGCGAAGCTATTGGGAAGCTAAAATGAATTTAGTACTGAGGATTGAGGAAACTTAGATCAAGGCCTATTCTAATGAAAACATGAAGAACTTAGGGGATTCATGTTGGTGGAGAGTGTAAAAGACAAAGAGAAGACTTCCTCAGAGGAAGGGTAGGCTCATGGTTGCAAGAGCAGCAGCATCTGCCGTTTGTGTGAGACCTGTTGATGCTGGGCCTTAATACTTGGCCTTAATAAAATGACGCAATACATTATCTAAGTCAGAATAAGTTGTTAGGTGTGAAAACACTAGGCTTTTTACATGCACGTTTGTGATGATGTTCATTGAATAATCTTTGCAATTTCCCAGCCTAAGCCACAGAACTAGACATTTCGTCTTTACTCTAGCGAGTGTCTGATCTGATCTAATCTACCAGGTAATGGCTTCTATATTGCCATTATCCTAATGCTCAAAGCATCAGTTGATGGTCAGGTAAGACATTATCATGTGAATTTAAATGGCTTCTTATTTGAGTCTTTAAGTCTTTTATTTCCATTCATATAATTTTGCTGTTTTGAAGAATCATATATTTATTGCAGTTTATTTGGTTAATGGATTTATATCAATTTGTGATTGCCTCTTGCATTCCTAGGTAGCTTCATTGGATAGAGAGTAGGCTGCATCCTATGCGCCTCTGTGTGAGAGAGCATGTGGATTGCGGTTCACCTCCTGATGCTGGCTTATTTAAGAGATTTAAATCTCGGGCTGGCATGGTCCATACACTACACGGGGACTTTAAATGGTTTGGCACCATTCAAACACGCAGTGGTGGTGAAGGATATCGCCCGATGAATTCATTGAAAAATGAGCAGGGTTGAGGCCATACGGTCGCTTTGTAAAATAATGTACATTTACATTCAATAGTAACGTTGACTGCATCATGCATGCATTAATAAAAATAAAAATTCTGCTTAATGATAAATTAATATTTTAATAGCAATAAAATACTATGTGATTGTGCACAGAAACATGTTTATTATAAGAAAATACAGAACGAATAAGTGGCATAGCTATCATTTGTGCAGGGGGTGCAAGCACCCGGGTCCACGACCTCCAGGGGCCCACAGAGACACCAGACAATTTTTTTATAACCACAGTTGAAAGTTTCTTTTTACAATTAATGTAATTCATATTCCTGCTTATTTGGTGACAGATCTAGTAGTTGTGATGTTTGAATGTTTCAACAGTTGACACACTTGCATTACTTCCTTACTGCACTGCTTTAACATAGGCAGCTGCCAGCCACCATACTAAACTCCTTTTACCTTGTTTTTTACATCTTAAGTTGTGACGGTCACATTGCCTAATGATGTCAGAGTTTATATGAGTGGTAATAAAGAATGTTAGCAATACCGTTTTAAGCTGAATTAGCAAAATAAAAACCTTATGCTGTTATGCATAAAATAATTCAAATTAGCAGACTGCTGAAGTTTGAGCTGTTTTGTATGAAATTTAAATTCGACTGAGAAATAACTGAAATCATAACATTGCAATTTATCCGTCTCATTCATTCAGCATTCATGTTTATTCTGCGAGTGAGTTGTATTGCATGCTTAAATATCAAATGTCATTGTTTGGTTTTTGTAGGCTGTGCACAAACAGCAGTAGTACTGGTAGGCCTACAGTGAATTAGTGAACGGAATAACTAATTTTGGTTCTTGATTGTTGATTTATCTGTATAATAGTGAAATAGTATGCAATTTTATGACTGTGACCTAAGACCTTGATTTAAACATTAGGCCTAGGTGGCAGATGGCATAAACATGAGTCCATGACCAATGACCATACTAGTAAGGATCCAAAGCTACAGGTCTTGCAAGGCCAAACAGGGGCCAATGCGGGACTCCCTTCACCCAGGCCCATGAAAAGCTAGCTATGCCACTGAGAAGTTGATTAATATGTATAAATGTTAGTACCGATAGGAATAAAATACTGTGGTTATTGTGTGCGCTTGGTGCATTGCAGTCTGTAAAATTGTCTCCATGGGCGTTCAGAGGGGAAGGGCTAGGTGGGCATTTGCCCCCATGGATTTTGTAAATATTTTACAAAAATTAAATCTTTTGATTATTTTGATTATTGCAACAGTCCCAACACGATTTGCAATGCAAAACAACACTTAATTATTTAGGTAAAGTCCTTGACCATTATTTATTTTTAAAGTTGTCACATGTTCTGTGTTCATGAAAAGCTATTCAATGCAAAAACGTCATTTTGCCCCATACAAATATTCCCCCCCTCCTACAAAAATTCCTGCAAACGCCCATGACTGTCTCCTTATAACTTTCTTTTCTTACATAATGAATTCTGATATGAAGTGGTTGGTAAATAGATCAATTTAGTTTAGCTTTTAAGATGACCTATTCTAACTTCTTCATTATAACATGACCTTGTTAACAGGTGGTTATTGGTTAGTCTCCCATAGACCGTGCTGTAATGAATTTCCAATGTACTAGTGTGGATGGTGCTGTGGATGTGGTGCTGGCAAATGAAGTGATGTTGGGCAATGTCAGGCCAGTTAACAGCCTACTAGGATGGGTGACCATTGTCCATGGATAACCAGGCTATTTGGAGCAACTGCCAGCTTCTGGAGTTTGTAAATGCTTTGGTCATGTTTATGTATCATTCAAAAGGCAGTGAAATATACTCAAACCTCAGATCATGCTACTGAGTAGTTTCGATCATGCCAGTCTGTAAACTCGCCGTGCCTTATGCATTTCTCCTCTGGTTGTAACTCTCATTATTTATTAACCAGGTGGCTTGGCAGCATGGAAAAACATTTGTAATGCATTTCTTTTTTTACAGTTGTGGTCTTCATGTATAAGAAATTCTCTTAATTAAGCTGAAAATGTAACATAAATAGTGTTACTAGGACACCCATTTTTCACACATATCCTACTGCCATATACTCACATAATTGGCAACCATAAAAGAGAGACTTCATGGCTGGTTAGCATAGTGATGGCAGGGCTCCTTTGATTCTTTCTGTTACCTAAGCCCAGCTGATGTCTGGGCCTGCTGTGGGAAATGGATATAGGGAGTGAAGAAGCCAGTCCAAAGCCTGCCACCTGCTGACAGGTTTTCAATGTCTAGTGAGCAATAATGGAGAAAAGTACTTTATAGCGAACTAGACGAAGAAAGACCAGAGGAGAACTATTGAATTTTAGTTTGCATTATATGTGCCAGACGTGTTGTCTTGAAGGGCACATTTGCATTATTGACCTTTGCATAACAGCTTCTAGAGAAGAATAATGTCTGCAAGCTGCACTTCTGCGTCTTGTTTTGTGATTGCTGCATTCAGAGTGAAAGAGTTTTGCAAAAAGGTTTCGGGCGATAAAAGCGTCTATGTTGAATACGCGAGTGACGCCCGTTGCTGTCAGCAGACTCGCCTGAATGCTGCTTTGTCATGACTGAAAGACGAGTGGACAGCTTAAGAGATCACACCTGATGAATTATTTTGGCCCCATTGTTGTCACCCCTCCAGTCCCAGTTTAGGGCCTACGGTGCAAAGCCATTTGGATGAAAGTACTTGAAAGGGTTCACTTGCGTTTGATTTCAGGCTGTGGTTTTAATGAAGATCTTATGTGGTATTGATTGGACTTCTTTCATGATTGCTTCTGCTGAAGCCATTTTTAGGTGATGTGCACTCCTGCAAGGTTACCGAGTTTAGCGGTTGGGCATAAGAGGTAATGAAAGGACGGTCTGTTGTTATTTCTTGAATTCGGTATTTATGTTGTATTTATGTTGATCTAATGACAAGCATCTGTTTATCGCAGTTCAAGGAATTGTGTCTTGCTCCAGGTTTTCACACAGTGACTTCATATTAAAAGGTACTCAACCAGCAGGTAATGTGTCTCAAAAAGAAGGGCACTTGATCATATAAACTGTTCCAGCATTAAACATATAAAAGATTATTGGCCTTGGAACACCTCTAAGTAAATGTCTTAAGAGTGCAGTATGTATACAGATATAAATATATATAATAATATACAAAATATATATATAATATATATATACTGGCAGTGGTTTGAGTATATATATAAAGAAGGCACTGGGAAAATGGTTGTCAGTGTAATGTAAGAAAACATCACTTCTTTAGCAGCTATGTTTCTTATTATTTCAAGCATAGAATGGAAACATAGGTTTGTCTTTGGATGTTGCAGGTGAAGTATGCATGTGCGGAGTTTATGCTGATGGTACTAAAGTCTGAGCGGTCAACCGGAGAAGCGCTCAGAATACGTCGCAGTTCAGAGCTGTACTCGCTCACTGATATCCAGCATGAGGCCGATCGTGTGATAGCTTCGTCTTTCGCCAGCGTTGCACGATCCGTTGCATTTCTTGAATCAAGTTTCGAAGAAGTTCTGAGTCTGTTGCAGAGTGACTACATCTTGGAACCCAACGAAAATGTCTTCTTTGAGGCAGCGGTCGCCTGGATCCGACGCGATCCCGAGGCCCGCGAACAGCATCTCGATCAGATCATGTCGTGTGTCCGGTTCCCACTGATCGAGTCTCACCTGATCTTGAACAGCATCCAGAAAGACCCGCTCATCCAGAAGTCCACCGTGTGCTACGATTACATCGAAGATGCCAAGCGTTACCAACTGTTGCCACTCCTACAGTCCACCTTGCAGACGGAAAGAACAAGACCGCGCAGTACGTCAAGGGATACCGTCATCTACTGCTTCTCCAGCTCCGGCCAGTTCAAGTGCTACATTCCGCGCTACGATAAGTGGTACTCGCTGGCCAGTCCATTCTTCCTTGATTCGTCTGGGATGAGCATTGCAGAGCAGGATCTGAAAGTGCCTTCAACTGGTAAACACAGCCTGCTGGTGGTTTCCGGTCTTGTCTACCTATGCACTCATTCGCTGAGGCATGATGGCGTTGAAGGCGATCACTTTGATCTTGTTCAGATACAGTCGTTCTGCCTTGAGACCAATTCGTGGAAGGAGTGCAGCCTACCAAGCAAGCTCGATCATCCGACGTTTGCGATGGAGTGTAACAACACGTTGTACACGTGCTCGAGGAATGCCGTGGAGCGCTACCACCCGGATATGGACTCGTGGGAGGTTGCATCCGTTTCGCGGCTGTCCGTCTGCCAGTTTGCCGTCTCTGATGAGAACAAGATCTTCCTGTATGCCATGGAGGATGGCATCTGCCAGGAGATCAGTATGGATCGGCCTTCGCTGGTCAACACCCGCCAGGTCATGTCACCCAACCGATTTGTAACGGAGACTGTTGGAGCAACCAAACTGCCAAACCACGAGGTTCTGCTTTCACAGCGAACGATGAGTGGAATTTCAAGGAAGATCTTCAGTGTCAAATCAAACCTGTGGCGTGATGGGAACATTTATTACGGGCACTCACCGATGCAGCCGCGGCCGGGGCAACACTACCCTGTGTGCTTTGACACATCTGAGCCATGGGAAATCCTGTGTGACCGCAATGACCAGGTGTTGTATGTCCTTAGCACAAAATCTGGTCTCACAAACGTACCACAGATAAGGCGCGAAATGTCTGGGCAGAAGGTGTTGACAACAGCAACCATTCCTGCCACCAAGCGCAAGACGGATGCTGTTCTGCCATTCTACCGAGTGGACATGGCAGACAAGAGCTGGACGCGACTGTCCAGCCTTCCAGAGTTCATGGCTAGCAGTGGATCACTGCAGATGTGCATCAGCGATGGCCAGTCGTCCATGGGCAATGCCAACATTATTATCTAGAGGCTGACGAGAAAACCAGCAGACCATGAACAAGACTTCTCTTAGGCAGTTAGCTATAAGCAAAACTCTTTATCGTTTTTTTTTCTCTTAGTGTTCTGTCTTCGTTGTAAGGTCGTGATTCCAATACTTACATATTCGTTTTACAGTGTGGTCTGTTTTTGCATGGTCAGATTGTAAAGGGTACTGGATTGCTCAGTTCCTCAAGCTGTTGCCTGTTAGCTTCCTAGGGTGATGCAGTGTGAAGACCGTTCAAGGGCAAGATGTTTGTGCACCCTTTTTCACCATGCAATAAACCTGCTTCTGGGATTAGCGCTTCGATACCAACACGTCCTGCAATAGACTGGCTTCATGTTCCCAGTGTTTGGACTCATCCTAAATTGACTGTTTGAATTTAGCCTAGGAAAAGAAAGTTCCCCACTAAAAATTTCATTTGCTTTAGACAGTGTTCCTCATTGCTTCATAAGTATTTACGGTAAATTCCAAAACAACTCGGCAAAAAAGTTCATGCAACCATTCCCCAAATTCATGTTTTTTGTTAATTTGGCAATAGTAATTTCTTGAGAAATCTTCATGGAACTCCACTGTACTTGCCATTGGATTACCATAATGTGGCCACAATTGAACAGTTTTCAGTCAAGTTAACACTGATGTAAGTCAGTTCATGTGTACTCTCTGGAATCTTGCAATTTGAGGGATTGTAACATGGGTCATGGTTGGATCCTTTATCCTGGAAAACTATACGACGGAATGTATTTGCTTCATATCGTCAGACAATGGAGATTTTTTATAAGTTTACCGTTTAGTGATGCTTCCTGTATTATTTATTTTTAGGCTGTGATGACCGTTTTTCTTGATGTTGTTTGCGCGGGGTTTATGAGGAAGCTTGTTATTGTGTGTTTCCCTTAAAGTGGTTTATGTTTTTTTCAGTGTGTTTATATTTACGTAAATTTATACATTCACAAGTTTTTGTATCTACACGTTATCCTTTTGGGAGTGTCTGTTACCAACCTGGCTCATGTCATCTGGCACAGTTCTAGTGGTGTCAATATATTCTGTACATTATTAGGAATACATCTTTCCCTCTTCTCATTTATTAGGCCATACGTAAGTTTGCTGGTAAGTTTTAAACCATCTTTTTCCTTTGTTAGTGGTCAGAGGTTTTGATGTCAACTTCTTACCAGAAACGTTTCTGATGACGTTTTTCATCCTTAGAACATGTCAAGTTCTCATAAGTATTTTAAAATTTATGATGACCTGTTTTTAGTCAGAGTATTTTTATATTATTTTTTATTATCGTCTCATATTACAAATTCCCTGCCTGTGTAAGTGTTACAATAAATTTTTAAACAGAAATCTGAGAAGTTTGGGGCAAAAAGATTGGTTCCTCTTCCTATAAATTGGCTGCTGTGTCCTCTGATCCCATATGAATCGGCACCTATAAAGATGTCCATTTATGTGAATGAAGGTATGGAGATATTTCCAAATTTACCACAGTCTGAAATTGAAGCATTATGAAAAGATGATGTAATGTTTGTAACAGTAGCATAAAAATAAATTCATATAGCTTCTTTTAAGAGCTTTTAAAAGCTGCTGTTTGCAGGAAACATCCAGTAACGAAAGTTTTGTCCAACAGCTTAGAGAAGTTTTATTGTTATCTGGAAAGGAGAAACTCGTTAAATGTTCATTAAATTTTTGTTCAAATTGTGTTCACGTGATATTTTGCTTTTGCTCTATTAAGACATCACATTTGCAGGAAAATTTGTCTCGCTTCATACTCATCTTAAATCGATAAACTGTAGTCGCTTCCCAAAGTCAAGTCTCATTTTGTTTCTATGAAATTGCACTTCGGCAGAGTGTCATAAAGACTTAAAAATAAAAGATACTATGGTATGTTGTCAATTGTTTGATGGGTCATTTATTGAACATATTCCATTAAAAAGACGTAGGTTGTAGAAGTGTTCTTTTGCGGTGTTCTTTGCATGCTCTTTTGCAGTTTGTCACCACTTTGTATTGCAGTTTTACTGTCTTCTCCAAGAACTCATCAGAAGCAGCCAGTCACCTTTCAAAATTCAAATGGAAATTAGTATTAGCACGATAGCGCTGCAGCACAAGGAAAATTTAAACGGTCAACTTCTTTAGAATTATGCTTCGTACAGGCTTCAAAAGAAGTCAGTGTGCTATTTAAAATCTTGTTATTTTAAGATTACTATTCTAGGTGGGGTTTACTTGTAATCTCTGCTGTTGACTGTTAATTAATTGTATGCGCTTTGGTAGTTGACTACCAAACTTTGTTGTGTTATCGGTTTGACCGCTGGTCTTGTGCATCAGGTCGGGAGCACCTCTAAGGAGTTTCTTTCGAAGTGGTGCTATACAAATTTATGAGTGCAATTACAAATTGAGGGTTAGGGTTGTCCTATGGTGACAGCTTAGCCTCTGCCAATGTAGGTTTGAATTATTATACAGGTTACTGATTGTTGTTCTGAGAAGGGGTTGTTGTAGTGTTTCCACTTTGGCCAGAGTTAGTTTTCTCCAATCCTTTACTCTGAGCCTTTAATGATTACACGGGATCGTGATGTGCAAGCTGCGGTTAATGTGCCTTATATTAGTTTGTGGTGAATCTAAATATGTTTAACATTAAATTTTATAGTTATTTATATTTAATTAAACTGTATTGGTTAAAACTGTTGTATTGACTAGTGCCTATGCAAGTTTACAATTTGAGATGTTCTATTTCATTCTGATTATCGGTTAGTTTCTCATTTTTCTCGAGTTTAAAGTGTCAAATTTATTGTTTAATGTGAAGTGTTTTTTCTAGTGCATCGACAATGCAGAAATCCGGTTGCGTCCCAACTTATGTATTATGCAGATATCTGTTTTTTTAGTTGGTATCTTATGGTATTCCCGAGTGGTTTGTTTTGTAGTGGAGGCTCTAGATAAATTGACCAATACCATACACCGAGTGGTTGTGTTACATTATTATGGACCGTTCTTCAAAATCCGTAATTTAAAGAATTGTCTTATTGGTACTTTCTTATTTAATATTTGACATTTTTACAATTGGGTTCTTATATCATATCATTATATACTTGCTAATTTATAGAAAGGGGTTTATGATGACAACCTTAAGTACTTTCTGCAAGTACTGTTTTCTTGTTCACAGAAATAAACTTTTTGTAGTGTTGAAGCATGTACCACTATGATATTGTTTAAACTTTATTTACTACATATACTACGAAATGTTTACGTTTGGGATTTACTTTGAAAGAATACAGTTGTTGGGTGATTTCTACGTACATGTTGTTTTGTTGTGTCAAACTGTTGCCTCTTATCTACTAACCTGACTGTTTGTTGTCTACGTTGTCCAAATCATCGTCATACTGATTATTTGATCATTATAAGATGCATAATTTTGTATGTTAACATTTTAATGATGAGAGTGTACTAAAAGCGACTGGGAAACCAATGCAGCTCGTCATTAAAGTGTTAAGCCATGCAAATGCTTTTCATAGCTTAAGTCAGTCTGCCAACAGTAAATGTGACCAGAACCATCATCAACACAAACTGAGATTGAAGAATAGTTACTGTTTTATTTTTTTTTTTTATATATTTATTCCGGATATTTCTAGAGCCTCTCGAAGTCAACTACTACTCAGAGGCACTCCCGACTACAGCATTGATACTGTGCCGGAATTTTCACGCTGAAGCGCCACGAGCAATTGCGAGTGAAGGACTTGCCCATGGTCCGTACGCAGTGGCTAGAGTGGGATTCGAACCTGCAACCCTCCGGTCACAAGGCGCCGAACTTACCACTGAGCCACCACGCCCCACATACACTGTAGCCTGAATTTAGACGTGACTGGACGTATGCCACATAGACTGCTGCTTCTTCTTGGACTCCCTTCTCGGCTTTTGGCCAGACTTTCCCTGGAATTTGGCTTGCAAACCGATTTTGATTAATAGCGACCATCGACTAATGCCTTGAACATTATAACACCGTATTTCAATGCATGATCTTAGCTGTGCTGAAAGTGGCTATATCAAGTCAAGAGCTCTGCCAGGTCACACCTACAAGGCTTAATTGTTTAGGCTGGGAAAAAACCAGGGCTGTAGTCGAGGGTATACGCAGGTATACAGCGTGTACTCACCTCTAGAGACTGTATACTCGCCTCACAAAATATTTTTATTTATTTATTTAAAATACTACAGCGTATACTCACAAAATACTGTAGCGTATACTCGCCTCTAATTTGTTTAGGAAAACTAACTGATAGCGTGTACTCACCTCTAATTTTACCACTACAGCCCTGGAAAAAACACCATGGTATAGTCGTATCAGGGCAGAAGACTGGCCAATCCGCTCGGGAAACCTAGGAGCCCCAATTCCTACTGGGGAGGGCTCCACCACTGAGCCTGCAGATTTCGTTTACATGTAGGCAATTAATAACAAAAGACGAAAAGCAGTCCCTTAAGTTAGCCTGAGAGGCAACCATGGGTATGAATTGTTTGCAACCTCATTTTCTTAGCCTTTGCACATGATGGCAGGTGGCCAGTAACTGTTCTTCCTTGCCATCTGATATTTCCACCGACAGTGCACAGTCTGTGTACTCATTGTAGCTAAGTTGGCTAGGGTTCGCCGGTGGAGCAGAAATCTTGAGGGATTTGAACCCCCTATCTCTCGGTTGACAGTCCAGCACGCTATGCACTAATAATAATAATAATCTTCGTTTAATATCTTCAAACTGGCAATTACGCAGTATGATTACAAATCAGTATGAACGGGTGATCACAAGTTACTACAGGAGTCGAATTTAACTACGGCAGCCTTGCAAGATGCCCATCACGTTCTACATGTCATTTTCACAACGCGCCAGCTCGCGAATGATAGGCTGAGAGGACCTTGAGAGGGCTACGGGAGGCGATCCCGCTACCTACTGCACTTCACGCCAGTGATGTAATTATTGTTACCACTACTCTGTGGACCCCCATGCGCAGCCCTTTGTTTAATAATAACAAACCGTAAATCTTCTATGCTCCATATCGAATTAAAACGCTGACACCGTTCTGATGGTATTGCTGGACTCCCCGAGCATGGTAGCTATGATCGACGCCTCTTGTAAGGAATTTACATTTATTTCAGATTATTGTGGCGCTACTATAACGCGTTGCTGGATATGATTTTGAACAGACAGGTCAAAAGGTAAGTTTTACCACAGAATATATAAAGCGTAGCTGTGGTTTTACTTCTTCCAGTTTAGAAGATACCAATCTAGGCCATATAGCCTGCTAATCGCTTTATTGGAAACTTTTTCTTCTGGAACGTGGAGTAAACTGTAAACTCGAGTCAAAAGATGTTAGAAATGATCACGGCCGGATTTACCTTTACATTTTAAACAAACATAGGGAGCCTACAACTTTAAAACGTCATGAATCTCAAGAGAAATTGAGAAAACTGCAAAAAACTTCCAAGGCGATTCTTGATTCTCGAATCTAACCGTGAAGCAAAATTAAATGGTGACAAAGGCGATTACATTTACCATACTTGACTAAGGTTCATGAATTACGTGTTTCACGTTGTCGGCTTGTCGACAATAGCCAATGCTTCTAATTGTTCAATTAATATGCTTGTACCACGGTTACTGGCTGGTCCTCATCCCAACAGCTCTTCATGACATGTTTAACCTACGTCTTTGGTGTAACTTGGGGTGTACGGTGCATGGTGTAGTGGTTAGCGTGCTGGACTGTCGTTCGAGAGGTCGCGGACTCAAATCCCCACCAGGGCATAAATTTGGTTCGAGATTTGTGCTCCATCTGCACCTGGTAGCCAACGCGGCTACTATGAGTAGGCCTACACTGACCGTACACTGTAGGCCTAAGTGGGAAGATGATATCTCGACGGTGAGGCTAAGAAAATGAAGTCGCTAACACTTCATACCCATGGCTGCCCCAGGGATAGATTAAGGGACTGCTCCCTTCTTCATCTTCTTGGTTTAACTTACGTCAAGACGCCTCTAAGCTTGGATTTTTCATAAACTGAATGTGGGTCTACTCGGTGAGTGCACGGGTCCTATAGCCTATATATATATATAGGCCTATGTCATATGGAACCCATCCAAACAGGCAGGGATGGTGGAGGTGCTCATTCAATAAATTAACTAAATAATTAGTAGGGTCGAGGTCATTCGACCGCTCTAGATAATTGCGTAGCCTCACTTACATTTATACCCATGTTAAAATTTATAGCTGAAAGAGTTTTCTAATTGTAGAAGATATCCTTCTGAAATTGGAAGAGGCTTAAAAACGTATTCAAGTCGTTCGGGTTACAGAGCGTAGTTTGTTTCGTCTTGTTGGAAAAAGAAGGGAATTTTTATTTATAATTTTGTAGTGGAAAAATATAAAAATGGCCTCCGATGTCAAATACCTGGAGCATCCTACATTGAAGGTTTGTTCGCGTATGTTGTTTGTAGAACTTCACTAAAAGTCTAGTCAACGTATGTTTACGCAGTTCATCAGCGGCTATAGTGTTAGCTAAGTTAATTTAGCTATGTATTGGTAAAACTCGGATGAGGTGGGGCTGGAAAGTGATGTCGTATGTTCAAATTGTCAACGACATTCGAGTATTGAATATAAGCCGTCATATATAGGAAGTACTTAATAAGAGATTCTGATCGGTTTATGAAGAAAATACTTTTTATAGTTCGCAGAGCTTAGGGATGCGTTTTCTTGAAACATTCGGATTTGCAGAACTACGTGTTGTGAGGTTTCTTGAAAAGATATTGTCTCCATAGCATGAAGTCAAAAATTATGTGAATATACCAGAGGCTATGCAACAGTTCAAATAAAAAGACTGAAGAAATGTCACACTTTGAGATTATAGAATGAGAGATAGACTTGTGCTATTTTGACCCTGCTCTTTGGAATGAGCTTCCTCTGTTCGTTTGTTCTTCTATTCTCTCAGATAACGTCTCTTCCTCTTTTACCTTTCTTAAAACTTGCTTTTTCTCTCGGGGTCTCTCGCACTGGGAGCGCTTCTGAATGGCCCTCCCGCTAGAAGCGCTTTATAAATATCTTAATACAATACAATACAATTTTGTACAACCTTTGTAAGGTATTTAACTTAAATTAGTTTTGTATGCTGGCTCTCACAGGTGCCATATGAGATCCTGAACAAAAAGTTTCGACTTGCTCAGAAGAATATTGACCGGGAGGTACAGCGTGTGCAGGCTGCGACGAGTGAACTGGAAAAATGCCTACAGCGATCTGCAACGATTGCAGAAGTGACGCAGGTGCTTGATGGAATGACAGAAAAGCTGATGATGATGAAGAGGAAGGTATATCGTCATGACACCAATTTTATCTTACCAATATTTGTTCTTAGTGTGTCAGTGTGTTATTTTCAATGTACTGGAACTTGCCAGTGGTGACTGGCCCAGTTAGCTACATTGGTAAGAGTGTAGGCTGATCCCATACTGAGACAGGTTGCTACAGGCCGTGAGCAGGAACATGTACCATGTCCTTCGTGATCTCTTTCCACCGATGATTGTTCGAGTCTACAACCTACGGACGTGCCCACACAACTTCGAACTACCGAAGAAAGACAATCGAAACTTCATCCCGAGAGTACTTTATAGACGATAGTTCCGAGCATTGCCCTTCCGTTGATCCTATTGAATGTACATTTCTTTTTCTCTTCTTAATTTTGTTGTTCCTGGTTGCGGTATGACAACCAGTTTACTCAATAAACGAATATACATACATACTCCTCTTTGCCTCCAGAAGCTGGCTTATTTAAGAGATTTAAATCTCAGGCTAGCTCGGTCCATACACTTAAATGGCGTGGCACCTATTCAAATAGGCAGTGGTGGTGAAGGATCTCACCTGATCAATTAATTGAAAAATGAGCAGAGTCGAGGCCATACAGTCACTATATAAAATCGTGTACATTTACATTTACTGTTCTAGTTATCTGAGCACTGTTCGCTTATTTATTAACTTTTGTTCATAATGACTTAACATCATTTGGTCTGGTGCAGGCTGCACTTTGTAAGATACATTAAAGCACTAAATTCTTAAATACATACATACATACATACATACATACATACATACATACATACATACATACATACATACATACATACATACATACATACATGCATGTACATAGATATGTACATAATGTATAAAGACGTATGTACATATGTATAAAGACAGAACTTCATAAGTACCTCTTGAAAGTGCTACAGATGAATATGAAGAAGGTAACTCACCACTGGCATTGATTTTGTTGTAATGATTGTTTTGTTGTTTTATGTATTGTTTACAGTTTACTGATTAGTGATCTTGGCAATGATTCATTCCAGAAAAGCTGCTATGCCAATTGATAATGTCAGCAGATACCAGTTTATGGCTTGATTAAAACTTAATAGCTGTTTATGGCTTGATTAAAACTTAATAGCTGTTAACAGATAAGACTACCTTTGTGTAATATTTTGAGTCTCGTCTAAGGTGACAAAGTGAAATTGAGATCTAGAAGAATATGCTCCAAACAAAAAATGAGAGAAATAACAGGGAGGCAACTTCGTATGCATTAGAAAAGTGTTCTGGATTAAAAATTAAATTTTGAGGTTTGCAGGAGATCTTCTGAATCTGGAAATGGGTCATTAAACTTGCTTCTGTTTTAACAGAACAATTAGCTTGTTACAGGCAACTTTTAGGCTCCCGTTTTAACTTGGTCCTACACTAAAAATTGACGGGAAGCTCCTGGCATTGTATTAATTGTTCGTTACTGTGTTCTGCTGTTCTGACAACCAGGCAGAGGAGAGCATCCATGAAGAGATTGAGGCGGCAAAGACCTGCAAGAGACGGCTTGATCACTTGACAGAAACTGAAAATGCTGTTCCTGCGATGGCAAACGCATGGAAGAAGAAGAGACTTGACCGAATGCTTGTTGAATACTTTCTAAGAACTGGCTACTACAACACAGCAATCCAGCTTGCAAGGCACTCTGGCATTGAGGTAGTAGCAACTGTTTTGATCTTTTGATATTGTATTGTTCTAGCACAATTGTCAATTTTTTCTTTGGGGTTGCTGGTAACACTGACCGCCAATGAAGTGTTGTGAAGTGTTAATGATAACTTACCTTTAGTATAGGAACTGGGATTTTTTCGTATGGAATCTGAAATCCTGAGCAAGGGGGACTTCACGTTTGATGTGGAGGATCATGTTCAATGATCGCAATCCAGAAAGAGTTGAGAGTGATCAGGCACGTGGTAGTGTTTTTGCCAAAATGTGGCTTCTATCAAGTTGGTTAGTTTTTATGCTGCTTCTCTTCGTCCTCTTCGTTCCTCTGACCGTTTGGACCTCCTCGTTCCCGTGTCAGAACTTCACTGGCTCAATCTAGGTCTTTTGCTTCCATTGGCCCTGCTCTTTGGAATGAGCTTCCTCCATCCGTTCGTTCTTCTATTCTCTGAGGTAATGTCTCTTCCTCTTTTACCTTTCTCAAACACTTGCTTTTTCTCTCGGGGTCTCTCGCACTGGGAATGCTTCTGAATGGCCCTCCCGCTAGATATAAATATCCGAATACAGTACAATACAATAGTTTTTCTATTTTTTTTATTTCTAAGACCAGCCCACAGTCCACTTGCTGCAACTGAATTTTATGTGCCATGGCTTATTTGATGCCAGTTTGTACAGGATGTCCCCTGTCTTACTCCACATGTTTAAAAGTGACCAAAACTCTGTCCTCTGGGCAGAGAATACAGAAATGTAAAATGTTTCCTTTTTCAACTTTTTATAACTGATTTTTAAACTTGAATCTTGAATAATGCTGAAACTTGTGATAAAGTAGTAACCACAACATTTGAATAAAACAGAATTTTTGTGTGAATAATTTGAAAATGGAATATCTTTTGTGGATGAAAGAGAACTGATAAACAGTGAGGTTTGTCTGACAAGGCTGTATGCTGTTTATATAACGGTTGGCCTCTGTTTTAGGACTTGACTAACATCGATCTTTTCATGATTTCACATGAAGTGGAGAAAGCACTGGCCAACAAAGACACGTCCAAATGCCTTGCCTGGTGCTATGACAACAAGAGCAAATTGCGAAAAATGAAGGTACATCTCCATTCGTTCATGATCAGCAAATCATTTTCAGTTGTGTATTTGTACCTTCAGTGAACGTCAGCGTAGCATTTGTTAAGCAGTTGCGACGTAAGGTCCGAGGCTTGGAAGGTGCTTTGAATATGGTACACACACCTAAATGTGTAAAATGGGAATTTTATGGCTTAAGAAAAATTTGACATTTTCAGTACAGAGATTTTAAACCTTGAAGTAAACTGAAAAGCTCACTACAATCTTGTTTTATAACTCTTCCGCAGCCAATGCGGTCGGTTTCGACCGCATAGATTAGGAATGCGCCCATTGGGATAAATTAGCTATATTAGAGTTCTATTTATACATGTTAGGTAGAAGAAAGATTATACATTCCATAAAAAACCCTTACATGGGATTTTCCAGTAATTTGGTAAAGTTATAATGGCAAATTTGGCGATGTTTTTGATAATAATTATTACATTCAGGCATTTAAATTTCAAGTAGCCTCGTTCCCTTCTATGTCATTGGCGGTTTTCTGTAATCTAATGGTTTTTTCATCAGCCAAGGCCAGATTGATAAATTATATGGTTCAATAATTGTTGTAAAGGCTCTCAAATAAATATGTTTGACGAAGCAGAGGTTTTCGAGACTTGATGATGCTGATCGCCGGTGGCCGGGTGCGACGACAAATTTTACACAGGTCGATATCAACATTGATTATAAAAAACATGCTTATTTTGGTCATTTCTCTTTAGTTTAATTTCTTTTATTCGTTGGCAAAGTCTAAAAAATAAAATTTTCTCGGTCACGCAATTTGGAAAGGCTTTCGAAAGAAATCGATACGATTGACGATGTGAACGTTTTGGGTCTGAAAGACGGCTATGTCACCGAACTAACCGCTGCGTGGGCCAATGTCATATCATGGGTGGAAGAAATATAATCTAATTTTTGGTAAAAATTCACTATTTTTAGCCCTTCACCTGTTGTTATAAGTCTGCCATAAAATGGCTACATTTAGAAGTGTTTTTATTACATGTTACTCTGTTCATAGATTTTTTATGAATTTTTAATGTTATCATTTTTTATTTTTTTAAATAATTCATATATTTATAAAATTTGAGGCAAAGACAATAATTGGTCATCTTTTTCAACACAGAATATTGTTGAGGAATAAAATAAAGAAAAAATTATATAGGACATGTCTATATTTCTACAGATTTTAAGTGTTTGTATTCATATAAACTAATTATGGTGAAATTTATAAAAAAAACACCATGGCTGCAAAAGAGTTAAAGATAACAAAAGATTTGACCTTTCAAAAAATACAAATAAATTACTCAAATATTTTATCAAGAAGCTGTAGTATTTGGCTTATCAGTTGGAACATTGAGTGATTCTGAATTCATTCCTTTAGGTGGGATATATATAATTATATATGTGTGTATATGTATATGTGTATATAAATATATAAAGTATAAAGGGTCATCTCTCACTCCTTATCTCATGATGCTGCAGTTACCCTTATCCATGCCTTTGTCACCAGTCGACTTGACCATTGCTGCTCAACTCTGGTAGGCCTGCCACTTTCTCTGACTGCTCGCATTGATCGGGTTCTTCGATCTGCTGCGCGTCTCATTGGTCACCTTCCTAAACGTGCCCCTGTCTCAGCCTATATGCGTGACTCACTACACTGGCTTCCCATCTCGCAATGCATCAACTATAGAATAGCTGCGTTGATCTGGCGATGCCTTCTTGGCTGTTCTCCAGTTTGCTTACGTGAGCTCTGTGACTGGCCGCCAAGCCCTTCGCTCTTCTTATTCGGGTGAGCTCTTGGTTCCTCATTCTACCACCGCAACTAGGCAGCGTCGTGCTTTCTCTGTGGTCGGCCCATCCATCTGGAATCAACTCCCATTGCAGATATGCCTGTTGCCTAAGAATAGTTTGCTTATGTTTTATAAGTTACTTAAGTCCAGTTTATATTGCTGTGGTTTGGCTGGAAGCGCTTCTGAGTAGGTAACTTGAGGGGGCGCTATATTAAATTTTTTAAATGAATGACTGAATGAACATATATTATATATATATATAAATATATATATACATGTACATCAGTGTACATAATATACTTTTACATTGGAAATGTGACTTTATGTTGGCAGAGTACACTTGAGTTTAGTCTTCGCCAGCAGGAATTCATTGAACTTGTTCGAAGTAACAACCGATTAGAAGCTGTCACGTTAGTTTTCGCCTTTGTTACTTATTTTTTTGTCTTTGTTACTTGATTCTGTGTCTTGTTTATTCTCTTTTAGTCTACACACACATTTTGTTTGTTTTATATGCCAGCCACTGAAAGAAATCATTTTCTCTTAACTTCTTAAATCCTTAACTGCCCACCATATGCTATCAGCTGCAAATGCAGGAAGCAGCTGCAAAGGTGTGGACCAAGAGGTGTCTTGTTAAAGCAGAAGTGACTGAGGTTATCAGAGTTCTTGGCAATGGCTAGGAGATGCTGAAGGAAAGTGAAAGAGAGTGAAGACGGGATACGATGACCTGTTGGAAAATTGCTGAAGGAAAGTGGAGAGTGGGTATGATGAAGTGTAATAGTGTGGAGATTGGATGCAGCATTGTGAACCATTTCAAGTGATTCAGTATTTGTCTTTGAGAGCCTGTCACAGTGAGGTTTTGCAGTAGTTCAGCCTGTTGAGGACAAACTGTTAAACAAGACTGTGGATTTTTGTGTTGACTTTTTGATCAAGAAGACGCTGAACCAAAAATCCCGAGATTAGATTGAATTAGTGGTTAACGGTGAGCCCGTAGCCACTCTAAAGTCTTACTGTGCATAGTCAGGAAGCCAAAAGCATTTATGTTTTTAAAAAACAGTTAAAACTGTACTTGCTAAGTAACTCCAAGCATTAGCATTTGCGCTGCCTGGTGACAGTGTTTGTGTGTGTGTGTGTGCGTGCGTGCGTGCGTGTGCGTGTGTTTGTGTTAAGCATCCTATAAGTTACTTCCTACCAGTGATGCTATATAAATTGTTGTAATTACAATTACAACTCAAAGGAACTTATCATAAACTGCATGTAATTGTTGAGCTTTGACAAATTTGCAGTTTGAACACTGGTGCTATTTCTGCTTTGCAGGCATGCCAGGAAGCATTTTGTAAACCTTGAAGATGGTCAGTATCTTGATGTCCAACGCTGCATGGGTCTTCTAGCGTTCCCACTGGATACAGAAGTTGGACCTTACAAGGTATGTATGTACGAAGACACTTAATTTAGCATCTTTTAAGTACCTCAGAAGGTATCTGCCTTTCAGCCATCTTTATAGCTCATTGCATTGCTTTTAATTAAGGATTTTTAGTTTTGATTGTAGATGTCCACCTTTTCAAGTGAACTCTAGTTATGGATGAAAGCATACTCACTAATATATTGCTGAATTACCTTAATACAGTTCAAGTTCAGAGATTTCTGATTGTACTGTCTGTATTCTTTATCGTGAATCTTTTCTGATCTTCGTGTTAATGAAAACCTGCGGCAATATTATTATTATTATTTTATTATTATTATTATTGTAATAATTTTTGGTACATGATGTAGATTTGAACCTTCAGGTTCCTACAAAAAGTCCAGAGAGAATAAAGTATTATTAGTTTTAAAAAAAGTAGCACAAAGTTTAATGATGTCCTTGCCATACCAGACACCAACTTGAGTCTAAAACTAACAATTTCGAGCTAGAAACTGTAAGGAGAGGTAAACTTTGGCACATCCACAGCATTTGTCTGAGAAATATCCAAGCTGAAGTGTGTCCATGCAAAACTGAAAGTCAACAGCCAAAAACTGCAAAATGTAGGAATTTGTTAGTGTAGTGTTTGTTTACTGCAGACATGTTTTCACATGGATGGTAATTAGACCTCGATTACTGAGACCTGTATGCTAAAGGAGCTGCTCTGTATGCAGAATGCAAGACTTCTTTGCAGCTATCCAAAGTTTGAATGTGTTTTGGTGATGCATAGGAATGACCAATGATTCGTGCAATGGATTTTCTAACGTAACGTTCAATTGGCTTTTAGGAGCTTCTAGATCCAGGTCGTTGGCAGCAACTGATTCTCCAGTTTCGGCGCGAGAACTTCAAACTGTACCAGTTAAGCCAGGACTCAATCTTCACCGTGACCCTGCAGGCTGGTTTGTCTGCCCTCAAGACTCCGTATCCTTGTCAGAAGTTTGACTAATTATTTTGGAATAGGTCATCTGTTTATCAAGTCTCCAAAATCTTCTACCTTTTGGTATGTACTTACTTAGGCTTAAAACGGGTACCTTCAAATAAAAAAACAAGTCTATTTAATTTTATTGTGGTTTAGTATGATTATGTTTGATCACGGATTTGAAGTTTCCTCAGGTGAATGATATGTAATTGTTACCTTTGATTGATGCGTATATTTATCTTTACTAAGGCATTTATATAGCTCCTTTTATGCATTACCTTTGTGAACCTTCTAAAACTTGTGAACTGTTCTAGAGAGGTGCAGATTAAGGTAGAAAACGTATGTGTAACTGATTCACACAAACTCCGTGACAGTGGAAGATTAGTTCTGGAGAGATGATCTAATGCAGCGGTTCTCAACCATTTTAGACTCGAGGACCACTTCTAAATTTTGTGTCTCGGTCGCGGACCACCACTAAAAATTGTGCCAAAAGCAAATTAATAGAAAATAATTTTTGCCATAAATCCTCAGATTATTAGTTTCATGCTGCCATCTAGCCGATTTTAGTGATTGAAATTAGACATAAATTTTTAAAATTGAAAAAATTTGTGTTTGCATGCTTTTAATTGTAAAAAATCTAAATTGTAGACCTTGCTCGCGGACCACCAGGCAGATGGCCGCGGACCACCAGTGGTCCGCGGACCACAGGTTGAGAACCACTGATCTAATGCCTGGATACTTTGTGTATTGGGCACTGCCTCTGTTGCGGTTAGTTGTTTGTATAAAGGCTTACGGATGCAGATAATAACTTAACCAAATGGTACAGCCAATGTTACATGGAATGTGGTGCCGAGAAGAATCCCGCCTGCCCGGTCTGCAGCAAACATCTGAACGTCTTGGCTCGAAAACTCCCGTTTGCTCACTGTGCTCAGTCAAGACTGATCTGTGCCATGTCTGGTCAACCGTTAAACGAACATAATCCACCCATGATGCTTCCTAATGGCTACGTTTACGGATTAAATGTAAGTATTTCTGTTAGTGTGTTCTGTTTATGCTTGATAGTGTAGTGGTATGCATGTGGGACTGTCAATCGAGAGGTCGGGGATTCAATTCCCACCAGGGCAGAAATTTGGTTTGAGATTTCTGCTCCACCTGCACCCCTAGACAACTCAGGTATACTGAGTACACTGACTGTACACTGTCGGTGGATAGATGAGGTGGTGAGGAGAGGACTGGCCACCCGCCCTCACATGCTGAGGCTAGGAAAACGAAGTCGCTAAAACTCCATACCCATGGCTGCTTAAGGTACTGCTCTTCTTCTTAATTTCTATTTATGTATTAGCAAGTTTTCCAACTTTACCGGTTGTTGGATTAGTGTTTTGATGCTTTGACCAGTAAGTTCTTCATCACAGGAACACACTTCTGAGAAGTATTGTTGACAGCGACATGCATCGAAAATGAGTGACATGTTACGTGAATCTTAACTTGCCATTGTTAGCAGTTGGATGTTTTTGGTGCCCAGCCCTGCTGCTAAAATCTCTACCTACAGCCAACTAACGACAGATACTGATTTGCTCAAGTGCTGGTTCCAGACATCTTTGCATTAATAGCTTTAATAATTTTCAATACATGTAACTAATGGCGTTGTGTGCTGCTGGTCGCTATATAGGTGTAGGTTGCACGTCAGAAATGAAATGTTTCTGTAGTTGCGTCTTACAAATCCACTGTTCATGTCCATGTGCAGAAGTGCTAATGAAAATATTTGCCTCTAGTGCTTCAGATGTTTTTTCATTTGTGTCCTTGTTGACCTATAGTATACATTAACCTGAAAATTTATAGCACCTTCTACAAGTCTTTTGAAGGTACCCGTTTTAAGCCTAAGTAAGTACATAGAGTTCCTTAACAAATGAATGAAGCTCAAATAGTATGAAAGTCTCCACTGTGCATCTAGAGCGAATGGCTACCTACGTACATTGTGTTAAAAGATTTCAACTTTGTAGAGGTGTTACTTTTTCATCAAGTAGACTGGTCGTGGAGTAGATGTCTTTACGGGATACTGCATGTAAATGCTCGGGATGAATTATAGGGCAAAAAGAAACACGTTCACTATTGTGAGCTATTATTTTGGCTGTAATTTGTGTTTTATTTAGGCCTTGACTGCGATGGCAAATGTCAACAGTGGCATGGTGACATGTCCACGCACCAAAGACACGTTCGACTTTGAGAAAGCGCAGAAAGTCTTTGTTATGTAGTCTTCATTCCTTACCTTGTGACTGCTTCAAGTGATATTTAGACCCACGTTGGGGTGTTTTGTATGATGTGCACTAATGCGTTATACGTAACGAGACACTGTGTAATGACTTGACAAAATGAAGGTCTTATAAGAACTGGAGGTCTGTATTTTGCGTTTTATTGATTGACTGACTAGTCTGTGATTCAATCATGTTTGTACAGAAATGGTTCACGACTACAAGTTGTCCATGACATCGGGTGGGTTCAGCAAGACACTGTACAACAAACAGCCAACAGTTTTAGGAAAAACCTTTGCTAGGAAAAATCAAAATTTCAGTTACACTGATAAACGTTTTTAATGCCCAAGACCTGTGAACTTCAAGTGTGATCTGATAATTGTGGGCCATTCTAATGGGTAGCTAGACTGAGTGAAGCATAAAAATATAGCTGCTGAACAACCTTTCTGAACAAGTACCATGGCTTTGCAATAGAGTAGCAATTTTACTTGAATGAAATGTAATAGAATCTTCTAAAAACCCATTGAAGGTGCTTCTGGCCAGAAATTAACATGATGCCCTGAAATATTTAATTGTATCATATTTCTGACTAATGCAATATTATTTGGATCCTTTTTGTACTATAAGTGTAGTTCATTAAATGGGTTGCTCAGGATGCCCACAAAGCATGACCTACTTTGTACCTCTCCCTCCCTTTGTCGGCATTTGGCATTACTCTCCTTTCTGGACGTCCCAAGTACTAGCAGTACTTATTTCAACAGGGTAAACTGCAAGATCAGTATATTAGCTTTATCTAGGTGTTAGTACTATAAACAATTACCTGTCCTTTACAGTATTATAGATACCTCCACAGTACTCTGGCATAGCAGGTTAGATTGATAGATTAGGCTACCCTTTTATCAACAGGGTAGTCTACCTATGCCTTAGTACATAGGGCTAACTGTACTGTGGAGCGGGGCATTTGGACACTGCAGCATCCAGCAAAGGGGCTTGAATGAAATGTAATGCAGTACAAACCGTCTACTGTCTGATTGGAGTTGGTGTTTAAAACTATGCCGAAAACTACCTACCAAATTTAAATGCAGACGTCTGCTTTGGACGTGTCCCCATGTCCGCATTTGGGTCTCCTTCCTCTGGGGACATCTTTAAAGGATGACCCAAAACATAAAAATAGACTTCTTGCTCGTCATCGCTCAGTCTAGTGTTCTTCCCCACTTACGAATGTTTCATGTAAAATTATCAAAGAAAAGATTGTTTGGTAGCATGTATGTTATTTTTTCTGAGACAAACGAGTATCCAAATGAGCCATGTGGTGAACTATATTTACAGATACATTTATTTACCATTGATTTCCTCGCAGTAGCCACTCTTTCTCTCCCAGTTAGTCTCTCCAGAACGTTATTAGATTCTAAACGACACTCTCATGTTTCACAGTGATCACCTGCAAATAAATCCATACTTATTCAGCTGCATTTCACAGCTACAATGTTCACCTACAATGAAATCCACACTTATTCAGCTGCATAGCAGCTCTTTTCTTGTTAGTTTTTTAGTTTAGCAAAATATGTTTTGTTGAATTTAGTGTGTGTTCTTTCAGTTTTATGTTTGAGACAATGTAAATATAAATCATTTTGTGTCAATGTTGTTTGAATTTTGGATGCTTTGAAAAGTCCTTTTCACACTAACGTCGCTTAAATAAATTTTGCAAAATTGCAACTAACTTATTTAACTTGATAAAAAATGGAGTTTATTTACATTTTTCACTCAACCCTCTACAGAATGCTCTTAGTAATACCTTGAAATTGAATGCAGTGAAATTGCTGGTGAAATCTAGCTAAATTGTGTGAAATAAAACATTCTGAATTTTGCTGTTAAACTGTTTTCTGGAGTTAACTTGGTTTCAGACTTACTAGGTCTTCTGAGGGCCTGGAAGGTGCTATAAATTCCTGTAATGTTAGAATTTGTTTACAGACCTAGGTGTATCAAAAATTCAAAATATAAATAATGATAGAGCATGTTTCTGCTTTCCCAGGACTCGTGGATTTATACATTTTCTGTCCTTATGTTTGTGGTTTGAAATGCAACTGCTCAGAAGCCACTCTGGATTGATTGTGCATGACATTAATCATGCTGTGGGAGTTTCCAGAATAGATAGACAATAATTATATTCGTTAAAAATTATGCAAAAATATGGAGGAATAACTATTGGGATTGTTTTGCCCCATGTGCAGATTAATGCACAAGTCACGTCCTTATCCTGGGGCCAAACTTGTATTGAGCAAATAAGAGCCATCATGGTACTTACTTACTTTCATTTGGCAGACGCACGATGACCGATTGCTGGTCCTTTGATAGTCCTATTCACCACTATAATGCTCTTGAGTGTTGTGTAAATCTCAGAATTATCTCAATGTCATCATGGAGAGTTATTGGAGACCAACTTTTATCACCTAGGGCCTACACACTTGTGATCTAATAAAGTCGTCTGAATGTGTAAGTTTGTTGTCATGGACGCAGTGTAACCCGTATTAAAAGGAAGGTTGTTCAGTTGTTGGATTGAATATTGCAGTTGGGTCTTGTGGAGAAAGCTTCAAACCCAGCACCACGTCAGAATTCTATCTGTAGGCTGGTGGGAAAAGCATTTAGGGCCTAATTGAAAGCTACATTACAGAAACCGCCAGAACCGTTCGGAAACAAAAACTAAAAATCGCACAAAAACTAAAAATCAGAATCCATTGCATACGCTACCAGAGGTGAAAAGTTTTTTTGGTGTTATGGTGGTAAAAAAGACAAGAAACAAGAAAACCACAAAATTTGTTTTTTTTAAATAAATTTCTTATTCTTGCAGAAGTTATTTTGATTAAATTAACAAAATTAAACACCAGAACAATGAAAAACGGAAAAAAAACAACTTTTCATCTGGGAAAAAGACTTTTCACTCCTGTACACTACACAAACTTATGATAGAAACATTAAGTGAAAAGCATCATATCGGCCAACGGTGTTGCAAATGGATATAATCACAGATATTACATTATAACTATTTAATATAAAATTCCTGCGAAAGTGTGTCAACCATAGATCTATATAAGCAAGGAATCTATATTTGTTATATCCATGGTGTCAACCGCGTCTCAAGCGAAAAGATGTGGCGACGATTGGGGTGCGGAATGTGTGATGGGGTTGTAAAGTTTAAAATTAACAACGGGGAGATCGTGCATGGTTAGTTTGATTTCATTTGTCAAAAAGTGATCGTGAAGCGTTTGCACAGTCGATGAAAACAGCATTACTTGGGAACAGTATCCTTACATTTCGTATAGTATTCGTAACCGCTGGTGTCATCGTCTCAGGCGTCCCAGTCTAGTATAGGTGACATTAGGTGTGAGACATGACTCAACTGCCATCAGGTTTCGTACATTCTGACCCGTTGGTGCTGAACTGATTGCCAGAGAATGATTTAAACCTTCAACTCAGAATAACAGATAATGGCCTAATAGGATGCAAAAATCGTTAATCTACAAGGGGTGGGTGGGTGGTGGGATTAATAAGGCCAATTGCCGCAAGGACCCCAAAGTAGTGTTTTGCAGAGTCCTTTTTAAGAAAGTAAGTATGTAAGTATATTCTTTATTACACCATTAGTAAATGCACAATGGGACAATGGCTAGAAGTAAAACATAGAAGTAATAAATCGTAATTAAAATTATAAAAACAAGTCAGTAAATAAGTAAGCAAGTGTTTTCCGATACTGTATCCCTTCACTGTCAGAGGATCACATCGCGATATCTCACACATGGGCGGCGATCATGGGGGAGGGGGTCGAGGGGGACAAGTTAATCCATGTGAAACCAGGACTTGCAGAGCAAAGAGGGATTGCTTAGCTTTACAACAGATGTTGTTAATGTCTGAAGAGAACCCAATTCTTCTTTCCGAAAGGTTGACTCCCAAAACTGTGATTTCATTTACCCATACGCTCCCTGCAATGGGGTGTAGGAGTATCCTGAATTTTGGTTCGGGGACACCTAATTATGATTTCACAAGACTTGCTATGATTTAGGCGCAAGTTGCAATTTCTAGCCCATTCAGCTATGTGGGCAAGTTCAGAGTCAGTGGTCGCTATGTTTGAGGCAGGAATCACCAAATGCAATGGTCTGCATATTTCATGATATTTGAATAATTGGTTCCCTGCATGAAGCAATTTTTTCTCGACCCCAAGACAAATAAGACACAATCTAACGGTATAGGTCTAGCAGAGTTTGTCTATATGGTCTTTATACAACTCAATTTTAATTTTAATTTTTTTGTCTATGCAACTCAGTTTTAATTTTCATTTTTTAGCTTAGGCCTAAAAGATGTGCACTCTTGCTTAAACTAGAGTGCAGGTCCCAAATGTTACTGCCCACTGTCAGGTCATAGTGTAAATGGTGAAGAAAATTAGAGCCCTGGAACATTGCTTCAGATAGATAGGAGAATGATGGTCCTTATAAGCTACAAGATTTTCTGAGCCTCTGTATATCCTTGAGTTGTGGTTGATTAGGCTTTTCCTGGTATTGCCCTAAAAAGATAAGAGAGTCCTTTTTGTCAGAAATGTGATCTTCTGATGTCATTCATTACCAGCCGAGTTAAGTACATCTCTTTACGTTCTAAAACAAATTGCAGAGTGAGAAACTCTCTCCTTTTTTCCTTTTTGATGTAACAATGATGGAAGAAATCATGATAAAGTCAAAAAGTCTGAAAATTCTAGAACGTACAAAATCACAAAACTATTTAATTTAAAAATGGAAGACATAATCAGAATTCAGAAGGCAGAATGAAAGACCTCAAGTTGTGAAGTTATATGTGGGATTTACCGGGTAGTTAATCCACTGACAAGTTTATTCTTGACCCTGCCCAATAACTCTGCCGCCATCTTTGCAGAATACCGTACTTAAATAGCTTTTTGAAATTATTTATTAGGAATAATGGGAATGTGATGATCAGAGGGGTAGAGTTCCTGAGGTTCTGCTTGAAAGGCAACATCATGATGGCGCTTCCACATCACCAAAAAAATGAAGGAACAACTGGAACTGGTTTATTGCTCTCACCCCAAGACAAGATAAAGGTATGACAATTATAGATATGAGTTAATTGGTGTAACAAGTAAGAAATTCTAATGAAGCTGTGGTGTGGCTTGACTGGCAGTCTACCCTGTGCCTGATCACCTAAAACTATAATAGCATTGCACCAGCAGTAGTAATAATAAGAACTGGTGATTTTGTAATTGTTTGTATTGTAATGTAATTCAAGGTAACAGAAATGTCTGTAGCACTTTGATATACCAGAGTTCCGGAGTGCTGTCAGTTTTTTGGTTTTCTTCAATTTTAAGCATTACTGCAGATGATTGTAAAGTGGTGTTATGATGTTAAATATCGTACTAAATTGAATTTCTTCCTCAGTTGCTTTTAAATCTTCTAGTTCCTTGTAACATTGTACATGTAGTACACTGTAGCAGGTGTCTTTGCAACAGTTACATAATGCCTTTGTGAGGGACTTAAAAGGTGCTGTGTTTTAACATGCATGCAAATATAAATTTACTTTTGCTTAGCTATTGCTGTTTGTCATGCAGCAACATTCTAACTTTATTTCTTGCCCCCTTGCAAACTGTGGTACTACTCAGTTCCACCTAATACAGTGGTTAAATTCAGATGGATCCCGTCGGATCTGAGATCAGGCACCTCTGATTTGAGATCCGTAACCTGCACTATTAGATCTGCTATCTAAAAGTAGATACCCTTCGCCTAAAGGTGCTTTTGGCTACAGTGAACAACTTCATGCATTGTGTTTCATGTTTAATTCGAATAATGAATAGCTGAGTATCAGTTACAGACATGCCAGACTCAACATTTGCAAAAATTTGGAGATCCGCCACCTCGGGATGAGCAATTTAGCATTTAACCACTGACCTTAAGATGTAAAAAAATGTGCTCGTATGAGCTTGAGCCTGCTTTGCACAGATACATAGGCCTGTGTGTAGGCTGCCAAATAGTGGGTAGCTTTGGTTTATTCTAGAACAATGGCATTCATCTAATAAACTACAATATTTCTTTTCAGCCTTACAAAAAGAAATGCATTTTCAAGAACCATCTAACCGATAACAACTACAATAAAACCGTTTGCCCTCTTTATCCAAAGTATGTACTTTTCACTGACTCAATTTTGAGACAAAATATTTTGTCAGATACTGTATGACTGAATACTAATACTTGACATTACAGCATTTGGAATTTTTTGCCAAAGATCTATTGCTGAATGCTGAAGCCTGTGAAGAATAGTTGGACAATGTGAGCAAATGAAGATGAGGAACAGTCCCCTAAGCTAGCTCTGAGGCAGCCATATGTGTGAAGTGTTAGCGACTTCATTTTCTTAGCCTCCTCATATGAAAGCGGGTGGCCAGTCCTCTCCCTCGCTGTCTCATCTTCCCACCGACAGTGTACAGTCAGTGTACTCATTATAGCCGAGTTAGCTAGGGGCGCAGGTGGAACAGAAATCTCGAACCAAATTTCTACCCTGGCGGGGATTTGAACCCCTAACCTCTCCATAGATTGTCCAGCGTGTTAAACACTACACAATCGAGCACCCCAGTGAAACAGTATACGTTAAATTGAGCAAATGTGATGTAATTTAATTTTTATACAGTAGCATAATTTGGAATCTCTGAAAAACACTTAATGCACTGGCCTACGGTAAATCATGGTTATTTCAAGAATTTTCAAATTGTGTGTAGTTGAATTATGGTTGAATAATTGTTCAGATTTATGTAGCATCTCATCAAGCAAGAGTCATAAAATTCACTCCATACCTCACAGAAAATCAGGATCATACAGAAGGGTTTTCAAGTAATGGAATAGATGTAAAGAAAGACCAAGGAGCTCATCACAGGGGGCTAGGCAACCTATTCTAAAAAGTTGAACCAACTACAGCAAATTTTCTCTGCTGTACCGTTGAAGTTCAGGCTATAGGATAACAGCCAGGTCACCTTTATAGCAAAATGAAGAAATCTATGGCCAGGAATGAAACAGAAAAATCAGAATATCAAAAAGTCCTGTGTTAGAAATGTCACAAACATGATAGTGATCAATGAAATTCATCCACAGTTGATATGTGATCCGTGTTTGATCCTAGTGCCACAATTGGCCTAAATGCAGCCATGCTGTTCACAGTTCAAACTAGTGAAATCAGTGAATTTACGACAGGCCTACACAAAAGGTTTCCATTTTTAGGCTGAGTTGTCGAAAGTTCACGTACACGAACAACGCCGACAAATATGTACCGCGATGTGAGCATCTGCTGAACCAAACTAGGTGCTATCCATCATCTGATCTTAGATGCAATCCTTTCCAAACTCCACTCAAGGAAATTGTAGCCCAAGAAATACGTTTGTGTGCCGAGGAGAGATGTTCAAACTACAGCCTAAGATACATCTTCAACAATTTTTGTAAGGTAAGAATTTCCTGGACTCTACTAATTTTGATTACTTGTAGTTGTTAGGAGAAAAAAACTTGTCACAAATGTCACAATTAACACTTCATATAATATAACTTAGTCATTATGGACTGTTATGTTTTAAGACTGCTCATGTGAATAGTCAGATCAGTCGTTATTTGCCCTTAGTTTTCTATGCATTGTTTTGCTAATGGACAATGGTCCAATTTATACATGCTAGTGCTGATTAATTTGCTTTGAACTGGCACTGTATAAACCTTTTCAATTACAATTACAATTACAGTACTACAATCATAATATCATGATTGGTTCTAAGTACAGAATAAAACATTTCCATTGCATTTGTCTATAAATATGTTGGTAGTTGGTACATGCGCTTTCTGTTTTGAAGCAATCAGTCTAGATGTTTATAAACTGGAAGCTCATTGGTGATGATCTTGATAGTTTCTTTGGTAACTTCACAAGTTACAGTAGCTTTTCAATCATATTATTATTAACTGGTGCATGCGTATATCTTCTATCTTCGGCAGATTTCCTTCAATGCTCAATTAGAAAATTGAGTGCTTAATTATCAGTAGACGCCACCTTTTGCTTTTGTCTAGAGCTGGGTGCCTGGGTCCAGTGCATATTTTAAGATAATTCTCTCCTAAAATGTTGACTACCTTTTTTAGGAATTCATCCCCCCAAAAAGTGACGACATTTTTTTAGGAATACCCCAAAAAATTGTAAAATTTCTGTTGTAGTTGTACTTCAAGTTGTGAGATTATAGTTAGTTGTATTAAAATTTTTATTTAAGGTCCGAATTCTTTTGGGTGCCAGGCACCCACTGAACTTTCTCTGTGGGTGCATTGGCACCCAAGGCCCCCAAGAAGTCGGCGCCTATGCATGGACTAGTAATGAATTTCATGTCTCTGTCTTCGGTAGATTTGCTTCAATGCCCAATTACATAATTGCTTGCTGAATTATGACTGGTGGCTATGGGCTAGTAATAAAATTTGTAATCAGAATAACATAGCGAATTCAATCATTTTTATCAGAAAAAAGTATATATTCCATTAATATTTGAAAAACTGACTGTACAGAAACCAAAGCCCAAAAATTTGGGCAGGGCTAAATTCCTTCATTTCCATGCTCGTAGACTAACTGCACCAAGGGCACTTCAATTATTTTTTTACTTTCTCTTGTAATTTCTATACTGAAAATTGTTTCGTTGGTTTTTGTTACAGTGCGACATGAATACACTGAGAGGGCTTCTTCCATCTTATCAAGGCTATAACAACATCTGCTGCAAGCGTACAAATTATAGCAGGTGTTTTACACTAGTACTATTGCAACACTGCATTTCCGCTTCTATGTAGCAAAAACACTTAATATAGTGAGTTTGAAGTATCTCTTAAAAGCGCTGCATGCATTACTATCTAACTGATATAAATACGGTAAGTGCTTCATAAGACAACTTGAACTGTTTGCTGAACAGAGTTTAATGCAACGGCTTGTATGTGCAGCAGAAGACTTTTCCAAGAGGAAGTTCTAAGGCATGATTGGTTCGAGTTGATGTTCGGAAGCGTGGCATTTGCCTATATCCACGAGCAGTAGAGCACAATGATTACTGACCTGGTTGACTTGCGACTCGTACATAGAGCTCTGATTTATGTCGGTGTGACACCATAGCCACTGCCTACCAGACTAATGAGGCTAACCCCAGGAGAATCATAAACCTTATTCTTCCCTCAATCAGGAGCCAGTGGGTCCACTGGCTCCGATTGAGGAGTGGCAGAGGAGTGTGTTCCTTATATTATCCGATATATGAGAGAACTTTGGCAGATTGGCCAGTAGTCGAGTGGCACAGATCAGTATGGACTGCTAGCTTCTTTAATGATAGGCACATTATAGTGTAAAAAAGGATGAACCAAAAAAGTGTATCTGCTTATGCTACTCAGATAACTCAAAACTGTATTGTTTCGTGATAATTGACAATACCAAAATGTTTTTTATGTCCACTTGTTGAACATTGAGCCAAACAAGGTAACGTACTGGCATGTTACCTGCAGTAACGAGTTCTCCCTTTTGATTTTAGAAAACTGGCTGACACAATAGATGCTGAGAAACTCCAGATGTTTCAAAAGAAGCTTGCAGAAGCCGTTGACAAGACGAAGCGTTCGTATGCGTCTGACCCATATGGCATCCATGGATCCCTTCCTGTGCAGTCAAAGTGCAAATCGCTTCCATCATACCAAGGTCTTGCCATATTAATTGGCTTTTCTTTCGTTTGTGCATTTAATTTGTGTCCATTCTTTTCTGCATTTAGTTTGTGAATATACTTGTCTGCCTAACTGCTGTTAAGTGTTTCAGTAGGCCCTACTTTAAATTTTGATTTGGTAAAACAGGTGGTGCTATTGAACTGTATCTTTGCACACAGTTAGGGTCTTTGGAATATAAGTGTTTGGATATTTGTATACATATGTATACATCTTTCCACCTTTCCAGATTTGAAGCCTCTGGGTCCATGCTCTATGTAGTGAATTTAATTTTGTGAAGTGCCTACATAACAGGTAAAATTAGATGCCCAATGTATAGAGGTTGATGCTATGGCAAAATGGACAATTGTCTAATTGGCCTGATGTGTAATCATTTATCTTTGGTGTAGTAACTCTTTAATCAGATAAGCATACTTATTGTGGCTATTATGTGTCATGGTGCATTAATGATTGAATGCATAGTCATTCTTGTAACCAGTTAGTAGTTGACTATGTATACTAAATAAATTTTTGTGTAGTGTCTTTGAGATATTCTCAGAGCCTTGCATAAGTTCCAATAACTAAATATCTGGATACATAATCAAACTGCATGTTTGCAAATTCTAGTAACGATAATGCATAGTCTGTTAGGAGGTCACTGAGTTTTGTGATGCATAGTGGTTTTTGGTTTCTGACTCATGTATTTAAGAAACTCCTGTTTCGTGTTAATAGTGCAATTATCAAAGGACTCCAGTCCTACTGCTGAAACCAGCTACCTGTTTCGAAACCAACTGATGGAAATGGCAAAAAGAAAGTTTGAGGAAAACAAAGACCTTATCGCGACAGAGATCAACATAAATGTTGAAGAGTTTCAGAATACTGAATTACTAACACAGTTTGATAATAGTAACAAGCAGGAGGGACCAAACGCCAGCATTCTGGAGCATGAACAGCTGATGGCAAATAAAGCTTTAAGCGAAAATGAAGAAACCCTTTACAAGCCGGACTACATTCCAGCAGTCTTTGATATACACGAAGCAGACGGTACTACATCCATCACCATACCTCGTAAAGGATTGAAAATGTATAATGCAGAAACTGGTCTGATGGCTGAAAATAGTGAAATAGAGCCAAACGATAACCTCATAGCAGAACTACAAGTAATGGCTGATGAATTGAAGGCTGTCATAGGTGAAGAGGGTGAATTTATCTCTGCTGTGCACAAATTTGGGAATGATGAAGAACCTGACTTTACAGTGGACAGGATTAGCTTTAGAGAATATGCCGATGATGCTGTTAAAGGTACAGAAGAAGTGGATGGGAATGAAGACCTATCTGCAACAGTTTCATCTAAGTTGAACACAGTAACTGAAGAAAAAGTGAAAACTCGGGAAACTTAAGCAGAAAAAACTGAAAGCAGTAGTAAAATTCAAGAATAAATGAAAAATATCTTATAACAGTCAAGCGATTACTAGTACTTCTGATTAATGCCAAGAAAACAACAATCAGGGCAAGCAAGTTCCATGTAAAAATTAAGCAAATCCACATTAAGCATACAACAGTTAAATGCGTAATGGTGACCAGAAAACCGAAACTGTCAACGAGGGTAAAGGTGGTGTGGTTTGATCAGTTGTGTAACACTAATTTGCTTGACTATATATAAATATATATATACATATATATGTGTGTGTGTGTTTGTGTATATATAGATGTTGATATGTGTGTGTGTGTGTGTGTCTGTGTAAACTTAAAACCCAAATTTACAATTACCGGTATATAATTAAGAAGAAAATAACTTTACAGAACCATGTACACTAGTAGGGAGAAATGAACACATTTTAAAATTAAATGGAAATTTGTCACCTCATGGGAACTCTGATAAGATAGTCCTGAATACATATTATGCTGGCACATTATAAAAATATTGACCAATGGCACACCAAAACTAGAAATTGACAGTGATCGAATTCCAAAGTGTCCGTCTCATGAGACAAAGACAATCGGTCTGAAAGAGAATGTTAGGAATAAGTTGAATGAAAATTTTGGATATTGACTTTGACAGCTGTCTCGTCTACTAAAAATCTTCCTAACAGCAATTCTAACTCCTGGAAGAATCACTGAAAGCAGTAACAAGGCTTAGTGGAGTAATAGTGAGTTTTGAATACGATTGATTTTAAGTATTATGGTTTGTCAAGAGTGAGCCCTAATATTAGTTGCTTTGTAACTCACTTCTCACTGCTGTTAAAAAGACAGTTGCTAAATTACAGCATTAAGAACACAATGCATGATGGGCATAACCAAAACTCCAGATATTAACTTCCCAACCCTTTAACTGCAACCACGCCACAGTTGAAAAGCAGGCTCAGGAGTTAAAATGTACAGTACTTATAAATATTTCACTCTACCCAAAACTAAACCAGTACAGTATTCCCGGGCTTTTTCAAGTGCTGGTCCACGGCTGTTACATTGGTTGCTTCTATGTTTTCAAGACGGTGTGCAATACTGACAATAGTAAGGTTGGGACTCGGTCCCCGTTATAGGCAGAAATTTGTTTCAAGATTTCGGCTCCATCTACACCCCAGTGAACTCGGCTGTTTGTGCAAGGACCGCAGCTGCACTGACAGTGCGAAGATCAGATGCGAAGATCAGATGCAAGACCAAGACTTTGAACCTCAAGACACCAAGACTTTGAACCTCAAGACCAAGACTTTTGGTACCAAGACCAAGACTTTAAAAACGAACTCGAGTGTCGAGTACACTCGAGACCAAGACCATGGTCTCGAGGACAAGTCTGCAGATGTCTTGTAATTAAATGACTATATTTATTTTATTATTTATTTCTGGGGTTCCTATGTGGTGTAAATCAATAAATCAGATTCTGAGGTGACTTGTGTTGACAAACACTTGTCCAAGGTCATCAGTCTGTTCAGCATGCTCTTTCAAGTACACAACCAGTGGTGGCATGCATAATGCTGAAAAACCACTGCAACAGACCACCAAGCTAAACAATAGACCACTGTGTCGCACAACAGATCACGCAATACAACAGACTACCAAGCCACATAAGGGAACATGCAGCACCGGTAATTATCTGTTTTGTACTGATAAGTGAATCTCAGCATTAATCTCCCAATAAAAACTAAAAAGTGAATCTCATCATTATCAACCAAAAATATATTTTATTCTTAGAAAACTACAGATGTAGTTATATAGATATAGTTTCCCCATCTAATCAATCATAGGTCCAATTAATAACTTTTTCAAGTTGTGGACAACCTTGCAAAACTTCGATGATTTAAAAGGACGTTCTGCTTTTGCATTACTACTACAGAGACAAGTTGAAAAAAGTGTGTGGAAAAACTGTTGTGCAAGAGAGGCTTTTTTGGAAATATCCGGCCCCAGCACTGCTCCAGAAACCAACTGCATTGCACCATTTCATTTATTATTTGTTATTTGGATGTATAAAATAAAATTAGGCAGGACAGAGGACAAAACATAATTATTACAATACAGTATTATTCCTGGTTATCCTTTAATTATCGTTTTGAACCCAAAGCAAAAATTAGAAAATTTTTTGAAAATTACTGCTATAGTAAAAAGGTATTAGTATAAAACTAAAGAATTCTTTCACAGTACCGGTAGTCTGAACAACATCTCCATACTGGTCTTAATTATAATTCATGCAGCAAAGTAAAGGTTGTTAGAGAAATGTTTTGCATTGCTTAAACATAGAAACATAAACATTGTTTATTGCACCTGGAAACACTACAGCTTGCTATGTAACCCATGGAATTACTCTCACTACTGCAATAGATTTAGCCATTTGTATTCCATCATTCAGTCCAGTGAATTCTGAAATGTCATATACATGGATTGGCAAAAGCAGAAATGTAGCCTACACAAGTTACACAATGTTACATATGTTGTTCAGCCGACCAATTAGTCGTAAAATTCGTGCAGAATCGAGTGGCTTCTACAGACAGATGGTCGTATTCTGAGCTGCGGCTATCAAATCGATTTTTGATCTTTCCACAACTGCAACATTGGTGTCGAACTTCAGTAACACATGTTTCTTGCTATTGTAAATTGGCTTTGGCAGCACGAACACCACTTGTGCACCTACATAAAGTAAAAAATTCAGGATTCAAAACAATCTGTGCAGTGATAGCATAAAGCTACATTCAAATTAGATAGCAATTACTAGAGCGCCAATGTTTAATACAGAAGGCATCAGAGACGTAACTGGTCTAGGAAATGGAGTGTACCATATTTCTCATTGTTTCCCCTTTGCGACTGATAAATAATTATAACAGCATCGTTTATATTCCATGCATAATAATAATAATAATAATAATAATAATAATAATAACTAACAATAGCAATGACGATGATGATGGTGATCACGATGTTGACGATGATGGGTAATTTTTTTTAATCTTGAGGGCTCAAAACCTTCCTTTGAAAAAACAATGGGCTTTGTTTCTTCTGGGCATGAAAAGTCGGCATATGATACCCTCCAGTCAAAAAGTGGGAGTATGGTACCCTTTGAACCCCTAAAAATTAAGCATATGCAAGACATCAATTATAATTAATAAATTCATAGGAAGTCAATAACAAAAGCTGAGTAATGATGATGAACTGGTCAGTGGTCAATGTTATGAAACTATAGCATCCTTCAGGTTTACAGCCATGTTCAGTACCGTTGCGACGTTCTCTTTCGAGGCGCTACATAAATTACCAGCTGCATCTTCAGCGCCCTTGTAGCGGCATGGTCGCGTTACAGCGCTCTAGAAATTGACCGTGTTATTATAGATATGTTTAACCATTCCATTTCCACATAGAATCTGGTTTTCACACACCTGTTTTAAGCACAGCACATTTACTGACACATTTGTGTGCCAAACGGTAGCTGACGGTCTTGTTAATTTCAACATTGGAATCCACTTCTTTCAAAACATTCAAACTTGTCTGATTGACAACCACCGCTTCATATGCTGTAAATACATTAAAAAAGGGCAAAAGCTGTAAAGGAATTACAGTGCTCAATCAAGAAACCAGTCTGATTGTACTCAATAACTTTTCCATCACAATCTTCGAGTTGGTGTTAAATTCTCTAAAACTGCAAATCTAATTTTTGGTGTCCTCAAGGTTTCATCCTTGGCCCGCTGCTTTTAATCTTATACACATCTAACGTCACCAAAATTGTATTACGCCATTGTATCCTCATTCATATTTATGCTGATGACACCCATCTATATTTAAAACTTTCGACTGCTAACCTTGAAAACTTAAAACTACATAGACTCATTCTTGCTTTCATGAGATCCTGGAATTATGGCAAATGTATTTAACAACTACTTGTCAAGTGTCGCCCACTCACTAGCTGAGAAAATTCCTAATTCCCAATTCCCTTTTACGAAATACCTAGACCCACCGCTTCCTTGCTTATTTGTACTAATACCTACATCAACAGATGAAATTCTCAATCTGAGTTACGAAATGAAAAATACCCATAGCAAGGGGGTTGAAGACATTGACCCTTGCATTGCGCCTCCTAGTATTTTCATCATAGCTCCTCTACTTGCTGACCTAATTAACTGCTCTCTTAGTACTGGCGTAGTACCTCAAGCAATAAAAATGGCAAAAGCATGTAGTCTCCATCTATAAGCAAGGGAAGAGGGACGATCCTGCCAACTATAGACCTATCTCCATTCTCCCTTACTTTTCTAAAAACTATGAAAAAATCATGTAGGCCTAAGAACCTGGCCTATAACAGACTCATTAAATTAATTGAAAAGTCACTCTATTATATTCCCCTCCCAACATGGCTTCCAATCCGGCCACTCGATCTCCCTCCATGTCGTTAATAAATATGTGTGATAAAATTTCAAGTGCATTTGAAAATAATGAATACTCAGAGTATTGGCAGTGTAACAAATGTTGGATAAAAACAGCTTTTCAAGAACTGGATGTAAATGTACAAATTAATCATGAGCCTGTTTTGAAATCATTCCATGGTAAATAACCGGAAAAATCAAAATAATTGTCCAAAACAACAGTGAAGCTTCATTCCCACCGTGTAAATACTAAAGCAATAACTGTATGAGTAATTATTGGATAAATTTTTAAAATTCTTGCCGTTTGTTAAAATTAATGACTGTTCATATTGACAAAAGTCTTGGTCTTGGTCTTGCAAAACCAGGACCAAGACTTTGAACCTCAAAACCAAGACCAAGACCAAGACCTTGAACCTCAAGACCAAGACCTTTGGTCTTATACAAGACCAAGACCAAGACTTTTAAAAACGAACTCGAGAGCACTCGAGACCAACACCTTGGTCTCGAGGACAACAAGGCTGAGTACTATACATATATTGTAACGCTTCCTTTGAGTAAGACTATGTTTTATTAAGGCGCGTTATAAGTTGTATTGTATTGTATCAGACAATCCAGGAATTTACAGTTAGATTTGATCCTTTAACTCATTCCTGCGGCTTAGGGGTATAGGAAAGCCTACTTTAATTAACACTCATGAAGTCAGAAATATGTTCATACTGCCCTATTATACAAAAGTAGTTACTTAATTGCATTAATCTCTCCATTCAGCCTATCATCAGAACTGAAAAGAACATGGTTTAAAGGAAACCATTACAATACTCTCATCGCCTTCGAACCATTTCAGTTACTGACCATAAGATGTGCTGCAGAACTTTCTTTTTAATTCAGTCAAATTGTTCCATTCACATGTTGGACATTCTGTTTGTGCAGGCTTCTAAAAAACAAAGGTAGGTTATTCAATTCTTCGGTAAAAAGCAGTATTTAATACAACACAAATAACTTATTTTCTCCCTTAACAGCTAAGATCTTTCACAATAATGAATAGTATTATGTAGAATATTGAATGAAGCACGGTGTCATAAACACATATACACCGACACATGAACGTACACAATAATATATACAGTACTACAGAGAGAGGATATAAATCGTTTTATACAGTTTTTTACAAAACCTATTTTATTGTACTGATACTAGCTAATCTCACTGTCTTTGAACTCCTACAAAATAGCGCAATTAAATCACTGGTGTTTGTTAGTTTCTCCATGTTTTAATTTATTTAATAACATTCTGTTTAGCAAATCCCAACATTTCAACCTTCTTACTGTGTAACTGAAGACTAAGTGCAAAACTTAACTAAGTCTCAACCTTGTTACTTTCAATTCTGCAAGTCGTGGAGATCTTACTCTTTGTAATCTCATATGGGTGACGTTGTGTGATTGTAAAGGTTCAGTTCCGTCTTCCATAATCTCTTCCTTTGTTCCACATGTAGTTGTTATAGAATATTCATCATATGCAGACAAACCTAACCACAGAAATTAAGAATATACAATAGTTATCCTCAATAGTGTAGTGTTTAGTGTGCTGGACTGTCAGTCAAGAGGTCAGGGGTTCAAATACCTGCTAGGGCAGAAATTTGGTTCGAGATTTCTGCTCCACCTGCGCCCCTAGCCAACTCAGCAATAATGAGTACACTGACTGCACACTGTCAGTGGGAAGACGTGACGCCGAGGGAGAGGACTGGCCACCCACCCTCATATCATATCATACCGCGGCTAAGAAAATGAAGTCACTGACACTTTATACCCATGGCTACCTCAGGGCTGGCTTAAGGGACTGCTCTACATCCTCTTCCTCTTCCTCTTCTTTTTCTTCTAACCTCAATGACTCGTCAGCAATAAGATGTCGTCAAACATTGGAAACCATTACTGCCTTTGGATTCTGCGAAAAGCCTGGGCTACCTACCAATTTAATGAATATACACTCTGAAAAACACGAAGTAAAATGAGAAAGCGAAATAAAAATATGAATTAGCATGTCACTGAAACAACTACTGTACAAAAAACTGGCAGCCCTACACAAGTCAAAAGATAAGATTCGACTTATCCTGTTCATACTGACTTGGTTTGTAGTAATCATAGACTTGGACGAGAACTGGTTTTGTCTTTGCGACTTCAATGTCTTGATGCACAAGAAACGAAAAGCATCTCCGAGTTTTGTCAAGCTACAAAGATATGTCACAGACATAGCAGTAGGAATATATACATATATTCCTACTGCATATGTGTTCTATTAGCAGTAGGAATATATATATATATATATATATATATATATATATGTCAACTACATGTGGAACAATATATATACATATATATATATATATATGCATTACTAATCCAAAGCATGTCCTCATCAAAACATTTTTATTATGCACCACTATATAACGACTACACATATTTAGAATCAATTAAGGGGCCAGCCATATATTACGTACGCAAAAATCCGAGAAAATTGGACCCCTCCCCCCTGTTCGCAAGCGTACTTTCTTCCACACCCCCCCCGCGTACGTACACTTGACGCAACCCACCCCCCCCCGAAGACCAGCTGCAGAAAGTGTCTCGACAGCCCGACTGTCTGCACTTTAGGCCAGATTGAAGGATGAGTGAGGGCCAATATAGACAAATTATAGCTGTCTCGTTCACAGCACAGAATAACTGCACGTGGCTTTTATATAATGTAATAAAATGCCATCGGACGACTATAGGACAATACAGAGTTATAAATAGGCTAATGTGGACGTCATAATTAGAAATTTATTTGCGTACGTACACTTTTGTCACCCCCTCCCCCCCCGTTCGCACCCGTACGCAAAATCGCCAAAATCCGACCCCCCTCCCCCTCAGTGCGTACGTAATATGTGGACGGCCCCTAATGGCACGGAGCATTTCAGTAAACGTCTCTGAGGAGGTTTGATGGATCCTGCACACTTTGTGTCACAAGTTGAGCACTCAAATTGTCTACAAGTCACTAAATTTAATTAAAAATTTGCTAATACAACTAACGAAACATGATGTTGTACACACCTCTTCAAAGTACAAGTGAACAATGCTCTTCTCAATTTCGAATCTTTTCAACCTCAGACCAACATAATTGGAAAGCTGAAACATAATATCAAGATCTCGTACAGATTGTTGCATTAGTAGTGCTACTCATTCCTCTTACTTTTTATTTGCTTTTTTTTTACTGCATAACTGTCTATTGGCCTCAATGATGCCTTGTCATCAGCCATATAAAATATCAACGTGGCCTTGCTTTCTCATAGGATATGATGTGCACTGTAATCAGGTAGGTTAATAATAATAATAATAATAATAATAATAATAATAATAATAATAACAATAATAATAATAATAATAATAATAATAATAATAATAATAATAATAACAATATTATAAAAATAATAATAATAAAAATAATAATAGCAACAATAATAGCAATAATAATAGCAACAATAATAGCAACAACAACAATAATAATAATAATAATAATAATAATGTCAGTATATTTAGGACAATAAATAAATGGATTCAGAATTGCAGACATTCAAATCACATTAAAAAGAATAGTGTAGATTAGAGCACAATTGCTTTTACAATTATTATAACAATAGTATCTAAGAAACAATAGTGACATGATATGGTGAAAGCACCTGCAGCACCTCATTTACTTGTCTGGGTTGAAAGATTTTCATAACAAACCGTTTTTATCAGTAAGTCATAACATGCACAGAAGTTGTCAAAGCATTCTTTTCTGCAGTACTCACGACAATAATGCTGCGTTAAACTGCTCATAAGATACTATACCTTCTTGATGGAATCTTTGTCCGGAATCCATCCTGAAACCATCTTCACATCAATCACTGCCATGTTGGATGCACTATCCACACCATTGTAACTTCAAACAGAATGACGACAGTTTGATAAAAGTTGATGCCACAGATAAAATGCACAAAGATGTAATAAGTCTCAGTCATGAAATCACTTTTTACAAGAAGCTCTGACACTTTCATGACACCCACCCAGAAAACTCAATATGACTTGTGCCAGTAAACTATAACCAAGATCTTTGCTATAACATTGTTTCTGACTTGTGGAAAGATTTCTAATAATAGAGATTTGTACAGTAATATGCTTATTGCTTAGACATGTTCATAAAAGGTCCAATGTGCATTAGTACATCTACAACACACCACAGTGCATAAGTAACATGACAGAAACAAAGTAGTTTCTTTGCAATTGGTTAGGTACAAGCACAGGGAAATGGAGGTAGAAAGAGAGGCAGGTGTTGCGGAGATTAGGGATGGAAAGGGCAGTTGAATGGCAGAGAGGAAAGAACGGAGAATTTCCTCCCAAAGAAACATTTCCCCGACACTTTGCAAATGGTCGGTTCAGGATAGGTTAGTTACATAGCCTAATATAAAAAAATACAATGCACAATACACAATGCATTATGACAAATGGAAGATAAAACATTTAGAAACCACAGCATGCAACACAGAATATGAATAGATAATCTGAAAACAACAAAGCAAAATAGTTCTGTACCAAAGACACATTCAAAGAGTGAGGTCGATCATCAAGATGTAATGCAGCATGATTTTTAATTCTTGTACCTTGTACAAATCTTTAGGTTTCGTTCCTTGCAGTTGCTAATTTTTTTTCTAATTGCGACAACACTCAGCAGGAAAGCAGTTTCTTGTTCTCTTTGTTATGTTGTACTTTACAGAAGCCTACAAATAACATTTAATTCAAAGGTCAATCGACACCCAAAAATAATTCCATCCTAAAATAGTCAAAAGTTTGTCTATAAACATATTCAATTTAAAAATGTCATTCTATCCTAAAATTACCACAGATTCCTAAACAAAACTATAATATTTCAACCCCCAAATTACTCAATTCCAAAAATTTGAACTGAATTTGAATTGAAGTCTTTAAATAGGCACGAAACAGCAATATGCAGCACCAAATCGCAACCAGTAAGCCGAATGCAGACCAACGAAGTAAAAAAAAGTTGGAGGCATCCAAAACTGAGACCAGAAGGACAAGTTCCACGTGGTAACTGGGTCATAATGAAAGCCAGGAGAAGGAGTTGATGATACGAATCAAAGGACCTTATATACAAAGAATGTGATTATATAAAACTGTGTTTGTAATACGTAAGAATTAGCATAATGATACGAAATAAGTACACATAGACATTTAATCATGTGACTTAGAACAGTAGGGTAAAGTAGCCTTTTATGGGCACCCTCCATATATGGGCACCCCAGAAGAAAAGTGGTAACAAAAATATTCTCGTATCGCCAGCTGTCGAATTCCAGTAGAACTACAGCGCAGTGTCTTATTTACTCAAAATTAAACTCTGTATCGTGTATGTCTGAATTTTCACGTAAATCGTCGTATCATTTATAAACGTTGGTAAAAAAGTTAACATTTTAACAATTTCCGTTTTCGTCCATAACTTTTGGTGTAGCTGATGGATGACGTTAAGGTAACTGTTTCTGTTTTGACAATTGTTTTATGATAACGTTGATGGGCGGTAATAGGCGATCGTGATACTGCAGTTTTGTATAGCTGACTTTGAAGCGTGCCATAGGTGCCAGCCCAATATGGGCCTTATTCTGATGCCTTAATATGGGCAGGTGCCCATATTAAGGCAGCAGAATTAAGTCCATATTAAGTCTATTGCCCATATTAAGTCTATTGGTAATTTTTATAAGTCAGTATATTGTACAGAAAAAATACTTTTAGCATAATGCAAAAATATATAATCTAAACCAAACCTAACTTCATAGCTACGGGCTAGTGGCCTTTGAAAATCCCACTTGTGTTCAACAGGTCGTTTACTGTCACTTATACATGTACTTTAACTCATGTTGTTTGTAAACATTTCAGAATATGGCGTTAAAAGTGTGGGACGACCAAGCGCTTTCCAAACTCCTTCACCTTTTCCCGCTTTTTTACATGCCTTTGTTAAGTTCCCCGTGGAATACTATATTGTTTTGCTGATTTCTTTCTCCCCATTCCATTCTGAAGAACAGCTGCCACCGCTAGTTTGAGAATATTCACTCCAATGGCTCTCTTCTTTACTGATGCCATATTCTGAAATTTTAAGGCAGTTTGTGTTTCCCTCTCACTCCACGCATAAAATGCAACCGCTCGATGTTTCTGTATTTAAAAGCATAAACCTCTACTGTGACAAAGCTTTATTCCGTAAGGAAGATTTCATAGCAGCTGTAATGACTGATCGAGACATGTCACCTACAAACGGACCAAATGATACAACAGTCTCGGCTGATCCATCATTAGATATTCATAACATCACACCTCTTCAGTTAACATCAACCACTTCAGACATCTTGCTTACATCACCAACATCATTTGGACAAAGGACATTGTCTGATGAATCAACAGTCGCTGGTCCAAGCACTTTGTCTGATGAGCCAGTTGCTGGCCAAAGCACTTTGCCTGATGAGACAGTTACTGGCCCAAGCACTTTGCCTGATGAACCAGTTGCTGATCCAAGCACTTTGCCTGATAAGCCAGTTGCTGGTCTAAGCACTTTGCCTGAAGAGCCAGTTGCTGGTCTAAGCACTTTGCCTGCTGAGCCAGTTGCTGGTCTAAGCACTTTGCCTGATGAGCCAGTTGCTGGTCCAAGCACTTTGCCTGATGAGCCATTGATATTTACATTTCAGGCTATGTTTCTGACTCCAAAAATATCTCTAAATCAGGAAAACGTAAAAGAAAATGTGCACATGCAAAAATTATAACAGCATCTCCTTACAAAATGATTTGAAAGAAATCAAAAAGAAAGAGAATGAAGAAACAGAAACAAAGGAAATGAATAATAAATGCAGACTTGAAAACAAACGAAAACACCAGTCCGTAAACTTCATACTGTACAAAAGACAAGAAACAAAGACAAACAAGGAAAAAGCACAACTAAAGAGAGAGTAGTACTAACAAAAGCAATTGTCTCAATACCGTGTGCAGAAGGATACGGAATTCTAGATGATGAAAACTTCACTTGTCGACCTTGTGTTGAATAGCCAACATCGACTTGCGTGGTCAATCACTTTTAGGTTTTAAGCTTCTTGGAGTTTCAGATCTTTCAAGTGTTAATGCAGGCTTAGTAGTTGATAAACATATACGGATTTATTTTGGAATTTTATTATAATTTTGCAATTGCCATTCACAATTAATTTCAACGTTACATTTAACTTTTGACTACATACGTTTGAACTTAATATGGGCATGGGTGCCCATCATTAAGACACCACTGCTTATTATGGGCACCACAGGGATCTTTTTATTTTCAATATTTTCGAGGTAAATTTTGACATCTGATTGTTATTTCAATGAGCATCTAGTGACAAAAGTGTTGAAAATTAGTTTCCCACACATTGTTTTGTTTGGTCCTAATTTGATTATGAGCTATAAGATAAAATCCTTAAGGTGCCCATAATTGGGCACTTTACCCTACTTCTTGACATAAAGACTGGGACAATGCATTTTCGATATGATATCACAACTTAGAAAGGATGATCAGGTCAGGGAATGGGGAACGCCAACGCGCACAGAAAACCGACGGATATGTGCACTTTGGAGAGAAAAGAATGGTATTGAATTAAGTGACCTTGCATACGTAAGCAGACAGGAATAGGAGAATGAAGCCGCTGCGCTATGACAAAGAAAGATGTTGAATATTTGAACTATGGTTGGAAATAACAGGAACACAACGATGAAAGATTCCTGGCTAGGGTAAAACAAGTGAAACAAAGGGCACTAGGGAGAGAAGCCGAAGTACGCAGCCTGTGGCGGACCGCATCCAGCTATGTCCAACGCCTGTCCGAAGTAGGCCTACACGTTGGCCAAAATCGCGAACACCATCAGCGTCAAGCAGGGCATGCTGTACAGCGACGCGCTCCGGGCTGCTCGAGCGCAGCAGCATCAGAAGCAGCACCAGAGGGCAAGTGAAATCGACACGCCCAAACCTGCTGCATCGACCAGCCAGGACGCCGGACAGGCTGAGTCTGCGAGAACGCGTCCTTCTGCTGACACCAACCGCCAAAGGTCTCGGGCGAAACCAGGACCATCGAACGCACAGGCCCCTGATGCGACAACTCCAAGATCGACAACGGTAAGGCCCAGAAGAACGCTCTTGACGCCCTCAGTCAAGCCTATAGCGTGTTCGTGAGGGCAATGGAGGTCATTGACAGCGCCATGATCTCGCCGACGAAGCTGGTGGAGATTATCGTAGGCGCTATCCATGTCGCCTTCAACCTCCCCCTCGACTCGGTCTGCAACGCGGTCACGACAGCCAACGCTGCCGCCATGGAAGCCTCTGGCGTCACGAGCGCCATGTCAGCCACTGCAAACAAAAACCGCCATAACGGATCTCCAGATACTCCAGTGGAACGCGTTTAGTCTGAGGCCCCGCGTAGGGGAGCTCAGGCACCGGATCTCTGAGATGCGGAAACCGCCGACGATCATCTGCATCCAGGAAACCTGGCTCAGGCCCACCATCGACCTTGAGATACCCGGGTACACCTGTGTTCGCCATGATCGCATCACTGGAGAGAAAGGAGGAGTGGCAACGTTCGTGAAGACTGGCGTCGCCTACTCTACGACCAGCACCACCGTCCCGGAATCGATCACCATCTCGATCGACGGACTGCCGGAGAAGATCGAGATCGCGAACGTGTACCACCGACCGCCACAACCTGACAGTCCTTTGTTACCGGACAACTACTCGCGCTTCTTCCGAGAGAAGTCTGCTATCATCGTTGGTGACTTCAACGCCCGAAGTACTCTTTTCTGGTCCGATTCCATCCACGCACGCGGTTGCCAGCTGGAAGACGCCATGGAAGCCAACGGCTACGTCGCACTGAACACTGGAACACCGACCTTCGTCAGCAACTCCACCGGAACGGCCAGTCACCTGGACCTCGCGATGGCCTCGGCGCCTCTGGCGCGGAAGTGCACGGGGACGGTCCTTGATGACTCCATGGGAAGCGACCACTCGCCCATCCTCATCAGCATCGAAGAAGCAGTCCCTGTCGAGGAGTCCTGTATATATGTAGGAAGTTGTCTAGGGGCAAAGATAATGCGTCCCGGCTTTAAGATTTAACATGTTATATATATATATATATATATATATATATATATATATATATATATATATATATATATATATATATATATATATATATATATATGTAGCGGCGGTTGAAGTGACCACTACTAGATGTAGATCGAGAGAGAGAGAACACGTTGTCGTTGACGATGTTTATTCATACGAATGTTATAGAGTATACACGCTAGGACCCCGTGTCCCGGTTGACAAACGGGACAGAGGTCCGGCCTAAGCCGTGTGACGAACGCGCTGGATCCCGATCTCTCTCTGCTCTCTCTGCCTCAAGGGCTACCATTTATATAGCCCTATCTAAACCTTCCTACACGGCATACCTTTACCTGGCGCCAGTCAGTCTGTCTGCACGTGCATCTGCCAGCTCCCCACGCTCAGACTGTAGGCGTACATTCCTCTGAAGACTGGCCACCGAAGTTAATTATAATGACCAGTCCAGACGGATGCATCTTAAATGCCTACCCCCCTACATACGACCACTCTTTGAAAAACGTTTGTCCTCAAACGTAAGATGCATGCATGAAATAAAAGTTTAAACAATATTTAACAGATACCTAAATGCAATAGCGGCGAATAAATGAAATGGTATAAAGTCATCAAAAAGAATCAGCAGCATAAGGCAGTTCATCACTTGTCCGAATACTAGTCGTCAAAATCGGTTACATCGTACTAAATCACTGCAATTCAAACATACGTATACATCGATCATTAAGAAATATCTGCTGCACATGGTGTTCACTGTTCAGTGCGCGTTCATATCTATTAACCACGTTCAGAGCAGACTAAGTATTGGGTCATGACAGTATGCAATGAGATTCCGTAAAAGCGCTACAAAACATCGTCGTACTTTTGCGAGTCATTAGCGTATTCCGCGTTTAATCTGTGTAGCGGGCTAAATCTGAATCCGACAAAAGGTACGTATTCCCTCGAACGCATTTTCAGTAATGCCTGTGTTCCTGTATAAGGGAGTATCACGTGCTTTTAAGACAGAAAGGCATATCATGCCATCATGAGACCATGTGGACTATCTACTCTGTAACTGGTTATAGTGGTCGGCGCGCAGCAACTCAATTAGCTTAATTAGCTGACTTTTGGCTAAGTAACGTCTTTCGAGGAAATCATGTATACAAATAGCTGACTGCATGCCTGGTAGGCTATAACTCTGTTTCATGAAAGCCAGATGCAGAGGCACCGGTAAAACTCGGCCACAGTACTGATGCGCTTAATTAGAGCGGTAGCAACGCAAATTAGGCACATGAGAGGAAAACGTCTAAATATTAAGATCCTTAGAAGCTTAAAATCATAGCTAATCAAATCCATTGAAAATACAGAACTGCTAGAATGCTACGACTACAATAAATACAAAGAGTTATCATCGGTCATAGATAATAATAAATTGTGCTAATAAACCCATTAATCATAAATATCAAAATTATTAGTTACGCCAAATCATATATAAATTAGACAATCAACTTCGAAATGAAGAAAACGTTGCTTTTCCAGTCCATGGATAAACCTTCAGCAATTAGACAGTTTCTCATGAAGACAGCGGAATCGATGGATGGCGGTCAGTTACAGGCAAACTGTAAGAGAATGATTATAGGATGAAGCACTGAGACGACGAGGAAACGATGAGGAAACGATGGAAGTTGATGGCGATGGAGCCGACCCACTACACGTCTAACCAGATAAGTGATCGTTAAGAAGAATGTTACCATGAGGTGTAGCGGTGACGGCAGCGGAGAAACGTGAAGTCGTGATCGAAACTTCGTGAGCGAACGGTGAGGCGCACCTGTCGGAGTTGATGTGAGGCGCAATGGCGTAGGCTCGCGGAATTGGCATCGAAAGGGTCCGGTAGGTAGCAGGAAGTCGTGGCATCCGTTGACTCGACGGCATTCTTGTCCACGGTGATGATGTGCGATGTTTGGCTTGGCTTGACGTTGTTGTCGGCGTTGTTGTTAACGGCGTCACTGGCAGACGATGGCGAGATTGCGTCAGCCAACAGTTCAGGAACTGGCCGTTGAGTCGTTGAAGATGGACCAGCGTTGGGAACTTGGGTACGAAAAGGATTCGAAACCGTGGCTTCTCCACCAGATGTAGCGGCGGTTGAAGTGACCACTACTAGATGTAGATCGAGAGAGAGAGAACACGTTGTCGTTGACGATGTTTATTCATACGAATGTTATAGAGTATACACGCTAGGACCCCGTGTCCCGGTTGACAAACGGGACAGAGGTCCGGCCTAAGCCGTGTGACGAACGCGCTGGATCCCGATCTCTCTCTGCTCTCTCTGCCTCAAGGGCTACCATTTATATAGCCCTATCTAAACCTTCCTACACGGCATACCTTTACCTGGCGCCAGTCAGTCTGTCTGCACGTGCATCTGCCAGCTCCCCACGCTCAGACTGTAGGCGTACATTCCTCTGAAGACTGGCCACCGAAGTTAATTATAATGACCAGTCCAGACGGATGCATCTTAAATGCCTACCCCCCTACATATATGTTCGTGACAGACAGTGCTACATCGAGGCACAACTAGAAGACCCATATCCGAAGATCTCCGACTGCAGGGAGGGTTGTACGGAGATCAAAGTGGCTGAAAGTAGGTATAGGAGTGCTCATTTTAAGGGTTTTATAGGTGAAACAGGCCAGACTAAATCTTATTCCGAATTCAACAGGAAGCCAAATATGATAAACTCAGACAGAGCAGGGTTAAGGAGTTTGTACGCCTGACTTCACGATATGAGATACCTGCAAACACAGCCTGGCAAAGCCTATATATAGGCGAGAGAAGACACAAGAGCAGGGTATGGTCTGCGACATGTCTTTGGTAAGAGCAGATCTTATGTGAAGTATTGCCCTGATATGATAATAACCATAACCATAGGTTTTTATTGTTTCTGACAGCAACAGAAAAAAAATCGTTATATTTACAAACATTTGAATAAACACAGCGAAACAATGGGAGTATGAAGACAAGATTTGCAAACGTTTGTTATGTGGGTCGAAATGTTAGATTAATATCCAGAGTCACCTTGATCGTTTTGGCAGTCTTTGATAGCGGAAAAAGAGCAGTGCCAGCAAGGTTAACGCTGGAATGAGAAGGGAAAGAGCACAGTTGTTGGCGTAAGCCAAATATGATAAACTCAGACTAATCTGGGTTTATAGCAAGACAGTTAAAGCAGAATCATGCATGCACTGAAGAGAAGCAGACTCTTCAAGTTTTACCTGGCCAGACTGATCTGTAGGTGACAGAGCAATGTAAAGCTGAGTATCATCCACATACTGCTGTAACTGGACTCCAAAGTAATAAATAGTGAAATGAGAATTCAGCTTAAAGGAATAAACAAATTAGAAACACTGTGGGGGGGAGGGTGATGCGACAAATGATTTAAAAGTATGGCCAAATCTGGAGGAGAATGTATCTTCATCAGTAGCTGCAGTGGTTAAAGTGGTTTGGGTGAGCAGAGGGAACGCCAAAGAAGAGTTTAATTGGAACGCATGCGTGAGCAGTGGGAATGCAAGCAACGAACTTCGAGAGCAGTGGGAACGCCGTTCCACCGTTCCCACTCCACTTTAACCCCTGCGTAGCTGTATACCTGCAAAAGCACACATCCAGTTCCTGAAACATCATACTTTAGCGCCGAAGGCAATGTTTGTCCCTCTTGCTTCTGCAGCAAAAGACGATTATTGTTCGTGACAGACACATTGTAATTCCAAGCAGTGCCAGTTAGCATCACTCGCACATCAAGGTCGTCTCTGTGTGTCAGAGCAGCAAACTCTGCAAGCGCTTGCAACGCCAGTACAGTGTCCTGCAACAAAACACAGTCCGGTATATTGACAATGTCATAATGCTCAGCTCAAATGTACTTTATGTAATCATGCATTTATTACACACTGTCTGCTCAAAGACCAATGGGCAGGATTTCAGCACCCCTGTGGAGCATGGAAGCTTTGGTTTTCCATAAACATATGCATACTACAATTCAGACATTACCATAAATTAAAAATGTGTTCTTATTCTGCTAAAGTAGAAGGCAACAATTCAGGTGTAATAACAACATGCTAAATTGTAGTAATTAAGCATTCACTTTACCTTACCTTATAATTCTCAGCTAGACAAATGATAGAGAGTAATGCCATATAGGAAATTGTAAGCTCAATGCACCTTTTACAAGCTGTGTTGTAAAACATATGCATAAAGCCTGTCGTATTTGAGTTATCTCTCCAGGTAACTGCTTTTCCAAAGACTGACCTGTGTAGACGAAAACCCACCACGACCATTTCTCTGAGTGGACAACCAGCGTACAATGGAAGTGGCTTCACTGATTACTTGTCCCTTGGCATTATGCAACATAGCGAGCAGAACATAGGAAGTCATTTCTGTGGCTGCAGGAGATGCTGAAGAATCATTCGGCATATTCCAGTGCTTCATTCCATCTGACAATAATTTTCATTAACCTTGATTAAAAACTTATGCAGCAGCCTAAGTGCACCATAACAACATACCTGACCTCTTAGTTCCTCGTGTCACGACTACTATGGCTCAATCCGCGTCCTTTGCCTGAATAGGTCCCTCGCTTTGCAACCGACTTCTTCCTCCTGTCCGCAACACCATTTTGTCTGACAGCGTTGCTTCTTTTTCTCACCTTAAATCCTGCTTTTCTCTCGGGGTCTCGTGCACTGGGAGCGCCTCTGAATGGTTTATACGCGAGAGGCGCTTTATATATGCCCATATACTAGAGCTGTACCGATAAGGCTTTTTGCCGATTATTCCGATACCGCGTATAGCCGATTATTGTAACAGCCGATACCGCGTATGAAGCCGATTATTATATTATCGCCCAAAAACGACGCATACGACGTTATACAAGGGCTATTAGGAGTTTTCAGTCCTGTGTATAGTAGGTCCTTGGTTGCTACGGTGTCTGCTAAGTAGTGCAATGCTAAATATAAATATAAATTATGCCGATTCCTCTAATAATCGGCCCGATTACGAATGCTTCCGATACATCGGTACAGCTCTATCATATACAATACAATATCACGGATTCCTAAACAAAACTATAATATTTCAACCCCCAAATTATTCAATTCCAAAAATTTGAACTGAATTTCCAAGCAAAATACAATATGTAACATGCATGTATGTCTACAGAGGTGTAACTTTGGTCTAGAAAGTGGGAGTAACAATTTTTACAGCCTAATACACTGATATTACTTATCATCATCATCATCATCATCATCATCATCATCATCATCATCATCATCATCATCATCATCATCATCATCATCATCATCATCATCATCATCATCACCACCACCACCATCATCATCACCATCATAATCATTACTACTTGGGTGAAACATTAATAAGAATGATGATGATCATGATTTTGATGATATTAATGGTGCGCAATTATCTAGTGTCAGACAGAGGTCATGAATTCAAATTAAGGATCAGAAAGATAGTTCGTGGATTTTTGTGGGCACGGTAGCCGATTGGTTAGAGCGCTAGGCTTGCAATGCAGAATACGAATACAAGCCTTCCCGAGATTGTTACTGTGTAGGACCCTTTAGCAAGTTCTTCTCATACAATTGCTCAACATCATTGTTTGGTGTTTAGTCATTAGATAGTAGCGCTTCATAAATGCATAAATAATAATGATAAAAATACACTCTACAATACTAATATCAATAATGATCAGTAATTCTATTTTTAATCTTGAGGTTTCAATGGTACCTAGGTAAAATACTAAAATTCATGCCCTGTGGAGATATATTATGCTACATGAACGAGACCAGCCCTAATGATCGCTAACTATATGGTTCCTTCAGATTAGATCACATTTGCATACATTTATATACTGGCCATTCCAGGACACTCTTAAATGACTAGACCATAAATCTTAAAATGCTCTTCAAAAGATTTTGTAACCATACAGAAAGTCTGAAGTTATAATAAAGCATCTAAATACTAATGTTTCAGAAAGTCTTCACTGGTGACACCTACCTGACACCACAAACCAATCATCTAACTATATATCAAAATAATCTCATACATTTATATCATGAAAACTGGGTGCATTCATGCCTGCGCTGTTAATGCTTTGAACAAGAAACAAGTGCCACTCAAAATATCCAAGGTGAAAACATGGAGTGCTTGAAAATCGCTGCATTTACGATCACAAACACAAGCGCTTCATACAAAGCCAATTTGTAAACTAAAGAAAACAATTAAAAATCAGCCAAATCTTACCAGATTCTATGGCTTTTCCTGTCAAGGAATCCATAATTTCAGTTCGTTTGGTTTCATTGCGGTTCCACATCGTGTAAGCATATGCCATGAGAGACCGAGTGTATGTATCCCATACCGGCACTTGATGTATTTCCAAGCACTTAACTGCTCGCAAAATAACGCGTTCCTGTTTCAAGAAAAAGACACCAAATAAATATGATATTTATTTACAGGAATAATAAAATGATAATTTCATGAAATGTAATTGCAAGTTAAACAGACCATCTATTTAGGGCTTTCAAAGGTGTTCTGCAGGTGGCTGTTAATCACTAAGAAAAGCGATGTATAGGCTATTTGATATACAAATTGGACATGGAAAACTGGAAAAGAGCAAAATAGAAGCAACCAACTATTATACATTAATCTGATACGGAATTAAACATCAATCGCGGATAGGTTTTTATTACCATCTTATGAGCATGTCTAGTTAAGGTTTTTATCACCATCTTATGAGCACGTCTAATTTTAATTTTTCAGTTGTGGAAGATATTGAAGGTTTGCAGCAAACAGGAAAAGTTTCAGATAATTCTAACATCACATAGTTTATTTAATAAGTTAAGAGAAGGCACTACGGTATATAATAATTAATTCTGAAAATAAAGATATGTTAACTGATCCAACAAAATAGCGATAAAAAGTGACAGAGAAAATAATGTGACTGGATAAGCAATGAAATTACCTGAGGCTTTAGTCCTGCTTCCAAAAGAGCAATCAAAACGTATGCCGTGAGAGCAGCAAAATTGTCATCGTTTCCAGCCATTCCACCCTTCATTTCTTTATGCAGAACTCGACCAACCTGTTTCAGAATAGTTAACACTTTCATGTTTACAGATAGACTTCTGCAGCACAAGCTCTATGAACATACGCTGTGCACTTAAGATATTAGTCATTATTTGTAAAAAGGCCTGAGAAAGGTGAATTTCATGATTGCATGACTGTCAACCCTATGGATAGTTTTCAAAACTAAGACAAATGTAGAAAGAAAATTGACCAGCTGAGACAAAAACAAGCCATTAAGTCAGTGGTATATGGTTCTTGGTATAATCAGTATGAATGAATGAATGGAGGAAACGAACGAACGGTTAAGCAATATGAACTGTCTGACGCAAATGCTAGAAGCATATTCTCGAAAGTAGGTTGACGGGGTTAGCCACTAATATAATTCATCGTGCACACCCAGGTTATGAGTGATGAGTTCTGTTCACCATTCAGTGAATCCCGATCTGGTGTTTCTCTATCGATCTTATATCATGCCCAGAATGCGACCACCCATAAGTACTGTATATTGGCTCGGCTCAGTCGAAGCCAATTTAACAACATCCATTCCTGTACATCAGTCAGACACAGGTCATGAGGAGTAACCATTTGTGCAGTTGTGCTGTGTCTCTTTTCATTCATTCATATCGACTCAGTTTGAATACTGTAACTCCATCCTAACAATACTGCCAAATGTCAGAATACATCAGCTCCTGTTCGCCCTCAACTGTACTGCCCAAGTAGTTACCAATCAGCCAAAGACACTCACATATCTGAGAAATACTCTGCTAGCTCACCATGGAGGAATGGATTCGATTCCAGAACTTCCTACCTGGTTGATCTGCAATAATTTTCACTGTGCCAGCAAACATCAAAGAGCTTTGGGTTCCAGTAATGAGTCGGTCTGGTTGTTGATGACAGGGCTCTGCTGCATGCAGAGATTTAGAAGACCCTCTCATCCTCATAGTGAAGCAAGCTCATCACTTTTCCTCTTACATCAAACTTTCCTCTTGGAACGATCTCCATTTTTACTACATGTACTGTTTCAACATTAGGTTCAACGCACCTTTTATGTTGACCTTACACTGCACTTTTCAAATTAGTCAGACAGCCATACAAGCAGAGCTTTTGAGAGATGCTCGAAAGGCACTACATAAACGTTTCTTGGATTACATAATGCACAATATGTGTTATTTATTAGTGTTATTGTTGTTGTGTTATTTCAACTATTGTTAACAAAGTAACTTTTATTTTTATTATTATTGTTACTACTACTATTATTATTATTATTATTATTATTACTATTATTATTATTATTAATATTAATTATTATTATTATTATTATTATGTTGTTGTTTTATTACATTAAATGCTTCAGTGTAATACAAATTCTGATAATAATACAATCGGTCACATAATCCACAAATTAGCTCACCCCTATAAAACCGAATTCATAACAAGACCTTGTTATACTGAGGTCTTTAAAATGAGTTACATAGACAGAGTTATAATGAATTTCTGTTGTCTCATGCAATCCTCATTGGCTTATAATGATTTGTACACATGTGGAGCTCAGACATGTGTACTACTTGCCTGAGGAAACCATCTACGAACAAAGCACAAAAAATTAACCCAAACAACTTGCCTGAGGAAAGCATCCATTTTGCATCTGTATTGATGTGATCCATTTAATGCTTTTCTGGAGGTCCCCCTGGTCAATGTAAATGAAAGGCCGAGCCTCAGCAAATGACTTAACAACGAAAGCTGTCAACCAAATGCTGCCCTCACCATCAGATTCACCAAATGCACTGTACGACCCGTCCTTATGACGATATGTCAACTCACGCTGATAGCCTACATCATGCAAAGAAAAAAATCAGTATGTAAAAGGGTAAGTAATATATGGATGTAAATATTTCACAGCCACACAAGAATGCTGAATCAAAGAATGAAAATTTCTGAATGGCATTCAACAAAAAACATTGATGCAGAAATTTTCAAATTGTAAAAGACTTCAGTTGCTGACCTGTTTGAAGAAATTCAATAGCTTTAGCTCTAATGTTTTCAGTCAAGCTATTCGTTTTCTGTAGATACTGCATGACGAAAATGTTGGGTGAAAACTTGAGCATATTCTGTTCTCCACAGCCAGTTGGAAGTTCAAGCAGCGACTCCAAGCCTGTTAGAGTTGGCCCCATAACATCACCTGAGCAGAGAACAAAGAATGTATAATTGTGGTAGCTGCTGAGGCAAGATTAATAGTTTATAGAGCAACACATCCACTATAGGTGTGTGTCTAACCACATACTTGACTTTTTGGCTGTTGACCCGACACCAAACCAGACTTGTCTGAGTGCTGTCAATAGGCTAATCCTAGGACTTAGGTCTAGCTTTTTGGATGCTGAAGAAATCTGGACTTAACGATTAAAATCAAAGACACTAAGAAATTACATAGTGTCAAGGCGACATATGTCACTAGGAGCAGTGTCTAACAAGCAGCTAGGGTTTCTGCATCTGAATATTTCAGAGCTTAAGAGGAAAAAAGACATTATTTCACTATGACAGTAAAACTTCAATGTACTGTAAACAGGTATGTTAACAGCACCTTTCAGAGTGTCTGACAAGTGTTTGCTTAGTTGTATTTGATTTTGCTCATTCAACTGTGTCAAAAATATCATGCACATTGCACAAGTTTCTGCCAACCGTATTTTCTGAACTATATGTTGCTCCTTTGTATAAGCCGCAGTGACGCAAAAAACAGTTAAGTTTGTGTAAAATCAATACATTGATCGCACTGGCAGGCGGATACAGTGTACCCATACACAGATAGTAAATGTGCATAATTCTCTCTGGTGTAAAACCACAGAAAGCCACATGAAGCATTACATAATACATATAGCACCAGTTTCAAGATCTATGGAGCAGGTGTTGCTTTTCTATTTCGAATTTTGACCAGTTACATGTTTTGCATTACCGATCAATACCAATGATTTAAAACTGTGCAACCATATCCCAGTCACATAACCCAATCATTTCTTCAAGGTATAATCACTTCAGTAAAGGGGATATAATTATGCCCGCAGTCTTGTTTGTTTTGCTAAATCAAATATGCCTCTTACCAATGACATTGGTAAACGACCTCACAGAGTCCTTCACCAGTCCATCAGGCAAACTAATTGAAAAGGATCCTTCACCTACAAGCATAAAATGAGTAAATTCAACTAATATCAACTGTAAATTAAATATATAATCATTCGAAATAAAACTGTTTACAGACTACTGTACAAAGCAACAGAAATGGAAATCCATAAGACCTGTCAATTTTGTTTCGGCTGAGCACTTGTAAATAAGCTGGTTCCTACGACTAAGCTTTCTTTTGGCACTGTAGAAATATTGACGTGATTGAGATTATGATTAATATTATGATACGACAAACATTGCTTGAAATATTTACCTTACAGTAAATGGGCTTCTAAAGCATACATAATGTTTGTTAAACAAATTACTACTTTAACTCGTTCATCTCTTGACTCTACCAAAAGGTCAGGAAATGAATCCTTGAGTTAAAAAATAAAACATTTTAAAAGCAAGCCCACACTGACTTTCCGGCTAAGTTGTTTTAAAACATGCATGTATAGTTGCTTTAACATTGAAGTAAAGCATATTGCCAATGCTTTGAGATAACTCTGGAATACTTTCGACAAGGCACAGGTTTTAACCCATCATATCACATTATTCCAGGCGGTTCAAAGTAAAAGAAGGCAAATCACATGCCGCACTATTTTACTGTAGGCTACGAAAACTGCGCTGCGTATCACAAAATTAATTTTTCTTACCAGGTGCGCAGATGTATGCACTTTTTGTTTGTTCTTCCTCTTTTCCTTCCGCCTAAATGATAACAATTACTGTCAAAAATGTAGAAATAATTTGAAATCCTACATTTATTGAAATCTAATTTAAATATTATCGTCTAAGCTTCTTTTAAATGTTCCGTTAGGTGTCTAATTTTCCAAGGTAACAAGAAGCAAAACACATTTGGCTTAAGGCAGCATTGCATCAACTAGAATATTTTAAAAAGTTTTGCTCTAGACGAGTAAATGTAAAAGACCTTGTTTAGAGAACAAATATACATCCAGTAAACAGGTCAAGAATTGTAATTAGTAAACTTCTATTGCGCTGGTGTCTAATGCACAAGGCATCAACCAAAATGCACTAATGATTCAATTTTATGAGGTATGATTTGAAATTAATACCTCAACCAGCAACTTCCGCGTCACAATGTCTTCTGCCGTCATGATTTCTCGTTCCTCAATCGAGTTTGTCTCAAGGTCATCAGCAGCAACTGAGGAAGCCTAACAGAGTAAACGTCCAACAGATACTAAGAAGTTAAAACTAAATTTTTCTAATCTCCAAGCCATATAATTAACTGTTGCACTGGAATATCATGTTCTGTAAGATCATAATACATTATTGCCCAGAAAAGCAACTGATGAAAGCATAGGTAGTGCAATGGCATCAGTGAGTGATTGTTGAATAGTGCAGATGATAGAAGTTGTGTGGAGCGAGTCTCCTCACAAGCGGAAACAAATAGAATTGTAACCACATATGACTCCAAAACACACATAGGAGTAACACCCTCTCAATTTTTTGGACTGGAGAGTAAACCGTACCCACCCCCCACTTTTATTACCGAGAAGAAACAATGCCCGCTATTATATCTCGGAGAAAGGCCTTCATTTGAGCCCTCAAGACTCAAAACAATTACCGAGCAGCTCATCGTCATCATTGATACTATATTACTGTTGTTGTGTCATCATCATCATCATCATCATCATCATCATCATCATCATCATCATCATCATCATCATCATCATCATCATTACTATTAGGCATGGCACATATTTATTTAACAGTCCCAAACGGGAAACAATGCGAAATTTGGTATCCGCCACTTTCTGGACCAAAGCTACATCTCTGAAACACGCATTCATTGACGGCTTGATGCTCTGCGTCTGTGAAGCTGTTGCACATAAAGTTTGGACTTGAGCAGCTGAATGACATATACGTCCATCAGGTGGTTCATAGTTTGCCTATCTCACAGATCACTAGTACCTATAAAGTTTAGTATGAGCTTGGAGGACTGCAGTAATTCTCCACACTAATAGTAAAACAACACAAACTCCGCAAAGGGGAAAGAAGGGGAAGAAATTCATCGAACCTCTTTCTAGACCAAAGTTACTCCCATGAGCCCATCTACCTGGCCTTTCTCAAGACCTCTTCCATCTTCTTCTCATGAGGAAACGTACAAGCACTTTTGATCAATGCATGATCAACACCTGCTCTTCTGACAAAACTGAGCCCGGGAACACATCTGCATAAATATTCTGAAGAGGTATGATGTAGCGTCACCTCCAGAATGAATTAAACTTTTTGTAAAAATGTTTGTAATTTATACCAAATATAGGCTATATATAGCAAAAATATTCTTCAGCAGAATCTTGGAAGACTGGGAGCATGGTCTTAGGATCGAGTGATTACCACGATTTAATTTAGTCCACATGGGCTCACACACAGTGTAATCTATCTATTATATGCAAAAGCAAAGAAAGTTCACTCACTTTCACTGTGAAGTTGATATTTCCAAGCTCACGTGGAACAATAAAGTATGTGTGTGTTTCTGTCTGATGTCCACAGACGCGGAGTTCACTGATGGGAGATCCACTGTTGAATTGAAACGCAGTGCTCTTTTCAACACGCAGCGTAACCTTCAGCAAACACACAATATCTTCAAATTCATTGTCATGCTATTCTGTTAGGAGAGTTGAACAAAATATAATACAGTACAACTTAAATTTGATAATATTTCCCTTATATGGATGCATCATGTAACGTCACAGCCGGAAATATTATGAGCCGCAGTGGAAGAGAAGTTTCTAGTGTCTAATAAAAGACATGTTCAACACCTGATGCAGCATACGCAATGGATTATACCTAGTAAGCATAGTACCAGCAGGCATTCGTTCATCATTTACAACAGTTGAGGTGGGAAATGGGACAAACAGTCTATCAACATTAGCGGTAAGGTTGGGTATCTGGTGCATCAGTGTATTCAGAACAATGAAATTCAAATTAGATACAGTATATTATGTTCAACATATCTTAAAATTAACCCACAGAAGCATTGCTTAATGTAAGAGGTAGTAAGAGCACAAATGTGAGATTTTCAACTGTAATATTTACAGACACTAACACAATGCGGTAACATCGTGTATGTTACCTCAGGAATTTAAATGAGAACTTAAGATAGGTTTCCAATTCATGTATTTGATTTTCACTCTGATTGAATCAGAAATTTTTTCATTCAACCTGCATGGTGAAATCTAGAAATGTATCAAGGCGAATGACAAGATGACTTTCAATATACAGCAATCCTTTGTTTCCTGTAGGCCTATCTCTTGTTTTCAGTGCTCATGATCAGTTTTGAATGGGAGTACTTTCAACTGATGCCCACCATAATAGTACCATAAAATGCAAACCTTTAAGCACTGATTCATGTAGTTGAAGACAGAGACAGGTATGCCAACTCTCTCGCCACGGATCATCGAATAGGGAAGCGTGAACGACAAGAAGAAAGGCTGGAAAGCATTCATGGAAAATGGCGATGCAACTCCAAGACCAGACTGAGCATTGGTGCAGAATCCATTTCCAATCCATTCCGTAATTGTGTGAGGAAGATTCAAGTTAATATCATCAGTCCCAGAATCACTGTGATATCAAAAATGTCGGAGCATCGAATTCAACAAAAATTAACAAATTAAATTTCCACCATTACACATTTCCAATACTGACTGGTACGTAATGTCACAGTAACATAACATGAATGGATAATGGTAAACCTGGCTATAAACATTTTTTCAGCATCAAAACAAATGAAGGTAGTCCGAGCAAAAACAAAAACGTTAATGTAGTCAGCACAGATCTCAAAACAATCAAGCAGTGTTTAATTTGCTATCTGGCTGATTGAAATATATGTGTAGGCCTATTATACTGCAATAAAGCAGATTGAAACAATACAATTAAACACGACTGTATTTGAAATTGCCCTCCTTCCATAGTTCAGAGGTGCACACAACTATAATTACAGAACATCGAAGGTGCATATAGTAATTACGAGTGAAAGAACAAAACAGGCAAATAAGAATTTCGAACCCATACTCACTACGTTATAGGCCAAGCGCTCTACTCAACTGGAACCGAAACAGGCAAATAAGTATGTAGGTTTGGTTATTATTACCTTTGGCATAAATGTTTTAAACATTAAAAACGGTCTTCATTCAAATTTATTAGGGACCATAATGCCACAACATTGAAATGAGGTTCCATATCGTAATCGTAATCTCAAGTTTTCTAAAGCGCCACTGTAAAGCTGAGCGCAAAGCACCAGCTTATTCACGAGCGCTGACAGAATATTCCATATTTACCCAACTGAAGCGAGCTGCCAGAGCCATGACTCTGGAAAGAATGAGCGATGTAAGACTGCAGGCAGTACCGGTACTTCAACACTTGTTGGTTGAGGCTCACTTGGTCGCAGCGGCATCACGTCATCTGTGATGATCGGTTGTAAGTGAGAAACACGTTGCCCGTTTGGGGGCGGATCGATATAAGCGTCCCTGTAATCATCATCTTCTATAAAAGAATAAAACAGTTATAAACTTTAACCAAGATATAAGACAATATTTTCTAAGAATTGTTGAAAATGAGACAGTGCAAATCATTGTTTCTAATTCGTGTTTTAAGTAGGGCCTAAAGTAGGTCTGTTTTGAACACAACGAAGAAACTAGACAGTATAAACTATAAAACTTACACTATAACATGCACAGGGTGCATTAAATATATCAAAGTTCTGATTTGTACAGTAATGTAGGTTTGGCTGTGGGGGAATAACCATCGGCGTAATTTGTGGGGGATACGAAGGGTACCCGGCCGTAACCTTCACTATTTGGACTGGGGTACCGTACCCCACATTTTGTACTGAGGGGTACCGTACCCGCCACTTTTTAAACAATGCCACACCGTACCCGCCACTTTTTAAACAATGCCAATCAATATTTTATAATTGAGCCTTCCCAGAGATCGCAGTCTCCGCCTTGCTGCGTTATGTAAGAAATTGGTACCCTCAATTTTTAGACCAAAGTTACGCCCCTGGACAAACCCATGCTTTGTAAACAATCGACAATGACAGATGGATTCACATCTGTTGGTATGTCTGCACAAATGAGAACTTTACTAGATAATCCATGCTGTGTATGTTGCAGTGTATACCGCCTCTCGCTCTGGGCTCCTCCCTCCTAATCAGTCAGCGCTTGGTGGTCACCATTCTACGGAAACTGCCCTGTTGTCCCTTCTTTGGGACATCTATACTGCCATTGACAGATCTCACTTGACACTTCTGGCATTCTTTGATGAGTCTTCCTCCTTTGACATGGTGGACCAAGAGATTCTTCTGCGGCGTCTTGAACTGTCCTGTGGTCACAATGTTCAGACATTTGTTCAAGGGTCTTCCTCTGAACAGATCACCTTGGTTGGATCCAACGACTCTCTGTCACTTGATCTACATGCTTGGATTCCAACTATTAACCGACTCATTCTCAACTCCTCTAAGACCCAAATTATCTGGTTTGGCACCAAGCAGCATCTGCTTAAACTTGCTCTTCCACTCTTGTCCTCAGTGTATACTCATTTTTCATTTTCCTTCAGTGTCCCTGCCTTGGGCGTCACCCTTGACAGCAACCTTTCGGTTGCCGAGCACCTCTCTCACCTGAGGCACTCCTGTTTCTGCCATTAGGAGATCTGTTCCCCCTCAGTGTTTAAAACAATGGTCCATGTTTTCATCTGTTGTTGCGTACACTACTGCACTTCGGTGCTTCCTGGGCTACACAAAGATACGCCTTGTGTCCCTCCAATCTGTTTTGAATGCGGCTGCCAGGCTAATTGCTCGTCTCCCTCGTTTCTCTTATATTACAACCTACATGACCAACGTTCTGCACTTGCTTCTAGTTGCTCCCCGCATCCAATACAAGGTTCTGCTCCTTGTTTCTAGGACACAACTATATTTACTAAACACCTTACCTCTGGTCACCTCTATGCAGATGACGTTCAGATCTTTGTCCAAGGCTCATCCTCTCAGCAGATCTCCCTTGTTGGATCCATTGATTCTCTTTCACATGATCTCCACTCTTGGATGTCATCAAATCGACTTAACCTTAACTCTTCTAAGACCCAACTGATCTGGTTTGGCATTAAGCAGCAACTTTCTAAACTTGATATCCCACTTTTGTCGTCAATATACCCTGATTTTTCATTTTCATCCAGTGTTCGAGATTTGGGTGTCACCTTTGATAGTACCCTCTCGTTTTCTGAACACCTCTCCCGTGCACCTGACACGTTCCTGTTTCTATCACCTGAGGCGTTTGAGGGCTGTAAGAAGATCAGTTTCCCCTTCAGTGTTTACTTCTATGGTCCATGCCTTCATTTGCTGCCGCATTGACTATGGCAATTCATTGTTTGCTGGGCTCCCTAAAGCGCGCCTTTCATCTCTGCAGTCTGTTCTGAACGCGGCTGCCAGGCTCATCGCCCGTTTTCCTCGCTTCTCTCACATAACTACCTTTATGACTGATATACTTCACTGGCTTCCTGTTGCTTCCCGCATCCAATACAAGGTCCTTCTCCTAGGACTCAACTGGGAAAAGCTCCTAAATACCTTTGTAACCTAATGCGTAAACCTCTATCTGCTCTCTCTTCCCGCCCTCTTCGGTCTGCTGACCACCTTGATCTACTTATCCCTCGCGCAAGGACTTCGATGGCTCAGCATCGTGCTTTTGCCATACTTGGCCCTTCCCTATGGAATGACCTGCCCCTCTCTCCGTAGCAAGATATTGCTTGGGATCTCGCCCTCTTCTCTCCGCTGCCTAAAGACCTTTCTTTTCCCTCGGGGCTGACACGCTGGTAGCGCCTCTGAATAGCCTATGCTGTGAGAGGCGCTTTATAAACAATCACATAAGATAAGATGAGATAAGACAACTGGGAGTATCCCCTAAGTACCTCTGACTGAATGCGCAAACCCCTTTCTTCCCGCCTACTTCGGTCTGCTGATCGGCTTGATCATCTCGTTCCCCGCGCTAGGACTGCCATGACGCAACACAGTGCCTTTGCCATCATTGGCCCTACTCTATGGAATAACCTTCCCCTTTCAATCCGTAGCAAGATTTTGGCTAGGACTTCGTCCTCTTCTCTCCGCTGCCTGAAGACATATCTATTCCATCGGGGCTATCACGCGGACAGCGCCTCTGAATAGTTTATGCTGCGAGAGGCGCTTCACACATTATCATGTACGATACGATACGATAACATAGGCCTGCATACAATGCAGACGCATGCTTTTATACAGTGAAAATTTGTTCATATCAAAGTTGTTCCTGAATTTTTCTATAAGAAACATAAATTTCTGCCACAATACTTGCTACTATTCGATTATTATTCCCATAATTAAGATTTTTTTAAAAGGCCTTTGCGATATTTATTCACACGTTTTTCCCAGGTAAGCTCATAACGACATATATAATTATAATTATATATATATATATATATATATATATATATATATATATATATACATAGAGAGAGAGAGAGAGAGAGAGAGAGAGAGAGAGAGAGAGAGAGAGAGAGAGAGAGAGAGAGAGAGAGAGAGAGAGAGAGAGAGAGAGAGAGAGAGAGAGAGAGAGAGAGAGAGAGAGAGAGAGAGAGAGAGAGAGAGAGAGAGAGAGAGAGAGAGAGAGAGAGAGTTGAAGCGATCTTACGACCTGATAATTCTTGCATGTGTGAAGCTCGTTCCATAGGTAATAAATTGCACGCTATTTTGTGTTACAGATGGTGTGAGTCAAGCAGCATTTCGCAGACAGTGGAACAAACTTTCACAATGACTTACAACCATGGACGCAACTTATTAGCTAAGCAGATGCTCAATGACTTGAGAGCCAGACGTCCAATGCAACAGGCCTACCAACCTCTGCTAATTAAAAACGCTCTACCCTTCCTGCTAAATGACAGTAACAAAATGTAATTATGTAAAGAATTAATATTTAAAAAACTATTTTTAATAAACGCCAAAATAAATCTGCTGAGATGTTTTAATCCATTCTAATATAACATGTGCTATAAATGTTGAGAAGAAATGCAGCAGTGACACAAATGCAGCTGGTCAATTTCCAGCTGTAATGGCGGTTGATGTATTGATGAAACAATCGGAGTAGGCCCCTACAAATTTTCTTTCAATATATCGTAATTGAAGATCTGTAGCTAATCAAAATTTTCAAAATTTTCAAGCATGATAACCTCTTTAAACATAAATTCTCCATGCACGCTATGCATTCGTAATAGCTATTTTGAAGACAATTATACACTTGCATACATACATGCACATACCCATAAAAGTATACTTATTCATTCAGCAATACCGCAAAGTAAACAACAGTCAATAGACCTGGTGGATGAGGATAATGATGAGCCCCTATACTGGATTCACCATATTCAGGGTAATCGTATGATGGACGAATATATCGTCTTGAACATGGTATGGTAACAACAACCAAGTCTGATAAGACAATCATTCCAGCATCCTGCAACAGGAAACAAAACAACCATTTGTTTACAACAGAAGGACCTGCCGCATCAGTATCAATGTGTATTGCCAGTAAACAGCAGTAGTTATTAATATGAAGAGACCAGAACAGGCCACCCAAAGATAGTGATGAAACCAGAACAGGCCCTCCAAACACAGTGATGAAACCAGCCCAGACACTCCAAACATAGTGCGGTTATAAGCACAGGCACTCCAACCATACTGAGGATACCAGCACAGACAATAGAAGACCCTACCCCTCCCTCCCTTCCCTCCACCTCCTCCAACCATGGTACTATTTTAAGCACACACATAAGAGACTGTTGTATCCTTATAGATCTGATAGACAACTGTGCTTCAGCACCTTTGTAAGGTTCTTAAGGAAGCCATACAATTGTTCGGGTACATAGAAGGAACCCGAGGTATCGTCGCAGAGAGAGAAAGCGGCGAGGTCGGACCAGAACCGATCGATGTCGAACATCCGCCAAGATCTGTGACGCTGGGTTTTGTAGACATGCGTCGCGGGTGTGAGGGCATCGAAGGGCCAGGTCACCAACCGCTGGTCGGATACGCCACCCGGGACATCGATGACGTCGACCGCCGACGGCTTCACGTCGGTCCTGGTGATGACGACGTCCAGTATCCCCTGCGATCGTGTGTGGCGCGCGCCACGCAATGAACTGCATCAAATATATCTAGCAGCTCGGTCGCGCGCAGCGTCGTCGGATCGTCCGGACGATCGAACCGGATGTTGAGATTGCCAGTGATGACTTAAGGGGTGGCGTAGGATGACAGGATCCCAAGTAGCTTGCGGAACTCGCTGAAGAAGGCGGCAATCACCCCTGCAGAATCATGGCGGTAGCCACCACAAAAACGGACAAGCTGCCGGAAACGGACACCTTAGTGATAAGCAGTGGTGTAGTGGCAAAATCAGCAGTGGGTATACTGTCAATTGTAGTGTTCGAGTTCTCGGGCGCGGAGCGCCCAAGAAAATCCGACTAGGGGGTATGGGGGAGCGTCGTAAGCTCCCCTAGCGGGGTCCGGGGCAGAGCCCCGGCCACAAACGATTTTAAGGAATTTAGTTATCAATTCTCTCACAAATGAAATAGCTTACGAAATATCAATACCTTGACGACATCATGAAAGAATTTTTAAAAAGTTGAACATGTTGAAAACAATCAAGCTAAAGAGAATATTGAATAGTACAGTCGAACGCCCTCTCACATTCACTGGAGCTGCATGGTATGCTACGGATACACAGTGCCATTGGTCGTAGATCTGCAGGCTCAACAGAAGGGTCTTCAACGTATTCTCTCATACCTCTGATGGTCTTCTCTGTATCAATGTTCCACCTCCTGCACAGACGTCGTACTTCGGTTTCTCCATGCCGAATTGATGGACTATGAGGCCATTTACTTGGGTCAAGGACGTCTATGTCCTGCAGAAACTGAGATTCAGCAACAGCATCGTTGCTCATCCGTGCGTTCAAGTTGTTACATAGACTTAGTAGAAACTGGCCGGCGTGAATCGACTTTACTTTCCTGTTTTCCATCAGAGTAACGTCATTCAACATAAGCAGTTCTCCAGCCTTTAGTGCTTCGGCAAATTTCTCACCAGGACTTTCTTTGAATGACTGCAGGACACGTATTGTGCGTAATATCATAACCTGAGCACGAGATAAAGTCATTGAGCGAAGTTGCAGGTCTAGAGAGAGGTGTGATAGTTCAGATAGGGCATCGTACATTAATCCGAGGTCACGAATAAACTGAACACTCACAAGGCGGGCTAACAACCCATTAAACTTCTTCCGTTCAACACTGTCTCTGGAAGTGTCATCGGCAGCATGCTTAAAATGACTGGCTAGAGCAGCATGTGACACCCATATTGCTTTTACAGTCCGGAAGCTACTTGCAACCCACCTCGTGTCAAGCACACGTCCAATTCGCAAAATTTGAGCTTCCAGTTCCAATGACACTTCTCTCAGCTCGCGTTGATTTTTACTTGACTGGCTATAGGCTATAGGCTGTAGAATCGGTTATAACTTTTTGACTTTTTTTTCAAAAAAACAATTTCCTGTATCATAAATGGATGAACTTTTGCTTAGAAACACTGAAAAAGTGATTAATTCTTTTCAGTTATGAAAAAAGGTCACCCCCAAATGAAAAGTTTGATTCACCATATGATTATGTAACTTTACTACTCATAAGTAGTAGCGCTTATAAAAAGTTTATGGAACTATTTAGAACTTTTGCAGCTATCTGGAACTTCCTGAAACTGTTGAGCACTTTCTAGAAGAATCCAAATATTGGTCTATATAGAAAGGTTTGTGGGCAAACAACTGAACTTGTTAATTTAAATCATTCTTTTCAATGGCAATATAGGCCTACAGTGTCACACAAGAAAAGTGCGAATAGGCTACCAAAGACGCTGCTAAATTGAAGGAGGAAATTATTGAAAAGTTACAGATGGAACAGTGGTCTTTACATTTTGATGGCAAGCACATTGAGGAAAATGAATATCAGGTTGTGGTACTGAAGAATGAGAGAATCGAAGTAAAAGTCTGCGTCTGAAAGATGGCTAGGCCGAAACTAATGCTGCAGGAATTGCAAAAGTTCTTGATGAATACAACTTATGGAATGCAATGAAGATGACCACTGCTGATACAGCCAGTGTTAACAATGGGAAAAAGAATGTTGTTGTCAAATTGCAACGTATGTTCTTAGGCAAGGGTGTCAGCAAACCACAATTTATCAGTTGCCAGCATCACGTTCTGGACAGGATTCTCAGGGTGGTCATGGACGAAGAACTTGGTGGTAACACCAGGTCTCCAAACATAGAATATCCGTTTATGTATCAACTGATGAACAAGTATGAGGAACTGAAAGCACAGTTTGTGAATGGAACAGGAGAAATTCTAGATAAAGCAGGCTGGAAAGATGACATGAAATTGTTATACCATCTTACACGGGTGTTCAGATTCTTTGAGGAAAAAGGGTTTTTTCCACTGGTCAAGTTTAAGAAAATTGCAAACATCAGCAATGGCAGGTGGAATTTTGAGCCTTTCTTGCTATCCATTTTTTTCAATTCAATACAATTTATTCGGTAACCAACGTGTAAACAGTACAACAGTTAACAGAAGAATAACCTTTAGATCTCGTAATTGGTTACGCGGGGGTACCAAAGGGGTTGTACACCCCGCTTCCCGGAACCCCCCACATGGAGTAACAATGTAAATGCGGTATGCGAGTAGTATTAACAATTAACTATTAACGATACAACTATACGAAGCAACAGAGAAATTATTTCACAATCATAACTACGAAAATGCTTAACTAAGGGGCTCCTAGTCAAATAACGGTATCGTGGCAATGGCAATGGGCTCTGTCGATTGTCTTCTTGTCATCAGGCATAGTTAAAATTTGCATCATTCATAAATAGTCGAAGTTAATTGTTTCCTAAAACTAGCCAGAGAGGTTTGTCTGCGGATAGACGAGGGAAGAGAATTCCAAAAACGGGGTCCAGTACACTTAATGGAGAATAGTCGTGTGTTTGTATGTGCAAATGAGGGTACATAGGGTGCTTGGTTTCTCGTCTGGTAGTGGTGTCGGTCGAGTGTAGAGCCGAATAGATTATCCCAAAAAAACTAAGACTCTACTGATGGCAAGGAACTTCTAAATTTAGAATTGCTATCCTTGATTTCATTCTTACCCCTACAACAAGGAATACCTTGGAGAAGGTATGCACATTCGTTTCATATGACTGGGCAGACTAATTGGTTTACTAAACAGATGTACAATAAAAATGACTTCAAGAACTGGTCAGAAATATTGAAACCTTACAAAAAGCATTGTGGGTATTGGAGAATCACTGGAAGCAGTAGCCATCCGCACTCCAGATACCAAGAAGTTATCAGTCCGCAGAACGCGCAATCAAAGTGATGCGGGAACTTCATGAAAGACAAACTGCAACATCGATTTATTCTAAGCAATAAGCAGTGATGTACATTGTACAGTTGTACATTGCACAGTGTACAAGACATTGTACAAGACATTGTACAAGTATCATATGTGCGTACAAAATATTGTACAAATATAAAATGTTCTAGCTCATTCTTTCTTGTATTATAATACATGTTAGTATGTATATTACATAATACATTACACAGTGACATATACACGAATCGATTTTTTATTTCGGGGTGACCTTTTTTCAAAAGATTTGAAAATGACAGTTCATTCCTTTGTTTTTAGGCAAAAGTTCATCCAACTAAGCTACAGGAACATGAGGTTGTAAAAAAGTTATAACCCTGTCAATGAAAGCCTTGAAGTGATTGGTTGCAGTTATTTCTCTCACAGCATCATGAACTGCAAGTTCTAGTCTATGGTTAAGACAATGCCATGTAAATAATCTTGGATACTTGGCATTTGAAGCGTTTACTAGCGTTATTCACCAAATTCCAGTGGGTATACGGCACTGCTAGCTAATAATTTTCAGTGGGTATACGCCGTATACCCGCGTATACCCTCGACTACACCACTGGTGATAAGACGTTGAAAGGGGACCGGCTCGAACGGCGCCTTGAGCTTCGCTAACCTTACGACAGACAATGCGACCACGGCCGCTCCGCCGTGATTTTGGCATATCGTCAGTCCTCTCCGTCGCCCGAACGGGTCGAGCCCGCTCCAGCAGCTGTAACCCGGTGGATCTCAGGCGCCGGAGCGCGACATCTTCAGCATCTCGTGCCAGGTCTCGGTGAGGCCAAGGACGTCTAGTCCGGCATCGCGCGAACACCGACCGACAACATCCACCTTGTTGGCAAGATAGCGGACGTTGAGATACGAAGGAGGTTATAAAATACTGGAAGTGGGTCAGTATGGGAGGATGCTACATGTAGGAATGTAGGGCATAAGCCCCATGTTGCTCGCACAGTCGCGTGCAATTTCACTTGACCTCTGACTTTCCCACAGCATTGACTGAATTGCATAAGACCATGACGGATGATACTCCTGTATGACAAAGCTAATTTCTTTTTGATGACATTGGCGTTAGATGTCTAAGGTGGAATTTACGCAAGAAAAAGTTGTCTCGTAAATGTAGTAGAAGCAGATAGCTTCTCTAATCTAACTCAGTTCAATTTATTACATAACACTAAACCAAGAAACATTAAGGACCCTCACTACTAAATATTAAAATACTCGATTCTCACCAGAAATGCCTTTTTAGAGTCTACATAATTCGATTCCACATTTTCTGGATGTACAATCATTCGCCCTGAGTGCCAGGGTCGTTGAAAATCACTAAAGTCTGAAAATCAATTATTTTGCAAGAATAGAAAGGTTATATTACTCATACTAACTGAAACTTTGCAATTGCCAAGATAATTTCCAAGAAAGGTTGTGGCATATAATTACATAGGTCTATTAAATATATTTATGAAAAAGCAGGTCTGAAATGTTCATGCTATTAAAAGCACAAAAGGAAAGTAATCTTTATGTATATTCGTTTAATTCTTGAAATCAAGCTTTGCTGGCAATAACGCAGCAAATTACAGAATAATGATAGGGATGGGTAGATGCTAATTAAGTGTCTTGGATGGGCCTACGGGAGCTCCTAAGTGTCTTCAAGTGAGTACTAGAGTTTAGATTAAGGTTAGTAAATGTCTTTGTATAGCATTCTTGGAATGAAGTTTCGCTTGTCCTTGACTGGGAGAGCAAAGGGGTGTGGCCGGTTGCGGAGAATCTGTGGAGTGTTAGCGATAGAGAACCAACCAGCCAAAGGTGAGGTTATAGTAAAAGTTAGGAAACGACTCTAAGGTGACATAAGATAGCTAGAAGTTATGGAACCAATCTAAGAGAACAAGTAATCTAAGCAGTGACTATGGCGCTAGTAGAAAAGGTAATGCATTCACTCATGAACGAATGGACACAGATGCAGTTTGAGATGTTTTTTAAATGATTATTTCTAATTGGACATAAGTGAACATCAAATAAATATTTGCTCCTATTTGTAGAGAACCAACAAAAGTATGAAAAGTAGGCCAAGTCAAATAAAGTGTAATTTTCACCGACAATACAGACAGCCACTATCTATAAGAAATGCATCAGCCATCGAACTAGTCAGTGTCTGCGGGCATTTCCCTCGTCAATGTCCTTACAAGAAACATTGAGTTTTGATCCTTAAAAATTGCTGAAAGCGTAGATTTAACTGCAGTGTATACCAAAATAAGACAAACAAATTGAACTGACGGACAGAATAATTTAACGACCTAATTCTGGAGTAATTGTGCGACAATCTCCGTCATGTACAGATCCACCATGGTCATAATGATCCTCGGGAATATCATACTGTTTTAGCATTCCAAAAACCTAAAAATAAAGGTTATTATATACCTGAATATGCGACAATGATAGAAAACTTAAAAACATCTGCCTCAAGTCAACAGGATTTTTCCAAAACTGAATAAAGAATGCTCTTTCACCAACGGATCTGCTGAAGGAAAGAAGTTTTTGTCGGAGTTGTATGGTTTCGAGACTCAGTCTTGGTCTCAAGACATAATTGAGATAGGTTTTTAATGTTCAGTCTCGTTCTCGGTCTTAGGACTTGGTCTCCGTCTCGGTCTCGCGGTAAATTCTCGAATGTTTAAAAACTGTCTTGAAGCGAAAGTCTTGTTCTGTCTCTAATTGAAAAACATACAGTGTACCTGCAACTTCAACTCCTGTAGACAGAGGTTTCAGCCATAGTGGAATTTTTATGCGTCCACATCATGCACGTCTAGGTGACACTATGCTTGAGGATCTTGTATTCATAAAATGTAATGGTATTTAAGAATAGCTGGGAAACAGACACAAGAGCTTTTATCGTTTATTCTCTCATACACTGGAATGAATGCCGAAAATGTCTTGTACTGTCTTGGACCTCGTGTCTTGGTCTCGGTCTCTGTCTTAGTACCTCACTGTCTTAGTCATGGTCTTGGAACTCATGGTCTTGGACCTCGTGTCTTGGCCTCGGTCTCTGTCTTGGTACCTCACTATCTTGGTCATGGTCTTAGAACTCAACTGTCTAGGTCTCGTCTTCGGGCCATCCATATATTACGTACACAAAAATCCGGGAAAATTGGACCCCCTCGCCCCCTGTTCGCAAGCGTACTTTCTTCCACCACCCCCCCTGAGTACGTACGTTTGACGCACCCCCCCCCGATGACCAGCTGCAGAAAGTGTCTCCAGGCAGCCTGTCTGCACTTTAGGCCAGATTATTGAAGGGCCAATATAGACAAATTATATATAGGTGTCGTTCACAGCACAGAATAACTGCACATGGCTTTTATATAATGTAATAAAATGCCATGGGACGACTATAGGATAATACAGAGTTATAAATAGGCTAATGTGGACGTCATAATTAGAAATTTATTTTGGGTACGTACACATTTTGTTACCCCCCCTTCCCCCCGTTCGCACCCGTACGCAAACTCGCCAAAATCCGACCCCCCTCCCCCCTAAGTGCGTACGTAATATGTGGATGGCCCCTTGGTCTTGAAGTTTTACGTCTTGCATACAACATTGGTTTTTTGTCACCCCTGCGAGCTACTTTAATGCAGAGTTTCACATAAGACTTTTCTGCAGAACGGTTACTTGTGCATGTTAACGTACGTGTTTGCTGCCAGATAACAGGTAACAAAGAAATTATTCCAAAACCACAAACTTACTATAAATTGTTACTATTAATACTTTAAAAGTCTTAGAAAAGTTGTTGTAACATACCTCGACTGCGGTAATTACATCAAGCAGTGAATATCGTGTGACATATAATTATAATCTACAGGTATGTAAGGAGTAAACTTGAGGCATTTACCAAAACCACTCTACAGAAAGTCCCCAGAAATGGAATCTATCCATTAGAAAGATCTTTCAGTTAATGCTTATAATATAATAACAACCCTGAAAGTACACAGGGCTAAGTTAGCAATGATGGCTTGTTATTCCATTAATGGTCACTTATCCAAGTATTAACCAGGCTCAGTGTTGATTAGCTTCAGTGTACCTGCCAATGTCATATTCAAAACCAATCAAGATATGTCTATAATTATAAATTTTATTAGTCAGATTACACATTAGTTGCTGAGTTCTTGAGTTTTCAGAATATGTTTTTCATCATTCACTTCCTTCAGTTGAGAAATTATATGCTCCATGATGATATGAAGTACGACCTATTAAAAGTTTTTGAGCCATTTTTAATTATAATAAAAATGCTGGCAAAAGAAACAATGAGTTTGGAAGAGAATCTGTAACCTTCGATTTGGATAGAGAACTATCCTCTTTGTCCATCAGCTTCACACTTTTATCAACAACAGAAATGGAACACAATGAATGCGGATCAGCCGAGAGTTGAAGAGTTGTTGGATGTCCAGGTTGCTTTTGTTGATCTATAAAACTTATGGATACCTGGCATAAAACAGTTCTCGGTCTGACTTTAAAAGAAAATGCAAACGAAAAAACATTTTGCAAACATTGACATACATATTGAATATTTACAAACAGTCCCTTTATCATAAAAATTTTGAAATAAAATAAATTCAAGTAACGAAAGAAATCATTACTTTAGCTGCTGCGCCTGTGGTCTGAAACTCTTTCTACTAATCTGTGGCATGACACCTGTCCAGACTCAGATATACATGACTGTCTATCTCGTACATCTACAGTATACTAAGATTGCTTAATAAATATTAAACAATTAGTTCTAGGTCTATCGTCCAAAGTTAGCTCAAAGTAAAGTGTTTAAAAGTTTTTGACAGAACGTCCTGCTTTTAAATTTAATTAGACAAAGTATATTTTGCTTCATGAACACTCTTGGGTGTATCTTATAAGGATTGTGAGCTGGTGATCACGAAAATCACCTTTACATTTTCCTATCACGTACTGAATTTTTGTAATCGACTATTATTTTAAAATTTTCTTTCACATTTCCAGTCTACTAATCTGCCCAGAAACTGAGATGTCTCGTAGTCCACCTCCTGGTTTGTCTTATGCTCTGTCCAACTGATACTCTCCATTCTGAGCCATATCCACTTTTCAAAAGCTTCCAGCCTTCTTATGACCTCCCCTTATAGTCAACGTTTGAGATCCGTAAAGGACCACAATCCATACCAGTGTCTTAACCATTCGTTTATTAAGATTCCTGTTTAAAGTTCCTCTCAAGAGTTCTTTTCTTTTATAGAATGCGTCTTTTCCCATGGCTATTCTTCTTTTTATCTCCTCATGGCACTTCGCATCCTGTGTGACCATACTTCCCAGGAAACAGAATCTCTCAACTTGTTTAATATCTTCTGCATTTACGATAATTCTAACTGATGTTACTTCTCCTTAGCTTATCTTCATAACCTTTGTCTTCCTGGTATTTATTTTCATATCGTAAATATTCTAATGAGAACATGTTCAGTCATTTATAGCCTACTAGTGTTTATTAAATGTGGCCATAACTGCACTTCTTGTTCACAGCATTGACGAGCTGATTTGCCAGTGAGCCTCCTTCCACTCCTAATTTTAGGTTCAAAAGTAAAACTACTGGCAGTTTGGGTTTCTACTGTTGGTGAGTCGCCTACCAGCTGAAGTCATCGCCCTTTCGTGCACGTCCTCGGGCTTATTTCTAAAGCTCGTTGTTGTGTTTTACTCTGCAGGTCAATATGTTCCATCGGTGTCTCTCTGAGACCTAGGTGTCCTAAATCTCTTTCTCCTGACCATTCTTAGCTGTCAATTTTTTAGTGTCTCAGAACGTCACATGGTCAGTAGCCGGTGCTCTGTTGCTCTTTTCAATATTTCAGAACTTCTAGTAATGCCCTTTTCTTTTATATTATTCTTTTCAGGTGACTGCTGTTTCCTACCAAACTGATCATCTTCCAAGACTCGACAGTCTGGCATGACAAAAAGACGTTAATATAAAAAAACTGATTGGAATGTCAGTATATATCCCCCTTCTCATACTTCTCGCTCGTGATATTAAACTTAACCTCGTCCGTCATTGCTAAAACTGCATCTGCTGCATTCAACACAATCGACCATGCTATTAGTTGTACTAATTAGTATCCCCCATAGTACCAGTGCCTAATGCATCTATGCCTAAACCAATTTTTTTCAAACACTGTTTCAGTTTCTTCGTAATTTTCAGTCTTAGTTTTCCACCGGACCTACTGTTGCTCTCGACAGGGACAACTTTCTTTTCCGTTCTCTCCATTGCTATAGGTAGCTTAAGTTTCTTTGCGGATTTTCCTCTTGGCTTAAACTAGGGCTTAACATGGACAACTATCACTAATAGAATGTGTGCCTGTTGATTATATTGTATCATTTGATCATATTGTATTCTAGGCTATTTGTGGCACGTATGTAATCGTTTATCACCATGACATTGTATTGCTTGTCAAATGCAAATAAAGAATGCTTGCTTACTTATTTCTTAACTCAAACTAAAACCTATGTCACAAAGTCTGCTCTAATTGCTACCCTGTATAAATATAACACAAAAACTTGCCTGGTTGTGAAAACACTTTTCAACAGTGATCAGCATACTGTCTGCCACAGTCTCACCGCTCGCAAGAACAGTGAACACGAGAATTTTCATGGATCCGCTCATTCTTGGAGTAACAGTGAATGTAATGTTGAATTTGTGCAAATTGTTTCCATTATCTGCACAACAAAACAACATTGACATTTGACAGACTTTACTTATTTCTTTGTGTATGACTGCTACAAAAATTTGTCATTATTCAAGGGACATCATTCAGCAAAATCCAGATAAGCGATATACAATAATTAAATACAGCTGTAACATTCATTCGAAGACAAGGAAAATAGCCCAGGTCTAAGATGTTGCAAGAAATCACTCTTCCAAAAAAACAGACCTTTTATAGCATCAGATAATGCTTTCATAGTTATAAGGTAATGTGAGTTAAGGCAAAATAAGTAACTAGAAATTTGCATACAGCCTTTAAAGGACTCCTTGAAGTTGTTCTACAATAGGCTCATTAATGCTATTGCACCAAAAATATCAAGTTCGTTTGCAGGTAAATGATGCTTCAACTGGAAAAGTATCTAGTGCGGCAAACAATTATGATAATCAATTGGAACTTCTTCCGCTGCGGCGAGTATACATTGTCAGTACTATTGATGAAGTCTCTTTTTGCCACCAGCAGATATAAACTGTCAACATCACAGCAGTCAATATATACTCCAAAGTGCAAATCAGAATGAATGCAATGGCAAACGGATTGTGAGCAACTTAATCCATATCTGCTGGATCATTGTCATCATTTTTGTACTTCACCTATAAAGATTAAACAAGAAGATTGCACTAACCCACAACATGTTCTTTGCCCTTACATCCCATAGAGCCGATCCACTCCTTATCTTATTTGCCCTCGGGCTCAAAATATTCCCTTCCAACTAAAAACGATAAAAACTTTATATCGAGGGTTTTATATCGGAACTTGTACTAGCATTGAAATGAGTGAGATACAGCTGAAAGATTTCTATTAATTATTTACTTATCTATGAATGTTACCAATTGCGTTGTGTCAACTGGTTAGAAGAATAAAAGAGTATTTGATTTCATTGATTGAATTGTCTACAATGGCTCAATAAGAAAGAAAGCACCATACCGAATTAGTCATTGCCACCTGTAGAATAAATTAGGGACAACAAAACCAGAAAAATCAATACTCAATTTCCAAAATCTGATCAGAAACAGGTGAGACCGTGAGTTGTCCGGTGTGAACAATGTCTCCCCTTGTCATCAACTACAATAACATAATGGCAATAACGTCTCACGCAATCTAGAAAGTTACACTGCATGTGACGGAGTTGTTGCCTCAACAGTCAATCAGCCACAGCCTTTATCTTGGGGTAGCAGATGAATTAATCTACACACACATAATAGGATAAGGAACACGAGTAACAGTAGTTCCTGGTCCATTTAGTACAGGTTTACATGGAGGGTCACTCGGCCAGTGATTCATTTAGTTCATATAGGTAAAGGGTGATGAAGAAATAAGAAAAACGACGTCAATTTTTTAAAACATTGCAATGACGTACAATGTTCAGTCACAATTACCGATAGGCAGTAACTTGTATTTAATAAACAAATTAATGTTATGTAGTAAAGTAGCAGAATAAAATCAATAAATAGGGCCTATATGTCCAATCAACGTTAAATGCGAAAGCCAACTTATTGTATTGTATTGAATTCGGATATTTATAAAGCGCTTCTAGCGGGAGGGCCATTCAGAAGCACTCCCAGTGCGAGAGACCCCGAGAGAAAAAGGAAGTTTTAAGAAAGGTAAAAGAGGAAGAGACGTTACCTGAGAGAATAGAAGAACGAACGAACGGAGGAAGCTCATTCCAAAGAGCAGGGCCAATGGAGGCAAAAGACCTAGCTTGAGTCAGGGAAGTTCTGACATGGGGGACGAGGAGGTCCAAACGGTCAGAGGAACGAAGAGGACGAAGAGAAGCAGCAGAGTGAGGGCGATGAATTAAGTCACATAAATATTTTGGAGCGAAACCAATTAAGTTGAGCCTTAGAGACAAGGATGAGCACCTTAAATTGGATGCGGGCAGAAAGCGGGAGCCAGTGGAGTTCTTCTGCCATAAAGGTGGTGATATGAGAGAATCGAGGAAGTCGGGCAATTAATCTAGCAGCAGCATTGAGAACGGACTGAAGAGGATCAAGACGGACTTTGGGAAGACCAATGAGGAGGGAATTGCAGTAGTCAAGTCAACAGCAGACAAATGCATGGACAATTGAAGTGAAAATTGGAGAAGAGAGAGAGAGCGACGGATAGCTCTAAGGCGCCTTAGCTGAAAATAGGAAGTGCGAGTGAGTTTGGAAATATGTTCAGTAAAGGTGAGAGAATTGTCAAGGGTCACTCCTAGATCACGAACGCTAGACGAGAAAGTGAAAAGCGGAAACCTTTGAGACAGCACAGTAAAGTCGAGTTTTTGAAGTTGCTGAGGAGTGCCAAACCAGATAAATTGTGTTTTGGACGAGTTGAGGGAGAGGCAATTGCAAGACATCCAGGTACGGAGATCATGAGAAAGAGCTTCGATGCGCTGAGCAAGAAGTTGAGAGGAAGATACCCGTGAACATAAGCCTGGACATCGTCAGCAAAGAGATGGCCTGAAGCCCCATGGATGGGAAGGAGAGAGGGGTTACCGGCCTTGTATAAAATAAAGAGGAGAGGGCTCACAACAGAGCCCTGCAGAACACCCAATTTATCAGAGACCCACCGAGTTCTAGATTCACCAGAGATAACCATCTGAGTGTGATCGGATAGGTATGACCGGAACCAGTGGAGAGGGGGGCCCTTGAGATCACAAGAGTCTCAAGGCGCTGTAGAAGAATGGTGTGGTCGACCATGTCAAAGGCTGAGGAGACATCATATAGCGCCAGAAGAGTGAGTTCGGACCTATCAACAGCTGAATAAATTTCAGAAAGCAAAGAAAGGAGGGCAGTTTCAGTGGAGTGGTGAGCCCTAAAACCTGACTAAATTACATACAGTTTAATAAAAAAAACTTACAAACATTAGATACTTTGTTCGGAAAAACACCAGACAACTTGCAAAAATCCATTCACCTGAAAATAGAACGTCAGAGGCGGCTTGGACGTATTTCCCATTACAAAGACAGCCGGTAGTGAGAGTGAAGATCGACAGGAAGCAATTCCCTCAAACGGTTCAATCTGGAGAAAGCTACTGCTCGGTGAATACCATGCTTTGAGCATTCGTGTCACTACTGATGCATGACGTTTACTCCCCTCCAACTCTGTGTCTTCTATGGATACCTACCAAAAGACATAAGATGTAATATAATTAAACTTATTGCAAACTTACAGCAGTAGGCCTACTCTGAGAAACTTCTCGTCGTCAAACTTGACATTATGTATTTCCACCAAGCTCATAATGAAAAACAACAATGGTTGAAAATTAATAAGTACAATAGTGAGAATCTAAAACGAGCAATATAAATAACCAGCTACTCAGTTGCTGTATGTACTTTTCACATAGTTATCATAGCCGGAATGTTAGGATCAAACAAATACTTGACTCCAGCATGAACATCACGATTCAAACAGCTACACAAGAGTACCCCAAAATTTCATGAGGATCTTTTCCAAATTTTTTGAGAGTCTGACGAAGTAGTACCTGGTAGTATCAGGCAAAAGCAATAATCAAATTAATACTATTCCTGAGAATAAATAACTAGCCTTCCCAATACAAATCATAACAGTACTTCAGAATGCTCTCAATGGGGAAATTTCCATTGCTCCTGTTAATACATATGGGCTATGAAAGCAGTTGCCAAAAACTATACCAATTTTTATAACTTTACCACAGCATAAATTTTTTATAACAACCTAGTTCTTGGTGTTCACCATTAGACACGATATCTGATGTCATATTATTGAAGCAAATTGTCCACCTCACACGTCTAAGGCTCTAATAGCATAGGAACTCATCAGTGAGAGTAAAAATAATGATCATAATAATGATGGTGATGATTATGCAAATCGTGATGATGATGATGATGATGATGATGATGATGATGATGATGATGATGATGATGATGATGATGATGATGATAATAGTTGTAATAATAATAATAATAATAATAATAATAATAATAATAATAATAATAATAATAATAATAATAATAATAATAATAAAAATAATAATAATAATAATAAAAATAATAATAATAATAAGGAGAAATTACATGTACCTCGGGAAAGAAATAAAAATACCGGTAATAATAATAATAAAGAAATAAAAATAATATATAATAATAATACTTAATAACTCATAATGTTGCTGGACATACATGCTGATAGATGGAATTCGTATCTTGACTGATGAATGTGCTAGGTAGAAAGTATTTAAAGTTTCCATTTTCATCAGTTGTTAGGTAGAAAACTGGAAAAGATGCGATCTGGCCAAAAAGTTCATTTTTCCAGGCATCCATTCGTATCCGGACCACCTTGCCCGCAACTGGCGTGCCATCCGGGCGAGTCACCTGACCCTATCAAAATATCACAAAAATATAACAGAGGTACTTTGAAAAATTAGGATAATTTATTAAACGGCTGTAAAATATTGTCCTTCACGTCAAGATTCAGGAATCAAAGGACAGTTGAACTACAATACATCCCTGCAGCAAGATTAAGAAGTTCAACAAAGTACATCTAAAGTCAAAATGAACCATATGATGCAGTTATATGCCAAACCCAAAAACTTATGGAAGCAGTCTGCTCACTGGGTCAGCATACTATCTTAGCTCAATCTATAGATTGCAGATTGTAGAGTAAAGGAGTTGAGTTATGGTCTAATGTGTCCCTGACTGAACTTTATTTCTGAGAGAAACTAAGAACAAATGACATACCTGTCCATTGTAAGGTAAGCCAGGTTTGAAATAATGACGACCAGAGTCCTCGGGTATCAACTTCAGCTGCAATGGAAACTCGACGACTTTTGCTGTAAAAGTTGAATTCAGTTTCACACCTGTCAAAAAAATATAGAATCCGACATCGAAAAAATTTAAGAAACTTTCAAAACAGAAAAATTCTTTTCTTCAGTGACAAACATCACACACACACACACACACACACACACACACACACACACACACACACACACACACACACACACACACACACACACACACACACACACACACACACACACACACACACACACACACACACACACACACACACACACACACACACACACACACACACACACACACACACACACACACACACACACACACACACACACACACACACACACACACACACACACACACACACACACACACACACACACACACACACACACACACACACACACACACACACACACACACACACACACACACACACACACACACACACACACACACACACACACACACACACACACATCTTTAACAGGAATGAGCAAGACTAAAAAGGCTCACATCTTATGTGCGATTAGAGGTAGACTGATCGTTCATTCCCAAGTCCTGCTACAGTTTAGACTTAAGGTCAAAGAACAGGACATAAACTGAAGAACATATCTGCACAACTTGAACAGATTAAGACATGTCGTCTAGCAAATACCTGGCTCATAAATGAAAACATACGACTACCAACCTGTTCCACGTTCTTCAACTTCAGCAAAAAACGTTGCTGTTATATCCCAATACATAGTAACACTCGTAGCAATTTCAATATCTGAAGAATCGACGGAAAACTCTACGCATCCATCCTTCAGCTTAGAACAACACCGATACACATATGTACAAAACATAACACATGAGAGATTGGTAGGCTCGCATAAGAAATCAATCATTTACATACCTACACAAATGCATGCAATTTTGATCAAAGCTTTCTTTTATTCTATACTTATACACAGAATATGTGTACTGAAGCATCATCATCATCATCATCGTAGTCGTCGTCGTAGTCGTCGTCGTCGTCATCATCATCATCATCATCATCATCATCATCATCATCATCATCATCATCAGTGCTGTTTTTCTAGAAAAAAAGGTTCCGGAACGGAACAATAGGTTCCGGAACGCAACATTTATGGGCGGCCTAAAATCACGAGAAAAACGGGATTGGGTGTTGGTAGGGGTCTGAATAAACACTGAAAACAGTTCAAAAACACTGAAATCAAATTAAAATAACAAAATCATTGTTTTTATTATTAAAATTAAAAAATATTTTTAGTAGCTGAAAAAAGGTGCCGGAACGCCGTTCCGGCTCGTTCCGGCTGAAAAAAAGCCCTGATCATCATCATCATCATGAACCTTCGCCATCCATTCAGGTACGAATTAATGGGTTCCACGACAATTCGTCTGTAGACTTTTCGTCTACGACACTTCGTGTATACAGACATTTGGCCGACATTACGCCCACTATGACGTTACGTGTACAGACGAATTGTCGTGGAACCTCGCTCTTCCAGCTTCTAGTTTTAGCTCATTTTCATCGCTCCAGCTTCTAGTTTGAACTATATTTTCATCGTTTTTCCAGCTTCTAGTTTTAGTTTTAATATGACAGGTTTTCATCGCTCATCCAGCTTCCAGTTTAACTTTAATATGACACGTTTTCATCGTTCTTCCAGCTTCTAATTTTACTTCATTTTCATCGCCCTTCCAGCCTCTAGTTTAGTTTTAGACGCAACGTCATAGTGGGCGAAATGTCGGTCGGCCAAATGTCTGCAGACGAAGTGTCGTAGACGAAGTCTGTAGAGGAATTGTCGTGATACCGAATTAATGATCTCCATTGTCCTCGGTCGTTGCCCATTGCTCCCCTTAATGTTAGTCCAAGTGACGTTAGGCCTATATCCTCATTTTTATTATCTGTCCAGTGTAGTCTTGGTCGCCCTTTGTTTCTCTTCCTTCGAACTTTCCATGTAGTGCATTGTGTGTAATTCGACATCATAAATTAAGCAAGCACAAATTCTATATACGGTAATAGTTTCCTTATATGCAAATTTGTCCGTCGTATGACGCTACGTCACAGACGGGTTCGGTTCTATTGTGAAACCGTTTGTAACGTCAGTACTGCCGTCTTGACGACGGTCGTCTTGACTACGGCGATCAGAGCATTTTAACCAACGATACATATAGGCCTATAATGATACACTGACGTCACGTCATAATTATGACGGGTTAATACACTAGTATGTTTATAATGTCCGTATGAATGTATGTAGGCTACACATGCGTCTATTAATTTTATGCATACAGGTATGCGTGTACGTAAGCTTGCCTGTATATAGGTCCCGGAACCGCCGCCGCCGCTAAGCCCTGAAGTCTAAACCAGTCGCTTAGCTATCGACTGCTAATGACTTCCTTTGCTCAATACTTTGCTTGTTGTTTTAATCGTGGTGTCGAAGTTTCGATTGTAATATTATAAAAACAGACTTTAAGTACAATGCAATTCCTCAATTATAATCTTCAGTCAAATACTTCTGTTTCCGACCATAGCCTAGTTGTCCTTGCCTTTTAAGAACCTCTGAAAGGCACCAAAACATTGCAGCCTGAGAAATCCAAAATGATAAACTGAAGACAGGCTGAAAATTTTTCTTCAGCTGTTTCTGGTGGGAATGGACATAATTTCAGCGGACGATTTTTTTGGAAGGTTATTCAGTACATGAGACGAAACTAAGTGTTCATGTCATTCCATGGTGGGTGTTTGACTAAAAACTTCGAATTTATATAGCCTACATTGCAAATTGTTGTGAGGTGTATTTGAGAAAGGAGCACGTACAGTTCTGTAAGAGTTGCCCTGAATGCAGGGCCGGATTAACAAATGTGGTGGCCCTGTTCAGTAAAACTGTGGGAGCTCCAACGTGTACACAATAAAATGGCGCCATTAGTACATGAGTTCCGTTCAGGTCAGTGGCGTAACTTTGGCCTAGAAAGTGGGGGTACCAAACTGCGCATCGTTTCTCTTTCAAGACCGTTAAATGATAATGGTGCACAATGAATCTATATTTGGCGCCATAAATGGCGCATAAATTTATGCGCAATGCCGAATAATAATGATGATGATAGTAATAATAATAAAAGCAATAAATATAATAATACTGACAATAAGCGTAATAATAAATATAATAACAATAACATTAACAACAATTAAACAACATAATAACCGATGTACGTCCATCTGCCTGTCTGTCTGTCCCGTAACAAACACTATTGTGACGTCACTATACTGCCGCCTTGGCGACGGCTATTATAGGCCAGCAGACTAGCTGTCTAGCTGTGTTACGCTGTCTTGATGACGGCTATAGGCCTATAATATGACGTCATAATATCAGTCTTGTTGTCAAGACCTTAAACCTCAAGACCAAGACCAAGACCAAGACCTTGAACCTCAAGACCAAGACCAAGACCAAGACCTTGAACCTCGAGACCAAGACCAAGACCAAGACTTTGAACCTCGAGACCAAGACCAAGACCAAGACCTTGAACCTCGAGACTAAGACCAAGACCAAGACCCAAAAAAATCGAAATCAGGTCAAGACCTCTAAAAATTGTCAAGTCGGAATATTCGCTATTTTAATGAAAACATGAGTCTTTTATTTTATTCAAGCAAATTAACTTTAAATGCAAACTGCAGAGAAATCCGAATTTGTATTCAAAAGTCCTTCATGCAAACTCTTATACCAAATGCCTTTTGTATTTCATAAAAACCAATTCGCTCAGAATTTTCTGATCAAGTGGGCCTCATAAAAATTCCGCCATGTGAAAAAATACGTTCTACAGGTGCTGAAGTCGCTCACACACACACACACACACACACACACACACACACACACACACACACACACACACACACACACACACACACACACACACACACACACACACACACACACACACACACACACACACACACACACACACACACACACACACACACACACACACACACACACACACACACACACACACACACACACACACACACACACACACACACACACACACACATACACACACACACACACACACACACAGTAGCTTTTCAAGCACTGGATGTAAATGTACAGATAGTGAGTGCTTTTGAAATCTTCCCATGGTTTATCATACCGTCTGATACAGAATAACTGTTGCTGCTGCCAATGGGTTTTCCTGACCAACATGACTTGTATCCATCCATAGATATTGGTCGTATGATGCAAGCAGGCTTGATACAGAATTCTTGAGTTCTGTTAAATGACTGTTCATATTAACAGCCGGTCTTGGTCTTGGTCTTGCGAGACCAAGACCAAGACTTTGAACCTCAAGACCAAGACCAAGACCAAGACCTTGAACCTCAAGACCAAGACCAAGACCAAGACCTTGAACCTCAAGACCAAGACCAAGACCAAGACTTTCAAAAACGAACTCGAGTGCACTCGAGACCAAGACCTTGGTCTCGAGGACAACAAGACTGCATAATATAACGGGGAAGTAAGCTTAACTGCTATCACTGCAATAATAATTGTTTTTTATATACCGTGATTTTTCACGGGTTACAGCTAGTAATTATATAATAATGAAAATAAAAATAATAGGGCCAAATTTAAAATTATTAACAATACATGTGCACGTGTTTCATTATGGAAGAGACGCGTGTCGATCATAATTGAAGTAACATAACAATAGGTCTTTTTTCTCTAGATTTACACCTAATAACAATTAATACACTTATTCATAATTGAAGTAACGCAAGAATGGCCATTATTCTCTAAATCTAAAATTACAAACAACAGACATGTTTCACAATTGAAATGACGTGGCAATAGGCCTTTAGGCCTACTTTCTAAATTTAAACTTAATAACATAGAACTTTTACTAATTGAAGTGACGTAACAAAGGCCTTTATTCTCTATATCTGAGATTAAAAATAATAGACGTTTTTGCAATTGTAATGACGAAACTATAAGTCCTTATTGTCTAAATTTAAACTTAATAGCAGTAGACTTTTCATAGCTGAAGTGACGTAACAAAGGCCTTTATTCTCTGAGTGTAAACTTATAATAACAATACACTTCTTCATAATTAAAGTGACGTAACAAATCTAAAAATTACTAAATAATGTGTTTCATAATTGAAGTGACATAACGGGCCTTTAATTTTAAAATTAAAACTTATAGGCTTACAATAGACGTGTTTCATAATAAACGTGACGAAAAAGGGCCTTTATTCTTAAAATTTAAATTTGTTAACAAAAAACGTGTTTCATAATTAAAATGACGTAACAATAGGCCTTTATTGTGCCGTCAGGTAGTAAGTGTTTAAATAAGCAAGTAAAAATAGGTCTTACAAGCATTTCTGGCGGATTTTTTTAGATGAATCTGCCTGACAATAGAAACTCCAATAGGGGCCCACACATATGCGAAATGTTTCTATTTGTGTACATTAAATGAGTAGTTTCGAATAATTTGCTCCGAGGTTTTTTTTACTCATTTTACTATTAGACTTAACAAATAACAATAATTATAAAATATTGAAAAAAATTTCTTTTGCATGTGTGGGGGCCCCTCAAGTGTGGGGGCCCCTGTTCGGCCGAACATTTTGAACTTGCCTTAATCCGTCTCTGCCTGAATGTAAGTCTCGATACATGTAGCGAATTTTTAAGACACCTCAACCATTAGTCAGTGCAATGAACCAACTGCACACACAGTTTCAAATATAGGGCCTATATGCAAGAATTTTGTCCGATATGGGTGACAGACTGAATTTGATCAATCCAAACTTTGTAGCCTTCACCAGATAACCATCAACCCAAAAGTCGGTGAAGCATCAACTTCGATTTTACTTTGAATAATTATTAGGCTCGATTGAAAAACTGACTTCACAGGTTTTTCATCGAAATTTTACATGTTCACCAGAAGAGTGCAAACATAGGCCCCTACAACAAAAGCAATTAAAATTCAAATGGTACCACATTGAAATGACGAGTCCTTCACATGCCACAGAATGAGTTGATGATTAACTATCACAAAGTTACAACAAGGATATACGTTCATCCTTTCTTTCTTTTGAGTGAACTCTGATTTTTCTCAAAACAACTGACCATACCGGTTTCTTATCAGGTTTCTGTCTCGTCGGTTAATTCTGAGCTTCTATAGCCAGGGACGTCATTTGGGGGAGCAAGGGGGGCACATGGCACATGGCCCCCCTGATTTTTGGGGAAAAATGAAAAAGCTGGAACAAGAAAAGGAGGAAGAAAAAAGGGGTAAAAAAGAAAAAAAATGATACTCAAATTCATGGAATTATTATATACCATTAACAAAACTAGAGTCTGCATAGGTTTTTTCACAAGACCACGCCTCTTTGACAGTGGGTGGTGGTACATGGCACATTATGCAGTTTTAACCCCGAAAATGTTGAAGAAACACCCAGAACTGTGAAATTTCTTCGCGCAGAGCGCGAAATTTTTTTTAACCTTTTTTTGACGTCCTTGCCCCCCCCTGCAAAAAGCTGAAATGACGTCCCTGTCTATAGCACTCTAATGGCATACGTTTAACAGTATTGGTCGGGATGTTAGAGTGGGTGTTGGATGTTGGATGTGGATGTTGGAGTGTTGGACTCCAGCAACCACAAGGACCTGCGGAAAATGGACACCAGATTTTTGGAAGTGGCCTATCAGCAGATGTGAAGGAAGTGGCCTATCAGCAGATGTGAAAAGTGTGAATTTAACAGCACTTATAGTAACATATTATATTTATGGATTAATACAAATGAATACTTTTGTGGCATTCCGCGATCGACATGTGTACATGGAACCTAATGAATCTTGAGCAAAAAGGCAGATGTTTGAGCTGACGTTCCCACCAACTGGTTGTCCATAAGTGTATCTGAAATGTAAACCATATTTCTGAATCCCCATCCAAAAAATCACACGCTACTCACTGTAAAGAAATTTAAGGCCCCGGCCTCTTCCGCCCGGTGTGTGATTCAGTTGGACGGTGTGCTCTTCGGTCTTCTTCTGGGGAGAACTTTTAGTCCCCCGGGCTCGTTCCACAATTAGACAACCCCGGGCTTTCTCTAGGCCCCTATTGCTGGGCCCTCCATTTGGAATGGTTTTCAGTTAGCGATTCGCCTACTCCCCTGGGGTAAAACGTCCGCTTTTCACAAGCTGCTCAAGTCTAATCTGTATTGTGGTGGCTGAGCTGGGAGCACTTCTGAGTAGGTTTCTTGAAGGTGCGCTATATTAAATTTCGGACTGAATGAGTGAATGAATGAATGAATTCAATAACCTTCCCCTAAAGTTCTGCAATAAAGAAACATCGTCATCGCATACATTTCATTGCAAAACGAAAAAACAATGTGGGACTCGATTACGTGCACCATTCACCATCATCACCATTCGTCATCACCATTCGTCATCGTCATCGTCATCGTCATCGTCATCGTCATCGTCATCATCATCATCATCATCATCATCATCATCATCATCATCATCATCATCATCATCATCATCATCATCCAGTGCTTGCTATGGCGCCACTCAATCTGTGCTCAGCAGCGCCATTATGCTTACCGTGATGTGTTGCTAGGCCCTAAACTTAGCAATAACTTAATGCACTACACTGGTTAACGCACTGTATAAGGACTGCAGCATAAAGGATGATGTAGGTGGCGCTTGGCGTGTAAACACCGTCTCAGTGCGAATTGAGCGCCTCTGAGTAGCCCCCTTGAAGGGGCGCTATATAAATGCTCAAATGAATGAATAAGGTCAAATACTGACTTTTTCAGCATTATCCCTTTTCACATGCAGCTTGGTTTACACGCTGTATCAAAAGACATGTCCTCCAACGACTTCGAAGTTACCAAACCGAACTCTATTTGGCTCATATATTTACTAGTACCCGGAGTCAGTCGCTAAGGAGTTACCGACTGACTTGATAAGTTAGCGACTGACTTAGCGACTCAGTCGACTAAGTCGCATGCTTATCGACTGACTTAGCGACTTGCTATCGACTTCTCGGGTAATCAGGTATGTCTGTTGGACATACGTGATTACCTAACAATATAATGCATTTTACCGTATACTGTACTGACCGTGCCATGATTTCCGTGGGCATTAGATGGAATCCATATGGGCTCTATACGGGTTCAATATAGGCTCCGCTATACATGTGGGCATGCTGAAAGGGGACAGACCGATGACTGTGAAAATTAATGTTACTGTGTTAATGTGAATTCGTGAAATTGAGCGCTTGATAAATCGAATGAAGCGAGAAGGATTTATAGCAGGACCCAGCCTATCTTACGGCCAACCAGTTGGCCGAAACTATATATTGATGCATGCCTCTTTCAGGCAATGGAGAGAACGAGAATCATGTACTCCGGCCCTTATTCCCAGTGTGAGAATTGTAGAAAAGACTGTAGGGGTTATGACTTTGATCCATGTGTAGTTGAATATTTTATTCGTATTTAACAAACTGATGTCAGCGAAATGTGAAAGCAGCAGATTTCAACGCTAGCAGTTTTGCAAGTCAAACTCGAATCAAAATCAATTCCTTTGTTAAGAAAATTCAAAAATGCATACATAATACACCACGGAAATTTATTCACTTTGTCAGAGATTCAAAATCAAATTATGCTAAATCACACCAGCACAAGTGAAGGGCTTGGAAACGACTTCCTGGGGTGTGCAATGAAGACTTAACCGTGGGGTCCTAAGAAAGACTACAGGGGTTGAACCCCCAACCCCAAGACAATTCTCACCCTACCTATTCCCCCTCTTCGTAATCATCAACACCATCTTCGTAATAGAATGCATAAATTCACGTTACCAAAAAAGACAACAACAACTATATCCCCCGGATTCTCTATAAGAACTCCTACTAATAGAGCAAACTCTTTCTCTTATAATGTACCAAGTTGCGGCATGTCAGCTTGTTTTCCTTAACAAACGAATATTGTAGGCCTATTGTGTTGTATTGTATTGTATTGTAAGTGTTACTCATGTCCTGCTGCTGATGTCTTCGTCAAATCGAAACTTGGAAATAGCGATTAAAACAAACAAAATATTAAGTGAACGAAGTCGCTACCAGTCGATAGCTTAGCGACTGGTTTCGACTTGAGGGCTAAGCGGCGGCGGCGGCGGATGGTCACGGCGCCGGGGACTAATACTTACATGCTCATATACGTTCATGTGTGTATGTTGTTAGAAGTTCCCCCTCAAATATGTCTAGTATAACTAGAAAGGCTCACTAAAGGTATGATAAAACTATTTTAATCTTTAAAATACAGCCTACATTTATACCATCTCGTCGACAAGACAAAAAACCTACTCACAACAGTAGAACAACTCGAGACCAAACTAAACCTAATAACCTGTGGGGCGTGGTGGCTCAGTGGTAAGTTCGGCGCCTTGTGACCGGAGGGTTGCAGGTTCGAATCCCACTCTAGCCGCTGCGTACGGACCTTGGGCAAGTCCTTCACTCGCAATTGCTCATGGCGCTTCGGCGTGAAAATTCCGGCACATTATCAAATGCTGTAGTCGGGAGCGCCTCTGAGTAGTAGTTGACTTCGAGAGGCGCTATAGAAATATCCGGAATAAATTTTAAAAAAAACAGTCGCTCTGAATGTTATAGAACACTTTCTCAGCAAACGAACAATAACACCCAAAAAAGCAACCTGGTGCGGTTCTTCCAACTTAACTATACAAATGAGACTTGGTGGCCTACCACAACAAGAGGTCTCGTCAGATCTAAATCTAATCACGATGATCAACGACACTCCTAAGACATTTTCTTTAATAGGGTCAACATGACGCTAGATGGCCAAACGAAAACCCGTCAAGCATACAGAAACAGTAGTGTGCATTGTTCGATACGATCACTCCTTAAACAGTAGAATGTTTTAGACAGACCAACCACACAGTCCTTAACTATAGATATCTAACAATGTAAGTCTTATACGAACTTCAAAAGTTCACAAGTGCTCTCCACAGACAGGCTCAAGTACAAGCTCTAGAGAATCACATAATGATTCAATTCGAAGAATAGATGCCAGGAGGCAGAGAAAAACAGAAAGATCCTTCGAGATAAACTGACGCCACGCTGAAAGGGCATGATGCTGCTTGGTAACTATATATATTCAAACAAAGAGAAGAAAGACACTAGCCACTAAAATGCAGGGATTTGTGGTTGTCATGTTAGACACTCAATTCCTTTAAGTAGATGACTGTTACTTACTGCCTTCTATTCAAGATGCTGAGCATCTCAAGAGTTAAAAACAGTTGACTTGAAATCACATTTAATGCTCAGGTCTTTTAGCAACAACAATTTGCAGTGTAAAACACTATTTTATAGAGTCTAAATGAAAGCAATTTAGTACTAAAAGCAAATTCGCAATGAAAGAACAGGATCAATAGCTAACATAAACCTATCACACCACTGGTAGAAGGAAGTTGAGACAAAGGCTTTGCGTTAAAAGACTTTTAAATTACAGTCAGACTGAGAATAGATAAAATAACAAAAAAGACAACGGCATTGAAATGAGTTTAGTCTCACCAATCAACTATGAGAAGACAGATGAGCAGATGGTGAAGAGATAGCCCATACACGGATGGAACTTGGCAGAGCTGATAATCATCCTTCTCAAAACACTTCAACCCAATTTTTTTGGTTTCATTGATGAAATGCCATCATTGGCTATAACCATGTATACATAGTTAACTCCTTAAGACTCTAGATTTTAATAGTAGTTATTCCTTACCTGGCACATACTTTCCATTTCACCACTGAAGATCCAGAAAACAGGTAAGAAGGATGGTGAATGGCCACTTCAAACTTTGGCAGAACTGTTGAAAATGTTGACACATATGATAAGTAAGCAAGCAAGTATGTTCTTTAATGAACCGCCTGCAAACGCACTGCGACTAACAGACATGTTATGCACAAAGAGGCGCATGAAACAAAAGAAACACAATAAAAAGAAAAATGTTTTTTAAAAATGTTATTAGAAAAATGTCATTGAAACAAGAAGGAAAACGTCTTAGATACTCTAATTACCCTAATTTTATGAGACCAAGGGGACGGCCATACCCCATCCAATAGTTTACAGATACAGCATTCTGATTATAAAACTCCTCCTGGTCAGCGCGTCGCGATCGGTGGTAGAGATAACTTCAAGAAATGAATTATTTCAGAAAAACTATCTCTAGTTTTTATTTTTAAACAACATTCAAATCTTAATGAAAGTACATGCCACATTCTATAATTATTTTCGTGTCAACAGTTTAACTATTGTTTTTATTTTATGATGAATAAGGGATTTTTTATGCACATGAAATGTTTATTAATGTCTTGTAACTTTGCTGAACAAGGGTATCATCCAACACAAGTGGACGCGAAATTTGCATTGTGTCATTTTCAAAATCAAGTTCCAAGCAGGCACAATATAATATGAGTGCATCTCAGCATTATATCGTTAAGACATTGAGAGATGTCATTGTCATATTACCATATTCTTCGACAGTGAATTTCTGGGAAGGCTCTTGGCCTTTGATTAATGCTTTAACGGTCCACTCGCCCAGTCTGGGTTCATCCGACAGCTGCATCTCCAGACTGCCAAAGCCTGGAAATACCGGTATCACAAATAACCACAAATACAGTCAGAATGGGCATCATATGGAGCCTCTGCTACACTGCCCAGTACTTAACTCATGTAATTTTGTTACTATCATTACCTAGCTCTATATAAACTGGATAATGTAACAGAGGATCCAGACATCCACATTCATTTGGAACAATGGAAAGTCCGTACAGTTCCGCTGATGGCAACTAGTGACCATGCAACTATGAATGACAATTGCCAGAAGTTTGGTGTAGTAGCACACTCATTATCAATTAGTTTCACACTTACAGTAATAAAGAGCTGATGTTGTCTAATAACTGTATTGAACTTATTTGCAGACGATTGTTTCTGCTACAACATAGCACAGTTTCAGGTCAACACGTCAGGAAGCAAGCCACACAATGCCAAGCGCTGATGCAAGCTTTGGGATTAATATCTAGCTTGCTCAAGAACCAGTAAAGTAGTAAGTAGTTTTAGTTTAACGATACTGTGTGATAACAAAGATCATTAGCGTCGCCCTTCTTTTCCAGGCTTGGGACTGGCACTGCCAGAGTACGAGCAGTGGCGGAGTTTCATTACCTTCAAATACTCCCAAGCGACATGAGAGATTTTACTACCGGGTAATTACGAAAAAACAACAAGTTTTTAGAAACCCAGGAAAATTACTCCTACGTAAAAATACTGGTACAGTGTCTTATTATTGACAATTTTTCAAAATGCTTGTCTTGTTTACAACTCTCATGACAGGACAATTATTCTTTATAGTCACTCTGGCAATTACTAATATATATTACTTGGCTCAGGTGACTTGACAGACTTCCCAACTGTGCAACATGTTAACCAGTAAGATGGAATTCTGCCTACCATTTAGGGTGGAGACATTTGTCCATTGCATTACACGGGTTTTGGAAGGATCTTCAATATAAGCTAGCAATATCTACAAACACATTAAACACAGTTCAAGCCTACGTGTATCTGTATGTATGTATGCATGTACGAATGTATGGGTATTCATGTTTGTATGTATGATTTCATTGTATTTCACCATTTTTCGTGTGTGCAGAGTCGTGAAACTGAAGGGTTCTCCGGTAGCTTTAGAGGGAACATTGATTGCAGACTTAGAGGAAGGCCATTCCATGAACATCAAAAATATAGAAAAGGCATGACATTGCATTGCCATAACAGAGCATTTCCAAGAGGTGTGTGTACAAATGCGATAATCAGTTCACTTGCAATCATGCAGCAATGAACCAGTTTCCAGCTAGGCTTAAGATGGGACGTCAAGGTCAGTCACTCCGTGAGCACCGTGCCCAGTTGTTGCTAGGCAATGGTACTTTAAGGGAATACCATGTGGTAATCCAACTTCAAAATCTTCATTTTTATGTGCTTTGGGATCACCAGCTACACAATGATAACTTTGTATACACAGCCCAGTATTCTAGCAGCTGAAAACTTAATGTATTCCAGCTGTGTCTAATCCGTTCTAGGGGAAGCCCTGAATGGATGGCACCACCATAGTTTATCCTACTACATGCAGAAGCATAGGCAAAAATATGGCACTACATGCATAAGTGAACAGGGAAAAGTAATGTAAAGAAACAAACGCTACACTGTAACGCACAATTTATGAGAGTACAATTTATTCTCTATGTTCATCTCTATGTTCGTGTCGGTGGGAAAATTTGTACCTAGGACCTCTTAAAAGTGCTTAAAAAACCACATCATGGATACTGACTGGCTCTAGAAGACTCAGCTATTCTTCATTAAGAAACATTTTCTGCTGATGAGCAGTCAATGACTCAATGTACATTGTGTCTCCAACAAGCGGATCATTTTTTGGAATATCTCAAATGAATTACAATGACAAGAAAACTTACATTCTCTGCTAGTATTGTTAAGTCTGGTCCAGTCAAAGTCAGAATTCGGATTCTAACTGAAAATATAACAATTCATTAAATCTCATCCAAAATGTTTATTTAACATACATGCTGTCTTGATTTGCTACACTAAAATATATTAGATATGTCTTGGCGTCAGCCTTACAGCCTAAGGTATACAATGCCTAAGTCCACAAGAACATTCACTTTAACAGCAAAAGTTCAAATTTGAGTAATGGTATATCACAGAAGCTGAAGTGACAACATTTCAGTTTTACTGTAAAATTCAATTTTAAGTACTAGCATGTGACAAAAAGGCCATGTGATAATGATCTCAAGTTTAACTGTACTGCTTTTGAGTTTAAAATTGACCTCAAGTGTAAGAAATTAGCAGTGTCTGTGACTCTGTGAGCAAAGCAGACACAAGAAAGTCATTGAATCTGTTGGAATGACTTATGCTGTGATAAAAGATATAACCAACGACAGTAATGAGGGTGCAACGTATGAGACAACTGACGTATGTTCCATTTAGAACGGGCTAGTTTATCATCATCGTCGTCGTCGTCGTCGTCATCATCATCATTATTATTATCATCATCATCATAATCATTATTCATGAGATACTTTTCTCGAGCTACTTTCAGAAATCACCTCATTAATGAATTCCATTTCGTAAGTTTATAGCATAATACGGGTTTCATGTCGTTAAGAAGACATGGAATCTGTATCAGAACCACTCCAAGTTAACCTGGAAAGCTTAAAAGTCCATCATCTAGTGCTTTGTTTAGTCATCTAGTGTTTTATTGACATGTGACGTTTGGCAGGGTTCCGTGCTTGATCCTCTTTTATTTACATTATACACCACACCACTCAGAACAAGTTTTGACAGTACTTCACTGGATTATCATTTCTATGCCAAACCTACATTTTATTTGACAGATTGTATTGTGACTTGTCTGTGCAGTTGTTGTCCGCTGCCTTTGACGAAGTGCAGTCTTGGATGGGGTGGGGGAATTAAACTTGTTCTTAATCCATTGCAGACTGGTTTTCTGCTTGTGGGCATCCAGAGCAACATAAGAAATTTGGATGGCTTAAATCTTGGAAACTGGGTGACTCACAGGGCATTGCTTTTGATTCTACTATGTCTCTCATTTATCACGTAAATGGTACAGGTACACACCTGCTAACTATCTCTCCATTGGCCACACGTTTTCAACTTTTCTTGATAGCTCTGATCCTTGCAACCTCAAATCATTACGAAAACTTTCTTTCTGCAGTTGTTCCAAGTCAAGTTATGAGGTATGGATTCCATACCTGGATGCAGTATTCCAAATTCAACCTCAGCAGTGATTTGTACAAATTCAATCTGTTATCTGCGTCGCTGCTGACAATTGTCTCTTAATTATATCCAAGGCAGAGTTATTGATTCTTGACGAAATCCTCTTGCTGCTTCAGAAATTGCACTCTTAACCATAATAACTTTCAGGTCCCTTTCTTTCTCACTCATTTGCAATACCTTACCCGCCCCATTCAATATGAAAACTCTTTCTCTTATCCAAATGCATCACTGAGCACTTTCCATATAAAAGAGCATCTGCTAGTCTTGTGAGCATTTGATCAATCATCTTAGCTCCTCTTGTAGCATCTGAAGTTCTCCCTCATCACCCACTCCTTTTACACAGTTTTGTATCTTCTGCAAAGCCATAAGTGTTGTGATAAATCATCTCGAAAACTGCTTATTGGTTGGGTGGTTTTTCAAAACAGTTTAATGATAAGCATATACCTCAATGGCCATAAACGACTGCGCAATAAATATTTTCTCATGGTTAAAGCACTGTGCTACAAAGGCATCCTGCCAAATTTCCCTAGGCATCCTGCCAAATTTCCCTACACATCCTGCTAAAAAGTCTTAGAATAGGTTCCTTTGCCACTTGCCTATGTCGCCTGGTTTGTAGATGGGCTTGTCTGTCTCAATAAATGTCATCTGAGTTGGTCTTTGTATTCTGACATCGGCAGACTTCGTGAAGTTATATTCATTGCTGGAATCCAGCGATGTTGCAGTGACAACGAGTTTAGCAGTGGATCCAGAAATATTCTGTGGTACTGGTATCTCGATACAGATGCTGCCATCTGTGAACAGTGATCAAAGACAAGACACTTCCATCACGTTAGAGGAGAGACAAAACAATGTCGGGGAATTTGGAGGAAAAGCTAAACTTAATTGATAAATGAAGGAGAAAAGATCTATGAAAAACAGTTTATGACAAAAAATGAGCACTTTTTGACAAGCAATAAATGTCTGTTAATAACAGATGCCAATGTCAAGAAACCCTTTCAAGTACAAGTAAACACTATAACAGAACATAAGACTAAATCATATGTTAGGAAGAATCGTAATTGCAATCCTCCTCCCTTATTGGGGAGGGGATAGATGAATGGTAATACTTTTGCATGAAGAACATAAGATCTTGAAAGACGCGGTTCGATATCCGCAAGCTCTCTGTAGGCGACTCGGCCTTCCACTTCCTAGGGGTCAGCAGTAAATGAGCGGGCCGCCTAACAGGCTGCCAAGACGTGTGTTTAATAAGATCTTGATTATTGTACTGCCATGCTTCAATGTGACTTACTGTGGTTTTTCAGTGAACTTGTGAATAAACACGAATATATTTTTATAATATAATTATAACAGGCAGTAGTGGTCAGCTGAATCATATATAAAAAAACCTTTAGAACAAAAAAACTTATAATAAATCCCATTACAGTAATGGTGCCCATCAGGTGGCTACAACATACACACAAAACCCTTAATGAACATTTGTCTCGTAATCGTGTCATTAAAACAGTAGTTCTTCTAGTTGTTTAAGGGTTAAATTCTAATTTCAATAATTATAATACTACTGCAGTATACGTATGTAGGTTATTAGTAGTACATAGTATCTAGATATTTGCAGAGCACATTTCAATTACCTGGAGCTCGAGATGCAGATGCCAACTACATAATGAACCTAAAGAGATGCAACTTAAATCAACATGAAAATCTGTCTGTGTTCGGAAAGTTCGGATTTTCAGTGGAAGTTCGTTTCGGAAGATGATACGGGAAATCAGAAAGCACAATATACTCGAGTACTGCACTCCTGAGGATGAGCCAACAGGTCCATACGGATGACAGTGCAAAGATAATCTATACAGTTGGCTTTCAAGATGTACATCAACATAGGGAATGCTTTGATGGTTGGCTGACCAACCGTTGCTATCGAAATCCACCCAAACAGAAGGAATATCAAAGCAATTTCTGTTTTTATGGACCAACATAACTTTCTAACAACCAAATAGATTTCAGAATTTAAGCATATTGGTCATGATTCCAGTGGAACAGTTGAGGTTGATGACAGCCGGCAGTTCCAGTATTCTGTACCTCATCAGCAGGTCTCCAAGCAAGGGCATCGATCATTATTTTAACCATAATGTTTTATGATCTTCGTTTAGTGATTGAGACTTGGGCTGATAGTTTTCTTGCTTTTAGTGTTTTTTTGTTCATTCAGTTGTCCCCCACACTCTCCATTGCTTGAAAATGTTACCTCTTGTAACCTCTTGCGATGAGCAGGACAGCCAGCCGAAAATGAAAATTAGGCAACAAAACATAGAAACTGAGATGAAATCACCAGCAGCATACAAGTCATCAAACAGAAATGGAAAACTACACATGGGAGAACAAATTAAAGAAACAGAGAAGACACAACAGCTACTTAGCTGCCTGGAAACACGAAAAAGCTTTACCATAATTTTCGTCCGGTTATTTGGGGGTGCTCGATGGTGTAGTGGTTAGCGTGCTGGACTGTCAATCGAAAGGTCGGGGGTTCAAATCCCCGCCAGGGCAGAAATTTGATTCGAGATTTCTGCTCCACATGCACCCCCTAGCCAACTCAGCTATGATGAGTACACTGACCGTATACACTGTCGGTGGGAAGATGAGACGGTGAGGGAGAGGACTGGCTCGATGGTGTAGTGGTTAGCGTGCTGGACTGTCAATCGAGAGGTCGGGGGTTCAAATCCCGCCAGGGCAGAAATTTGATTCGAGATTTCTGCTCCACATGCACCCCCTAGCCAACTCAGCTATGATGAGTACACTGACCGTATACACTGTCGGTGGGAAGATGAGACGGTGAGGGAGAGGACTGGCTCGATGGTGTAGTGGTTAGCGTGCTGGAATGTCAATCGAGAGGTCGGGGGTTCAAATCCCCGCCAGGGCAGAAATTTGATTCGAGATTTCTGCTCCACATGCACCCCCTAGCCAACTCAGCTATGATGAGTACACTGACCGTATACACTGTCGGTGGGAAGATGAGACGATGAGGGAGAGGACTGGCCACCCGCCCTCATTCGCCGAGGCCAAGAAAATGAAGTCGTTAGCTCGATGGTGTAGTGGTTAGCGTGCTGGACTGTCAATCGAAAGGTCGGGGGTTCAAATCCCCGCCAGGGCAGAAATTTGATTCGAGATTTCTGCTCCACATGCACCCCCTAGCCAACTCAGCTATGATGAGTACACTGACCGTATACACTGTCGGTGGGAAGATGAGACGGTGAGGGAGAGGACTGGCTCGATGGTGTAGTGGTTAGCGTGCTGGACTGTCAATCGAGAGGTCGGGGGTTCAAATCCCCGCCAGGGCAGAAATTTGATTCGAGATTTCTGCTCCACATGCACCCCCTAGCCAACTCAGCTATGATGAGTACACTGACCGTATACACTGTCGGTGGGAAGATGAGACGATGAGGGAGAGGACTGGCCACCCGCCCTCATTCGCCGAGGCCAAGAAAATGAAGTCGTTAGCACTTCATACCCATGGCTGCCTCAGGGCTAGCTTAAGGGACTGCTCTTCTTCTTCTTCTCTATTTGCGCAAGTTATTCTGAAAATGCAAACCTTGTGGAAAATGCATAAATTAGGTATTAGGTGTGGCATTGAAAAGTGGCCGAGTCGAACTTGTAACAAAACAAAAAGCGCTTAATTGTTCTGGATTCCAAACTGGCGACAAACACACTTTGCAAAACAACCTGAGACAAAGTGCACTGTACATCCTGAATGCCAATCAGGTTATTTGGGGGTGCTCGATGGTGTAGTGGTTAGCGTGCTGGACTGTCAATCGAAAGGTCGGGGGTTCAAATCCCCGCCAGGGCAGAAATTTGATTCGAGATTTCTGCTCCACATGCACCCCCTAGCCAACTCAGCTATGATGAGTACACTGACCGTATACACTGTCGGTGGGAAGATGAGACGGTGAGGGAGAGGACTGGCTCGATGGTGTAGTGGTTAGCGTGCTGGACTGTCAATCGAGAGGTCGGGGGTTCAAATCCCCGCCAGGGCAGAAATTTGATTCGAGATTTCTGCTCCACATGCACCCCCTAGCCAACTCAGCTATGATGAGTACACTGACCGTATACACTGTCGGTGGGAAGATGAGACGGTGAGGGAGAGGACTGGCTCGATGGTGTAGTGGTTAGCGTGCTGGACTGTCAATCGAGAGGTCGGGGGTTCAAACCCCCGCCAGGGCAGAAATTTGATTCGAGATTTCTGCTCCACATGCACCCCCTAGCCAACTCAGCTATGATGAGTACACTGACCGTATACACTGTCGGTGGGAAGATGAGACGGTGAGGGAGAGGACTGGCTCGATGGTGTAGTGGTTAGCGTGCTGGACTGTCAATCGAGAGGTCGGGGGTTCAAATCCCCGCCAGGGCAGAAATTTGATTCGAGATTTCTGCTCCACATGCACCCCCTAGCCAACTCAGCTATGATGAGTACACTGACCGTATACACTGTCGGTGGGAAGATGAGACGATGAGGGAGAGGACTGGCCACCCGCCCTCATTCGCCGAGGCCAAGAAAATGAAGTCGTTAGCACTTCATACCCATGGCTGCCTCAGGGCTAGCTTAAGGGACTGCTCTTCTTCTTCTTCTCTATTTGCGCAAGTTATTCTGAAAATGCAAACCTTCTGGAAAATGCATAAATTAGGTATTAGGTGTGGCATTGAAAAGTGGCCGAGTCGAACTTGTAACAAAACAAAAAGCGCTTAATTGTTCTGGATTCCAAACTGGCGACAAACACACTTTGCAAAACAACCTGAGACAAAGTGCAGTGTACATCCTGAATGCCAATCAGAAGCAGCATTACTTGCCAGGCAACTCATATTTAATACTCTTCAAACAGAACTTCCTTTTAGACACTTTAAGCTATGGCAAATATTAAAAAGATTCGGCATACTTGTTCGATTACATGATACATCAAGTTACATACCGATATTGTTGACAAAGCCATTTAGCAGATCAGCTCGAGAAAAGTATAAAGGTTCCTCCTGTGCGTGATAAACATAAACGGTATCTGACACTGTCAGGCGTAGGCGTGATTTTCAACTGGAAAAGGGATACTCATATCCTATATTTTGGGACTATGTGTACTGCATTGCTCCACGTTTTCAAACTGTGATTAAACAATGCCTATAATAAAGGTAAACATTACCCTGGGAGTCTCCAATGTGTTTCATATGAGCAGTCACACAGCCATATTAGGCAAAATGTGAACGGAGGGTTAAGAAATTGGTACTCCACTTTCTGGACAAAATTTATGCCCCAGATCTTATTTTAGTACAACCACAGTGGTACTTTATAAGCAAATATATTTCAAATTCACATCACCAACCAGAGGCTATTGTCACATTCTTCTGAATATAACTGTTGCTGTTGAGATTCTGAAGCTGAATATTACAGAGAAGCTCAGGTATCAAGGCATGGGACACAATGCAGACGTTTTCTTGCTCTCCTGCGACCCACACTCGTGGAGTAGTCACCATCGGTCCCCTGTGTTAGTACAGAACAATCATCAAATGGATGATTAAGAACAATGAAAAAAGAAAAGTTCTAGAAGATTCATTTTTAATATATCTGGGATGCAAATTCTAGGCAAGCAGACTACTATATACTTGCCATTCACATGAAACACTTCAAAGAAATGCTGGCGTCTACCCGAATCGCCGAATCCCGAATCGCCGAAAGCCCTTAAACTGCAAAATCGGCCGAATCGCCGAAAGCAGTTTTCTACCAAGCGGGCGATTTGCCGAAAACCACTGCCGACTCGAATCGCCGAATCCCGAATCGCCGAAAGCCCTTAAACTGCAAAATCGGCCGAATCGCCGAAAGCAGTTTTCTACCAAGCGGGCGATTTGCCGAAAACCACTGCCGACTCGAATCGCCGAATCCCGAATCGCCGAAAGTGATCAGAGTTCGATATCCCGAAAGCTAGTGCACAGAATCTGGGGGGCGGAAAGTAAAGATGTTGCGTCCATGCCTACACTGACCCGTATATAATAATAATAATAAAAATAAAAATAATAATAATAATAATAATAATAATAATCTTTATGAATTCAAACTGACAAGTACGCAGTAAGATTACATCATATATATACTACATATATATGTATAGGTCAGTATATACTATATATATAATATATATATAGCATTTTCGGCGATACGGCCATTCTTCACAAAATAGTTTCGGCGAATCGGCGGCAATACGATTTCGGCGATTCGGGATTCGGCGATTCGCTACGAAGAGCATTTTCGGCGATACGGCCATTCTTCACAAAATAGTTTCGGCGATTCGGCGGCAATACCATTTCGGCGATTCGGGATTCGGCGATTCGCTACGGCACCGAAATGCTGGCCACTGCCTTCATTGATAACATCTTGTTGATTTCTAGCAGTACGGTCTCTTTTGTGGCATGCCTATATGATCAAGTGACACACCCGTAGGCTATACCTGAAGTTAACTCCCCTCGAAACAAGACAATCTGACAGTTATAGACATGGCTATAACCAAAACACAATATATAGGACATCCACAAAGGTGCCACAAAAGGCATCCCCACTTGGAAAAGCTGGGAGACACTTTAGTCTAAAGGATCTTCGTTTATAGTTTTCGCCGGGTGAGGTAAGCCATTCACACAAAAGAACGTTTGCAAGGGATGAGTTTACCCTATAAAAATAATGTCAAGTAAAAAAGGGCTTCCAAAATGCCAGAGACTCATGCAAACTAATAATTACAGAATCCGTGTGACAGCAGGCAATAATAGTATGGTCAATGTGATCTGACACTGATAAGAAGTTAATTTGCATCTATCGGCATTTTAGACATAGAAGTCTCTGCTGTTGGCAGACCTATTAATGGTGGAAAGCAGGGTTTAAGTCGCCAGAACGGCGAACGCCACTCAAGAGGCAGTAGGTGGCCTACGGGCCACAAATTATGTGTAACTGCATCAGCAACTGTTGCATCTCAGGATCATCTCCGGTAAAACGCCATTTTAGCGTCGGAAATTATTCTCGAGAGACGCAATTCCATTCAAATAACTAATAAATGATACAATAATCATCGTTCATCCAACGTCTAGTTTCAGTTCCAGTTATATTTTCATCGTTCAACCAACTTATAGTTTCTGTTTAAGTATAGTTTCATCGCTCATCGATGGCAATAATTTCGGCACTAAAACGATATATTGTCATCGCAATTCCAACTTCTAGTTTGACTTTTATTATTTAATATATTCATCAACGATCCAGCTTCTAGTTTCGGTAATACTTTCATCAATAATCCAACACTAGTTTGAGTTTTACAATGAAATGTTTTCATCGCTCTTGGAATGTACATAGTTTCCGACGCTAAAATGGTTTTTTTTATCAAGATGGCCATTCCTAACGGTAACAATGTGTGAAAGCTGTGAGTTTGAGGAGGATATTATGCAGTATACGTTTTCCACGACTGTGGGAGAATGACCAGCCTCTCCCTCACGGTGATTTCTTCCTTCAACAGTGAACAGTACACACTGCATTCTGGCCTCCAGCGAGAAGTACAAACCGACGCTATATAGGCCTATATTTCAGTTCGTTTTGTCCCATTCATCAAGTTTTTACGCGCAATTAACAACGATATAATTGCCGTCTTACTCTGATTGGCAACATTTCGGTACAGCCAGAACAACGAAGACACAAACCATCAGTAAAATCAACCACAAACGGCGTTCCACCATTTTTGATAAAAGCTGCAAAACCCACACGTAGCTAACTGTGTGACTGTCAACTTAAAGTCCGTTTTGCAAATAAATATCAAACAAAAGCTTAAACATCAAAGGACAACTGCGCGTCTTCTTAAGCGTTGTGTTCACTGGCGTTTGCTCCGTCAGGTAATCTGGTTCCGTTTTGTAGCACTAAGTAAGACGCCCACGACATGAAATTTTAATTTTCTGAACAGGACAAAGTTTGCATCTGAACGACAAAAACATGAGGAGGTGGGGCTTTGGCTGGGATAAACAACGGCTCACACGTTCAGTCTGCTCATCAGCCTCCCCAGCAGGAGCCTCTGGTTACATATCTGGCAAAAAGCGTTCTGGGCACAACTGCCAACTCTGATCCTCCGACATTTGCGCAGTTATTGTCAAAAGCGGGTATCCGCCTCTTTTCTGTAGTGCCGGTGTCCCCAGATATTCTACCCCCCCCCCCCCTAAAGCGTATCCCCCCGGATGGAATAAACCGGTTTAGAGTATCCGGTGGGATGTATTGTATTGTATTGTATATGGGCATTTATAAAGCGCCTCTCGCGGTATATACCATTCAGAGGCGCTCCCAGTGCGCGAGACCCCGAGAGAAAAAGCAGGATTTAAGGTGAGAAAAGGAAGAAGCAACGCTACCAGAGAGAATGGTGGTGCGGAGAGAAGGAGGAAGTCGGTTCCAAAGTGAGGGACCTATGCAGGCAAAGGACCTGGACTGAGCCATAGTTGTCCTGACACGAGGAACTAAGAGGTCAAGACGATCAAAAGATCGGAGACGACGCAGCGAAGCAGCAGAATGAGGCCGTTGAAACAGATCACGTAAGTACTGTGGAGCAAGACCCAGCTGAGATTTAAGCACAAGAATAAGCACTTTGAATTGTATACGGGCAGAGAGAGGGAGCCAATGGAGGTGTTCAACCATGAAGGTGGAGATATGGGAGAACCGAGGAAGGCGGGCAATTAGTCTAGCAGCAGCATTGAGTACGGACTTGAGAGGAGAAAGACGTCCAAGAAGGCCAATAAGGAGAGAATTACAGTAGTCAATCCGAGAGCACACGAATGCATGAACAATTGAGGTGAAGGTCGAAGATGAGACAGACCGCCGAATAGCCCGGAGACGCCTTAAGTGGAAGTAAGAGGAGCGGGTGAGGTTGGAAATGTGCTCAGCAAAAGTGAGCGCGCTGTCCAGAGTGACACCTAAGTCAGGAACACTGGACGAGAAAGTGAAGTGAGGAAACCTATCAGACAGGAGCACGAAATCAAGCTTTTTGAGTTGCTGAGGGGTGCCAAACCAGATGAATTGAGTTTTGGAAGAGTTTAGAGAAAGGCAGTTTGAAGACATCCAGCAATGAAGATCTTGAGAGAGAGCCTCAATGGACCCAGTGAGAAGCAGTTGAGCAGATGGAGGCCCATGAGCAGATGGAGAACCATTCTATCCCTTCGTCATACGCATCACGATAGTCTCGACGAAATTCCAGTCAAAATCACCAAAAACAAAGTAAATTGATCTCAGGTCGACGTACAAACTAAAGATACGCAATTCAAAAATTTTATGTGTGCAATAAATCCAAACAGTACGACTGAATACACTTAGAAACCGCCAAAAATGCAAACTAAACCGAATACTCCATTTCGCTAAGGGGGATACGCATGTATGGGGGATACTCTATTTCGTGACACCGGCGGATAAGGGAATGTATTTTACATATATATAATGCAACTATAGGCTACAACTAAAGATTTCTAGCGCGCTTCAACAAGACAAGGACGTAGTACAATGTGAATAGATGAGTTTTTAATTTAGGTTTAAACTGAGCAACAGATGTGCGTTGACGGACTGTATACTTGGAAGACTGTTCCATTCTATAGGTCCTGAGACCGAGAAGGCACGCCTACCAAACTTCCGGTTTGTGCGAAGTACGGTAAAATCCCCTCGCGTGGCCGATCGGAGTCCTCTGGAATTGGAAGCAGAACATGGCGTGACCATGGATGTCATGTACGAGGGATATGTTCCAGAGTTGATATGGTATATGAGGAGGGAGACTTTGAAGGCGATACGGGTACGGATGGCAAGCCAGTGTAGTTGTTGCATGGATGGTGTGATGTGATCTCTAGGACCAAGATCTTTTACTAGACGAGCGGCCGTGTGAAGAACAGATGATAGAGGTTGTAGTGTCGATGAAGGAAAACCGGATAGGACTGAGTTGTAATAGTCGATGCGAGAGATGACGAGGGCTTGAACAAGAATACGGAGGCAGGTTTCATTTAGGCAGCGTTTCACTTGTCGAATTCGGCAAAGGTGGAAGTGGCATGCTCTGGCAATGGAGGAAATGTGATGAGTCATGTTAAGAGTGTAGTCTAACATTACGCCAAGGTCGCGGACCACGTCTGAAGGTGGAATAGAACAGTTTGAGTCGAACTTAAGGGTTTTCATTTGTTTATCGTCATCAGAACTGCTTCGACGGTCGAACCAGCTGAGTTCTGTTTTGGACCTTTGGTGTCATTTACATGATTTGCTCCCTTCCATTAAGACCACAAATTATTTCCTTCGCCCTCGGGCCCACTACCCAAATAAACCTACACCACCAGATGATAACTTGATGCGTAAAACCATCATTAGGGTGATATGTGATGTTTAACTGTTTGTGAGACTATGATCTTACTTACTTAACCTGCTTTCAATAAAAGTAGTTTTGACTAGTTCTATAGTCACCGGATACTAGTTTGTCGTCGTTTTTGCGTCTTCTACGTCTGTTTTGACTGTTTATTTGCAACACGTTCGTAGCTGCAATGCACACCATTGTTTACAACAGCGTCGTCTTCCTCTTCTCCGCCATATTTCGTCAAAATTGCCTAGTTAGTCCTGCGGTTAAAAGTTTCCAATACTCTCACGTTAGTTTTACGGATTAATTGGCTCGTCTGATTAATTTGTCTATTGCAACATTCCGACTGGATTATGCCCACTGACGTCTACGACGGCGACCTAATTTGGTCACTTCGTGAGGCCACTGCGCCTATCCGTCGACCAGTGCGGAAGATTTTTATTCGCCTTCAGCCTCTGGCGTCCTGCCTCTGTGGCCCCGTGGCCGAAACGTCTCTCTCGGCACCCAGTTATTCAGCCTACGCCGACCACCTCTCTCCCTTCTCCTCCAACATCGATCCAAAGGGGCTTCGTGTTGTCACATGGAATGTGAAATCTTTGAGGGACAAATACGTTGCAGTCACAAACTCTATCACACATAATGCTCTCGATCATCTCGCTGTCACTGAATCCTGGCATCAATCCTCTCGATGTGCTAGTTCTACGATCAGCACCATCGGGTTACGCTTCAGTTGACAGCTCCAGACTCGACTCTTCGGGACAGGCCTATCGAGGAGGAGGCATGGTCCTCTTCTACAAAGACACTCTTCGCGAGAAGGAGATCGCCATCTCTTCTCCTTCCATCACGTTTGAGGTTCTCGCCGCCTCTGTTTCTTCTCCTCTGGGCTCTACCACTGTCATCACTATCTATCGCACCGGATCGGCTTCTGTTTCCACTGCCTTCTACACCGAGTTCGCTACCACAATGGGGCAATTTGCGCTACACAACACCCATATCGTCGTCCTCGGCGACCTCAACTTGTATCTTGAGAACCCCTCTTCGCCGTCTACTCTGGAATTCTCCTCAATTGTCCAACAGTGCGGCCTAATCCAAGTCGTCGCTGCCTCAACCCACCAGGCCGGTGGCTGGCTCGACGTCTTCATCACTCGTGACGACTGCGTCCTGCTGATCTGAGCACTGTCCTCCTGACATCTAAGACCATGGCCTCCTCTTCATTGACATTCCCTTCCTTCTGGCGGCACTGTCTATGTTGTTTGTCAGTCTTGTGGCTGGAAGCGCCTGGACCGTGAACCTTTCAAATCTTCTATTCTTGCTGTTCCAGCCATCTTCGATCCGGGCCAGTTCGTTGGCTTATCTACTACCGATCTATTTGTCATTTATGAGAGCGCTATAACAGCCATCATCGACCGTTTTCTTCCATTCCGTCAGGTCAGACATCGCCGGCACCCTCTCTCCCCGTGGCTCGACGCTGAATGTCATTCTCTTCGGCGCAGGCGCGTCGTCTCGAGCGCGTCTACCAGCGCACACGCTCGCCAGCCTACCGGTCATCATGGATCCAGTTCGTCCGAGGGATGCACCGACGTCGTCGTAAGAAGGAAAAGGATCACTGGGAGCGCCGGATATGCTTTGGTTGACTTTCAATGATCTGCTCGGCCGTCATCGCCTTGTGATCCCTCCTTTACTGCATCCGACTTCTCGAACTGCTTCGCTGCTAAAGTCCAATCGGTTCGCAGTGACACTGCTGGTTCTTCTCCGCCTGACTTTCCTCCGACCGACCATCGGCTCTCAGTTCTTCACAAGTTCTTGAACTGCGCAGGATCATCTTGGCTTCAGCAGCGAAATCCTGTGAGCTTGACCCCCTTCCACCTTTCCTGCTCCAGGATTACATCGATGTCCTTCTCCCTTTCCTGACCCTCCTATGCAACTCCTCTCTCAGAGACGGTACACTTCCACCTTCGCAGAAGAGGTCGATCGTCACTTCTATCCTCCAGCAAGCCGGTCTCGACTTCCGGACCCTGCACACTTTATACCCATTGCGAACGTCTCGTTTATTTCTAAAATCTTGATGGCAATAGCTTACTTCCTGTCTATCAATCTGGCTTCCGCAAAGGTCACTCTACGGAAACCCTTCTCCTTCGCCTTCTCTCTGATTTATATGGCGCCATTGCTCGCTTCCAAGTCTCCCTTCTTGTACTCTTCGATTTCAGCGCTGCCTCTGATTCGGTCGACCGTACCATCCTCCTCAATCGCTTGTCTATATAGTTCGGTCTATATGAAAAGCCACTTCCGTTTCTGTATTTCTACGTTTGTAACTGCTCCTCTTTCGTTGTTTACTTTTCTACCAGGTCCCTCTGGACCCCAGTCTGTTTTGGCCTTCCTCAGGAATCTGTCTTGGGCCCTTCCTCTATATTATCTTCACCTTTGATCTCAGTCGTCTTCTTGCCACCTGCTCTTTGTCCAACCAGCTATATGCTGACGACATACAGGCGTACACCCACTGCTTTCCTTCTAACGCAGCTGCTGCAGTCCGCCTCATGTGCCACTCCACTGACTCTTTGACTGCCTGGATGTCCTCCTATCGCCTTCGATTGAATCCCTCTAAGACTCAATACATGTGGCTGGGCACCCTAAGCAGCCTGCTAAGATTGATCATTCTAGTCTTACCTGTGAGTTTCCCTATATTATATTTTCCACCTCCGTCAGAGTTCTTGGCGTCATCTTGGATTCAGAACTCACCCTCTCTCCGCATAACTCGCAGCTGAGCAGCGCTTGCTACTTTAAGCTGCGACAGCTTCGCGTTGTCTCCCGCTCTCTTTCCCCCAATCTGCTACTACTCTCGTTCATGCATTCATTATCTTTCGGCTTGATTACTGCTGCTCCCTCTACATTGGGCTCTCCTCACTCGACTGAACTGCCTCGAACGCGTAATGCGTTCCGCTGCGCGCTTGGTCAGCTTGGCCGTGCTCCCTCCTATCTGCGTGAGCTCTATTCTCGTGTCTCTGCTCCACCTGGTCACCGCTCTCTTCGCTCTGCCACCCGTGGTGATCTCCCTGTTCCTTTCGCACGCACCGCTACTGTGCAGCAGCGCGCTTTCTCCGCCGTTGGACCCACAATTTGGAATGGGCTTCCTCCTGAGCTGCGGTATTTTCCTCGAGACTCGTCCACCGCTTTCTCTTCTGCTCTAAAGACTCT
>OY744611.1:37377305-37512305 GCA_963556255.1 Allolobophora icterica
CCTCCGCTAAGTCATTAAACGTGCCACGAAAAGCGATGGCATTATAGCGCTGAATACAGATGGAAAGGCGCTGGAAGAGGAACGTAACCTCTCGCGGCTCCCCAGAGATGACCGAGAGTCGCCTACCAACCTCTCGAAGGAAACTCGTCCCGGCGGCGGCGTTATAATTATTATTATTATTATTATTATTATTATTATTATTATTATTATTATTATTATTATTATTATTATTATTATTATTATTATTATTATTATTATTATTATTATTATTATTATTATTATTAGAGCCATGTCTATGCGTATTATATTTAAGTATGCCAATTGTTAGGCCCAGTTAGCCACTGTGCATTGGATAGAGCTCACGTCCCACGTCCCTCTACAGGCGCGTGCGGTTGCGGTTCACATGCCGATGGTGCCTTATTTCAGAGACACAAATCTCGGGATAGCACGGTCCGTACACGAGGACCTTAAGTGGTGTGGCACCCATTCAAACGTGCATACGCCCTAGCGGTGGTGAAGAATCTCATCCGATCAATTCACTGAAAAATGACAAGCGTAGTTGATATACATACGGTCGATATATATATGAAAACGTATACATTTTACATTTATCTAAACTACGGTGATTTGGAGATAGGAGGAGTGCGCTGTTAAAGATCGTCGCTATGATAGTCTACAACGTTATTAATCACAAACTATAGGGGCCTACATCTACCACTGGTTTGACGTGTAGAAAGAAAGCCACTTGATCAAATCCCAAACAGAGCATTAGGCCTATGTGCAGGCCAAAATGTAAAGGAGCGAATAACCAAGTGAGACAACTAAGACTGTGTTGCATGAATAAACAATATAAACGAAGACATAACAAGACTGGGGCTAAACATGACAGAAGCACTGAATTTGACAAGTAACCGCCCAAATGGAGATCATTTATTCGCACCCATCGCCTTCCAACGGCTGGCTTCAAGAACTGATCGATGACGTTGATTACGATAATGATGATGATGAAAATTATGATGATTACGATAATTATGCTGCCGATGATGATGATTATGACGATATTAGAAGCATTGGCGGCGATCTTGTCTGAGAGGTGGGGGGGGGACAAAGTCGGCCACGATCTCGTCGACGACCTTTTTTTAAATCTACAACGTGATGTCGGCTTTACCCCCCTTTTTCAAATTCCTGGCACTATTCCTGCATGCCAATATGTCCTTCTCCCACGCTGCTTCCAGCCGTATCAGTATGATATCACCACTCTGCCATCACACAAAGGAGGCCCATAATATTATTATACTACCCGATAGCAAGTATACAGTCGAATAATCGATGGCCACGTAGAAGCCTCGGCTCATTTTTTGACAGATGAATTCAACCGTAAAAACATCAAGTAGGTCTTTCAATGTTGTTCAAACACAAGGAGTTTTACATATTAGTCTCGGGATGATAATTAATATTATGTGAGCCTGTCTTATATTCTTAACCCGCTATAATAGGCTCTAGCATGCCCACTAGAAGCCCATGTACACGTTATCGCTCCAAATTTCCAGGTGTCCATGGAAATGCTGGCGTCGTGTACGTGTCACCGACCTGAACAGAACAAGGGATTCCGTCATTGTGACAATTATGTATTGCTTAATGAAACACTTCTTGTCTCTGAGCAATAAAGCATGGTCTCTGCTGTCAGTCATTAAGGAGACTTCTGCTTCTGTCTCCTCGACATCTCTGCCGCTTATGACACCATCGACCACGGCTTGATTTGACTCTCTTCTTGGATTGGTTGGGAGCTGGCATTCCGCTATTCTGGTTCCATTACTACGTGTCTTCTCGTGCCTTGTCTGTTAAAGCCGTTAGTCACTAGTTCACCCTCCCCCGACTCTCTTGCAGAGTTCCCCAAGGATCTTCCACAGGAACACGTCTCATTTTGTACACAAAACCGTTGAACCAACTTATAGAATCCTCATCTGTTCACCACCATCTTTAGGAAGACGACACTAAGCTCTTGACAGCATTCTTTTCCAGCTCTTTTTCCTCATCCATTGCTCAATTACTCTATGGGGTTCACCTAATCTCAAGCTGGAGGTCCTCGAACTTCCTTGATTTGCCAAACACTGTCAAAACACAATTCGTCATCTTAATTCTTCCATATCAGATCAGGAATTCCCTGACCCTACCATACACCCAACCACTAGCTCGTGATTTCCGACTTGCCTGTGCGTAATCTTGATATTACCTTTCATCCACATCTTTCCTTCTCTAATCACATCTGCAACTTCTCGTACACCTGCTTCATCCACATTCGTGACCTCCACTGCATCCCTGACCTCCGTTGGTGAATGCAAGCTCGATTTTAAAACTGCCTCCACTATTACTACATCCTTTGTCCACTCCAAGCTTGATTACTGCAATTCCATTTCCGTCAACCTTGAATCCACCCATATTGCGTTGCAACTATTCCAAACTGGCGGAGCTGTCACCAGAACATCCAAACATCGCCATATCATTCACATTATTGGTTGAAAATCTCCGCGTACTTTCACTTCAAATTTTTGTCTAACTTAAAACTCCCAACAATACTTTCAACGCGAGTACCTAGAGGGATAGACGAATGGTAACACTCCTGCGCGAAGATCGGGGGACGCGGTAGGACGCGGGTTCAATGCCCCCAAATCCCTTATAGATTAACTCAATCCTCACTCCCTAGGGGCAGGAGTAAAATGAGTAGGCGCCTAACAGGCAGTCTTATTGTCAAGACCTTAAACCTCAAGACCGATGGGTTTTCCTGGCCAAAAAGGCTTGTATCCGTCTGTAGGTATTTGTCGTAGGCAATGACCAAACAGGCTTGATAAATTTTTTAATTCTTGAGTTTTGTTAAATGACTGTTCATATTGACAGCCGGTCTTGGTCTTGGTCTTGCAAAACCAAGACCAAGACTTTGAACCTCAAGACCAAGACTTTGAACTTCAAGACCAAGACCAAGACTTTTGGTCTCAAGACCAAGACTTTTAAAAACGAACTCGAGTGCACTCGAGACCAAGACCTTGGTCTCGAGGACAAGTCTGCTAACAGGCTGCCAAGATCGTGTTCTATAAGATCTAGACTTTATACCATCGCAGGATTTCAATGTTAGTCTCTGCGGTCTGTCAGCGAGCTTGAATATTATAACACGAATATTATAACTATTATTATTTATGACCTCTTCACTATCCAGCCACTCCACTCTAGATTGTCCTCTTATCTCGGTCTTAATTTCCGCCCCAGACACCTCTCATCTAGTTCTCTATCTAATCCATATACAATACTGTTCAAAACTGGACTATGTAACGATCTCCTTCTGAGTTCCGCAAATTCTCTGCTAAAATCGCTGCTCACCAACCCTCAAATCTGCCCAACGCATCTCTATTTCTCACTCCTCAGGCTTTCCACTCCAAACAAAAGTCTCACCTCTTTTAGAATTCCTACCTTGATCATGTGTATGGGCAAAAGCATTTCCAACATGGCTCCTGTTCGAACACATCCAGCTCATGAAATGTACGCCAGAAAGCAACTGCATTGCACCACTACATTGTTATTTATTATTCGGAGGTGTTAAACGCAATAAAGCTACCAACAGGACAACGTATCAAAATTATCATTTTCGTATTACTTCTGGTTATCATTTATCATTTTTTTTAACCCAAAGCAAAAATTGCAATGGTTTAAAATTACTGTTATAGTAAAAATGCAGCTGCATGTTATTATTTTACTCATTGCTACTACTATTACTGTTATTAAGATTACTATGAAACTTCAACTGGTTCTTTCACAGCATTCTGAACAAAAGTTAAGATGCTTATGAACAACAATCAACCCCCGAACTAGTCTCAATTATAATTCACGCAGCAAAACAAAGCTTCTTAGAGAAATGTTTAGCATTGCTTGCTAACTTGAGTAATATTAACACAATGAATTACTCTCACTACTGCATTAGATTCAGCCATATACGTATTATATCGTTCAGTCCAGTGAATTCTGTAATGTATTCTTACCCAAAGTCATATACATGCATCAACAAAAGCAGAAATGTACACATGTTATACAATGTTACATATGTTCAGCCGACCAATTAATTAGTCGTAAAATTCGTCCAGAATCGAGTGACTTCTACAGACAGATGGTAGTATTCTGAGCTGCGGCTATCAAATCGACCTTGGATCTTTCCACAACTGCAACATTGACATTCAGTGACACAGGTTTCTGGCTATTGTTAATTGGCTTTGGCAGCATGAACACCACTTGTGCACCTGTGTAAAGTAAAAAAATTCAGGCTTCAGAACAATCTGTGCAATGATAACACGAAGCTACATTGAAATTAATTAGCAATTACTGGAGCGCCAACGCTTAATACAGAAGGTATGAGAGACGTAACTGGTCTAGGAAATGGAGTGTACCATATTTCTCATTGTTTCCCCTTTGCAACTGTTAAATAATTATAACAGCATTGTTTATATCCCATGCATAATAATAATAATAATAATAATAATAATAATAATAATAATAATAATAATGACAACAACAACAACAATAACAACAATAACTAATAATAGCAATGAAGATGATGATGATGCTGACGATGCTGGGTAATTGTTTTGAATCTTGAGAGCTCAAATGAAGGCCTTCCTTTGAGAAAATAACAATGGACTTTGTTTCTTCTGGGCATGAAAAGTCGGCGTATGATACCCTCCAGTCCAAGAAGTGGGAGTATGGTACCATTTGTACCCCCAAAAATTTAGCATATGCAAGGCATCAATTATAATTAATAAATTCTATTGCGCCAGTGTACAATACACAAGGTAACAACTGATGGTGAACCAAAACCACCAACAATCAGGCAATCTCATGCATGGTACTTATATTTGTAATGTTTTTCTCACTCAAGGTATAAAGGATCCCAATGAACTAGAAATCTTTGCTGGTGTCCGACTCTGCGAAGGTTTGTAACGTTTATTTAACGACGCCGTCATATCGACGATGATTGGCGTCTCTGCGAAGGTGCATTGAGAGACAATTATATTGTGCTTAGGTGTCAGATGGACACGAAAAAGACATTGCAAAAAGATTTGAGGTCTCCTTATTACTATTAATATTTTTATATGAATAATATTTACCCTTCTATATCAAGACTATATGTGTGATATGACCATAGGACGGTTTAGAAACAGTGCCTGAGAATGCAATAAAAGTACTTTCTCGAGTGACATCCCAGGAAGGATTATTATTTATTATTTTATTAATTAATTAATTAATTAAATTTGTAACGCACGCATGGTCACACCGAAATGTGAATCTGAGGCGCGGATCAGTGGATGAGTCACCAGATGATGTCTGCTCATTGGACAGTCACCAAAACTGTGTGGGAGAGACAGCAGAATGAGCAGATCTTTGCCAGATCAGAAGTTCCTTAATGATATTCCGGATACTCCGGCATTAATTAATGTTCATGCAGGAAATATACACTCTATCAAAATAAATGCAACACAGAAACCTGAAGTACAACATATCTGTCATTCATGGGATGTCAATAACAAAACCTGATCGAGTAATGATGATGAACTGGTCATTCTTATGCGCATCCTTCAGGTTTATAGCTATGTTCAGTACCTTTGCGAAGTTCTCGTTCGCGGCGTTACATAAATTACCGGCTACATCATACATAAGTTAAACCATTTCCACCTAAAATCTGTGGTTCTCACACACCTTTTTTAAGCACAGCACATTGACTGAAACATTTGTGTGCCAAATGGTAGCTGACGGTGTTGTTAATTTCAACATTGGAATGCATTTCCTTCAACACATTCAAACTTGTCCGACTGACAACCACCGCTTCGTATGCTGTAAATACATTCAAAATAGGCAAAACCTTTAAAGTATTTATCAGTGGTTAATCAACAAACCAGTCTGATTGTATTCAATAACTTCCATTACAATGTTCGATTTGGTGCTAAATTCTCTAAAACTGCAAATCTAATTTTTGGTGTCCCCAAGTTGGATTCTTGGTCCACTGTTTTTCATCTTATACACATGTAACAGCTAACATCACCAAAATTGTATTACGCCATGGTATCCTCATTCAAATTTATGCTGATGACACCCAACTACATTTAAAACTTTCGACTGCTAACCTTGAAAACTCAAAGATAAGACTCATTGCTTGCTTTCACGAGATCCAATCTTGGTGTACGTCCATGTGTCTGAAGTTACATACGATCAAAACGGAATTGATATGACTTGACCGTTTGGATCACATTTTCACTTGACAACTTTCTCGCTGCAACTTGATGAAACTTGTTCTATCCATCCTTCGAATGTAGTTCGTGATCTAGGAGTCCTTTTTTCTTAATAGTAAACTTAGCACTATAATTAACTACTACATTGTAACACTTCCTTTGAGTAAGACTCTGTTGTTATTACGGCGCATTGTAAATATAAGTTGTATTGTAGGCCTATTGTATCAGACAATCCAGGAATTTGCAGTTAGATTTGATCCTTATGACTATTGTTTAACTCATTCCTGCTGCTTACGGATATAGAAAAGCCCACTTTAATTAACACTCATGAAGTCAGAAATATGTTCACATTGCCCTATTATCACATAATCATCATAACTTCTGATGTAAGCTACCTATTACAAAAGTAGTTACTTATTTGCATTAGACTCTCCATTCAGCCTATCATAAGAACTGAAAACAATACCTTTTAAAGGAAGTTTCATTACAATCCTCTCATCACCTTAGAACCATAACTCAGTTACTGACCGTGAAGTGTGCTGCAGAACTTTCTCTTTAATTCGATCAAGTTGTTCCATTCACATGTTGGACATTCTGTTTGTGTAGGCTTCTAAAAAAGAAGGTAGGTTATGCAATTCTTCGGTAAAAAGCAGTATTTAATACATCACAAATAACTTATTTGTCCTCTTAACAGCTAACATCCATCACAATAATGAATAGCATTGTGCAGAATATTGAACGAAGCATGGTTTCATAAACATACACACTCAACGCACACGTACGTGAACACTAATAAACATCTCTAATATAGTTTCCCAGCTCTGTGTATCCATCGTAAGATAAATGACCTCGAATGCATTTGCATTCGCTAGGTGGCAGCACAGTTACATTTCATACACAGGCTGGGATAAACGCTTTCGACGCAATATCACACTGGTGCTGCTAACCAAGCCTGTCTCTGCCACCCTCCTTCACTCCCACAGCTCTGTCCCTCCCGTCATATGACGGGCAAATACTCTAGTTGTATTATAGAGAGATATAAATCATTTTATACCGGCTCAACAAAACGGATGTTATTGAACTGATACTAGTTAATCTCTTTGAATTCCAATAAAATAGTCACAATTCAATCACTGGTTTTTGCTCATTTTTCCACGTTGTTAATTTATTTAATAACAGTCTATTTAGCCAATGCGAAAATTCAACCTTTTTACCGTGTAACTGAAGACTAAGTACAAAGCTTAACTAAATGTCTAATCTTGGTTTCTTTCAGTTCAGCAAGTCTTGCAGGTCTTACTTTTTGTAATGTCATTCGGGTGACGTTGTGTGATAGCAAAGGTTCAGTTCCTTCTTCCATAACCTCTTCTTTCGTTCCACATGCAGTTGTTATAGAATAATCATCATATGCAGACAAACCTAACCACAGAAATTATGAATATACGATAGGTATCCTCAACAGTGTAAGGTTTAGCGTGCTGGACTGTCAGTCAATAGGTCGGGGGTTCAAATCTCCGGCAGTGCAGAAATTTGGTTCGAGATTTCTGCTCGACCTGCGCCCTCTAGCCAACTCAGCTATAATGAGTACACTGACTGTACACTGTCGGTGAGAAGATGAGACGCCGAGGGAGAGGACTTGGCCACCCACCCTCAATCCCTCACCTGCCGTGGTTAAGAATATGAAGTCACCTCAGGGCTGGCTTAAGGGACTGCTCTACTTCTACTTCTTCTTCCTCTTCTTCTTCCTCCTCCTCTTATTCTTCTTCTTCAAATCTTTTTCCGCTTCTTTTTCTTCTTCTCCTCTTCTTCCTCTTCCTTTTTCTCTTCCAGGTCCTCCTCCTATTCCTCCTCGTCTTCCTCTTCCTCATCTTCTTCTTGTTCTTCTATTCTCAATGACTATAGTAAGCTATAAGATGTCGTCAAACCCTGGAAACTACTACTGCTTTTGGTTCATGCACAAAGCCTGGGCTATTGTATTGTATATTGTATTCGGACATTTATATAGCGCTTCTACTGGGAGGGCCATTCAGAAGCGCTCCCAGTGCGAATGACCCCCGAGAGAAAAAGCAAGTTTTAACAAAGGTATAAGAGGAAGAGACGTTACCCGAGACAATAGAAGAACGAACGGACAGAGAAAGCTCATTCCAAAGAGCAGGGCCAATGGAAGCAAAAGACCTAGACTGAACCAGAGAAGTCCTGACACGGGGAACGAGGAGATCCAGACGGTCAGAGGGGCGAAGAAGACGGAGAGAAGCAGCAGAGTGGGGGCGATGAGTTAAGTCACATAAATATTTCGGAGCAAAAGCAAGTTGAGCCTTAGAGACAAGGATAAGGACCTCAAATTGGATGCGGGCAGAAAGCGGGAGCTAATGGAGTTCTTCAGCCATAAAGATGGTGATATGAGAGAATCGAGGAAGACAGGCAATCAGTCTAGCAGCGGCATGGAGAACGGACTGAAGAGGAGCAAGATGAACCTTGGGAAGACACATTACATAAATATACACTCTGAAAAACACAAGATAAAATGAGAAAGCGAAATTAAAATATTAATTTGCATATCAGTCAAGCAACTGCTGTACAAAAACTGACAGCCGTATTCACAAGTCAAAAGATAAGATTCGACTTATCCTGTTCATACTGACTTGGTTTGTAGTAATCATAGACGTGGACGAGAACTGGTTTTGTCTTTGTGACTACAATGTCTTGGTGCACAAGAAACGAAAAGCATCTTCGAGTTTTGTCAAGCTACAAAGACGTCACAGCAGTAGTAATATATGCAGCTCATGTTTCTGCATTACTTGTCTAAAACATATCCTCATCAAAACAGATTTATTATGCTTGAGCAAGTTGACTGATGCGAAATAATTGTAGCGTAATATAGTTACACCTAAAGGTTTGAGCGCTGCGATAAATTCAGTCAATAAATCTAATTACTGTATATTTTCTAAACCTGTTGGTTATTTACACAACATATAGGTGTAGTGTACTCAATTGTCAATCAATGCTACTCTCATATTTTTTGGTGCCACCTTATTACTATGTAACAAATAGGCAGCCCTAATTAAGCGGGACCTATGTCCCTTTTGGGCTTTCCCTATTGTATCCCGAATGCTTTTACATTCCGATTGGTGCCTACTGTACTTTTTGTATTGAATTCGGATCAATAAAGTTGAATTGAATTGAATTGAATCAGGTTTTCGTGTTGGTTTAACATTAATAAAGTTAAGATGATTCACAAACATTGCTGTTTATTGCGGCACCGCCTGCATAATCCAGAATGTCTACGTGTTTAAAATCGGTGATACGCTTTAAAAATAAATTAACAAATTAATATTTGCCAAGTACTACTAACGAAACATGATGTTGTACGCACCTCTTCAAAATACAACTGAACAATGCTCTTCTCAATTTCGAATCTTTTCAACCTCAGACCAACATAATTGGAAAGCTGAAACATATCAAGCGATTCTTATTGCACAATCTGTTTACACAACGTATTTACAACAAGGATTCTTCTACAGAGTTCAGAACTTGTCGAGCTTACGCTCCGTTTAGTCAAGCTGTCGTAGGGGTATTTTTTCCTCGTCCTATCTTGCCTGTTCTTTTTTCGTCCTCTCGATTTCTAATCTCGCGAACGAAATCTTCTCCGATCCTCTACGACTCGTCTCTCTCAGTCCCCAGACGACGAAATCTCTTCACGCTTGATTCCTCCCCAGCGAAGTCTTCCTGCGTCTGTCCTGGTGAGCGATTGCCCTTCGCACCTCGGTTCTCGCTAATTCTCTCTCACTCGCACCCCCGCCTGTCAGTCATCCTCTCTCCCCCCCGACCACGCTCTCCTATTGGTCCTTCTATCAGTCCTCCTCCCTCCTTCTCCCTTTGCATCCCATTATGGCAGTCGGTCAGGTCTTAATGTCAATCAAGTCTTGTCAGATCTTGACTCTACATACCGGTAGTTCATCAGTGTTTTTCTGCCTACATACAGCAATCCGCAACACATAATACTAATATTACATCATAGTCCTAATATAATTGTCCATTACTGTCATTGCAGGCCCTCTCAGGCAAGGAAGAAACCGGGATGCAGAAATTCATTAGGTAAGACGGAGCAGACCCAGTGAGGCAGTTGCGCATGAGGGTGAGGGTTTTGAACTGAATTCTCTGTTGGGCAGGAAGCCAATGGAGGGAGTCAGGATAAAGGCAGAGATGTGTGCAAACTTAGGAATATCACCTATAAGTCGAGCAGCAGCATTAAGAATAGAGTGAAGTTTGTGTATATTGGAGGAGGAAAGGCCAATGTACCCGGCATGCCAAAGTCAACCTGAGTGCAGATTAAAGCGTGGAGCAGTGTAGTGACAGCATGGACCGAAAGACACCTGACGATGGATCGAAGCTGGCGTAGATGATAAAAGCAAGATTGGAATACAAGGTTAACTTGATCAGTGATGATGACTGTCACATTGCCCAGAAGTGGTTCAAGCTAATATCAGTATTATTTTTATGCAGACTCATCAAAGTAATGCTTACTAAATAAAACAGGACAATAAAAATCATACCTTCTTGATGGAATCTTTGTCCGGAATCCATCCTGAAACCATCTTGACAGCAATCACTGCCATGTTGGATGCATTGTCCACACCATTGTAACTTGCAACACAATGACGACAGTTTGAAAATAGTTGATACCACAGTTAAAAAGCAAATTGGTGTAAGTCTCAGCCTTGAAATCACTTTCTTCAAAAAGCTCTGAGACTTTAATAAAACCCACACAGAAGACTCAATATGAATTGTGCCAGTATACTATAACATTGTAACAAGTATAAGCATGTCTAAGGGGACCGTGGTACATTCAGCACATTTACAACACACCAGAGTGTATAAGTATTATGAGAACAAAGTAGTTTTTACAGTTGGTCAGGTAGAAGCACAGGGACAAACGAGACAGAGGAACATGCAAGAAATGAGGAGATTAGGGTGGGTAAGAAGAGGTGATAAGAGATGGGAGAACATGGAAAGGATATTTTGCAGATCTAGCACTGAGATGCATGCTCTGTTCAGTATAGCCTATAGTTACACAGTATATTATAAAAGAAATATACAATGCACAGTGCACAATTAATTACGAAAAATCGGAAAAAAGATAACATATTGAAATCACAGCATGCAACAAAGAATATGAATGGATAATCTGAAAACAACAAATCAAAATACTTCACTACCAAAGACATAATCAAACAAGGAGATGAATCATTAAGATTTCTGTTGACATTATAATTTGAACTCTTGTACCTAGTGCAAATCTTTAAACTTCTTTCCTCGCAGTTGTTGCTCTCTGTTCTATGCACGTCAACTTTAAGCTGGAAAGCAGTTTCCTGTTCCTTCTGATAATTTATTATGTTGTACTTTACAGAAGCCTAAAAACAACAACCAATTAATAATAATAATAATAATAATAATAATAATAATAATAATAATAATAATAATAATAATCTTATTTAATAATTCAAACTGCTCATGACAAGTATGCAGTAAGATTACATTGAAACACGACAGTACAATCAAGATCTTGATTAAAAATACGGTTTGGCAGCCATGCAAGGCGCCGCCGTAGAAGGAGGTTACGGGTATCGAACCGCGATCTGATGCTCTTCTGGCCATGAGTGTTACCATTACTTTATACCCCCTCCCAAATCACACATACCCAAAAACATACTAGATTATTTACATATTTGTTGATAAGAATATTCAATTCATAAAATGTCATGCAATCCTAAAATTATCACTCGTTTCTAAAGAAACTAGTATATTTAAACAACGCTATCATTCAATTCCTAAATTTTAAATTGAATTTGAAATGAAGCCTTTTTGTTAGACATCACACATCACTATCGAGAACCAAATACCAGTAATGGACATCAATAAAGCAAAATATTGTAGGCATGAAAATGAGAGACCAGATGGAAACCAGGTCCACTTAATAGTCATTTAATTTTTTTAAGAGATGTCAAGATGGTATTTTTATGAATTACATATAACAGAAAATGCAATGCTATGTGAAAACCCATTCCCATAACAACATCTGTCCAATGTGACCAACAAGTAACATTTGACTTGAATTGTAAACTCGTGAATGGTAGGCACGTAATTAGTTAGGTCATGAGGTAAACAATTCCAAACATTGAACTTATTTTATAGAAATATTCAGTATTAAACAGTGAAATGAGAAATGAGTCAACAGGAGAGAAAAATTAGATACACTGTGGGTTAAGTAAGCATCGGTTTAAAAGTTTAAAATGGAGGAGAATGTATCTTCATCAGTAGCTGTATACCTGCAAAAGCACACATCCAGTTCCTGAGACATCATACTTCAGCGTCGAAGGCAATGTTTGTCCCTCTTGCTTCTGTAGCAAAAGACGATTATTGCTCGTGACAGACACATTGTAATTCCAAGCTGTGCCAGTAAACATCACTCGCACATCAAGGGCTCTGTGTGTCAGAGCAGCAAACTCTGCAAGCGCTTGCAACGCCAGCACCGTGTCCTGTAATGAAACACACAGACCGGTAGGCCTATATTGGTAATGGCATAATGCTCAGTTCAAATGTGTCTATGTAATCAGGCATTTATTATGCAGCTTCTTAAAAGCAGTGTGCGATACATGTACGTATGTCTGTATATATGTACAAACGTACGATCTAATGCAAACAATAATGAGAAGGAAATTGAGCTTGTTTGGGCATTAATAATATAATAGAACAGAAATGTCATGGCATCACTGTGTCTACATTGGCATGTTACGCTACACATAGCAGCATGCGTGAAACCGCTGGCCTAGGCGGCGCAGCCGCTCCGGCCTCCGCCAAGAGGCAGAGGCGGCGCCAAGATGCAGAGGCCTCTGCCTCTGCCAAGATGCAGAGGCCTCTGCCTCTGCCTCGAGGCAGAGGCAGCGAGGTGTTGCTCCCTCGCCGGCCGGCGCCGAGGCTAGAGGTCGGACGGGCCTCTGGCGAGAGGCTATTCTTAGCTGGCCGCTCCAAATAGTCATTATTTCTGCTGGCGCACTGTTACTGAAATTCATCAAGTCGATGACCAATGATATTTATCATGTTCACAATTTGCGACCTATTTCAAAGTCAAACGAACTGATTCGAAAAAGCTTACTTTTGGCACACATAGCAAGATTCTTACTTAATCGATAGACTTGCTATAGTCGTTTCAGACTAGGTGGCAGAGGTAACGATCTATTCGGTAAGAGCGAAGGCTGCATCCCGTACTCCTCTGTGAAAGAAAGCATGCGGGCTGCGGTTCGCTTCCCGATGGTGGCTTATTTTAAGAGATTTAAAAATCTCGGGCTAGCACGGTCCGTACACGGGGACCTTAATGGCGTGGCACCTATTCAAACGAGCAGCAATGGTGAAGGATATCACCCGATCGATTCAATGAAAAATGAGCAGGGTCGAGGCCATACGATCCCTATAGAAAATCGCGTACATTTACATTTAGATTCAAGCTACGTTTTAGGAGTGTCTGTCTATCCGTGGTTTCTAATATTACCGTGTTAGAACGGGCAATCGTCTAGCACATTGTTTGGGCATATAATATTATGTAGAATGGACGACAATAGAGAAATAAAAAATGTGATGATGGAAACTATGGATGGAACTGGGCGACGAGGAAAGCCTACCAGGGAGTGGACGGATGATATCAGGGATTGGTGCAAACAAGATCTGCAAAGCTTGAGACTAGCAGCACAAGATCGGGGACCGTGGACACAAGTCATGATGCGTGCATTGGACACCTACGGGCCGTCGGCTCATGATGGACCATGATGATGATGATGACGTACGTTTGTATGTAATAATGCATAAAGATATGTATGTATGTATGTATGTACGGGTGGTCTATTTGGAAGCTCTCTTGGTCTATTATTGCAATTGTAATTGAAATTGTAACTGAACATTATATAGCGCTACTCAAATCAGCAGCGCTCTCGACCCGCATCACTGCCAGCACCGGCAAAAAGAAAGGTTTTCAAGCGTCTACGGAATTGAAGAGGAGAGAGGGCAAGAAGCTCTTGGCGGAGGGACAGAGAAAGGCTGTTCCAAGCTGAAGGACCCACAAGTTCCACATAGGCAAAGCTCCTGGATTGGGCCGTGGAAGAGTGCATACGCGGAACAACCACGAGGCCACGGGCCGAGGATCGCAAGGAGGCCCTCTCGGGCAAGGATGAAACCAGGGTGCAGAATTTCGTTAGGTATGACGGAGCAGATCCAGTAAGGCAGTTGCGTATAAAGGTGAGGGTTTTGGTAAATTACAGGTTCCAGACGACTCCTTATAATGACCTAGGTCTCCAACTCTCACTTTTCTCCGTCTCCAAATAGTATAATTTGGAACAGGCCTAAGCTGGGAAGTAGAAGTCAACTCTTGTCTTGCCTAAGGCAATCAAGTCTGGCTCTCACCAACAACTGCGGCTCTTTCCATTTTCATTCTAGCATTGATCTTGCTGGCACTGTTGTACCACTATCAAAAACTGTCAAAACGCTTTCGGTGACTCTAGATAGTAATCTTAGATTTCGACCCCACATAACAAACATTTGCAAATTTTGTCTTCAGCATATCAGGACAATACGTCACATAAGATCTGCTCTTTCCAAAGACACGTAACAGACCATAATCTGCTCTCTTGTCTGCTCTCGCCTCGACTATTCCAACTCTGTGTTTGCAGGTATCTCAGATCTACTAGCCCTGTGTCCAGGAACTTGGGATTCGTCCACTGTCCGCTCAAAGGCCAATGGGCAGGATATCAGCGCCTCTCTGTGGAACATGGAAGCTCTGTAGTTTTTCATTATGCCTAGTACAATTGAGAACATTGCCATAAATAAAGAATGTGTTTCTATTCTGTTAAAGTAGAAGAAAACAATTCAAGTGTAATAAGAACATGCTAAAATGTAATAATTAAGCACTCACATTACCTTGCCTTATAATTCTCAGTCAGACAAATTATAAAGGGTAATGCCATATAGGCCTAGGGAATTGTAAGCTCAACACACCTTTTACAAGGTGCAGTGGTGTGCTGTAAAACATATGCATAAATCCTGTCGTATATGAAGTAGCTCTCTAGGTAACTGTTTTTCCGTAGACTGACCTGTGTAGACGAAAACCCGCCCCGGCCATTTCTCTGAGTGGACAACCAGCGAACAATGAGAGTGGCTTCCCTTATTACTTCCCCCTTGGCGTTATGCAACATAGCGAGCAGAACATAGGAAGTCATCTCTGTGGCTGCAGGAGATGCTGAAGAATCATTCGGCATATTCCAGTGCTTCATTCCATCTGACAATAATTTTTATTAGCTTGATTAGAAAACTGACACAGTAGGCTGTAGTACACCACAACAACATACCCGAATATGTAACATATGTTTATGTATAATATACAGAGGAATAACTTCAGTCTAGAAAGAAGGAGTAACACTTTTGACAGCCTAATACACTGATATTACTTATATTCATTATTATTATTATTATTATTATTATTATTATTATTATTATTATTATTATTATTATTATTATTATTATTATCATTATTATTATTATTGATATTATTATTGATATTATTATTATTATTATTATTATTGATATTATTAATATTATTATTATACAATAATAATATTATTATTATTATCACCACCACCATCTTCATGATGATGATCATCATGATCATGATCATGATCATCATGATCATGATCATCATCATCATCAACGTCACTATTATTCGGATAAAACATTAATAAGAATGCCGATGATCATGATTTTGATATTAAGGGTGAGCAATAGATCTATTGATTAGCGTGTTGGTCTATCAGAGGTCATGAATTCAACTTAATATGATCAGAAAGATATTTCGTGATTTTGTGTGGCACAGCACCCGATTGGTTAGAGCGCTAGGTTAAATTGTTATGCAGAGTACGGATTCGAGCCTTCCCGAAATGGTTACTGTGCAGGGCCCTTTAGCAAGCCCTTCTCTTACAATTGCTCAACACCATTGTTTGGTGTTTAGTCATTAGATAATGGCGCTTCATAAATGTAGAAATAATGATAATACTACTACTCCATAATACTAATATCAATGATGATCAGTAATTCTATTTTTATGTTTCAAAGGTACCTCGGTAAAATACTAAAATTCATGCCCTAAGGAGCTATATTATGCTAGATGAACGAGACCAGACCAAATGAACGTTAACTATATGGTCCCTTCAGTCTTGTTGTCCAGAGACCAAGGTCTTGGTCTCGAGTGCACTCGAGTTCGTTTTTAAAAGTCTTGGTCTTGGACTTGAGGTTCAAACTTCAAAGTCTTGGTCATGGTCTTGAGGTTTAAGGTCTTGACAACAAGATTGACCCCTTTCAGAAAAGATCGCATTTGCGTACATTTATATACTGGCCATTCCAGGACACTCTTAAATGACTAGAACATAAATCTCAAATGGTCTTCAAAAGATTTTGTAACCATACAGAAAGTCTTTAGTGATAATAGAGCATCTAAATAGCAATGATTCAGAAAGTCCTCACTGGTGACACCTACCTGTATTTGACATCACAAACCAATCATCTAACTATATAGTAAAAAATAATCTGGAACATTTAAATAATGAAAACTGGTTGCTCTCCATGCCCGCACGGAAAATTAATTCACTGAACAAGAAACAAGTGCCACTTAAAATATGCAGAGTGAAGACATGAAGTGTTCGAGAGTTGCTATATTTATGATCACAAACACAAGCGCATCATACAAACCCATTTTGTATACTAAAAACACAATTACTAGTCAGCCACATCTTACCAGATTCTATGGCGTTTGCTGCCAAGGCATCCATAATTTCAGTTCGTTTGGTTTCATTGCGGTTCCACATCGTGTAAGCATATGCCATGAGAGACTGAGTGTACGTATCCCATACCGGCACTTGCTGTATTTCCAAGCACTGAACTGCTCGCAAAACAACAGGATCCTGTTTAAAAGAAGAAATACCAGTGTTTACATAAATATGATGATTTTTATTCACAGGAATAATAAAACAATAATTTCATGAAATGTAATTGCCATTAAAAAGACCATCTATATAGGGCTTTAAAGGTATTCCGTAGGTTGCTGATATAGTCACTAAGAAAAGCGATGTGTATTTGATATAAGTGATGGTAGAGGTGAAGGTCAAATAATTTGTATGTGACAAATTGGACATGACAAACTGAAAAAGAGCAAAATGGAAGCAACTAAATATATATATATATATATCCCTGATACGGAATCTCTAACTTAAATCGTGGATGAGTTGTTATTTACCACCATCTTATGAGCATGTCTAATTTAAATTTTTCAGTTATGGAAGCAAAGGTTTGCTGCAAACTGGAACATTTTCCAATAATCCTAACATCACATAGTTCTTTTAATAGAGTAATAGAAGGCACCACATAATAAAAGAATGAAAATAAAGACATGTTCACTGATCCAACAAAAATTAATAGTGATAAAAGTGACAGAGAGAAAAGCGTGCCTGGATAAGCACTGAAATTAGGCCTACCTGAGGCTGTAGTCCTGCTTCCAAAAGAGCAATCAAAACGTATGCCGTGAGAGCAGCAAAGTTGTTATCATTTCCAGCCATGCCACCCTTCATTTCTTTATGCAGAACTCGACCAACCTTTTTCAGAATAGTTAACACTTTCATCTTTACAGATAGACTTCTGCAGCACAAGCTCTATGAACATACGCTGTGCTCTTAAGATATTAGTCATTTCTTGGCAAAAAGGCCTGAGAACGGTGAATTTCAGAATTGCATGACTGTCAACCTTATGAATAGTCTTCAAACTAACACAAACTGAAAAAGATTATATATCTGGTGAGACTAAACCAAAGGCATTCAGGCAGTGGCATGTGGTTCTTGGTACATGTCAGCATTGATGAAAGAACGGAGGCACTGAACGAAAGGTTAAGCCGTATAGGGCTGACGCAAGTGCTAGAAGCATTTTCTCCAAAGTAGGTTGTCGTGGTCATTCAGCATGATTTCTGTGCTCCATTCAGTCAATCCCAATGCTAGTGTTTCTCTTTCGATCTTATTTTGTGAACAGTGTTGGCCCAACCATTAGTACTGTTTTTCGGTCTGGCTCAGTTGAAGCCAATTTAGCAACATCAATTCCTGTACTTCCATCAAACACAGGTCATGCGGAGTAACCAATTGTTCAGTTGTCCTGTATCCCTTTTTATTCATACATTCATACTGACTCAGATTGAATACTGTAACTCCATCCGAACAGTATACTTCAAAATGTCAGAATATATAAGCTCCTGTTGGCCTTCAACTGTACTGTCCAAGTAGTGACCAATCAGCCAAAATACTCACATATCTGAGAAATGCTGTGCTAACTTCCTACGGAGGAATGGCTTTGATTCAAGATCTGCAATACTTAGCAAAGTGTCCAGATTATGATTACGATTACATCATAGAGCTTTGGGTTCCAGTAATGAGTCAGCCTGGTTGCTGATGACAAAGCTCTGCTGCAAGCGGAGATTTAGAGGTTCCCCTCTTCCTCATATTGAAGCAAGTTAATGACGTTTTTCTTCGAGCACCAAAGCTTCCTCTTAGAACGATCGCTCTTTAACTACACGTACTGTTGCGTACGGGTTGCGTGCGGCACGGTGGGATTTCGGTAACGAGTTTGGTCAATAATCATGTGGTCGCCGGTTCGACTCCCTGTAACGACCCTGGGAAAGTTGTTTACGCACACCGTGCCTCTGTCACCAAGCAGTATAATTTGGCACTGGCGGAAGCTGGGAAGTAAACGGCAAGTTCTGCGATATCACTGGCCCCGTGTCCAGGACCCTGGGATTCGTCCATTGCCGGCTCAAGGGCTTAGAAAAGGAAATGAGCGCCTCCCCTACGTTTCACTTTGCGGATTTGGACATACTTTATTTACTTTTTACTGTTTAAACATTCGGTTCAACACACATTTTATGTTGACCTTACAATGCACTTTTTTCAAATCGGTTAGACATCCATGCAAGCAGAGCTTTTGAGACTATATAAATGTTTGTTGGATTACATGATTCACAATATGTGTTATTTATTATTGTTATCGCTGTTGTTGTTTTTACTATTGTTATTAAAGTAATTATTTTATTTTATTATTATGACATTATTGTTATTATTATGTTGTTTTGTTACATTACACGCTTCAGTATAATACAAATTCTGATATAACACAATAGGACACATAATCCCAAAATTAGCTCACCCCTATAGAAATGAATTTAACAAGACCTTGTTATACTGAGGTCTTTGAAATGAGTTACATAGACAGCTCATTATAATGCATTTCTGTTGTCTGATATAATCCTCATGGGCTTATAATGAACTGTGCACATGTGGAGTTCAGAACTGTGAAGACTTGCCTGAGGAAAGCATCCATGAACGAAGTACAAAAGATTAATCCAAAAACTTGCCTGAGGAAAGCATCCATTTTCCAGCTGTATTGATGTGATCCATTGAATGCTTTTCTGGAGGTCCTCCTGGTCAATGTAAATGAAAGGCCGAGCCTCAGCAAATGACTTAACAACGAAAGCTGTCAACCAAATGCTGCCCTCACCATCAGATTCACCAAATGCACTGTATGATCCGTCCTTATGACGATATGTCAACTCACGCTGATAACCTGCATCAAACAAATAAAAAAAATCAGTATGTAAAAGAGTAAGTAATATATGGATGCATAAAATTTCACAGCCCCACAAGAATGCTGAATCGAAGAATGAAGTTTCCTGAATGGCATTCAGGAAAAAACATTGATGCAGAAATTTTCACATCGAAACAGACTTCAGTTGCTGACCTGTTTGAAGAAATTCAATAGCTTTGGCTCTAATGTCTTCATTCAAGCTATTCGTTTTCTGTAGATACTGCATGATGAAAATGTTTGGTGAAAACTTGATCATATTCTGTTCTCCACAGCCAGTTGGAAGTTCAAGCAGCGACTCCAAGCCTGTCAGAGTTGACCCCATAACATCACCTGTGTAAATAACAAAGAAGGTAGCAGCACAGTAGATGCTGAGGTAACATTTATAGTTTATAGAACATCCACCATGGGTGTATGTCTGTCCACGTAGCTGACCTTTGGCTATTAACCCTCCACCAAACCAGACTTGTCTGATTGCTGTCAATAAGCTGTTCCTTGGACGTAGGCCTAGCTTTTTGAATGCTGAAGAAACCTGAACTTACTGATTAAAATAACAGACAGAGAAATTACATAGTGTCAAGACAACATATGTCATAGTAGCAGTGTTTAAGATGCAGGGTTTCTGCATCTGAACATTTCAGAGCTTCAGAAGAAAACAGAAATTGTTTCAATATGACAGTAAAACTTAAATTACCGAAAACAGATACGTTTACAGCACCTTTCAGAATGTCTGACAAGTGTTTTCATTGTAACTTGATTTTGTTCACTCAGCTGTGTCACAAATAATATCAAGGAGACAAGCACAATTTCCGGACTATACGTCGCACCTTTATATAAGCCGCAGTGACGCAAAAATGGTTAATTTTTTGTAAAACCAATACACTGGCAGGCAGATACAGTTTCATTCATTTTACGGAACATTTATATAGCGCCCCTTCAAGGCTGTCTACTCAGGAGCGCTCCCAGTTCAGCCACGGCTAAAGAGAACAGTCTTCAAATTAGTATAAAAAGTAGTAGAGTGATCTATAGGGATCAGACGGAGCGCTATTGGAAGCCCATTCCAGATCATAGGACCAGCAACAGAGAAGGAGCGGCGCTGCATGATTGCGGTACGCGAGCGAGGGACCATGAGTACAGCTTGATCAGCTGATCGAAGGTTAGATCGCCGCTGGACAACAGATGTAGGGCGACAGAAACCCTGTAAGTATAGGGGCGCTAGTCCCTCCAAGCAGCGCCTAACAAGCGCAGAAACCCTATATGTGATTCGTAGTGGGAATGGAAGCCAGTGCAACACATCCCTCATAAATTCTGAAACCCGGCCATATTTAGGAATACGGCCAATGAGGCGCGCAGCTACGCGGAGAACCCGATCCAGGCACCCAACCCGGACAGCTGGGAGGCCAGCATAAAGGGCACTACAATAATCAAGCCGGGAGACTACAAATGCATGTACAAGGGTAGAGGCAGCCGATACAGACAAACGCGCATAAATCCCTCTGGTGTAAAACCAGAGAAACCAAATGAAGATATTAATATAGCACTAGTTTCAAGATCAATGGATCAGGGTTTTCTTTGTTTCCAATTTTGACCAATTAAATGTATTGCATTATCGATCAATACCAATTTTTTAAAACTGTGCAGCCATTTCACAGTCACATGACCTAATCATTTGTTCAAGCTACAATCACTTCAGTAAAGAGGATATATGCCCTAAGTCTTACTTGTTTTTGCCAAATCAAATATGCCTCTTACCAATGACACTGGTAAACGACCTCACTGAGTCCTCCACCAGTTCACCAGGCAAACCAATTGAAAATGATCCTTCAGCTACAAGCATAAAATGCTTAAAATTCAACTAATAACAACTGTTAAATATCCCCTAATCGTTCGAAATAAAATTGTTTACAGACTACTGTAGGCCCAGGCAACAGAAATGGAAATTTCATAAGACCTGTAAATTTCGTTTTGACTCAGCACTTGTGAATAAGCGGGTTCTTACGACTAAGCATTCTTTTCGCACTGTATCGACCTTAAGATTATGATACGGCGAACATTGCTTGTAATATTTACCTTACAGTAAATGGGCTTGTAAAGCATATATAATGTTTGTTAAATAAATTATTACTTTAACTCGTTCATCTCTTGACGCTGCCAAAAGTTCAGGAAATGAAACCTTGACTTAAAAATAAAACATTTTTAAAGCAAGCCCACATTGACTTTCCCGGCTAAGTTGTTTTAATACAAGCATGGATAGTTGCTTTAACATTGAAGTAAAGCATATTGTGTATGCTTTGACATAACTCTGGAAAACTCTTGACAAGTCACAGGACTTAATCTATGAAACCACATGATTCCTGGCGCTTCAAAGTAAAAGAAGGCAATCACATATTGAAGTATTTTGCTGAACCAAAACTGTGCTGCATATCACAAAGTTAATTTTTCTTACCAGGTGCACAGATGTAAGCACTTTTTGTTTGTTCTTCCTCTTTTCCTTCCGCCTAAATGATAACACTTACTGTTAAAAGTGTAGAAATAATTTGAAATAATACATTTATTAAAATCGAATTAAAAAATAATCGTCCAAGGGCTAAGCTCTACGTGGAGAAAGACAGTATTTTAAATGTTCCGTTAGGTGTCTAATTTCCCAAGTTAACAAGAAGCAAAACACATTTGGCTTAAGGCTGCATTGCATCACCTAGAATATTTTCAAAAGTTTGCACTAGACGAGTAAATGTAAAAGAACCTAGTTTAACGGGAACAAATATACATCCAGAAAACAGGTTGAGAATGCTGCCGTTCCAAAAATGGACTTATGATTCAATTTGATGAGGTATGATTTGAAATCAATACCTCAACCAGCAACTTTCGTGTCACAATGTCTTCTGCCGTCATGATTTCTCGTTCCTCAATCGAGTTTGTCTCAAGGTCATCAGCAGCAACTGAGGAGGCCTAACAGAGTAAAAGTCCAGCAGATACTAACAAATTAAAATAAAATTATTCTTCTAAATATCCAAGCCATGCTAACTATTGCAATGGAATACATATCGTATAGTATAAGATCACAATACATTATTGCACAGGAAAGCAAATTCTGTCAACCTTGGACAATGCAAAGTTGCGTTCTTCTTCAAACCATTTCACCACTACATTACCATTATTGACAGACTAGCCTGAGTATTTGCCGTCATATACGTGAACGCGACAAAGCAACACAAAGCTGTCCATGTGGGTTAGCAGGGCCCGTGTGCCTTGGGTTAGCAGGCCTCGTGTACCTGCATTCACCAGATGCAGGCCACAGACAGCATGAGTTAGATTCCACAGCGCAGCCCCGTTCCCTGCATCAGCCCGTGCGCCTGCATCGGGCTCGCCCGATAATAGCCCGTGCGCAAGCATCGGGCTCGATGCATATTTCACACATTCTGTTATCGTTTATCGTAGGACACACAGATCTGCGAAATTATATAAGGGATTATGGTCATATTTCGTTTCAAGGCTGCACTACTCATTTGTGTGGATATGTTCGATGCAACATAGCTGTGTTTTGCCAATGATAGAAGGAAACCAGTGGTCACAAATATCTGTCATTCCAGCCAAATGGTAGGTACAGCAACTACAAAACCACGAGGACAACATTGCCTGGCTCTAGTTCTGTAACACAGAGGTAATTAGGAGCTACCGAGCAGCATCAGCTCTCGGCCGAAGACAATGATGCACACATTGATATCAGATAGTCCCGATAAAATATATGGTACAGGCCTGATGGTCAGCAAATTGAAATCATAAGGTACAGTTGTCAACCTCTGCACGATAAGTCATGGAGGACCGCTGGACAATTGTAACCTTTATCTGGCAGCAGTTCCAAGAATGAAACTGGGGTAAGTCAACATAACTGACGAAAGCATAGGTAGTGTAATGGCTTCAGCGAGTGGTTGTTGAATAGTGCAGATGGTAGAAGCAGCGTGGAGCGAGTCTCCTGGTAAGCGGCATAAATGTTGGAAAATTGTCACCACATATGACTCCAAAACACACATAGGCGTAATATTCAGGAGGTACGAGGTGTGCTTGTACTCTCCCATAGTTTAGACTGGAGGGTACCATACCTCCATTTTTCATACCAAGAAGAAACAGTGCCCATTATTATTTTCACAGAGAAAGGCCTTCATTTGGGCCCTCAAGACTCAAAACAACACTGACCATCATCATCATCATCTTGATCGTCGTCATTATCTTCATTGTTATTATTATTGCTGTTGTGGCTAATATTATTATCATCATCATCATCATCATCATCATCATCATCATCATCATCATCATCATCATCATCATCATCATCATCATCATCATCAGCAGCAGCAGCAGCAGCAGCAGCAGCAGCAGCACGGAGCATATTTATTTAGCAATCTCAAAGGGGAAAGAATATGAAATTTGGTATGATGTAACGTCACCTCCAGAATGAATTAAACTTTTTGTAAAAATGTTTGTAATTTATACCAAATAATTATAGGCAGATAGCAAAAATAGAGAATGATGATGATGATGTTAAGCAATTCTTCAGCAGGATTTTGGCAAACTGGGGGCATGTTCTTAGGAGTGATTACCAGGGTTTAATTTAGTCCACACTGGCCCACACACAGTGTAATCTATCTATTAATCGCAAAAGCAAAGGAAGTAATCTCACTTTCACTGTGAAGTTGATATTTCCAAGCTCACGTGGAACAATATAGTATGTGTGTGTTTCTGTCTGTCCACAGACGCGGAGTACCTTGACGGGAGATTCACTGTTCAATTCAAACGCAGTGCTTTTGTTCACATGCAACGTTACCTTCAGCAAATAAACAATCTCTTCATTTTTATTGTCACGTTATTATTCTATTATGTTCGTCGAATAAAATGCAACACAGTACAACTTAAATTGCATAATATATACCCCTTACAGTGGTGCATCACAAAACGTCACAGCCGGAAGTATAATGAGCCACAGTGGAAGAGAAGTGGAAGTGTTTAGCGCCTAATTTAAGACATGTTCAACGCCTCCTGATGCAGCATATGCATTGGATTATACCTAGTAAGCATAGTACCAGTAGGCATTCGTTCATCACTTACAACAGGTTAGGTGGGAAATGGGACTATCAACTTTAGCAGTAAGGTTGGGTATCGGGTGCATGATGCATCAGTGTATTCGGAACAAAAAATATATATATATATATATATATATATATATACATATCTTAAAATTAACCCGCAGGAGCATTGCTTAATGCAAGAGGTAGTAGTAAAGGCACAGCTGATCCGAGATTTTCAACTACAAGATTCAACAGACACTAGCACAATACGGTAACATCCTGTATATCTGTTAGCTTAAGAATTTAAACGAAAACTTCATAAGCTTCTGAGGGACGCAGTTCCTTAATTGATAGGTTTCCAGGTCGTGTATTTGATTTTCCCTCTGTTTAATTCAGAACTTTTTTTCATTCAACCTGGTGAAATCTAGAAACATATCAAGACGAATGACATGATGACTTTCAATATACATCAATCCTCTGTTTCCTTTATCTCTTGTTTTCAGTGATCATAATTAGTTTTCAATGGAAGTATCTTCAACTGATGCCCAGCATAAGAGTCCTGACAATGCATACCTTTATGCACTGATTCATGTAGTTGAAGACAGAGACAGGTATGCCAACCCTCTCGCCACGGATCATCGAATAGGGAAGCGTGAACGACAAGAAGAAAGGCTGGAAAGCATTGATGGAAAATTGCGATGCAACTCCAAGACCAGACATAGCATTGGTACAGAATCCATTTCCAATCCATTCCGTAATTGTGTGAGGAAGTTTCAAGTTAATATCATCAGTCCCAGAATCACTGTGATATCAAAAAAGTCGGAGTATAGCATTCAAGAAAAACTGACAAATTAAATTTCCAACATTACACATTTCAAATACTGGTACGTAATGTCACAGTAACATAACGTGAATGGATATTTATAAACCTGGCCATAAACATTTCTTCACCATCAAAACAATTGAAGGTAGTCAGAGCAAAAAACAAAAACGTTAATGTCGTCAGCACAGATATTGAAACAATCAAGTACTGTGTAATTTGCAATCTGGCTGATAGTATATGTGTATTCAGGGGCGTGACTTTGGTCTAAATAGTGGGGGTACCAATTTCTTCTCCACTTTCGCTTTTCACATGGAGACCATTTTAGACATATTACCCTGCCAGTAACTGATTAGGAAACGCTGATGAGCATACATACATAACGGCAATTTTTCGACTATAATTTCATCTACTCGTTTTCGTTTTAGAACAAACTTATCCATTTTCCCTATCAGCAAAATCGGAAAACGACGTGTATAAGTCAAAATCAACGACGTCTTAAATGTTAATTATTATGTAACTGATGGAGCTTTCTGCAACTAGCCGGCTGAGCCGGATCGGATATGTTTAACCAAAAACAGTTATTGATTCTAAGATTGTGAGGGGACTGAGGAATGAGGAGTCATATCAAGGCCGACAATATGAGTGTGGGTCCATACACGGATTTGTAGCTGATGAAGAATATAGAAGCTGGCGCTTTGACCCACATCTCCAAATACTGATATGACTAAGATGACAACCATAAGGCGGAGAGTGAGGGTCAGATCTTTCCAAGAAGAGTGTAGCCGTGGCCCATATCTGTGGGGACGGCGGACCGGTCACGGCGGTCAGTCTGCCGGATGACCTTTGAGGCTGAAAGTCTGCCTGTCTCATTGCCTGTGACGCAGTTCGTGTGGCTCTCGGTTTACCTGTGTATTCCTGTATACTTTCGTACTTTTCTGGTACATACTCCTCACTCTGTCTACATACACGAAGCAAGGCGGAGACTGTGATCTCTGAGAAGGCACAATAACAAAATATTGATTGGCATGGTTTAAAAACCGGGGTACGGTTCCCCAGTCCAAAATGTGGGGTACGTGTACCTATCATAAAATATCCCCATAAATTAGTCTATGTGTGTATTATACTGTAATAAGGCATATTGCAAACAATATAAATACAACTGTATTTGATATTGTCCTCCTTCCAAAGTTCAGAGTTGCACACAACTATATGACAGAACATCGATGGTGCACATCAATTGTGAGTGAAAGAATTGCTTAAGGTTCCTACACAGTAACTGCCTCGGGCGAATGTCGAACCCGTACTCCCACGTTATAGGCCGAGCGCTCTAACCAGTCGGCAACGAAACAGGTAAATAAGCATGATGCTGTCTCACGTGATTTACACCTTTGGCTGTCTTCTAATCGTCTCTCTTTGAACCCAGCTAAGACGCAGCTTATATGGTTTCGTACTCGTCAGCAGCTCCTCAAACTAGACTTCCCACTTCTTGCTGAGAAATTCCCATCATTCACTTTTCTCTCTAGTGTCCGTGACCTTGGTGTTGTCCATGACAGTACACTCACCTTTTCTGAAAACATTGCTAATCTTACCCGTTCTTCTTACTTTCACCTGAGACGGCTTAGAGTAATCCGACGCTCTGTCTCCTCCTCCGTTTTCACCACTATCATCCACGCTTTCATCTGCTCCAGAATTGACTACGTAATTCTCTTTTGATTGGGCTGCCAAAAGTCCGTCTTTCCCCCCTCCAGACTGTTTTAAATGCTGCGGCCAGACTAATAGCCCGACTTCCTCGCTGGTCTCATATTTCCACTTTCATGTTCGATCATCTTCATTGGCTTCCCCTTACTGCTTGGATTCAGCTTAAGGTTCTCACTTTAGTCCTTCGGTCCTATACAGGCTTAGCAGCTAAGTATCTCTGTGACCTTGTTTGTCGCGGTCTACGCGGGTGCATGCATCAAGGGAAGAAAACCGACGCGTCAACAAGCTTGTTTACATCGCACGGAAAATTCTGCAGCAAACTGTCAACATTAATTCGGTGCATGCAACAAGGATATACGTGTTCAATAGGACTTTCCAGGGAAAAGGACAGTGACGTCACAGAACGTTCTGGAATCCGGGAGAACTCTATATAAGATAGACCTGATGTACATTAAGGGCCTTTTGACGAAGATTTGTAAACGTTGAAACATTGATCGTATAACGTTCAATCGAGACCAGCCAACCTGTGTGCTGTCTACGATTGTGATATTTGATAGACGAGTTGACTTACTCTACACTTAATCGACTTTATTTTTAAATAAAGATCTTTTAATAGTTCCTTCGTTGGTTCGTCGTTGCGATCGAAGGAGTCGACCGCGACATTATTGGTGGCAGCGGTGGGATCATCGGTGTTGGATCCGGTGAAGAAGACGCGAGCCGACGGAGGAAGGAGTCAACCCGGAGGATCAAGAGACGGTCTGTTCCAGACAGCGAGCGGATCGAGACGCCTTTCTACCGTGGGAGACGGGTGAATCGGCATACGACAGTCGGACGGACGAAGTGCGTCGTTCGGCTGAGACAGCAGAAGACAGCAGTCAACATACGGGTAAGATCCTAGGTGTTGTCGTGGCTGAGAAGGAGAAAAGAGAGTGGAGTTGCAGCCGAGTGGGAGGCAGCCATTATTTCTCTTTCAATATCTGCTGATTATTTCTTTGAAATTTGATCCATTGTTGTGATCGAGGCCAGACTTGCGTGAGCTTGTATAGTTTTTGCGTACTTGGCGAGTGTACTTCTTTGGATACTGCATAGTTGCACTTTGGGTTGTGGAATTTTACTTTTGTGTGGCGGGTTTGCCGCGTGGTGTCTGTTTTTTTTGTTGATTGTTGTTGACTGACTGTTTGTAAAAATGGAAGCGTTGACAACAGAGATGCAAGCGAATATTCGCAAAATGTCGTCTGAGCGCCTTAGGGTGTATCTTATGAAGGCAGGAAGGGACGAAGATGATGTTATGTCATGGGATCGAAATCAATTAATGGAAGAATGGGCCATGGAGATTGGAAAAGAGGAAGAGGAATTTAAGGGTAGTCCAATATCTCCAACAGGAGTGGATTACGAGCTGCAGAAGCGCCGTCTGGAGTTCGAAATCCGTAAATATGAAGAACAAAAGAAAGAACAAAGGGAGAAGGAAGAAAGAGAAAGGGAGGAACGGAAGGAGAAGGAAGAAAGAGAAAGGGAGGAACGGAAGGAGAAGGAAGAAAGAGAAAGGGAGGAACGGAAGGAGAAGGAAGAAAGAGAAAGGGAGGAACGGAAGGAGAAGGAAGAAAGAGAGAGGGAGGAACGGAAGGAGAAGGAAGAAAGGGAGGAAAAGAGGAGAGAGGAAGAAAAGAAGGAACGGAAAGAGAAAGAAGAAAGAGAAAAGAAGGAACGGAAAGAGAAAGAAGAAAGGGAGAGGAAGGAAAAGCAGGAAGAACGAAATGTTAGAGATTCTTTAGCAAGTCGTACTAAGCGTTATAGTGATGCCCTCAAGAATATTCTTTGGAAATTTCCTTCCGACCCTATAGAAATTCCAGGTTTCTTTGATCACTTGGATGGTTTGTTTAATGTGTATGAGGTGGATGAAGATGTTAGAGCAAAATTATTGCTAGCCATTTTAAGTGAAAGAGCTAAGGCATTAACCATGCGCCTTACTGAGGCACAGCTCCATGACTACAAATTCCTGAAGGAGTTTTTGCTACGGGAGTTTAAGATAAGCCCTTCAAATCTTAGAGCCCGATTTTGGTCGTTGCACAAAGCATCGGACGAATCATTTACGATCTATTCATCCAAATTGCGTGTGGCTCTTATGTATTATTTGAAAAGTAGAAAGATAACTGATGAGTTTGATAAACTTGTAAGTTTATTGGTTGTGGATCGGCTTAAGGAGTCCTTGTCGAAGGCTTGTTTAGATTATATCTTGGCCCAAGAAAAAGAGGAGTGGTTGAGCTGTGAAGACATAGCTAATGCGGCTGACATTTATGTAGCGTCGCATGATGGTGGGAATGACTTAGTATGCCGTAGTCATCCGACACCGAAGTATAACAATTGGACGAGAGGTCAACCACATGTTCAAGTCAATAACCAGACAGCTCAACCCAAGTCTCCCAAACCGGAAATAAGGGGTGAAGCCAAGATAGGTGCGAGGGTGTCTCAGGAGGAGGCCAAGGTAAAGGGTCTCTGTTTCCTATGTCATCAGAAGGGTCATATGGCAAGGGAGTGCCAGACCAAACCAAGTTCTAAAAAGGTGAGTACTTGTATATTTGGGAACCCAACTGAAGAAGTGATCGACTCATGTGTTGAGAAGGTCAACGTGTTGCATGAGATACCTGAACAGGTAAAGCAAGGGAATTTATTGGATAATTCTAAACCAATAGGGTTGGAAACTGCTGTAAGGGTATACGAGAATAGAATTGATGGATTACACGAGAGGTCGTATATCAATGTACAGATTGAAGATCTCCCTTCTCAGCCAGCATTATCTGATTCAGGAGCAGAAATTTGTTGTATTGATAAGAAATTAATTGAGTCACTAAACTTACCCGTGATTAAACGGATTAATATAATTGGTTTTCATGGAGAAGGATGTAAGGCAGATGTAGTATACCTACAAATGAAATTAGCTAATTCAATGGAAGGAACGACAAACATTGCGCCATCTTTGTGCGTCATGTTCGCTGCAGTCTCTGAACTAAATGAACGGGTTATTCTGACACCCCATGTTGTGGACCTATTAAGGGATAGTTCGCAATATGTAGTGATGGTAGCTGGCGTAGATCGATGTGTACAAATAAATAAAGGGGCAGAAGAAGATAACTTAGAAGTTAATATCGAGAAAAGTAACAGCAACGAATCCTTGCCGTCAGAAGTGAATGAATATTCTCAGGAGCAACTAGTTGATGATTTAGATAATTTTCTTGATGTTGAGTCAACAGAGTTCAAGTCTGATGAGGGAGTAGCGAATAATGATACTTTATTGCGTGAGCAACAGAATTGTCACAATCTTATATCTTGCTGGCAACAAGCGAGACAGAATAAAAATAATTTCTTTATAGATAATAACCTCCTGTACCACAAAGGGGAAATTATGGGACATAAGGTTAATCAATTATGTTTACCGGAAGATAGAATCGAGGTTGTCTTGCGAGTAGCACACGATGCCCCATGTGCTGGGCACATGGCTTTTAAGGCAACGAGAGCCAGGATCAAATTAAACTTTTGGTTTCCAAGAATGGATGAGAGGATTCGCGAATATTGTGCGTCTTGTCAAATTTGTCAACTAAGAACTCCAGTTAAAGTGGCAGATCGAGTCCCGATCACTCCTATTCCGAGGGCGGATGAACTCTGTTTTAACCATCTAAATATGGATTGTATTGGCCCTATGGTAGTGACTGGAGAATCCAACAAATCGAAACCCCAGTACAATTATGCTCTGGTTCTGGTGGATAAATTTTCTCGTTGGCCGATGGCGTATCCTCTTAGATCGCTGAATGCAAAGGGAGTTTGTGAAGCTCTGTTGCAAGTTTTTACAACTTTTTCTATTCCAAGGATCATCAGTTCTGATTGTGGTACCAACTTTACCAGTCGTTTGACGAAAGAATTCTTGCGGCGAATGGGTTGTAGTCCCAGATTTAATACCCCTGGACATCCTGAGGCAGCTGGATTGGTTGAAAGATGCAACCAAAGCTTGAAAACCATGATCTTTAAGCTTGCTCAATCTGATCCTCGTGGATGGCACCAATTGTTACCGTTTGTTCTGTGGAGCCTTAGAGAAAAACCTTCAGGCACGACTCATATTTCGCCATTCACTATGGTTTATGGAACTCTTCCTCGGGGTCCACTTAGTGTGTTGAAGGAATCGTGGGCTGGCGAACGAAAAGTACCTCTTAACTTAGGTAAATCACCCGAAGAGTATCTCCAATCACTGAAGGAAAACCTCGAATTCGCGAAAGTTTATGCAGATTACTATAGTGATATAGAAACAAAGCGGTATGCAGATTATTATAACTTGCGCAGTACTGACAGAAAATACGAAGTTGGAGATAAAGTAGCAGTATTAGCACCAGATTTTGGTAGTTCTAAATTTTATAGTCGATGGCAAGGACCTGCTACCGTAGTCAAGGTTAAATCCCCATATTCTTATATAGTAGAAATAGAGGGAAAACAAAGACATTTACACGCAAATAAGATCAAGCGATACCATGAACGACTCGAACAAGCGATGATCAATAGCTGTTCAGTAATTGTTGATCAAGATGAAGAATTTGGTATAGTAGAGGTTGTAGATCAGGAAGAACGTGAACAAATAAGCCCGAGTAAGCGAATTGATCCTCTGATTATAGCGCATCTTTCGCAAGAGGAACAGAAGCAACTTTTTGAAGTTTTGGATCGGCACACGGCAGTATTTGTGGATAAACCTGGGTATTGTCCAGTATTAGAACATGAAATTAAGATAACTCATGATTTCACTCCTAAGCGTTTAAGGGCATATAAAGTACCTGAGCTACTTAAACCTGAAGTACAACGCCAGATAGAAGAAATGTTGGCATTAGACATCATTCGACCATCGAAAAGTGAAATGGCCAGTCCGGTAGTTTGCGTTTTAAAGGGACCCAAAGGTCAAAATGGCGTTCGATTGGCAATTGATTATCGCCATGTTAACAAATATTCTCTAGGTGATTGTTACCCGACCCCAGACATTGCTGACGTCTTACAAAAGGTGGGACGGGCAAAGTTTATTAGTGTTTTCGACGCGAAATCGGGGTATTGGCAAATTCCAGTTCGGAAAGAACATCGATGGCTTACGGCATTCGTATGTGATGCAACTCTTTTTGAGTTCACAAGAATGCCGTTTGGACTCAAGTCCGCTAGCAATACCTTTATTCGTGCTATGACCCAAGTTTTACATCCAGTGCGAAGTTTTACCGAACCATTCGTCGATGATATGGCAGTGGTTTCAATGAATTGGAATGACCATTTAGAACATCTAGAAAAATTCTTGCAAACTATTCAGGAAGCAGGACTCACTTTGAATTTAAGAAAATGTAATTTTGCACAAAACAAAATAAAGTTTGTTGGCCATATAGTAGGGTCAGGTTGTATTGAACCTGATCCAGGTAAGATCGCTACGATCAATGATATCCATCCTCCAACAACAAAGAAAGACGTTAGAAGGGTTATGGGTTTTTTCAGTTATTTTCGAAATTTTATACCTGCTTTAGCTGAAAAAGCACGGATAATAACTGATTTGACACGAGATAACATACCTACGAAGGTGCCTTGGGAGCAAAAGCATCAAGAAGCACTAGATAAGTTAAAGGATGATCTCAGTAAAGCTACACAGTTGCATACCATTGATTTCACTAAGGAATTTGGTTTAAGTGTTGACGCAAGTGCCACCGCGGTCGGGTGTTGCTTGTTTCAGTGGACCGAAGAAGGTCAAGAAAAACCAATTGCTTTTGCTAGTCTTAAACTTACAGATACACAGATGCATTGGTCTACAATTGAGAGAGAGGCTTTCGCAGTAATTTGGGCACTTAAACGATTCAAGTCATGGATATTCTTATCAAAGATAATCATTTATTCAGATCATAATCCTTTGTCTTATCTCACAGATGCAAGCCCTAAGAGTGCGAAACTGACTCGTTGGGCGTTAGCATTGCAAGAGTTTAACGTGGACTTTCGATATCGTCCTGGACGTCAAAACACGGTGGCTGATTTCCTCTCTCGGTTGTGACTCGGATGGTGAAGGGGGGAAATGGCCCGACACACAAGGATCGAGCCCGCAAATTGTGTGGATAAGTTGACTAACTGTTGTGTTTTGTTTTGGTTGTATATGCTGTGTCGAGATGGAGTCTGGAGGCCCGGCTTGATCGTGATGACCCGTTCGAGATGGTGCTGAAGACGTGTCATCATCTGAGGGCGGAGGGAATGTCGCGGTCTACGCGGGTGCATGCATCAAGGGAAGAAAACCGACGCGTCAACAAGCTTGTTTACATCGCACGGAAAATTCTGCAGCAAACTGTCAACATTAATTCGGTGCATGCAACAAGGATATACGTGTTCAGTAGGACTTTCCAGGGAAAAGTACAGTGACGTCACAGAACGTTCTGGAATCCGGGAGAACTCTATATAAGATAGACCTGATGTACATTAAGGGCCTTTTGACGAAGATTTGTAAACGTTGAAACATTGATCGTATAACGTTCAATCGAGACCAGCCAACCTGTGTGCTGTCTACGATTGTGATATTTGATAGACGAGTTGACTTACTCTACACTTAATCGACTTTATTTTTAAATAAAGATCTTTTAATAGTTCCTTCGTTGGTTCGTCGTTGCGATCGAAGGAGTCGACCGCGACATTGTTCGTCTCCCAATTTCAGCTACGTACTTCCCTCCGTCCATTGCGATCGCTTAATCGCCATGATCTTCTTGTACCACGAACCAGGACCACTATGGCCAAAACTCGAGCCTTTTCTTGCACTGGTCCTGCTCTATGGAATCAACTCTCTCCATTGACACGTGCTTCTTTACTAGCTGGTGGCCCACGTGCCTCGTTCCGCTGTCTTAAAACCACTTTCTATTCACTGGGTCTTTCGCACTGGGAGCGCCTCTGATTAGCGAATACTGTGAGAGGCGCTTTATAAATGTTTAGATACAATACAATACAATGTAGGTTTGGTTATTATTACCTTTGGCATACAATTTAAATCCAATGAAATCATTCTTCGTTCAAATTTATTACCATAATGCCAAAAACAGTGAAATGAGGTTTTGTATTTACCCAATTGATGAGAGCTGCCAGAGCCATGACTCTGGAAAGAGTGAGCGGTGTAAGACGGGCATTACTTCAACACTTGCTGGTTGAGGCTCACTTGTTGGTTGAGGCTCACCTGCTGGTCGCATCACAACTTCATTTCTCACGTAAGTTTCTACCATAGGAAATGAATCCGGACGTCTTGCAGCTTCAGGAAAAGAATAAAAACGTAATGAACTTTAACCAAGTTATCACACAATATTTTCTAAGACTTACGCGAGAGAGCAAATAAAGGTTTCTTATTCGTGTTTTAAGTAAAGTAGGCCTATTTTGAACAACACAACCAAGACATTAGACAGTATAAAGTATCATACACTGTAACATGCAGTGTGCATTATATAGCAAAGTTCTCATTTATAAACTAACTAGCTGGTTTACCCGGCGTTGCCCGGGGTTATAAGTTGGGAAGAGCCTTCGCAATATTTATTCACACGCTTGTACCCAGGTAAGCTCATAACGACATATGTATGCATAAATTTATATAACACTGAAGCAATACTACGAGCTGATAATTCTCGCAGGTGTGAAGCTCGTTCCGTAGATAATAAATTACACGCTGTTGTGTGTTACAGTTGGTGTGAATCAAGCAACATTTCGCAGATAGTGAAATAAACTTTCACGAAGCGTTACAACCATGGAAGCATTTAGTTACCGGTAACGAAGGAGATGGTCAATCACTTCGATTCACTTGAGAGCAATAGGCCTACCAATCTCTGCTAATTATAAACACTCTACCCTATTCTGCTAAATGACAGGAAGAAAATGTAAAGAAGCAATATTTAAAAATCTATCTATATATAGAGAGAAGAATCTGTCTGTCACAGCGTCTTTGACCGGGATGCATTTCTACAGTTTTCGAGCTTTTCACTCGAAACCTTCACTACTGTGTCGGGGTAGGCATTACACACCCAGTGTGAGGCTTCGCGCCCCCGTTTTCACCGCTATCATGGTGTCCGTGGGCCAAAACCTACCCGGGCAATGCATTTTTAGCTGGTAAAAAAATTACACTCAACCTATTTTCACTCGCCAGATGGCGCCACCGGGTTAAGCAGCTACAGTACGGATTCGCTAGAGGGATTGAAACTTTCACTGAACTAAACCCGGGCTTTTTGTTGCTTATTCGCTAGAGGGATTGAAACTTATAACCCCGGGCTGGTGGATGGAGGGTGGATGGAGGATGCTGGTGGATGGATGGAGGGTGGATGAAGGATGCAGTTGGATGGAGGGTGGATGGATGGAGGATGCTGGTGGATGGAGGGTGGATGGAGGATGCTGGTGGAGGGTGGATGAAGGATGCATTTGGATGAAGGGTGGATGGATGGAGGAAGCTGGTGGATGGAAGGTGGATGGAGGATGCTGGTGGATGGAGGGTGCTGGTGGATGGAGGGTGGATGAAGGATGCAGCTGGATGGAGGGTGGATGGATGGAGGATGCTGGTGGATGGAGGATGCTGGTGGATGGAGGATGGATGGAGGATGCTGGTGGATGGAGGAAGATGATGGCTCAGCCGCTGAAATTGTTTGAATCTAAGGGATGGAACAGACCACGAGACCTTGGTTCACTTGAGATGGCCGAAAAAGCACAGGGTATGGAGAGGGGGCTACAGGGATTGAAACTTATAACCTCGGGCAACGTCGGGTAAACCAGCTAGTTTTGAATAAACGCCAAAATAAATCTGCTGAGATATTTTAATCTATTCTAATATAATATGTGTAATGCATGTATATAAATGTTGAGAAGAAATGCAGCAGTGACCCAAATGCACCTGATCCATTTCAAGCTGTAATGGCGGTTGATGCACTGATGAAACAATCGGAACACACCTTTTCTTTCTATATATCGTAATGCAAGCTCTGTAGCTAAATCAAACTGTCCAAGCATGATTGCCTTTTTAACATAAATTCGCCATGCACTGTTTCATTTGCAATACTGCCATGTTCAGCAAAAAGAGCAGGGAATTAACCTATTCTCTGCGGACGTGCCCTGAATGAACGAGTAAAAGAAGGATGTCGATGACGTATAATAGGACGAAAGATCGGAAGCTGTCTTGAACAAGGTCTGGTGACAACAGCCAAGTCTGATAAGACAATCATTCCAGCATCCTGCAACAGGAATAAAACAACCATTTGTTTACAACAGAAGGACTTGCCGCATCCGTATCAATGTACATTGCAGGATACAGCAGTAGGACCTAGTTGTTAATATGACGAAACCAGAATCCAAAGACAGTGATGAAGCCAGAAAAGGCTCTCCAAATAAAGTGATAAAACCAGCACAGGCACTCCAAACATAGTGCGGTTATCCGACACATACAGACTGACCACACTGCGAACGATCTATGAACACATCAATCACATGATGATGATTTCCTACACATCCACCTTAATCACTACAGCTTGACATGTATCCAACAAACTGTCCATTTAAATACTACATTCAACACTTTTTCAATTGCAAATCGCAGAGAGTGTGATAACGGTTGGTTCTTTAAACGGAATGGATGTGTGAAGCGATCGACATCCATCTCTGAAATATAGAAAGTTGTAATTTCAGTATAGCAACCGTCAAAACGCCATCGCAAGCATAAGTTCAAAGTAAAAGTTCACTTTTGACTGTACAAACCTTCTTGTCATCTCTCCTTGCACCATAAAAGACAAGTTTCTTTCCTGCTATATGTCTTTGCAATCTCAAACTTGTAAGTTTTTTCAATAAACTTTACATTGTAAGAGAAATCAGTTTGCAACGCAAACCTTCATCCAGCGCATCTTTGTAACACAAAAGTTGTAATGTTACTGTACAAGCCCTCAGATTATCTCTCCATGCAATTACAAGTCACGCGTTTTATAAGAAAAACTCTCAATCCATCTGCCTTTGCAGACCTAAAAGACATCAGTTTTCCATGCAAATCTTCAACCCGCGGCATCCTTGTAATATAAAAGCAGCAACTTTTGCATGCAACATGATGCAAGTTGTAATTCTGTGCATCTTCTCATCCTAAAAGTTGTCATTTAACTGCAGAATACTGTGTCCCATTTGTCTCCGCAATGTAAAACGACTGAATCGTACCATCGCTCCATATGTCATAACAGTCTAAGAGGTATAATTTTACTGTAGGAACCTCCAGTCAAGCCATTTTTCCAATATATGAGTATCAATTTTACCATAAAACCTTCATCTCACAGGTCTTTGCAGCTTTCAAAAGACAAATTTTTTATCATGTAAACCAACTTTTCAACCTAAAAACCTATGTCTCAACTGTCTTGCAATCTTAAAAGTTGTCAGCGTACTGTAAAATCCAGCGCCCCAGTAGTCTTTACAAAGCAGAAAGTTGTAGGGGGCCTAATTCTAGTAGGCCCTATACAAACCGACATAGCGTGCATCTTCTGAACTTAAAAGTTACCATTTTATTGTAGAAACTATCATCCACTTGTGTCTTTCCAAAGTAGAAAGTCGGAATTTTACACTAAACACCTTCGTCTCAACCGTTTTCACAGACTAAAAGTCGTAAAGTTCCTGCTCAAAATCTCTTTCCACGTGTCTTTGCAAACCTAAAAAGCTTCAATTTACCATGGAAATCTTCAACCCGCTCGCCTTGGTAATGTAGCCTAAAAGTTGAAATGGTACTGCACAAGTCAGCATTTCACACATTTAGGATTTTAAAAGTCGGAATTTTAGTAAACAAAACTTCAAACTATGTGATGCCTCATTCTAAGAGTTCTAATTTAACCATGAAATCATCGTTCCATGCAAACTAAAAGTCTTAAACTTCCTATTCAAACTCTCATTCCATATATATATTTTCAATAAGGCCCAAGTCCTAAGCTTACTAAGGAAACTTTCGTCGGTAATCCTGGGTTTTAGCGTCGGAAATTATTTACATTGCAAGAGCGATGAAAACATTTCACAGTTAAACTCAAACAAGAAGTTGGAAGATTGATGAAAATATCAATGAAACTAGAACCCGGATGAGCGAGTAAAATATTACATAATAAAAGTCAAACTAGAAGTTGGAATTACGACGAAAATATATTGTTTTAGTGCCGATATTATTCCCGTGTATGAGCGATGAAAACATTTCATAGTAAAATTCGAACTAGAAGTTGGAAGATTGATGAAAATGTTCACGAAACTAGAAGCTGGATAATCGATTAAAATATAACTGAAACTAGAAGTTGGATGAACGATGATTATTTATTGTATTATTGTATTAGAACTTTTCAATGAAATACTTTCCGACGCTAAAACCCAGGATTACTCTTTCGTCATATATGGGTTTTCAATTAAAAATATGGGATTTAACTGTTTCAGCACTGTTTCAGCTATGCAAGAATACCAACACCGCTGTGGTTACTAATTCGTTTACACGATTTTTGAATGCAAACGCAACTGTTTCTACTAGAGTCATGCACATGTTTCCCAATTAAGTAATTACAACGCGGTCACCAATCGGCAATACAAATAAAATGTGCGTTCTCTTCGTTTCTTCTCGCATTTTCTTTCTCCTTTAGTCATTAGCCTAGTTTTCTAATTCTTAGCAAATATTTTAGATAATTCAACTAGAAGCTAATAGATAGCGCTGCATATATTAATTCCCCAAAAGAGCAAACCAATGTCAAACTAACTCTAAATTATATAGACTGGATTATCATTCAAATCAATCAAATCAAAAAAGAAATTTATTTTGAGAAACCAATCACATGAACATTTCTAATAAGTACGGTCAATGTATAAAGTGATGATCCTTCAGAAAGGGTCAACCAGAACGGGACGCAGCGTATTTCAACAGGCTGCTGTATAACAGATAGGTGTCGCTTCACACATTCATTCCGTCTAAAGAACCAACCGTTATCGCAGTCTTTATGCGATTTGCAATGGAAACAGTGTTGAATTTACAATTAAAAATTAACAATTTGATGGATACATGTCAAGCTACAGTGGTTAAGGTGGATATGTAGGAAATCATGTGATTGATCGTTCGCAATGTGGTCAGTCTGTATGAATAGGGTAGCAAGGCGCCGATGTTTGTTATCAGATCACCTGCGTCAAAGGTCACTTGACTACGCATCGTCCTCGCATATGGCAAGTCTGATAAACTAATTATGTAGCGCATTTAGTTTGGCTAGATTACGACCACTATTCTAGCAATGTCACAAATTTATATTCACATCTTTCCTCAACCCTCATTGCTATAGTTAAACCTGCAAACATGCAATAATCGAACAGGTGCATTGGTTAGTTAAAATTTGGCTACTTATACACACCTGTCAAAGTAAAGAGTCTGGTTAAAATCCAGATTATACAAGATGACAGTAGGCCTATTTTCAGTACCGGTACACAGTAAATGCAGAGCCCTAGCTTAATTGAACGGAATAATATGTTACCACTTCAGTTAAAAGTGTTTATAGCCACCAGCAAATAATTGTATTCATTCAAAGAAGGCTTCTTCAATAGATTTATTTGTATTAGTGTATAAACTAAGTGTTTATATGTGCATACATTCATGATCTAGTTTAGCATAAATTTTGTCTGTGCGTTTGAATGTATATTTATATTTCTTTGTATGAGTCTTTTGTGACGTCGTAGAACGACTCCACTTGTATTTATGGACATGGTAAGGTAACTACAGCGTAAAGTAATAAGAAGAATCAAATATACTAAAGAGGACCGAGCTTAGCGTATTGACAAAGGAATGAGCCTCATAGATAGGCCGCCGTCAAACCCCTAGAGGCCGCCAGACTTCAACGCTGATGGACGTATGCAGCAACCAATAGGAATACAGGAAGAAGAGGCCGATCTATAAACTTTCCGCCACTCTGATTGGACGACGGGATCACCCAAAACCACGGATGACAGACAGATGAATATACGCGATGTGTGGAAAAGGAACAGCCAATCAGGACACGCACCCTGGACAGCATTGAAAACCTGGACGACCGAAGTTAGCGCATGCGCAGAAGTACCCACGCCTTACGTCAGTAAAGCAAGTATGAAGGAAGAAGTAGACATAAATATCAGAGACAAGCCGTACAAAGACAGTTCCGTGACAGGCCATCGACAAGGCCAGAAGACGCAGCACGACGCGTGGACGCTCGGGAAGACGCACAGCAAAGTCCGGACTCCGGATGAAGACCGAAGAGAATGCCGGCTCATTCGTCAGAATCATTCTACATCGAAGAGACTACCGTTAGAGAGAGAGAAGATTTCACCAATTCAGTGAGTAACTCTGTTCTAGCACGTTATCGAGAGACCGTGATCGAGAGTGCAGTGAGAGATGCGCGTCGATGCATAGACTCGCTTACTCACCTGCGCCAAGGAGCATGGATGACGCCAAGAGACTAAAGCAGAGATGGAATGAACGGAGACGAGTAAAGGAGTCCTCTAGCGAGTAAGAGTTGAATTAAGCTATAGTCACCTGTTATTCGTATTTGATCCTATTGATAGTATAACTAATTACTTGTATGAAGAGTCTGTGCGCTAAGTAAGAATATAATCCCTGTTATAGTGTGCGCTAAGTAAGAATATAATTCCTGTTAGAATAGGCGATGGTTACGAATAGAGTCCTGTTGTAATAGGTAGGCGCTAGTGATAAGAATTAGAACATGTACTGAAGTAATTGCTTTGTTATAATAAACGATATATATTTACGGTTGTCATTAACTAACTAAGGAAGAATAGGAGATAGGTAAATAAGTATGATACATCCACAGACATAACGGACCCAGGCTTCTCCATAGAAGCCGCCAATCAGCTCGAATGGCCAAGCCTGCCACTCGCTACCTTCGTCAAGAATTGGAAGAGGTCCTTAAAACGACACTGTGGCTCTTCCGATATATAGATATATAAATTTAGAGATATGTGGACACTACGTCTACCAGCCAGACCTTGACCTTCTGCCTCCCATTGTCCTTAACATCGTAGACCTACTTCCTTAGGACCTGTGGATGGTGTTGGCGTCTGTAGCGATACGACAACGGCCTAGCAAACCGCTTGTTCTACAGATGGCGCAACATAAATTAAAGGCGACGAGAACGCGACGAGGCGTGCGTCAGCCGGCAGGGGCGCCGGAGGAGCTAGCGCGGCCGAGCTGTCTCCTTCGAGCGAACCCTGCTGATGGCGAAATTTCCCGTTCTTTACAGTGGCGACGAGGATGGGATATTTAGACAGGAAGTAGTGACAATGGGCAGAGGAATACGAGATTAAAGATTTGGTAGAAGCAATGTTAAGTTTTGTATTTTGCATCGTGATACGACCAAAGGAACGTGAACGATGTTATAAAGAAGACTATACTAACGTCGAGAGGCGACAAAAGAATACGCAACGACGGAATAAAAGAGACTAATTTTAATCCTACAGTAGTTTATGAGTCCATGGCACCAAACGCTAAAATCTTCAGCGGTCCAAACCTTTCTTTTCTCAGACAACCGCCTTACAGTAATAGACAAAGATGTAGCTAATCTAAGACCCGAGACGTCACAATTAAGGAACACATCGTGCAGAGCGACAAAAGAAACGCTAGAAACGGTGATAGGTTATATAAAGGAGCCCAATAAACCCATGGATATGATATAGAGTCATAGAGATAGATAAATACCCGACCCGTAGATAAATGTGAGAGAAAAGAGTAATTAATTAAATTATAGAACGCACAGAACTTGGTACAAGGTTACAAAATTCTAAATTTTAAAGTTATGGCACATAGGCTTACGCTGCAATGAACAGCGTTCCACTCCCTATGTGTAGAAGGCTGTACACGTCATCTGACTACACGCCGTTCAATAGAGGTCGCACAACATGTCTGAAAGTACTGCGACTATCGAAGTAATTTTGCTGCCATCTGACGACTGACTTTGCAAACGAGTATATTGGTGACGGAAATGCCTCAACCGGAGGACCGGAAAACCCTAGAAATCAGCCCTGTCATTGGATGAAGTTTACTGTGCTAATAAAAACAATGTGGAATTTAATATAAAACGAGGAGACCAAGAGATAAGGAGTTGTCGAAGAGTTAGTGAGCTAGCTGAGGGACGAGTTTGAGTTGGTCGAAGTATAGAGGTCGGGACTCTGTCCGGATCAAGATGGATTTCCAGGTCGAAGCCTGATAGTCATTTCCGTAAGGATTTGAATCTTTCAGATCGAGTCTGAGTGCCATCCTTGATCCGTGTAAGAGTAAAGACTTCCGTTCGTAGACCGAGTTGCTAGGCCTAATAAGTAATTCGAGGTAACGACGCGAAGAAGAGAACGACAGAACCAGAGAAACAGCTATTCGGAAAGGACGCCGTCAACAGTGTCACCGCCAGAAGGGACGTTGTCGATACAGGAAGAGATCCAACCTCCAGAGCCGTGAACTGAGCCCAGACCGCGATGCCGCCCGAGTAAAGCCCCAACGCCGCCAACAGAAAGAGTCACCTCCGGAACAAGATCAATGAGACCAACCTCAGCTCAGCCTTCCAACCGCCGACCAGAGACAAAGAGATCAGCACAGATAAGATTGCCTTAAATCTCCTATAGAAGAGAAAGAATTAGGGATAAGCGAAGCCAATGAGAGAAGATGCTACCTAGTTATCGAGTCTGAGTGCCATCCTTGATCCGTATAAGAGTAAAGACTTCCGTTCGCAGACCGAGTTGCTAGGCCTAATAAGTAATTCGAGGTAACGACGAGAAGCAGAGAACGACAGAACCCAGAGAAACTGCTATTCGGAAAGGACGCCGTCAACAGTGTCACCGTCAGAAGGGACGTTGTCGATAAAGGAAGAGATCCAACCTCCAGAGCCGTGAACTGAGCCCAGACCGCGATGCCATCCGAGTAAAACCCCCAACGTCAACCAACAGAAAAAGTCACCCCTGATGAAGATCAACGAGTCCGACTTCAGCTCAGCCTTCCAACCGCCGACCGATCATCTCCGAACGCCCCACTCCCGTGAATAGACGATGATAACGAATTAATGTACTACGACCCCTACGCGAAATGATAATGATGATGATACTGAAGCGACGAGCGAATGAACTGTTCCCCTACGCGAAATGATGATGATGACGATGAATTTGCCAAATGAACAGTTTCCCCCTCCCCCAAAGCGAATGCTACGACGAACCGAAGAGCCTTTTTGTAGCGCCAGCCACTCATCCAGACAAAGACCGGAGGACCCTGCACCGCAACGACAACCCGTACACAGCCGCAATCTAGTGAAAGACTTTGTTCGATAGACTGATATCCCCGTGTTAGTTGATAGGCGTCAGCACAAGACTGCTGCGCTCGTGAAGAATAGAGAAGAGTAAGTAAGTGTAAAGGAGGTGAGAGTGATGTTCCACTCCTGATAGGCCCCGTCCCCTATTGCCTGAAGTTACCGGAAGCGACCGGAACAGCCCGACACAGCTCTCGAACAAATTCCATTCTAGTCCGTGACCGAACCACTGGTGTCAATGCGAATCAGGCCCTCCTCTCTGTGCCTGGAGAGCAGTTTTTGAACTCTACGGAAGCGCCATCGATGAAACCCCACAATTGCCAGAACAATGGATGATCTGGACGTCCCTCTCATCGACCCAATACCCCGCGTGTGAATGAAACTGCCCAAACGCCGCCGTGAACGATGTAACCACCCTTTATGCTGCGCCAACTTATCCCTGGACGACCGATGAAGAAAAAGCCCAGCACAAGATGATAACGACGACAAATTGACGATGCCCAAAGAAAGTAACTGCCGCGTGAAAAATCCCCCCCCAAAGGCGATGGAACGATGAAGAGAAACCCCTACGAACGATGATAACGACGACAAATTGGAAACGCGTCAGCCAAATTAACTATCCCCCCCACACGAATGACACTGACCAAAGACCTGGGAGAACATTTTTGTTGCGCCACGAACGATGAGCGAGAAGACCCGGACGAACCTCATTCACAACAGACAAACTCAGTTCGACCAACTTATCCCCGGACGATCGAACGACTGCAACTGAAATCTCTCTCCACATTCAATACCCCGTATTCGATCTCTCCCGTATTCCATGCAACTTTGACGAGGAAACCTTCACCAACAACGACCGAGAAAGACTTCAAGATTTACAATGTGTCCGCTAAATTGCTGAAATTTAATTGCAAGATGTTTTTAAGTGTAGCAGATTACGAATATATATGTATTGCTTTGTAGATCGAATGATGACAATGAAATAAACGTTAGAATGTTAACTATTAGTAATTGTGCTTATGTTAAGGCGCTTTAGGAGTAAATGTTAGAAGCGTATGTTATTTGCCATAGGGTTTAAAATGTGCATAATGACCTAGTTATCGAGTTTAGCACACGTATCATTCTGTACAGCTATGCATGCAGCTCATCAGCCCGTAACTCTTATCCGCCCAGACCAGGCGAGACAAGGTAATCTGACACCCATCGGCCAGCCGATGAATCCGAGCCACCGACCGGTGTACGTTAGACAAAGCCAGATGGCCCGCGCCGAGAGCCAAGCAGCAGCGACACTTAGCGACGGAAAAGCACCTGACTGCGTGAAGTGTCCCAAAAGATAGTTTCGCTTTAAGTTTTTTTATACCCGCTTAGGATTTAGACTATGATTATTAACGTGATTAACCTGATTAGAGGGTAAATTTAGGTCATACTGTTCGTCCCGGAGTGACGAACAACGCTGAGTGGGCCCGCCTGTGACGTCGTAGAACGACTCCACTTGTATTTATGGACATGGTAAGGTAACTACAGCGTAAAGTAATAAGAAGAATCAAATATACTAAAGAGGACCGAGCTTAGCGTATTGACAAAGGAATGAGCCTCATAGATAGGCCGCCGTCAAACCCCTAGAGGCCGCCAGACTTCAACGCTGATGGACGTATGCAGCAACCAATAGGAATACAGGAAGAAGAGGCCGATCTATAAACTTTCCGCCACTCTGATTGGACGACGGGATCACCCAAAACCACGGATGACAGACAGATGAATATACGCGATGTGTGGAAAAGGAACAGCCAATCAGGACACGCACCCTGGACAGCATTGAAAACCTGGACGACCGAAGTTAGCGCATGCGCAGAAGTACCCACGCCTTACGTCAGTAAAGCAAGTATGAAGGAAGAAGTAGACATAAATATCAGAGACAAGCCGTACAAAGACAGTTCCGTGACAGGCCATCGACAAGGCCAGAAGACGCAGCACGACGCGTGGACGCTCGGGAAGACGCACAGCAAAGTCCGGACTCCGGATGAAGACCGAAGAGAATGCCGGCTCATTCGTCAGAATCATTCTACATCGAAGAGACTACCGTTAGAGAGAGAGAAGATTTCACCAATTCAGTGAGTAACTCTGTTCTAGCACGTTATCGAGAGACCGTGATCGAGAGTGCAGTGAGAGATGCGCGTCGATGCATAGACTCGCTTACTCACCTGCGCCAAGGAGCATGGATGACGCCAAGAGACTAAAGCAGAGATGGAATGAACGGAGACGAGTAAAGGAGTCCTATAGCGAGTAAGAGTTGAATTAAGCTATAGTCACCTGTTATTCGTATTTGATCCTATTGATAGTATAACTAATTACTTGTATGAAGAGTCTGTGCGCTAAGTAAGAATATAATCCCTGTTATAGTGTGCGCTAAGTAAGAATATAATTCCTGTTAGAATAGGCGATGGTTACGAATAGAGTCCTGTTGTAATAGGTAGGCGCTAGTGATAAGAATTAGAACATGTACTGAAGTAATTGCTTTGTTATAATAAACGATATATATTTACGGTTGTCATTAACTAACTAAGGAAGAATAGGAGATAGGTAAATAAGTATGATACATCCACAGACATAACGGACCCAGGCTTCTCCATAGAAGCCGCCAATCAGCTCGAATGGCCAAGCCTGCCACTCGCTACCTTCGTCAAGAATTGGAAGAGGTCCTTAAAACGACACTGTGGCTCTTCCGATATATAGATATATAAATTTAGAGATATGTGGACACTACGTCTACCAGCCAGACCTTGACCTTCTGCCTCCCATTGTCCTTAACATCGTAGACCTACTTCCTTAGGACCTGTGGATGGTGTTGGCGTCTGTAGCGATACGACAACGGCCTAGCAAACCGCTTGTTCTACAGATGGCGCAACATAAATTAAAGGCGACGAGAACGCGACGAGGCGTGCGTCAGCCGGCAGGGGCGCCGGAGGAGCTAGCGCGGCCGAGCTGTCTCCTTCGAGCGAACCCTGCTGATGGCGAAATTTCCCGTTCCCGTGTATGTGTGCGTATGTGCGTGCTTAAACTAGTATCACTGTTGGAGAAGGGAAGAGCCTTCTATTGTCTGTGCTTCTACCCTCAGTATGGTTGGAGTGCCTGTGCTCAAAACCGCACTATGCTTGGACTGCCTGAGCTGGTTTCATCACTGTGTTTGGAGGGCCTGTTCTCGTTTCATCACTATCTCTGGAGGCCTGTTCTGGTTTCATCATATTATTACTTACTTACAGCTATCTGTTTTCATATGCCACGGCTAAGACAACTGGTCTTTAACACTTCATAACAATGGCTGCCTCTCAGAACAAGTTGAAGGGCCACATCCTTTTAGATCTGTTAGGCAACTGTGTTTCACCACTTTTGTTAGGATCTTAAAGTATGCCATACAATGGTTCAGATAAATACACAATTAAATAAATACATACACACACAAACATACACAAACAGAGTAGTTCAGTTACATTACTATAAAACATTAAACAGCAATCAATGCAGTACATCAATTATATGTAGAAGTAAAGTAATATTGATATGGAACAGGGCATATGAGTCAATGTTATGAACAAGTAATTATCAGCATGGGTGTCAATCCCTTTGAGATGCAGTGACATGCATGACCCAATGCTTAAGTTGAAGATGCCAATGCTGCCCTCTCCTAAACTGCATGGAATCTAAAGTTCCAACAGTCTGTTCAAGTAAGACACCGGTGCACTGGCATAAACTTGTCTCAGGTATTAGAATGCAAAAAACACCTCAGGGCTACATTCCCTAACTTCTCATGCCCTCCATCTCTTCCCTTCATAAACAACTATTCTTCAGATTATGTGTCAAAGCTTGACTATTGCAATTCCCTCTTCCTCAACCTCGAATCCACCCAAATCAAGCGCTTCCAACTTATTCAAAACTCATAAGCCAGGGCTGCCACTAGAACGCCCAAACATCATCATATCACTGCCATCCTCAAATCACTCCATTGGCTAAAAATCACAAAGCGAATTCATTTCAGCCCTTTCACTAACCTACAACTCCCTACAATATTCCCAGCCCGAGTACCTTCATGATCTTTTCACCATCCAGGAAACCCGCTCCACCCAATCCTCCTCCTATCTCAGTCTTTTTCGATCACTACTCATCTCAAGTTCTCCAACCGAGCCATATCCATCAGCACCACGCATCTGGAATAATCTCCGCCCTGAATTCTGCATATTCTGCGTTCTGCCATCATCATTGCAACCCGTCCTCCATCCTTCTCATGCTCCTCTATCTATCACCCCCGGGCTTTCCACTCAAAATTGAAGTCTCACCTTCTCAAGTACTCCTATCCTGACTCACCTGATCCTCCGCCTCCCAATTATTCTCGCCAAAAACGACACCCGCCTTGACATGCAGCCGCTCTGCCTCCTCTCTCGACCTCGACCCATGGAAACCGGGCTCGGGCTTCTTTTGGACTACTCTTTGGAAACCCGCTCTGATTTGATTTGGGCTTCTGGAAACCGGACTCGGACCTCTTTTTGACTACCGCTATTCTATGGAGCTCTGATTTGATTTGGCCTACTGACTCGGACTTCTGTTGGATTACTCTCTGGAAACACCCTCTGATTTGACGTAGCGCTCGTGAATAGGCTGGTGCCCTGCGCTTGGCCTTCAAGTTGCGCTTTAGAAGTTTGGGGATTACGATAACGATAACGATTAGGCGGAGTTCAGTGGGTGCAACCATCACAGCAGATGTTTTCGCAGGAAACACGTCATGCAATAATGAGTCCAATTTTCTCAAAGCTCTAAAACACCATACACCTGTGTCCATTGGGTGACCAAAGATTTCCATGTGTCTGGTGTGACAACGTGTGGTGATAATAAACGAATAATAATAATAATAATTTCAGGCCGACACAAGTGGGTAAACTAAGGCAATTTATGTGATTGAAGGCAGTACACAGGCCCAATGCTTAGGTTTTTGATGACATTGGCAGTACACGTCACAGGTGGAATTTACACAAGGGAAGGTCATCCCGTATATGTAGTAGAACAGCATAGCTTATCTAACTCCGTTCAATTTATTACATGACACTAAACAAAGAAACATTAAAGGACCCTCAGTGCAGAAGTAGGGCTTATACTAAAGGTTAAAAAACTCGACTCTCACCACAAATGCTTTTTTAGAGTCAACATATTTCGATTCCACCTTTCCACGATATCCTGAGTACCAATATTGTCGAACATCTGCAAATCAATTATTTTACAACAACAGAATGGTTGCATTACTCATAGCCTACTAGGCTGAAACTTTGCAATTACCAAGATAATTTCCACGAAATGTTGTAAGATGAAAGCCTATTAAATCAATTCATAAAAAAGCAGGCCTGAAATTATTATGTTGCTAAAATCATGAAAAAAGTAATCTGAAGAATTTTTGGAGTGTTAACTATAGAGAACCCGCCTAAGGCGAGGCCATAGTATAGCTAGGAACGACTCTAAGGTGACACCAGATAGCTCGAAGTTATAGAACCAATCTAACGGAACCAATCTAAGCAGTAACTAAGGCACTAGTAGAAAAAAAATGTAGTGCATTAACTCATGAACGAATGGTGTTTTAAATACGTTTTCTTAAATAATTATTTCTGATTGGACATAAGTGAGCATCAAATAAATATTTACTCATATTTGTAGAGAACCTACAAGTAAAAAAGTAGGCGAAGTAAAAATAAAGCGGCTTTTTTACCGACGATACAGACAGCCACTATAGAAGAGATGCATCAGCCATCGAACTTGTCAGTGTCTGCGGGCTTTTTTCTCGTCAATGTCATAACGAGAAACATGGAATATTTATCCTTAAAAATTGTTGAAAGCGTAGATTTAACCGCAGTGTCTACCAAAATAAAACAAACAAATTGAATTGACCGACAGAATAATTTAACGACCAGTAATTTGGCCACAATCTCCGTCGTGTAGAGATCCACCAAAGTGATGGTTAGAATGATCCTCTGGAATATCATACTGTTTCAGCATTCCAAAAACCTAAAAGTAAAGGTTACTATATACCTGAATATGCTACAATGATAGAAAACTTAAACATCTGCCTCAAATCAACATGATTCTTCCAAAACTGCATAAAGAACGCTCCATCATGAAGTTTTGTCGGAGTTGTTTGGTCTCGAGACTCAGTCTTGGTCTCAAGACATCTCGAGATAGGTTTTTTAATGTCTCGGTCTCGTTCTCGGTCTTACGAACCTATTGTCTTGGTCTCCGTGTCGGTCACGCGGCAATTTCTCGAATTTTTAAAAACTGTCTTGAAGCGAAAGTCTTGCTCTGTCTCTTATTGAAAAACATACAGCGTACCTGCAACTTCAGCTCCTGTAGACAGAGTTTTCAGCGACAGTGGACTTTTTATGCGCCCTAAAAAGTCCACTATGGCTGAAAACTCTGCCTATCTATGCTGAAGTTGCAGGTTCACTGTAGGCCTATATGTTTTTCAATAAGAGACAGAACAAGACTTTCGCTCCCGGCGCCCTAGGCGAACCTGTCGCACTGCGTCCCCGGTAAGTGCGATAACTAATTACTATTAAATTAACTAAGTTGTATTACTATTAAATTAACTAAGTTGTATTAACTTAGTTAATTTAATTCGTGTGTGAAGGTTATATTAACCTTCACACACGAATGCAGCCAAATGCTGCATCTTTAATTTAGTATCGTCGTTCATTATATTCATCTACGAATCATTATTAGGGCCTACTTCTAAATAAAACAAAAATATGGCACTGAATAAATTTTAAATTTAAAAGTTAACCATAATTAAAGTAGGCCTAATAGTCTGAAAACTGCATTAGCTGAGCAGCCTATGCTGTATGGTCTAACATGTACGTTTAATGGGAATTAAAAATGTAAATATTAAATAATGAGACATTGCACATTTTCATTTAAACACTTTGCAACTCCTACGGCTCCATATACTAAGTCCTAGTCCTACCTAAGTACGAAGTCTATACAAGTATAATGTAATTTCAAAATTTTATTTTTCGCGCTTTCTGTTTAGCAACTGTTCCATCAGTTCAATGTCTCAAGCAATATCATGTTCAATTGATAAGGTACCGGTAGCTAGTCAAACAAGTCTTTCTTGCAACATTGAGGTTCTCAAATATGTTTTTAGCAACTTGAGCTTCGAGCCACTATAGCCACAGAAACTGAAAGTGTCAAGAAGATTCGCGAAGCAATGACAGTACTGTGTTTGGAACACTAGGCCTATCTGTTAGTTTATTTTTCAATAGAAATAAAGTTTAGCAGGCGTATACATCCTGTGGTGATGTACATCTTGCAACTCGTCTTGAAATGGCTTGCAGTTCACAACTCAGATCAACTGCATCAATATCTTTGGAGTCTCCATGTTGCAAAGCTTCTCGAAGTTCAAGCAATGATCCGTAATTTCCCTTCTTATTTTATTCTGCAAACTGTGAACATCATAGAGGAAACCAAACACCGAACCAATCTCTTGCATCAGCGTGAGAACTTAAGCTAGGCCCAGGGGCGTCTACACCATGGAAACCTTGGAGCAAATGCTCCGTTCAAGAAATAAGGGGATCCGGGAAAGATCTGTAGTGTATGTGCCATCATTAACGGGCGAAGGAAGGGGAGGGAGAAGAGGACGGGAGGCAGAGGAAGTTGCTGCAATGACTTAGGGGATAGACGCCCCTGGGTAGGCCTCGACTTGCGGGTCTGACACGCAACATTGACGTTTCGGTAATCCTGGGTTTTAGCGTCGGAAATTATTTACATTGCATGAGCGATGAAAACGTTTCACAGTTAAACTCAAACAAGAAGTTGGAAGATTGATGAAAATATATCGTTTTAGTGCCGATATTATTCCCGTGTATGACCGATGAAAACATTTTATAGTAAAACTCTAACTAGAAGTTGGAAGATTGACGAAAATATTCACGAAACTAGAAGCTGGATAATCGATTAAAATATAACTCAAACTAGAAGTTGGATGAACGATGATTATTTATTGTATATTGTATTAGAACGTTTCAATGAAAATAATTTCCGACGCTAAAACCCAGGATTACCGACGTTTCTTATTCTCGTATAATTAATTTAGTAATAAATGGTGCAAAACGGGGCAATGTTTAAAAAAATATTTATGTATGTAGCTTTTCTGCCGCCCCCAGAAATGTACCGCCCTAGGCGGCCGCCTAGTTCGCCTAGTGGTTAAACCGGCCCTGGCTCCAAGACAGTCTTTAAAGAATCGTTAAATTACCGCGACGTGCACGTCTAGGTGACACTGTGCTTGTGGATCTTGTATTCATAAAATTTTTATGAATACAAGATCCACAAGCAGTGTCACCTAGACGTGCACGTCGCGGTAATTTAACGATTCTTTAAAGACTGTCTTGGAGCCAGGGCCGGTTTAACCACTAGGCGAACTAGGCGGCCGCCTAGGGCGGCACATATCTGGGGGCGGCAGAAAAGCTACATACAGAAATATTTTTTTAAACATTGCCCCGTTTTGCTACCATTTATTACTAAATTAATTATACGAGAATAAGAAACGTCAATGTTGCGTGTCAGATGTAGGCCCCTAGTGGTATTAAGAATAGCTGGGAAACTGAAACATGAGTTTTATCGTTTATTCTGTGATACACTGGAAGAAATGCCGAAAATGTCTTGTGCTGTCTTGGACCTCGCGTCTAGGTCTCGGTCTCTGTCTTGGTACCTCACTGTCTTGGTCTTGGAAGTTAACTGTCTTGGTCTCGTCCTGGTCTTGACATTTTAGGTCTTGCATACAACACTGGTGTTTGTCATCCCTGTGAGCTATATTAATGTAGAGCTTTACATAAGACTTCTCTGCAGAACGGTTACTTGTGCATGTTAACGTACGTGTTTGATGCCAGATAACAAAGAAATTATTCCAAAAACAAAAACTTAGTCTATATTGTCATTATAATATAATTAAAATGTGTTAGAAAATTAGTTGTAACATACCTCAACTGCAGTGAATATCTTGTGACAAATAATCGACAAGGTCTAAAGTTAAGGCATTTACCAAAACCTCTCTACAGAAAGTCCCCAGAAATGGAATCTAGCCATTCGAAAGATATTTCAGTTAATACTCATATATAATAACTCTAAAAGTACACAAGGCTGAGTTGGCAATGATGGCTTGGTATTCCATTAATGGTCACCCATCCAGGTATTAACCAGGCTCAGCGTTGCTTAGCTTCAGTGTGCTTGCCAATGCATATTCAAAGCCAAGCTGCCTTCCCAACAGTCCATTTGAAACAATAAAACAACTGCCACTTGTGAAAGTGTAAACATTATTGTAGCACCATAAAACTAGTTGAGAATGATATGGCTAAATACGCTTATAATTTATTAGTCAGACTGTATACACCTTACTTGCTATTAGTTTTCAAAATATATTTTTCACCTGTCACATCCTCCATTTGTTTGCATCTACGTCTCTTCAGAAATCACATGGTGCATGATGACATGAAGTAAGAACAATCAGAATGTTTTAGTCATGTTTAATTATAATAAAAATTGCTGGCAAAAGAAATAACGAGTTCAGAAGAGAATCTGATACCTTCGATTGGGATAGAGAACTATCCTCTTTGTCCATCAGCTTCACACTTTTATCAACAACAGAAACTGAACACAATGAATGCGGATCAGCCGAGAGTCGAAGAGTAGTTGGATGTCCAGGTTGCTTTTGTTGATCTGTAAAACTTATGGATACCTGGCATAAAACAGTTCTTGGTCTAACTTCAAAAGAAAATGAAAACGAAAAAACAAGTTGCAAACATTGACATACATATTGAATATTTACAAACAGTCCCTTTATCATACACATTTTGAAATACAGAAATTTAAATAATGTAATAAATGAATAATTAATTTAATTTGGTTGCTGCTCCAATGTTCTGAAACTCTTTCTACTAATCTGTGACATATGACACCTGTCCAGAAACAAAGATGCATTGTGTCCGTCTCCTACATAGACTGTATACTAAGACTGCTTTATATTAAACAAATCAGCCCTAACAATAAAAGTTGGCACTACGTGACGTGTTTACAATTTTTTGACAGAACGTATTCGTTTTAAATTTAATTAGACAAAGGAGATATTGCTTCCTGAACACTTTTGGGTGTACCTTATGGATTGTGAGCAGCTGATCACGAAAACCACCTTCACATTTTCCTATCAAGTTCTCAATTTTTTGGGATTGACTATATTTAAAAATTTCCTTTCACATTTTCAGTCTACAAATACTTATGTTGCCCACAATGTAAGCTGTCCCTTTTAGTCCACGCATGCCTGTGTATAAACTGTATACACACATTGCATGAAACTGACGAAATATGTTGATTTTACATTTTGGGATAAATCCCACTTTGCTTTTTAACATAAAAAATTAATAATTGAATTTCTTAAATCTGTATGCTTATTATGATTTAGTGAATGAATAGATAAGTTTTATTCCACATTTGTACTACTATTTTTAATACTATTTTATGTAAAAATATGTTGATTTTACATTTTGGGATAAATCCCACTTTGCTTTTTAACATAAAAAATTAATAATTGAATTTCTTAAATCTGTATGCTTATTATGATTTAGTGAATGAATAGATAAATTTTATTCCACATTTGTGCTACTATTTCTTAACGGAGGCCATAGCTGCATTTTTTGCTCATGTTGATTATATTTGATCATTTCATCATATTACATTTTGGGCCATTTAAGGTACGTATGCAATCGTTCTATATCATGTTGTGCTTGTCAAATTCAAATAAAGAATGCTTGCTTACTTATTTCCAAAGTTAAACTAAACCTAGGTCATAAAGTCTGCTCCAATTGCTACCCTGTATAAATGTCACATAAAAACTTGCCTGGTTGTGAAAACACTTTTCAACAGCGATCAGCATACTGTCTGCCACAGTCTCACCACTCGCAAGAACTGTGAAAACGAGAATTTTAATGGATCCGCTCATTCTTGAAGTAACAGTGAACGTAATGCTGAATTCGTGCAAGTTGTTTCCATTATCTGCACAACAAAGCAGCATGGGACATTTGAAAGACTACGTGCGTGACTGGATCCGATAAATTTTCTAAAATATCTTTCATGTTAGTCCAGATATACGTGATATACAATTATACAATTAATTACAATTGCAGCACTCATTCAAAGACAAGGAAATAGCTCAGGTCAAATATGTGGCAAGAAATCGCTCTTCCAAAAATGTGTGATCTTTTATAGTATCAGATAATGCCTTCATAGTATAAGCCTTAGGTAATGTGAGTTTGTGTAATATAATGGTAGCATTTATATACGTATGCTTGACTGTAAGCAGAAACTCGCAGCCTTTAAGCGACTCCTTGAAGATGTTGTCCATCGTTGCATAATCTCAGTCTTTTCCGTCAACACTTTACCGTTCTCATCTTTTATTGCTGTAAGTCTCGGCTGCCATTTTCTGTTTATATTTCTTATCATTTTATAGACCTCTCTGTTCTTACCCTCTCCATGATACTTCTCAATGTCTCTACACTGCTGCTCCAGCCAATTCGCCTTGTCCTCTCTAGCTGCCTTCCGAACTTCGTTACATTTTTTCTTATAATTTTGTTCCGCCAATTCCGAGGTATCCCTTTTAATTTTTAGTTCTCTCTTCTCCTGAGCCAACTGCAAAGTCTTCTGTGTTATCCATTTTTTCTCAATCCTTTCTTCTTCTGGAACTGTCTCCTGAATTGCCTCGTTGATTGCTTCGGTCAATCTTGTAGCTCTATTCTCCAAATCCTGCACTTCATCAAGTTCTTTAAGCTTCGTTTCAAGTACTGCCCTGTACTCATTCTCAATAGCTTCCTCATTCAATCTTGTAACATCTCGTCGTTTTTCATAATGTGCTTTGTATTTCTTCTTTAGTTTCAATCTGATGTTGGCAATGACCAAACTGTGGTCAGAATCTATATCCGCACCCTGAAAAGTTCGACATTGTTGCACTGCTGTGATCCATCTCTTTCTGATCAAGATCAGGTCAATCATATTTTTAGTTTTCCCAAAAAAATCAGAGAAGCAGTGAGAAGGTTGAAGAACAATAAAAGCCCTGGCATTGACAAGATTACGGGCGAAATGATTAAACACGGAGGAGATGTCATGATACGTGAAATCCACAAGATATGTAATATGACATGGAAACAGGGACAGGCGCCTGAAGTATGGAAAAAATCTATCTTAATTACACTTCATAAAAAAGGAAGTGCGTTTGAATGCAACAACTATCGAACTATTGCATTGATAAGCCACCTGGGCAAAGTGTTGATGATGGTGCAGGCAGGAAGATTGAGAAGTCAGGTGGAAGAACATCTAGCAGATGAACAGGCAGGATTTCGGAGGGATAGAAGCACCATACAACAAACTCTGGCTCTGAGGCTTATAGCAGAAAAAGCGAGACGGAAGAACAAGAAAATATACAATTGTTTTATAGACTTCAAGAAAGCATTTGACAGTGTTGACCAAAATGTGACATGGGCGGTGTTGCAGTCTTATGGAGTAGATAATAAACTAATTCAACTGCTCAGAGATATCAACAGCACCTCGCAAGCAGCGGTCAGAGTGTGCGGTGACGTGGGACCGTGGTTTAGAACGAACAGGGGTATGAGACAAGGCGATCCAGTTTCACCTACAGTGTTCATTACCGATCTGGAAAGAGCGATGGACAGAATCAAAAATGAAGAAAAAGGGATTTCAGTTCACGGAATGCGAATAAACAACCTTCGCTTTGCAGACGATGTTGATATCTTGGAAGAATCTGAGATGGAATTAGAACGAACAGTACAGATGCTAAATGTTGAAGCCAAGAAATATGGTTTGATTATGAACTTCGATAAAACAAAAACTATGGTATTTGGTGACAAGGAGATAAATCATCAAATTGTGGTCGAGGACATAGGGTTGGAGAATGTGGAGAAGTTTACATATCTTGGAAGCAACATAACCTACGATTTAGACTGCAAAAGTGAAATATAGATACGCATAGCCAAAGGAACAGCCGTGCTGAAAGCCATGGACAAAATTTGGAAAGGCAAGGCAATTAGTATGAGGACTAAACTGAGTGTATTAAAGACGTGTGTTCAGTAGCATGATGTATGGATGCGAGACATGGGTGCTTACAAAGGCTTCACAAAAGAGAGTGTTGGCATTCGAACGAAAATGCTATCGTAAGATTCTCAGAATAGGATGGACTCAAAAGATCAGCAATGAAGAAGTATACAGAAGAATTAATCTGACTGAAAATCTCATGCAAACAATTATTCAGAGAAAGTTAAGACTTTTCGGACATATCTGCAGAATGAAGGAGGACAGAAAAATTAAAACTTTGATTTTTGGAATAGTGGAAGGCACAAACAAAAGAGGAAGACCTCACAGGGAATGGACAGATGACATTGAAGAATGGTGTGGAGGAAGTCTCCAGAAACTGAGCCACTCGGCACTGGACAGAATGGAGTGGAAAGACATTGTAAAGAAGGCATCAGACACCTACGGGCGCTGAGCCCATGGTTATTGAATGAAAAAATGAATTGAAGATGTTCCACAATTGTATTGCATCGCATTGAATGTGAACATTTATAAAGCGCTTCTCATAGTGTTCGCTAATCAGAGGCACTCCCAGTGCGAAAGACCCAATATGAACAGAAAGTGCTTTTAAGACAGCGAATCGAGGCACCTGGGCCACCAGCTAATAAAGAGGCACGTACCGTGCCAATGAAGGGATTCCAAAGAGCAGGACCAATGCAAGAAAAGGCTCGAGCTTTTGCCATAGTAGTTCTGGTTCGTGTGACAAAAAGACCATGGCGGTTAAGCGATCGCAATGGACGGAGGGAAGTAGCTGAAACTGGCAGACAAACGAGGTCACAGAGGTACTTGGGTGCCAAGCCTGTAAAAGACCGAAGGACCAAAGTGAGAATCCGAGCAGTATTAAAGGGGAAGCCAACGAAGATGGTCGAACATAAAAGAAGAAATGTAAGACGAGCGAGGAAGTCGGCTATTAATCTGGCTGCAGCATTTAAAACAGTCTGGAGAGGGATAGACGGACTTTTGGGAGAAAAATCAAAATCGAATTGCAGTGGTCAATTTTGGAGCAGATGAAGGCGTGGATGTTAGTGGTAGAAACGGAGGAGGAGACAGAGCGCCGGATTGCTCTAAGCCGTCTCAGGTGAAAGTAAGAAGAATGGGTAAGATTAGCTATGTGTTCAGAAAAGGTGAGCATACTGTCGAGGACAACACCACGCAAGGTCACGGACACTAGAGAGAAAAGTGAATTTCTCAGCAAGAAGAGGGAAGTCTAGCTTGAGGAGCTGCTGACGAATAGCCTAGGCTACCAAACCATATAAGCTGCGTATTAGCTGGATTGAGAGAGAGAGAGACAGACAGACAGACAGACAGACAGACAGAGGATTAGAAGAGAGCCAAAGCTGTAAATCTCGTGAAAGAGCATCCAGTTAATGCAAGCTGTCCAGAAGGAGGTCCATGAACGAGCGCTTGAGCGTCGTCTGCACAAAGATAACCGGTTGTAATTGTTTAGCAAATGTAGCGAAAATGTCAGCCTTGTATAGGAGGTAAAGGAGAGGGCCTAAGAGAGAGCCCTGGGGCGCTCCAAATTTAACCATGACCCATTGGGTTCTGGAGTCTCCGCAGATTACCATTCGTGTTCGATCAACGAGGTAAGACCGAAACATAAGAAGTGGGATGCCCAGGAGGCCACATGAGGTCTCAAGTCGCTGCAGTAAGATTTCGTGATCTACCATGTCAAAGGCAGCAGAGCCATCAAAGAAGGCTAACAGAGAGTTTAGATCTATCAACAGCAGAATAAATGTCAGAAAGTATGGAGAACAAGACCGTTTCAGTGGAGTGGTGAGCCCTGTATACCCTAATAAGCTAGTTCACCTTTATTTTTCGCGCAAGGCATGACGGGAACGACGTTCACACACAAAGTAAAACATGGCGGATCGCTTAGAATCGTTGAATGACTCCAATCGATGGAAGGTGGAGGATTTAAAGAAATATTTAAAAGAAAGAGGTCACAAAATGAGATATGACCATTTGGAGCAATGGCAACTAGATACTTGAGGGTGTTATGGTGTTTATAGTCAGACCATGTGGCTGCTTGCAAATAAAGGCAGTGCTCGAAATGGACCGGAACGCACCGGAACGCCGTTCCGGTTCGTCAAATGAATTAGCGTTCCGTTCCGGTTCGTCAAATGAATTATTGTGGAAAATACTATGAAATAAACGTGAATGCTCCCATATCTTTGACTAGCGTTCCGTTTCGTAAAATTTTCCATTTCGAGCACTGAATAAAGGTCACGTGGTCTGGACAGTTTTGCAATTGGACTTTAATTTTTGTTTATTCTGGACTTTAAGCTGTGCTTAGAACCCGCAATTAACAATCGCACACAAGCGCATTTTATTGTTACACTATGAACGGCTAATCAGTCAAATATTTTTTAATATCTGTGTCAAACAGATCATCGGCAACGGCATGCTTCAGTTTGTTTGTGAACGGCCGGAAGTGAAAGCAAAATGGCTGCGCATGCGCATTGATAATGGTGAACTGGCTTATTGACTGGGAGGAAGGAGACCAGACCGTTTAAGGTAAGGGAGAAGCTCCAAAGAAACAAGTCGTTCAAGAGTCTTAGAAAGGAAGGAGAGGTTGGAAATAGGATGATAGTTCAGGCAGAGGTTGGGACCCAGTTAGGTTTCTTTAGGGTAGGAAAAACGATGGCACGTTTTGCGGGGGAAAGCTACCCTTCAGCGAGAAACCTGTTAATAAATACAGTAAAAATGGAACAAATGTCATCAATAATGTCAGTAATGATAAATGGAGGAAGAGGATCGAGTTCACATGACTCTAAGTTCGAACAGACAAGCAGGCAATGCAGGTCGGCTTCTAGGATAGACTAATTATGCTATTCCACCAAGAATAACAACTTCGTTTCAGGCGAATGATGCTTCAACTGGAAATGCTCCAGTGCGGCAAACAATTACGATAGTGGAACTTCCTCCGCTGTGGTGAGTAGACTGTCAGCATTTTCCTCTGAGTCTCTTTTTCCAACAACAGATATAAACTGTGAACATCACAGCAGCCAATATTTACTCCAAAGTGCAAAGCAGAATGTATGCAATGGCAAACGGATGAATAACCGAATGTATATCTGCTTGATCAATGTCGTCATTTTAGTACTTCGCTTATATAAAGATCAAACAAGATGACTGCGCTAAATGTCTACATTGGCCTCAATTAGAAGGAAAGTATCATACCGAATCAGTCATTGCGACTGGATATCACTAGAAGAGTAAATTAGGGACAATAAAACCAGAAAAATCAATACTCAATTTCCAAAATCTGACCTGAAGCAGGTGAGGCCATGTGTTGTCCGGCGTGAACAATGTCTCCCCTTGTCATCAACTACAATAACATAATGGCCATAATATCTCACAGAAAGTTACACTGCATGTGACTGAGTTGCTACCTCACCAGTTATTCAGCCAGAGCCCACTTATCTTGGGGGAAGCAGATGAATTAATCAATACAAACATATAAGGAACACGTATAACAGTGGTGCCTGGTCCATGTAGTACAGGTGCACAAAGAGGTGTCATTCGGTCAGTGGTTAATTTAGTCCACACAGGTAAAGGGCGGGAGGGGAGATGAAGAAATAAGAAAAACAATGACCATTGTTATAATATTGCAGTGAAGCACAGTGTTAAGACACAATTGCTCATAGCCAGTAACTGGTATTTAGCAGTGGGTGAGCTGGGAGTGCCCCCGGGTAGGTCTCTTAAAGAGGCGCTATGCAAATAACCAGACTGAATGAATGAGTGAATGAATACAAACATCAGAGAGCATGATGCTCGGTTCGGAAACATCCCACAGAACTTGCAAAACTTTACCTACCTGAAAGTAGAACGTCAGAGGTGATTTCAACCAATTTCCCATTACAAAGACAACTGGGAGTGAGAGAGAAGATCGACATGAAGCAATGCCCTCAAACGGCTCAATCTGGAGGAAGCTACTGCTCGGTGAATACCATGCTTTGAGCGTTCGTGAGACTCCTGATGCATGATGCTCACTACCCTCAAACATTTTGTCTTCTATGGTTGCCTACCAAAAGAAAATAATAAAAATGCAATAACTATAACTAAACTTATTGTAAACATACAGCAATACTCTGAGAAACTTCTCATTGTTAAACTTGCCATAATATTCATTCACACAAAGCTCATATTAAAAAACAACAATGTCTTGAAAATTTATCAGTGCCATTGTGAGATTCTAAAACGATCTATATAAATAACCAGCTACACAGTTGTTGTATGTACTTGTCATATAGTTATCATAGTCGGAATGTTAGGATCAAACAAATACTTGACTCCAGCACGAACATCACAATCCAAACATGTACACAAGAATATCCCAAAAGGCAACAGTCACATCAGCAATGCCATCTCAGGAGATTCTTCTCTATCTTTTCTGAGAGTCTGAGGGACCTGTACCTGTTAGAACCAGGCAAAAACAATAGAATAAATAACTAGCCTTCCACACACAAATCATTTATAACTGTAGTTCGGAAAGCTCTCAATGAAGAAATTTCCGTTGCTAGTGTTAATATATATGGACTATGAAAGCAGTTGCCAAAAACTGTCTAGATTTTTATAACTTTACCACAGCGTAAAACTTTTATAACAATCTTGTTCTTGGTGTTCACCATTACATACTTGATTTGTTCTCTTATTATTCAAGCAAATTGTCAGAACGCAGAAGTAGGCCCACCTCACACGACTAAGGCACTTATTCCATAGGAAATGAATTACAATAGTGATAGTAAAAATAGTGATCATAATAATGATGCTGATGATCATGCTAATCGTGATGATAATAATCATGATGATGATGATTATGATGATGATGATCATCATCATGATGATAGTTGCAGTAATAATAATAATAATAATAATAATAATAATAATAATAATAATAATAATATCATTAATTATTTATTAGTATTTAATAATAATAATAATAATAAAAATAAATAAAAATAATAAATAATACTAATAATGTTGCTGAACATACATGCTGGTATATGGAATCCATATCTTGACTGGTGAATGTGCCAGGTAGAAAGTATTCAAAGTTTCCATTTTCATCAGTTGTTCGGTCGAAAACTCGAAAAGATGTGATATCGCCATTGTTGACTCCATTTTTCCTGGCCTCTGATCGTATTCGGACCACCTTCCCAGCAACTGGCATGCCATTCGGGCGAGTCACCTGACCCTATCAAAATATCAGAATATTATAACAAAGGTAATTTTAAAAATTATGATAATTTATTAAATGGCTCTGTAAAATAATTTTCCTTGGCGTCAAGATTCAGGAATCAAAGTAAACATAGCTGAATTTCGTACAGCAAGATTAAGAAGTTCAACAAAGTACATCTAAAGTCTAAATTAACCAAATGATGCATTAAATGCAAAACCCAAGAACTTATGGAAGCAACCTGCTCACTGGGTCAGCATACCATCTTAGATCAATATATAGCTTCTATAAATTGTAGAGTAAAGGAGTTGAGACATGGTCTAATGTGTTCTAGACTGAACTTTATTTTTGAGACAAAACTAAGAGCAAATGACAGTACCTGTCCATAGTAAGGTAAGCCAGGTTTGTAATGATGGGAACCAGAGTCCTCAGGAATCAACCTCAGCTGCAATGAAAACTGGAGGACTTTTACTGTAAAAGTCGAATTTAGTTTCACACCTGTCGAAAAAAGAGAATCCTGATATAAAAAATGTAAGAAAACTTTCAAAACAGAAAAAACTGTTCTTCAGCGACAAACATCACACACATGTTTTGAACAGGAATGAACAAGACTAAAAGGCAGACATCAGAAGTAGGCTAACTAAAGCAGTCTTGTTGTCAACACCTTAAACCTCAAGACCAAGACCAAGACCTTGAACCTCAAGACCAAGACCAAGGCCAAGACTTTGAACCTCAAGACCTAGACCAAGACCAAGACTTTGAACCTCGAGACCAAGACCAAGACCTTGAACCTCAAGACCAAGACCAAGACCCAAAAAATCGCAATCAGGTCAAGACTTCTAAAAGTTGTCAAGTCGGAATATTCGCTATTTTAATAAAAAACATGTCTTTTATTTTATTCAAGCAAATTAACTTTAAATGCAAACTGCAGAGAATTCCGAATTCGTATTCAAAAGTCCTTCATGCAAAATATTATTACAAATGCCTTTTGTATTTTATAAAAACCAATTCGCTCAGAATTTCTGACCAAGACGTGCCAGATGGGCCTCATAAAGATTCCGCCATGTGAAAAAATACGTTCTACAGGTGCTGAAGTCGCTGACACAAACACAGTAGCTTTTAAACACTGGATGTAAATGTACAGATAGAGTGAGTCCACTTTTTGAAATCTTCCCATGGTTTATCTGATACAGAATAACTGTTGCTGCTGCCAATGGGTTTTCCTGACCAACAAGACTTGTATCCGTTCGTAGATATTGGTCGTATGATTCAAGCAGGCCTGATAAATTTTTAAATTCTTGAGTTTTGTTAAATGACTGTTCATATTGACAGCCGGTCTTGGTCTTGGTTTTTCGAGACCAAGACCAAGACTTTGAACCTCAAGACCAAGACCAAGACTTTGAACCTCAAGACCAAGACTTTTGGTCTCAAGACTTATGGTCTCAAGACCAAGACCAAGACTTTTAAAAACGAACTCGAGTGCACTCGAGACAAAGACCTTGGTCTCCAGGACAACAAGACTGAAGTAAAGATCCTTCATTCTCAAGTCCTGCTACAATTTAGACTAAAGGTCAAAGCATAGGACACAAACTGCAGAATACATCTGCAGAACTTGAACTATTAAGACATATGTCATCTACCAGATACCTGGCACATAAATGAAAACTTATACGAATACGAACCTGTTCCACGTTCTTCAACTTCAGCAAAAAACGTTGCTGTTTTACCCCTCATGTTCCTAGTAATTCCAATATGTGAAGAATCGACGGAAAACTCTTCGCATCCATCCTTTAGCAGAAAAAACCCAGTACATACACATACATTCAGCGCTCATGAATAGGCTGGTGCCCTGCGCTTGGCCTTCAAGTGGTGCTTTAGAAGTTTGGAGATTACGATTACATACAAAACACAACAAGTATTATGAGAGATTGGTATGCTCGCCAAAACAACAGTCATGTTCATACCCACATACATAATTATGCGTGCAATTTGATCAAAAAATTTTCTGCACAAATTATTCTACACATATGCGCAGTACACCTGCCGTGAAACTACGTTATAAATTCATGATCATCATCATAATCATCATCACTTCCTAAGATGTCGATGGCAATTCAGTAAGTCAGCGAGAAGTGTAAGCGACGCAATCACTTGATAAGTATGTGAAATAGTGAACTAAATTGTTAAGTCAGTCGCTAACTCATTAAGTCAGTCAATAATTCCTTAGCGACTAGCTCTGTGGACTATAGGTATGGATGTAAGAGCCCACTGCTACGCCTGTTTATTATTCCATTCCGTGTTATCAGACTTTCACATTAACAGAACTGCTGTACGTCTTCCACTTTTCACCACTTACAGTGTTGGCAATGCTGTGTTCTTCCAGTCCCAGTACCCTCATTAATTCTTTAACTTTTGCTTTGATTTGTTCCCACCAACTGGTTGTCGGTAAGTGTACCTGAAATGCAGACCATATTTATGAATTCCTCATCTATAAAGAAAATCAGTTGCAAAGCACTGCAAAGAACAATAAAAACCATTCAATAACAACCTGCCCCTAAAGTTCTGCAATCCTTAAGCTGCACTCCTTCAATATCCAGTTCAGAGCATATCCTTATTCCATATTCCATTAACTTCAAGTTCAATCCCTCAGTTATAATCTGCAGTCTAGCACTTCTGTTTCTGACCATAGCCTATAGTTGTCTGTGCCTTTTAAGAATCTCTCAAAGGCACTGAAACATTGCATACTGAGAAATAAAAAATTATACAACTTAAGACAGGCTGAAAATGTTTCCTCGGCTGTTTCTGGTGGAAATTTAAATAATTTCCGCGGACGATTTTTTTAGAAGGCTATCCAGTACATGAGACGAAATGAAGTGTTCATGTCATTCGATGGTAGTTTTGGACTAAAAAATTCCAAAACATTACAAATTGTAGCGATGTGTACTTGATAAAGGAACAGAGTTCTGTAAGAGTTGCCCGATTGTAATTCTCGACCCATTAAGAGAATTTTGAAGACACCTCAACCATCAGTCAGTGCAATGAACCACATACACAGTTTCAAATATGCAAGAATTTTGTCAGTAATGAGTGGCACAACTGAAGAGAGACTGAATTGGTTTATCCAAAACTTTTTATCCTTCACCAGATAACCATCAACGCAGAAACCTGTGAAGCATCAAGATACGATTTTACTTTGAATCAGCTTGATGAACGAAAACACTGACTTCACAGGTTTTTCGCCGAAACTTTGCATGTGCAATTGAAGAGTGCACATGTACAACAAAAGCAATTAAAATTCAAATGCCACCACATTGAAATGATGAGTCCTTTAACTTGCCACAGAATTAAATTGATGATTTACTATTACAAAGTTAAAACATGGATATAAGTTCATCCTTTCTTTCTTTTAAGTGAACTCTGTTCTTTTTCAAAACAACTGACTACAATTAGTTTCTTAACAGGTTTCTGTCTCGACAGTTCATTCTGAGCCTCTATAATACTTTAAAGTATACGTTTAACAGCTTTGTTCGGGATGTTGTAATGCTTGACGCCAGCAACCATTAGAACCTGTGTACAATGGACAATAGAATTTTGGAAGTGGTTTGTCATCAGAAGTGAAAAGTGTGAATTTAACAGCACTGTGTAGTAATATATTATATTTATGTATTAATACAAATGGATACTTTTGCGGATTGACATGTGGCAGGAAATGAATTTTCAGGATTATAGCAGATGTTTGAGCTGACTTTCCCATCAACTGGTTGTCCATAAGTGTATCTGAAATGGAAACCATATCTATGAATTCCTAATCTATAAAGAAAAATCAGTTGCTCACCACTGCACAGTGCACAGAACAATTAAAACCATTCAATAATAATTACCTGCCCCTATGTTCTGCAATAAAGAAATTCGTTAGGTTTTTGCATACATTTCACTGCAAAACGTAATACAGTATGGACTCGTTGACCTGCACCATTCTGCTTAACGTGACGTGGTGGCTAAGTCATAAAGCTACAACTTAACACACCGTACTGGTTAACGCGTCGTATAAGAACTGCAGTGTGGCGCCAAATATTGACTTTTTAATATATATCGCTTTTCACACGCAGCACGCCGTATCACACGACTTTTCCCCCAACGACTTTCAGTTACCGAACCACACTCTGTATGGCTCATACATGCATGCCCAGATACATCCATGTGTGCATGTACAATGTACATACTAACTGCATTCAACATTTCTCAAGGGCTATCCTATGCAGATAAACTCAAGCTCTTGCAAGCCCTAAAGAATCACACAATGATTCAGTTACGAAGAATAGATGACAGAGAAAAACAGAAAGATCACTCAAGATAAACTGACACCATGCTGAAAGGGCATGATGGTGCTTGGTAACTATATATTCAAGCAAACAGAAGAAAGACTCTAGCCACTAAGATGCAGGGATTTGTGGTTGTCATGAGACACTCAATTCCTTTAAGCAGATGATTGGTATACTTATTCCCTTCTATTCAAGATGCTGAGCATCTCAAGAGTTAAAAACAGTTGACTTGAAATCACATTTAATGCTCAGGTCTTTTAGCAACAACAATTTACAGTGTAAAACACTCTATTTTATATAGGGAGTCTACATGAAAGCAATTTAGTACTAAAAGCAATTTAGCAATGAAAGTAAAGGATCAGTAGGTAGCATAAACCTAACACTACTGATAGAAGGAAGTTGAGACAAAAGGCTTTGCGTTACAAGACTTTTAAGTTACAGTCGGACTAACAATATGTAAAATAAGAAAAAAAAGACGACGACGGCAGAAGAAATGGTTTTAGTCTGATCACTTAACAATTAACTATGAAAAGACAGTTGAGCAGATGGTGAAGAGATAGCCCATACATGTATGGAACTTGGCAGAGCTGCCTCTGTAACCATTCATATCAAAACACTTCAACCCAAGTTTTTGGGTTTCATGGATTAAATACTATCGTTAGCTATAGGGAGCCTAATCCTTCATACATAGTTAACTCTTTATGACTCTAGATTTTTATAGCAGTCATTCCTTACCTGGCACATACTTTCCATATCACCATTGAAGATCCAGAAAACAGGTAAGAAGGATGGTCGACGGTCACTTCAAACTTTGGTAGAACTGTTGAAAACGATGAAAGATTTGATAAGATCGGTGGTAGAGATAACTTCAAGAAATGAAAAGTGGCAGAGAAACTATCTCTATAATTTTTATTTCTAAACAACATGAATGAAAGTATATGACACATTATATATTTTTGTATGAACAGTTTAACCTTTTTATGATCAATAGTGGGTTTATTTCTGCACATGACAAGTCTACTAATATTTGATAAGATTGTTGAACAAACGTATCATCCAGTATCAGTGGATATGAAACTTGCATTGTGTCATATTCAAAATCAAGTACCAAGCATCAAAATAAAATATGAGTGCATCTCAGCATAATATCGTTAAGACATTTAGAGATATCATATTACCATATTCTTCGACAGTGAATTTCTGTGAAGGCAGTTGGTCTTTGATTAATGCTTTAATGGTCCACTCGCCCAGTCGGGGTTCATCGGACAACTGCATCTCCAGGCTGCCAAGGCCTGGAAATAGCACAAATAACCACAAAACAATCAAACGGGTTGTTCCACAGAATGACCTCACACGAATCCTCTGCAACAATACCCGGTACTTCATGTACTTTTCTTAATACCATTACCCAGTATAAACTGGATAATGTAAAAAAGGAACCAGACATCCAGATTCACGGGAACATAATCCCGCACTGTGCCGCTGATGGCAACTAGTGACCAACTATGGCCCCATGAATGACGATTGACAGACGATTGGTATGGTAGTACAATCAGTATCACACTTTCCCCATAATCTAACCATGAGTTTCAAACTTTTATTAACAAAGAGTTGATGTTGTATAATAACTGTATTTAACTTGTTTGCACACGATTGATTCTGCTACCACATAGCCTAATTTCACATCAACACGTCAGGAAGCAAGCAGCACGGTGCCAAGCTCTGACGCCAAGCTTTGGGATTAATATCTAGCCGGCTCAGGAACTAGTAAAGGAAAGTCACTTCCCATGCGTTATGAGTGATTTTGCTTATTACGACAAACCAACCAGTCTTTAGAAACCCCGGAAAAGTACTCATACATGAAAATACTGGTACACTCTATAACTGCTGGCAATAATTTTTGAAATGTTTATCCTGTTTATAACTCTCATGACAAGGACTTTTTTAATCTTCATAGTCAACCTTGCAATTACTAAAACATATTACTTGGCTCATGTGACTTGACAGAGTTTTCAACTGGTAAACCAGTGAGATGGAATACTGCCTACCATTTACAGTGGAGACATTTGCCCATTGCATTACACGAGTTTTTGCTGGATCTTCAACATACGCTAATGGTATCTACAAACACATTAAACACGGGTCAAGCTTACATGTATGTGTCTGTATGTGCTTCTATGCATGTATATATGCATACATGTATGCATGTATGAATGTATAGGTATTCATGTTTGTATGTCTGAATTCATAGTGTTTCACTATTTTTTCTGTGTGCAGAATCACAAAACTGAAGGGTGCTCCAACAGCTTAGGGGTAACATTGGTTGCAGACTTAAATGAAGGCAATTTCATAAACATCAAAACATAGAAAAGGCATGAAATGCGTTGCCATGACACAGCATTTCCAAGATATGTGTGTACAAGGGTGATAATCAGTTCACTCTCAATCACGCAGCAATGAACCTGTTTCCAGCCAACCTCCGTGAACAACATACCTACTGGTACTAGTAACTTGGTAATGGTACTTTGTGGGAACAGCATGTGCAAGTCCTACTCCAAAATCTTCATTCTGAGAAGCTTTGGGAGCACCAGCCAAACAATGACAACTTTGGATAAACAGCCAACTAGCCTAGCCGCTGCAAACACAATGTATTCCAGTACCTAATCCGTCCTAGAGGAAGGCACTACAGAAGTTGATCCTATAATAAACAGAAGCATAGGCAAGAATGTGGCACTGAATGTATATGTAAACAAGAAAAAAGTAACAGAAAGAAACAAAACCTACACAAACTTTATGAGACTACAATTTCTCCTGTGTTTGTATCTCTGGGGCACCATTCCAGTACCTCTTGAAAGTGCATAATCGGTCTCTAGCTGTTCTTCGCTCTCTAAAACTCTGTGATCGGTCTACCCTTTATATTGGACGAGTAGGCGTTGGAGTTCATCGCGGGTGACTCGACTGTTTCGGGCGATGTTTTCATGTAGATGAATTCTGTCATAGTAACTTTAACATCATAGGCTAGAGCGGAAGTGGGGTGGGCGTCGTTGTCTTGACTGCCAGTTTTTTTAATTCTTATTCATTTTTTTATTCTTAGTTCTTTTTCAATTTTGTTTTGTTTTTCTGTTTTCAAGCTTTACGTTTTTATTTGTTTTACGATGTATGCACACCAGAGTACGGTTATGCAACAAGTATAATAAATATACTTACTTACTTTCTTATAAACACGTCATCATGGACATTGGCTCTAGAAGACTCAACTATCCTTCATTAAGAAATATTTTCTGCTGATGGGCAGTCAATGTACATCATGTCTTCTACAAGCCGATCGTGTTTTAAATATCTTAAATGAATTACAATAACAAGAAAACTTACATCCTCTGTTAGCATTGTTAAGTCTGGTCCTGTCAAAGTCAGAATTCGGATTCTTACTGCAAATATAACAAACCATCAAATCTCATTCAAATGTTCTCTTAACATGCGTTGTCTTGATTTGCTACACTAAAATCTATTAGATATGTCAGTCTTGCAACCTAAGACACAATTCCTAAGTCTGCAAGAACATTGACTTTTACAGTAAAAGTTCAAATTTGAGTAATGGTATATGACCAAAGGTCAAGTCACAATATTTCAGTTTTACTGTAAAATTCAATGTTAAGTACTGGCATATGAGAAAGGCCAAGTAATAATGTTCTCAAATTTAACTGCACTGCTGTTGAGCTTACAATTGACCTCAAGTGTAACAAAATTAGCAGTGTCTGCAAGCAAAGCAAGAAACAAGAAAGTCGTTGAATCTGTTGGAACGACTTTGCTGTGTTTGTGTTCCAGATAAAAGATACAACCAATGACAGTAATGAGGGTGCAATGTATCCAGCAATTGACATATGTTCCACTTTACCACAGGCTAGGTTATCATCATCATCATCGTCGTCGACTTCATCATCACAACATCATCATTATTCATGAAATACTTTTATCATGCTAGCTTCTGAAATAACTTCATGAATGAATTCCCTTTCGTACAGCATAATACGGGTTTCAAGTGGTTCAGAAGACATGCAGTCTGCATCAGAACCACTCCAAGTCAACCTGGAAAGTTTAATAGCCCATCATCTAGTGCTTTCTTTAGTTATCTAGTATTTTCTTGACAGGTGACGATCGGCAGGGTTCCATGCTTGAACCCCTTTTATTTACATTGTACACCACACCACTAAGAACAATGTTCAACAATAATTCACTGGGATATCATTTTTACGCCAAACCTACATTTTATTTAACAGATTGTATTGTGAGCACTTTTCCACATGAAAGAGCATCAGCCACCCTTGTGACCATTTGAACATTCATCTTAGCTTCTCTTGCAGTATCTTGAGTTCTCCCTCATCACTTTGCATACTTTTGTATATATCTGCAAGTTATTATGGTTAGGAGTGCAATATGTGTTAGCTATAAGTGTTAGGATAAATCTTCTTGAAGAATGCTTGTGGGCTTGGTAGTTTTTTTTTTAGCACAGTTTAATGATAAGGAGTAAACACTCTCTCATGGTTTAATCACTGTGCTACAAAGGCATCATGCCAAATTTCCCCACACATCCTCCAAAAGTCTTCTACTAGATTCCTTTGCCACTTGCCTAGGTCGCCTGGCTTGTAGATGGGCTTGTCTGTCTCAATAAATGTCATCTGCGTTGGTCTTTGGATTCTGACATCGGCAGATTTTGTGAACTTATATTCATTGCTGGAATCCAGTGATGCTGCAGTGAAGAAGAGTTTAGCAGTGGATCCAGAAATAGTCTCTGGTACTGATACCTCAATACAGATGCTGCCACCTATCAAAAGTGATCAAAGACACTTTATCACTTTAGAGGAGAGAAAACAATGTGGGCAAAGTTGGATGAAAAGCTAAAGTTAATTGACAAATGAACGAGTAAAGATCTTTGATGAACAGTTTTTGAGAAATAACGAACACTTTTTGACAAGCAGTAGAAGCCTTTTTTAATAACAGATGCCACCTGTCAAAACACTCTTTCAAATACAGGTGTACATTATAACAGAACACAAGACTAAATCACGTGTTAGGAAGAATTGTAATCGCATTCATAATCTCCAAATTTCTAAAGCGCCGCTCAAATGGCAAGCACAGAGCGCAGAGCACCAGCCTAATCACAAGATCTGAGAAATAAAATATGGTCAGTTATGCCAAGTAAAGGTGAGTAGGCTCCCGTAACTAATTGAAAGCTTAGGTGCAGTGATAAAAAAAGATGCAAAGGCAACAAATCTATTACACTCAAACTACAAAACTACTTTACAGTCAGTGAAATCCATAAGTGTTAGCTAACGAGGTATGAAACATGAATGATGTGACTCTGCAAATAAAGGATATGTAACAAACAAATATAAGAAGTAACACGATCACTTTGCTATTACACGCCCCGCCACAATAGCCTAAACAGGCAGTACAGGTCAGTTGAAACATATATTTAAAAACCTTTAGAACCAAATAACTAATGATAAAGGCTCATTATAATGATGATGCCCATCACATGGCTACACACCACACACAAAAAACTTAATCAACATTTGTCCCATAATTGTGTCATTGAAACAGGAATTATTATCATCGTTTATGGGTTAAATTCTAATTTTAATAATTATTACAGTACTGTAATAGATGCATGTAGGTATGTACAACATTTTACATATCTAGATGTTTGTAGAGCACATTTCAATGACCTCTCTAAGCTGCTGATGCCAACTACATAACTAACCTAAAGAGATGCAACTTATATCAGCATGAAAATTGTCTGCACTCGTATAGGTCGGATTTTGAGTGGATGTTCTCGAATGTACTTGAGGCATGCACTCATGTGGATGAGACAAAAGGTCCGTGCGAATTACAGTGCAAAAATAATCTATACAGTTGGCTTGAGACAGCAGCATAAACAATATTTTGATGGTTGGCTGAACAACAGTTGCTATCGAAGTCCACTAAAACAGAAGCAATATCAAAGTAATTCTGTTTTTCTTGACCAATAGCCTGTACTCCATACCTTTCGCATAACCAAATAGATTTGAGAATTTAAGCAAATTGGTCGCGATTCTAGTAGAACAGTTGAGGTTGAGCACAGTCTCAAGTAGGCTTACCTGATCAGCAGGTTTCCAAGTTTCAGGTTGGCTTTATTATAGTCATAATATTTTATAATCTTTGTTTAGCGATTGAGACTTGCACTGATATTTTTCTTGCTCTTTGTTTTTTTTTTAGTTAATTCAGTCATCACTCCTGCACATTCCATTGCTTGAAAATGTTACCAATTGTAACTTCTTGGGATGAGCAGAGCACCGAGCCAAAAAAATGGAAATTAGGCAAAAAACATGGAAAGAACTTAGATGAAAATCACCATCAGCATAACGGTTATCAAACAGAAATGGAAAACTACTGATAGGAAAACAAATGAAAGAAGGAGAAAAGATTGGAGCATGGCACAAACAGCTACTTAGCTGCCTGCATGCAAACATGAACAAGATTCACCATGATACTAATTTTCCTCCAGTTATTTCCACAAGTTATTCTGCAAATGGAAACTTTCTGGACAACGCATAAATTAGGTGTGGCCATTGCAAAGTGGCTGAGTGAAACTTTAAACAAAACAACAAGCACATATGTACTTAATTCCAAAATGGAGACCAGCACACTTTGCAGAACAACCTGAGACAAAGTAGCAATGTACAATATACAACCTGAATGCCAATCATAGGAAGCAGCAACATGTCATGCAACTTATATTTACCAAACAGTTTCATTTACTACTCTTCAAACAAGTTCTTCCGTTAGACAATTCATGCTATGGCAATATTAGAAAGATTGGGCATACATGTTCAATTACATCAAATTGCAAACCGGTATTGCTGACAAAGTCACTTAGCTGATGAGTTTTAGACAAGTAGGCCTACGTCCTATGTAAGTGATAAACATAAACGACACTGTACACATGCCGGCCTAAGCGTGAGGGTTCAACTGGAACAGGGATACTCATATCCTAAATTTTTGGACAATGTGTACTGTTTTGATCCATGTTTTCACACTTTGAATAAACATTGCCTCTAAATGTAAACAATACCCTGGTAGTCTCCAGTGTGTGTTTCATACTACTATAGTCAGTTATTACACAGAAGGAGAAGGGAGGGATTGAAATTGGTACTGTCCACTCTCTGGAACAAGTGTCACAGACCCTAGTTCAGTACAATCACAGTGGTACATTACAAGCAAACATATTTCAAATTCACATCACTAACCAGAGGCTATTGTCGCATTCTTCTGAACATAACTATTGCCATTGTGATCCTGAAGCTGAATATTACAGAGTACTTCAGGTATCAAAGCATGGGACACAATGCAGACGTTTTCTTGCCCTCCAGCGACCCACACTCGTGGAGTAGTCACCATCAGTCCTCTGTATTAATACAGAACAATCATCAAATGGATGATTAAGAACAATGAAAAAAGAACAATTCTACAAGGTTCATCAGAGAAACACGAACCTCCATGTTGAAAGTTATGCTCATGCTTGAGGTATCTCCTCCATTATCCCCCCAAATCCTGTTGAACCTGTATTACTCCCTTGTGTACCCTTACCTCTCTTATGGTAATCTAGTCTGGGCTGCCAATTACAAGTCAAAGTTGCAACGTCTTGTCATTTTACAGAAGCGCATTATTCGAGTCATCACTATAGGTTCCCAAGAAATTCCCATACCTCCCAGCTGTTCCAGTCCTTGGGTCTGCTGTCGCTGGCGAGTATAACATCTTACCAAATCTGTGATTTCATGCATCGCTATACCTTCAACTCATTACCTAATGCATTTACTATAACTATTTTACACGTACCTCTGACCTGCACTCCCACTTCACCCGGAACAAATCCAACGCTTATCGGATTGAATTTGCACGCACTAACTTACGTAAATTTTCAATTACCTCTTTAGGTCCTAAATTATGGAATAGCCTTATCTCTGAACTACGACATATCTCCAGTTATTATATTTTTAAGAAAAACCTACGTGTATACCTACATACCAGTCAGGGCACTCTGTGACCGTATGCTGCGAGTCAGTGGCGGCGTCAGGGGTGGGCTAGCGGGTGCTTAGCCCCCCAAAATGTGGTTCAGCCCCCCCCCCAAATCAAAAGCGAGAAAACTCTGAAGCTTTTGAATGCCTACTTATAAATAGCAAGTTCCATAGCACAAGAATTTCCCCAATTATCCTCAAAGAAATTATGCGTCAGTAACGTAGCTAGCTAGCCCACTGTGTATTGGCCCCTCTGATATAGATGACTAGCCTAGCACTCATCTATCATCCAGTTAGGGTTGTACAGGCCACCGCACTGTATGAGCTCCAAGGCTTGGCTACGGTACCGCTTGACACATGACCTTGTATAGCACGTTTGTAGGCCAGAAGACTCCTCCTTTCTTGCCCTTCCATCTTAGTAGCTGGTAGCTGGCCTCTACACAATATGCCTCCTTCGTCCCGCTCTTCCCACTCTCACTCCACATGTCTCTCTCCATCTCTGTCTGTCTGTCTGTCTGTCTGTCTCTCTCTGCATTTAGTAAACCAATACTTGTTAGGTAGCCACGCACATATATGACCAATACAAGACCAACGGTTTAAGACCAAGACCATTTTATAAATTTATATATATATGTATATATATATATTATTTAAAAATTTATATATATATTATTTATAAAGTTATAGATATATATATATATTATTTATAAATTTACGGTATATATATACCGTAGTTTTTGCTTATTTTAATTTTTACAACTCAATTACAAGAATGGGTATTTGGAATTTAACAATTATTCAATTACAGGATATGGGATTTCATTAAGGTGTAAAAAATATTCTGTAATTGACATTAGACAGACAGAAAGAGAGAGGTCCTTTATTACTACAAACATTTTATACATCTGCAAAACTAAATAGCCAGACACACGTTGGATGGCACGACTGCGAAAGGAGCCTTACAAAACAACGATCTCCATAGAACTTCAAAAGTGTTGACATATTTTGGCCGAAAGTGAGGGTTTGCATTTTTTTCATGATTATCTCTTTTGTCCCGTGTGATAATACAGCATACATTAAATCATTATCGGTTTAAACGCCTTTTTGTTCCACATGGGATCGAAATCCTCTTATGTTTCCATAACAGTAGCAAACGACTCGAACAACAGAACACATAGCCTACTGCACAGCAGCACGTCTCCACTGCCGTGCAGTCTGTGATATCTACATTTTCTCGTCTCCTATACGAGCCTACGACCAACGGGCCAACGGCTTACGAGATCTACCGGCTAAACAGTTGGGGAGGGGGACCCCAGGGGGTGAGGACCGTGAGATTGCTTCGTTAATGACACGGCGGCCTAGACTGGTAGAGTTCTCCGTTGCAACCTGCACGTGTGTGTGTGTGTGTGTGTGTGTGTGTGTGTGTGTGTGTGTGTGTGTGTGTGTGTGTGTGTGTGTGTGTGTGTGTGTGTGTGTGTGTGTGTGTGTGTGTGTGTGTGTATAGATGTGCGTGTGTAGGTGTGTGTGCGACTGTGCGTGTCATCGCTCTGCTTGCATATAATTATCTCTGACCTGTCCAGTCAGTGTGTCACTGTGTGTGGCATACATTTCAACTGAGTACATCTATAGGAGCTATAATATAGCCTACGTTGAACTCGCGAATATATGAAAGTGTTGCGAGTTGATTTAGATCACAGGTGTAGTCAATCATCTGCAGGATTATATCGTACAATCAATGGAGTCACTGAAACTCGATTATTTGATGATATATTCAGGGGCGGCGATACTGGGGGGGGGGAAGGTCCACCTCTAACAGTGAGGGGGACACAGTATACAGTTGTCCTTCGATGTTTAAAGAAACTTTTTATTGCTATTTTTGTTAAATAACTGACAAGTGGAAACTTGATAACTGAGACCAGGCAGCTGACACGTCAACACGTTGCCACCAGCAACTAACAATAATTAATGAGTTTTTTTACCTATAATTCTGTTTATATTGTTTCGCAATATGTAACTAACTAATAAAAATCAGTTAAATTAAGATCTGAATTAGTTTGAATGTAGGCCTAATTATACAATTTTATGAAAATGCATAATCTACATGCCGTTACAAAGTGCTTGCCCCTTGCTTTTTAAACGCATTTTTCGTGCACAAAAAAAATCAAAAAATTAAATATTCTACCTGGGGCTCCAGCCCCTCTAAACCTGAAATCCTGGCGCCGCCACTGGCTGCGACCCCCTATCCATTTCTTTATTTTCTTTTGTTATTCTCTTTTTCGTGACATTTATTATTTTGATAGCTAGTTAACTTGCAATGATTAATAGGAATATCAAGTAGGCTAATTCAATGGCCTACTTGTAATAAGCTTGTTTGATCTATGATTTAGTATGGCCATCGCATCATCTACTTGGTATATAGGGAGCCTTTCCTAGTGGGGCCGTGGTCCTTTTAGGGCCTCCTATTGACCCACCTTCTGTTTGGTATAGCCTCGTCGTCTCCATCTACACCTTATGACCTCAAACCTTTCACACTATAGTGGCTATTTAATTATACTGTCATATGTTTCTTTGTGGATTAATAAAAGCATCAGTATCAGTATGTCACAATTCTCTTCATGGGTTAAACGGTTGAGCACAAATATTTTAAATATATCTGGGATGCAAATTCGAGACAAGCAGCCTAGCTACTTGCCATGCACATTTAAAAACACTTCAAACACTTCACTGCCTTCATTGGTAACATCTTGTTGATTTCAGGCTGCAGTACGGTCTATCACTCTCGTGTCTTTCGTAGGACCCCCACAGTTAAGTCTTCATTGCACACCCCAGGGGGTCGTTTCCAACCCCTCAGTTGTGCTAGTGTGATTATACTGTGCATACATTTTAGCATTTGCTTTAACAATTGATTTTGTGGGTTACTAATAAAGTAATGATCTTGTTTGTTGTGAGATTTGTGACCACGTGAACTGTATAGTAATTAATTTGGTGATGCCATCACTTTAAGGAGTTTAAGCTGGGATTAAGCTTCCTATCGAATTTTTCAATTTTCTCAGTTTGCAAAATACGGACAAAATATTCAACTCCACATGGATCAAACTCATCAAAGTCTACCCTCCGCTCTTTTTTCTACAATTCTTTCTACAGTTCTCACACTGGCGGCATGTATATGATCAAATAACACACCCGAAAGCTATCCATGAAGTTAACTCCCCTCGAACCCCTAGGACAATGCTTGTAAGCTGAAAACTATTTCTCTAGAGAACACTGGCTTTAAAGCATTCTAGTCTAATATGATTTAATCTAGTCAAATTCAGTATGACAAGAGGTCTCACATATCTTGAAATATGGACATTGTATGTGAGATAGACAAGTGTAAAACATTACTTGTCCAGTCAGACCATCAGACACCAATCTCAATGTGCAAGACTTACCAGGGCATGGTTTCAATCAGCTGACCTGCACTGAATGATAGGAAGCCGCCATGGAGGTCTGTTTCCTAATCTCTAAAATCTCATCTAATCCAACGTTAGTCAATGATGTCAACCTCATCAATTATAATCAAGCACATACATTCATAACCATAGAATTCTTGCAAGACAATTCTGAAAGTTGCAGACATGGCTGTAACCAAAACACAATCTATAGGACATCCACACAGATGCCACACAAAGGCGTCCCCACTTGAAAAAGCTGTGAGACACTTTACTCTAAAGGATCTTGGTGTAAAGTTTCTCCGGGTGAGGTCTGCAGGGCAGGAAATGGGAAACGTAAGTCATTCACACAATAGAACATATGGAACAAAAGGGTTTAAAACCAATACAAATAATGACAAGTAAAAAAGGTCTTCCAAAATGCCAGAGATTCCTTCAATCTAAATCTTTTGCAATAATTACAGAATCTGTGTGACAGCAGGGAATATTAGTGTGATCAATGTGATCTGACATTGATAAGAAAGAGAGCATCTATCGCCATTTTAGACATAAGCCCTACTACATACAAGTCTCTGCTGCTGGCAGACTTTTTAATGGTGGAAAGGTTTAGGTCGCCAGAACGCCACTCAAGCGGCAGCAGGTGGCCTACTGGCCGCAAACGTGTGCAAAGTTACTGCATCAGCAACTGTTGCATCTAAGGATCACCTCCCAAGGCATAGATCTGCATGCACAATGAAATTAGCATCTATTCTAATTGTCAAACACAAACCCATGATACACGCAAAGATAGCCATTTCCTAACTTAGGCAATAATGAGCGTAAGCTGTGAGTGTGAGGTATTTAGGCACTACTTTTTCCACGACTATGCACTGGGAAAATGGCCAGTCCTCTCCCTCACGGTCATTTCTTCCTTTAACAGTGAACAGCACACACTGCATTCCGGCCTCCAGGGAGAACAATACAAACCGACGATATATATCCCTTCGTTTTGTCCCATTCATTGGGGAGAGGGATAGAGTAATTGTAACACTCATGGCCAGGAGAGCAGCAGTACGCGGATCGATTCCCGCAACCCCCTCGGGCTGGCGCCTTGCATAGCTGCCATAACTTGTGTTTAGTTAACATAACATAACATAACAAGGGTTTTAACAGGCACGTAACTAGCCTTTTTCGTTTGGGGGGGCTTAAGCCTTGAACATGGCAACATTTATACAGTGTTCATACGAATTTTAGCCGTAAGCATACAACGGCTTGACTTGTTTGGGGAGGCTTCAACTTCGCCCAACGCTAGATACGTCCCTGGGTTTTAAGTGGTTCAGAAGACGTGTAGTCTGTGTTAGAACCACTGTAAATTAACCTCGAGACAGTACTATCATCCAAACCATTCCACATGTCTACAACTCTTGCACTAAAGAATTTCTGCCCTAATGTTCCTTTCGGCCTCTTAAATAATTTATACCTGTGCCCCCGTGTTGCCTTGTTTGGTGCTAATTCAAAGAACGTCTCCCACTGCAGTCCTTCCTTTCCAGTGACTTATTAAAATGGTTTTTTGTTACTCTTTCTGCGTTACATGTTTTTGGGACATCAAAAAACAGTGGGTGGACTCAGTAAAAGTAATATAACTTTGGTTCTGTTTGAAATATTTTTGGTGAAATTTGGCTGTCATACGTAGATATGAATTACTTTTCAGCCAGTAAAATTTGATATAGCCTAGCAATTCTTACTTTTGGCCGAAATATGAGCAAAAACGTCTAGGGGGTTACTTTTTGGCCCACCCTGTACATCACTGAACACTTTTCCAAATTAAAGAGCATTTGGCAGTCCTGTGACCATCTGAACATTCTTTGTAGATCTTCCCACAGTATCTCTGCTTCTTCTTCATCATCCACTGCTGTATACCTAGTTTTATATCATCTGCAAACTTAGAAATTTTTGACAAAATCCCATCGTCTATGTAATTAATAAAAAGTACAAACAGCAGTGGCCCAAGCACTGGTCCTTGTGGCACTCCACTTAGCACTATCGTCCAGCTACAGCGTTTATCTCCTATGCCCACCTTTGTCTTCTACCTGATAGCCAGCTTTGAATCCATGTTAGTACTTGCCCTCTACTTCCACTTGCTCGTAACTTTTTGGCCAGCCTTACATGAGGTACTTTGTCAAATGCCTTGGCAAAGTCCAAGTTAATTATATCTACATGTTTTCCCTCGTCAACCCTCTCATAGACCTCCTCAAAGAACTGTAGCAGATTTTTCAAACACGAACGGCCTTTGGTAAATCCATGTTGACTGCCATTTATAATATCATGTTTAGGCCGTACTCAAATGTTCCACTATATATATATTATCCTTAATAATTCTCTTCATGACCTTGCACACCACGCTAGTTAAACTGACTGGTCTGTAGTTCCCTGGTTCACTTCTAATTCCCTTTTTAAACAATGGCATTATGGCACTATGAGTGCATCCCTCCATTCCTGTGGAACTTCTCCAGGCTGCATTGATTTATTAAGATCTGAGCTAATACCTCTCCAATTTCTTCCTGCACTTCCTGTAAAAACTTTGGATGGAGTTCATCTATGCCTGGACTTTTGTCGGGTTTTAGCCTTTTCAGTTGTTCCACCACATTTTCCTTAGTAAAAATTACCTGCATTAATCACCACAGTCTTTTTGCTTAGGCTCTGGGATATTTCGTAATTCTTCTAAAGTAAACACTGAGCTGAAATATTTATCGAGTACCTCAGCAGCTTCCAAGCCATCCACAGTTAAGATATTGATAATAATTGTACTGTCATGTCTCAGTGTAATCTTACTGCGTTTGCCGGTTTGAATTAATAAAGAACAAAGATTACTATTAAGTATGAAGTTTTTACGCGCAATTAACAAACGATAGGATCTATAATATTATTGCCGTCTTACCCTGATTGGCAACATGTCGGCACAGCCAGGACAGCAAAGACACAACCCGTCAGTAAAATCTGCCACGAACGGCGTTCCACCATTTTTGATTTAAAAAAGCTTCAAAACCAACAGGTGTGACTGTCAACTCAACTTAAAGTCGGTTTTGTAAATAAATATCAAACAAAAGCTAAAACATCACCGGCCAACTGAGCGTCTTCACACGCGTTGTGTTGTGTTCAGTGGCGTTAGCTCCGTCACCCAATCTGGTTCGGTTTTTATAGCACTAGGTCCATGCCCACGACATAAAATTTTAATTTACTCAACAGGACAAAGTTTGCATCTGAAGGATAAAAACATGAAGAGGCGGGTCTTTGGCTGGGATAAACAACGGCTCACACGTTAAGTGTGCGCATCAGCCTCCAAGCAGGAGCCTCTGGTTAGGGGTCGTCCATTAATTATGTCAACAAATTTTAGGCAGTTTTTGACCCCCTCCCCCCCTTGTCAACAACTGTCAAACATTCAAGTACCCCCCCTAAAAAATTATGTCAAACATTCTTTACCCCCCCCCCTGCGGCCCTGCCACTACAATAAAAATTAAAAACAACAGTTTTTTTCAGTTTAAATAGCACAATAATAAATTAACAAAATTATATTACACTAAAACTTATCTTTAATATTAGTTAAATTCAGGAATGTAGCAAGCTATAATGAACCCTGTGAAGGGTTGCCAGATACATGGGTAGCCAATTAAGACACGGAAAGAAGGGAAAAGAGGACGCATTTAATGTTTCACTCCGGAGTCAGAGCCTCAGAGGGTCTCCTAAGTAACCCAGAGACGAACTCATATTGAAACAGCCCTGTGCCAAGGGTAAATATAGTGCAACCACCCACTCCAAAGATCAGCTTAACCAATAACGACCAAATTTGTTATCTCGAATATTATATTTACTATAAATATGTTCAATCGACAATCTTCAAATAAGCCTGCACAGTTCTCACCGTTTAATATTAACCACCTATTCAAAGAAAAATGTTCTTTCACTGAAGATAAGCTCAAAATATTAGATTTCGAACATAGATATCTAAAAGAATCCAGGATATTTCATTTAAGAGATGTGTAGCACATTTTCTCATTCAATCTGGGAACAATAAACCGAAACGAAGAAAATATTGCGTTTGATTAAAGTACAAAGAAAACAGAAATAGATCACTCATAAAGACTTTCCGAATCTATGGTTGCTTTTTGATAAAAATTAATTAATTTAAAAAAATTAATTATTGTTGACGTCAATTTATCTTGAACCCCCTCCCCCCTTGTCAACAACTGTCAAACTTTTTCAAACCCCCTCCCCCCCTATTTTGTTGACATAATTAATGGACGGTCCCTTACATATGTGGCAACAAGCCTTTTGGGTCCTACTGCGACTCGGATCCTCGGACATTATTTTGCGCAGTTAGGCCTATGTTCAAACGTGGCTAACCGGCGGCCGCCTCTTTTCTGTACTGCCGGCTGATAAGGGAATGTATTACATGACTTGCTGCCTTCCATTAAGACCACAAATAATTTCCTTCGCTCCCGGTACCACGACCGAATTATACCACCAGCTGATAACTTGATGCGTTAAATCACAGTATAAATAATTACAATAATTGTAATTATCTATACTGTGGTTAAATCATCATTAGGATGATATATAATTATGATGTTTTACTGATTGTGAGACTATCAGTGTTTAATCTAGTCCCCCTCAGTCTATATATTATAATATTGCCGGCCTCTGGGGGGAAACATAAATCCTGGGGGGGATTCCCCCCCCCCCAAATGACGTCTAGATTAAACACTGTGAGACTATGATCATGGGAGGGGATAGAGTAGTGGTAGGCCTAACACTCATGGCCAGGAGAGCATAAGGTACGCGGATCGACTCCCGTAACCCAGACTTGTTGTCCTCGAGACCAAGGTCTTGGTCTCGAGTGCACTGGAGTTCGTTTTTAAAAGTCTTGGTCTTGAGACCAAAAGTCTTGGTCTTGAGGTTCAAAGTCTTGGTCTTGGTCTTGAGGTTCAAAGTCTTGGTCTTGGTCTTGAGGTTCAAAGTCTTGGTCTTGGTTTTTCAAGACCAAGACCAAGACCGGCTGTCAATATGAACAGTCATTAAACAAAACTGAAGAATTTTAAAATTTATCAAGCCTGTTTGCATCATAGCCAACGACAAATACCTACCTACGGATGCAAGTCTTGTTGGTCAGGAAAGCAAGGCGCCACCCTTAGTTAATGCTGTGTCAGGAAGCCTTGCCGAGACTTTTCCTGAAGGCAGACGGTCTGATAAACCATGGGAGGATTTATTTCAAAACAGACTCACGATTTGTGCATTTACATCTAGTGCTTGAAAAGCCAATGTGTGTCGTGTGTCACAGTGTGTGCCAGCGACATCAGCACCTGTAGAACGTATTTTTTTACATTGCGGAATTTTTATGAGGCCCCACGATTAAGGTACGTCTTGGTCAGAAAATTCTGAGCCAATTGCTTTTATAAAATAGAGAATTGCATTTGAAATAACATTTTGTATGAAGAACTTTTGTAAATACGAATTCGGAATTTTGTGCAGTCAGCATTTTAGAGTTAATTTGCCTGAATAAAACAAGACTCGCGTTTTCATTAAAATAGCGAGCAGTCCGACTTGACAATTTTTTAAAGGAAAAGAAGTCTTGGGCTGAATGTGATTTTTGGGTCTTGGTTTCGGTCTTGAGGTTCAAAGTCTTGGTCTTGGTCTCGAGGTTCAAAGTCTTGGTCTTGGTCTCGAGGTTCAAAGTCTTGGTCTTGGTCTTGAGGTTTAAGGTCTTGACAACAAGACTGCCGTAACCCCCCTCCAGGGCGGCGCCTTGCATGGCTGCCAAACCGTGTGTTTAATTAAGATATTGATTGTACTTTCATGTTTCAATGTAATCTTACTGCGTCTGTCGGTTTGAAATAATAAAGAATATAATTATTATAATCATTATTATGTACACCTAAATAGTAGTTGGTTCAAATAAATGATATTCTTACTTACTTACTTACTTACTTACTTACTTACTTACTTACTTACTTACTTACTTACTTACTTACTTACTTACTTACTTACTTACCTACTTAACTCCCTCACTTCACTCCAATTTCAGGATATATAGAGCCGACATTATTCAACCACTGATTAAGCACTATAGCTTGAGCCTATACGTAGACCTAATCATAATCGTAATCTCCAAACTTCTGACGCGCCACTCGAAGGCCAAGCACATGGCACCAGCCTATTCACCAGTGCTATGTCAAATCAGAGGGGTATCTATGTATAGGCCTATATGTATGTATGTATGTATGTATGTATGTATGTATGTATGTATGTATGTATGTATGTATGTATGTATGTATGTATGTATGTATGTATGTATGTATGTATGTATGTATGTGTACGCTTACACTGCTTGTAGCCTATAATTGTATTATTATTACTTTTTTGCCCCGAGGTAAAAATGATCCATCAGGGACTTCCAAAATAAATAAAACTGTTAGGCCTAAATGTCTAGAACGGTTAGAACTCCTCGGGCTCGGGCAACAAGTTAGCAAAAGCCCCGTAAATTGCAAGAGCGTTGAAGCGTTGGGTGGTCAGAGTAATGTTCTCAGGGATAATAATAATAAAAATAATAATAATAGGCCTAATAATAGGCCTAATAATAATAATAGGCCTAATAATGATAATGATAATATCATAATTATTATTATTAAATGTGTTAAGCATTTCTGAATTTTATAACTTAAATCTACTTTCTAATGTAATAGTAGCTTAATTATGGTGGCATAATTCAGCTAGCTATTCAAGTTTCATATTATTATAATAATAATTATTATTATTAGGCCCTATTATTATTATTATTATTATTATTATTATTATTATTATTGTTGTTGTTGTTATTATTATTATTATTATTATTATTATTATTATTATTATTATTATTATTATTATTATTATTATTATTATTATTATTATTATTATTAATAATATTATTATTATTATAATAATAATAATAATATTATTATTATTATTATTATTATTATTATTATTATTATTATTATTATTATTATTATTATTAATTTATAATAGAGTAAGATCTATTCTTTTGGCTTTAGAAAATGTGTGATGGATCTGGAACGGCTATATCTCTTCGATCGCGGGAGGAGATTTGATGAAAAGAACCGCTAAAAGCCACAGCACTGAACCGTTGGACAGTCACCGACATGGGCGGCGATCATGGGGGGGGGGGGGGTTGAGGGGGAGAAGACCCAACCTTTAACAGTGGGGGGACACGCCATGCATCGGACCCCCTACATTTTGAAGAAACATAAAAAAGTGATCACATTTTCACGAGCGAAAAAAAAATGTTTTTTTACCTTTTTTTGACCAGATCAGTTCACGGCGAGAATTTTTTTTACCTTTTTTGGACCAGACCAGTTCAAAACTCTTTTTTACCTTTTTTTTGACCAGACCAGTTCAAAACTCTTTTTTGACCAGATCAGTTCAAAAATGTCCCTCTCACCTGTCAAACAAGATCGCCGCCACTAGTCGCCGACAGTATTAGGCCTACTGGCCCAGTATATAGGCCCTAAGCTAAATCGGTAAGAGCGTTGGCTGCGCGTCTCATGCGACTCTGTGTTAGAGCGCATGCGGACCGCGGTTCGCTTCCCGAAGGTGGCTTATTTCAGAGATTTAAATCTCGGGCTAGCACGGTCCCAACACGGGGACCTTAAATGGCGTGACGCCTATTCAAACGAGCAGCGGTGGTGAAGGATCTCACCCGATCAATTCATTGAAAAATGAGCAGGGTCGAGGCCATATACGGTCGCTATAGAAAATCGCGAACATTTACATTTTACATTTAACTGTTGTTGGAATAGGAAACTGGTCTCTCGGACTTCGCCTGTGGTGTGTAAGGTGGCGGCCAATGTCTGCAATGAGAGCCAGGCCTCTAGTTGCTCATGGGGCCAAGCGTTTCCATGGCCAGCGGAACGAAGACATGAGTATGAATGAGCGCTTTGTACTTTGCGTTCTTTCTGCTGTCAGCAAGCTCGGCAGCGGCTCCGGATTGAATGGCTGAAGACTGTAGTGGGTAAGTAAGATGCCGCGAGCGTGTCCACAACCATTGCGTCCCACACCAGTTACGCCCCTGCTAGCCTATATTGAAACACAATATTTTAGTATTTGAAGAAATTCTCTCGATTTTTTTGAGGGGGCCATTGCCCCGACTCCTCAATAATTGGGGGTGGGGGGAGGACACGTGCCCCGGCCGCCCCCAGAGTCTACGCCTATGCTTATGTCTATATGTTATATAACAGGTCAGGTCTCAACAACAGCCAACACACGACTCGCCTTGTTTGGCTTAAAAGTTCTATCTTTGGATGATAAAGATCGAGTTCTCATTTCTGACCTGGTAGGCCTGCCGGAAGGGACCATACAACCTGGCTATTGCGGACTTGATTTCATATAGAACCGGCGATTTTATTATAAGCTGGTCACTTATAATACATTTGTGCCTACATTACATTCACTTAATTATATCCTACGGTGTAGCCTAAAAAGACTTTCGCAAGAGAAAATTCTGACACAAGGAAATGATGAATCCGAAAAAGCCAGATACAACTGTTGCTGCCGCTGCCTTACGTTCGTATCACAAGCGATCGATTACAGACTATAGGCCTATAGGTAGGCTAGGTTTAGACGGACGGTGCCAGATTATTTTAGGCATAAGCTAAAAAAAAGCTACAGTTTAGGGCCTCACAATCCGCAGGAGCCTCAAAAAAGACTGAATTTTTGGGAGGATTTTTCTAAAATTTTATGTGTAATGTATATATAGGATTTAGCATTTATTACGTAGAACCTTTTTAAACGGCTTGTGTAGTTTTGACAACATCGACCATGGCTTGATTCATCGACTCTCTTTGTTGTTTGATGTCTCTGGCACTGCTCTGCTCTGGTTCAAGTCCGATTTGTCTTTCTGTTCCTTCTCTGTTAAAGCCGCTGGCTATTGTTCCTACCCCTCCATTGTTAAACTACTTGATGTGGTCCACCTAACCTCAAGTTGGATGACCCCTACTCTCTTCGATCTGCCGCAACCCTGCCAAAACAATCCATCATGTTAAACCTTCCATATCAGATCAAGGAATTATGATCCTTCCATAAACGGAACCTCTAACTACTCATATCTCACTTTCACCTCCGGCTAGCTTAACGTAATATTAGTGCTACCTTTCACCCACACACTTATGATATCACCAATTTCTCGCACCACTGCTTCATCCACATTGGTTACATCCGCTGCATCCCTGACCACCGTCGGTGAACCCATGTTAGATTTGAAAACTGCATCCACTATAATCACTATTGCTACCTCCATTGTCCACTCTAGCCTGATTGCTGCAATTCCATTTTCCTGAACCTTGACTGCACCCAAATTAAGTTCTGCAACTCATCCAAAACTCGCGCGAGCTGTCACAAGAACATCAAAACATCACCATATCATTCCCATTTTTAAATGGCCCCACTGGTTCAAAATCTTGGGGCACATCCACTTCAAATTTCTTTCTCTAATTCAGACCTCCTTACTTGCACCGTTAGGCCCTATAGTACGTTCGTGACCTTTTCACCATCGAGCCAATCCGCTCTTCTCTACTCGATAAATCTTCGTATCTTCTTACGCCAGTCACCTTAAGCTTATCTCACTCTTAATTTCCACCCCAATGATGATGGGCCCAATCACTTGTCATCTATTTGAACTATTTCTCAAACTGATCCATTTATATATTACTGTTAACCTCGACGCTGGAACGATCTCCTCAATATCGCAATTCTCAGATCATCCACTAAAGTCGCTGCTAACTCACCGTCATCTTCCAAACGCTTCTGTATTTCTCACTCCTCAGGCTTTCCACTTCAAAGGTTTTCACCTCTTCCAGAATTTCTACCCTGTCCTCTGTAAGGGCAAAAGCATTTTGTAACATGGCTCCTCCCTGCAAACATCCAGCTTATCAACTGTGCTGCAGAAAGTAACTGCATTGCACCACTACATAATTATTTATTAGGCCCACACGGACGTGTAAAATATAATAAAGCAGAAGACAGGACAATGTATCAAAATTATTATCATTTTCATATGGTATTACTGCTGGTTATCATTTATCATTGTTTTGAACTCAAAGCAAAAATTGCAACGGTTTAAAATTACTGTAATAGTAAAAATTCAGTTACATAATTAGTATTTTAAATATTGCTACTACTATTAACGTTAAATATTACGATTACTATGAAACGAACAGGTTCTTTCACAGCATTCTGAACAAAAAAGTTACGATGCTTATCAATAAAATCCACTGCCGAACTAGTCTCAGTTATAATTCATGCAGCAAAGCAAAGGTTCTTAGAGAAATGTCTCACATTGCTTGCTCACGTGACTTGAGTAATATTAATACAACGAATTACTCTCACTACTGCATTAAATTCAGCCATATGTATTATATCAATTCAGTCCAGTGAATTCTGTAATGTCCTCTTACCCAATGTCATATACGTGCATCGGCAAAAGCAGAAATGTACACAAGTTACACAATGTTACATATGTTCAGCCGACCAATTAGTCGTAAAATTCGTCCAGAATCGAGTGACTTCTACAGACAGATGGTCGTATTCTGAGCTGCGGCTATCAAATCGATTTTGGATCTTTCCACAACTGCAACATTGGTGTCGACTTTTAGCGACACATGTTTCTTGCCATTGTTAATTGGCTTTGGCAGCATGAACACCACTTGTGCACCTGCGTAAAGTAAAAATTCAGATGCAGAACAATCTGTGCAATGATAGGCCTAACACGAAGCTACACGTATTCGAATTAATTAGCATATACTAGAGCGTCAATGTTTAATACATAATTAAGGCATCAGAGACGTAACTTTGGTTTAGGAAATGAAGTGTACCATATTTCTCATTGTTTCTCCTCTGCGACTGTTAAATTATTATAACAGCATCATTTTTATTCCATGCATAATAATAATAATAACTAATAATAGCAATGAAGGTGACGATGATGATGATGGTGATCATGATGTTGACGATGCTGGGTAATTGCTTTGAATCTTGAGCAGAGGCGTAACTTTGGTCCAAAAAGTGGGGGGGGCGAATTTCTTACATACACGAAGCAAGGCCGAAACTACGATCTCTTGCAAGGCTCAATATTAAAATATTGATTGGCTTTGTTTAAAAAGTAAGGGTACGGTACCCTTCAGTCCAAAAAATGGGGGATACGGGTACCCCTCGTACCCCCACAAATTACGCTTATGATCTTGAGGGCTCAAATTAAGGCCTTCCTTCAAGAAATAACAATGGCCTTTGTTTCTTCTGGGCATGAACATTCGGCGTATGAAAGTTGGAATATGGCTTCCTTTGTACCCCCAAAAATTACGCATATTCAAGGCATCAATAATAATTAGTAAATTCTATTGTGCTTGTGTATAATACACAAGGTATCAACCGATGGTGAAACAAAACCACCAACAATGAAGCAATCCCATGGTAATTATATTCATAATGTTTTCTCACCCAAGGTATAAAGGCTCCCTACGGATTATAAAAGTTCATGAAGCATTGTTTTTACATGGTCAATCTTTGCTGCAGTGTCCGACTCTACGAAGGTGCATTGAAAGACAAGTTTTGAGGTCTCACTATTACTATTAATAATTTTTATATGAATAATATTTACCCATCTATATTTTATATGACCGTAGGAGGGTTTAATAACGGTGCCTGAGAATGCAATAAAAGCACTTTCTCAAGAGGGATCAGTGGATGAGTATACGGCACTGGAAAAGCAGATGATGTTTCCTTGTTGGACTGTCACCAAAATTGTGTGTGAGAGACAGCAGATCTTTCCCAGATCAGAAGTTCCTTAGTGATATAGATACTCTTGCATTAATTAATGTTCATGCAGAAAATAAATACTATCAAAATAAATACAATAATGATGATGAACTGGTCATCCTTATGAAACTATAGCATCCTTCAGGTTTATAGCTATGCTCAGTACCTTTGCGAAGTTCTCTCTCGGTGCGCTATATAAATTACCGGCTACATCATACATGAGTTTAACCATTTCCATATAAAGTCTGAGGTTTTTACGCACCTGTTTTAAGCACAGCACATTTACTGACACATTTCTGTGCCAAACGGTAGCTGACGGTTTTGTTGATATCAACATTGGAACGCATTTCCTTCAACACATTCAAACTTGTCTGATTGTCAACCACTGCTTCATATGCTGTAAATACATTCAAAAAAGACAAAAGCTTTACAGGAATTACAGTGCTCAATCAACATAGCAGTCTGTACTCAATAACCTTTTCATCAGACAATCCAGGAATTTACAGTTAGATTTTGATCCTTATGACTATGGTTTAACTCATTCCTGATGCTTAGGGGTATAGAAAAGCCTACTTTAATTAACACTCATGAAGTAAAAAATATGTTCATATTAATTACCCTATTACTACTTAATCATCACAACTGCTGATGTAAGCTAGCTATTATAAAAGTAGTTACTTATTTGCATTAATTTCTCCATTCAACCTATCAGAAGAACTGAAAACAACACGTTTTAAAGGAAACTTCATTACAATCCTCTCATCACCTTAGAACCATCTCAGTTACTGACCGTGAGGTGTGCTGCAGAACCTTCTTTTTAATTCAGTCAAATTGTTCCATTCACATGTTGGACATTCTGTTTGTGCAGGCTTCTAAAAAATCAAAATAGGCTATGCAGTTCTTTGGTAAAAAGCAGTACTTAATACAGAACAAATAACTTATTGGTCTTTTCAATAGCCAATATCTTTCACATTAAGGAATAGCATTGTGCAGAATATTTTATGAAGCTAAAAAATCAAAATAGGCTATGCAGTTCTTTGGTAAAAAGCAGTACTTAATACAGAACAAATAACTTATTGGTCTTTTCAATAGCCAATATCTTTCACATTAAGGAATAGCATTGTGCAGAATATTTTATGAAGCACGGTTTCATATACATACACCGACGCACACTCACACACACTAATATATGCTGCATTATAGAGAGAATATAAATCGTTTTATACAGGTCTAACAAAACGTATTTTATTGTACTGATACTAGCTAATCTCACTGTCTTTGAACGCCTATAAAATAGTCACAATTTAATCACTGGTGTTTGTTCATATTTCCATGTTGTTAATTTATTGAATAACACTATGTTTAGCCAATTCCAACATTTTAAACTTTTACCGTGTAATTGAAGACTACGTGCAAAACTTAACTAAATGTCTAACCTTAGTTACTTTCAATTCTGCAATTCTTGGAGGTCTTAGTTTTGGTAATCTCATTTTGGTGACGTTGTGTGATTGTAAAGACTCAGTTCCTTCTTTTGCAGTCTCTTCTTTTGTTCCACATGTAGTTGTAATAGAATAATCATCATATGCAGACAAACCTAACCACAGAAATTAGGAATATACAACAGTTATCCTAGATAGTGTAGTGGTTAGCATGCAAGACTGTCAGTCGAGAGGTTGGGGGTTCAAATCCCCACCAGGGCAGACAATTGGGTCGAGATTTCAGCTCCACCTGTGCCCCCTAGCCAATTCAGCTATAATGACTGCACACTGTCGGTGGGGAGATGAGACAGGAAGGAAGAGGACTGGCCACCTCCTTTCATATGCTGAGGCTAAGAAAATGAAGTCGCTACCACTTCATACCCATGTCTGCCTCAGGGCTGGCTTAAAAAACTGCTCTTCTTCTTCTCGTCCTCCTCCTCTTGTTCTTCTTGTTCTTGTTCTTGTTCCTCTTGTTCTTCTTGTTCTTTTTGTTCTTGTTCTTCTTCTCGTTCTTGTTCTTCTTGTTCTTGTTCTTCTTCTATCCTCTGACTCGTCATCAATAAGACGCCGTTAAACAGTGGAAACTACTCTTGCAAAGATGTGCAAAGCCTTGGCTGTCTACAAATTACACAAATATATAGGCCTACTCTGAAAAACACAAGATAAAATGAGAAAGCGAAATTAAAATATGAATTTGCATGTCAGTCAAGCAACTACTGTACAAAAACTGACGGCCCTACACAAGTCAAAAGATAAGATTCGACTTATCCTGTTCATACTGACTTGGTTTGTAGTAATCATAGACATGGACGAGAACTGGTTTTGTCTTTGTGACTACAATGTCTTGGTGCACAAAAAACGAAAAGCATCTGCGAGTTTTGTCAAGCTACAAATATACGTCACATTATACATTAGCAGTAGGAATAATATGCAGCTCATGTTTATACACTACTAATCAAAAACATATCCTCATCAAAATATATTTATCATGTTTGAGCGCCATAGATTAATGCCAAATTCGTGTATATATAGTCATATTAATATAGTTACACATAAGTTTGAGCACTACCAGTCAATAAATTTTTTAATTTAATTACTGGATATCTTAAACCTTTTGGTCTTTTTACACACACTTGTAGGTGTAGTGTACTCACCTGTCAATCAATGCCACTGTCATTAGAACATCAGGTGTTCGTGTTTGTTTAACATTAATAAAGTAAAGATGACTCACAAACATTGCTGTTTAATGCAGCAACGCCTGCATAATCCCGTTGTCTACATGTTTAAAATCGATGATACGCTATTAAGCTAAACGAACAAATAAATATTTGCTAAGTACTACTAAGTAAACATTATGTTGTACACACCTCTTCAAAGTACAAGTGAACAATGCTCTTCTCAATTTCGAATCTTTTCAACCTCAGACCAACAAAATTGGAAAGCTGAAACATATTAAAATCTCATACAGATTGTTGCATTACCAGTGCTATTCGTTCCTCTTACATTTTATTTGCTTTATTACCACATACCAGCCTAGTGGCCTGCCTTCAATGATGCCTTGTCATCAGCTATATAGCCATGTGGCCTTGCTTTCTCATATGTGACGTGCACTCTAATCAGGTAGGGTAATATAATAATAATAATAATAATAATAATAATAATAATAATAATAATAATAATAATAATAATAATAATAATAGCAATAATAATAGCAATAATAATAATAGCAATAATATCAATATAAAAAATTTAGTAATAATAATAACATAGTTAATTTAGACCAACAAATAAATGGATACCGAATTTGTAGACATTCAAAGCACATTCAAAATAATAGTGTAGATTGGAACATTATTCTTTTACAATATTTATCATAATAATTACTGTAGTATCTAAGAAACAATTGTGATATGATGTGGTGAATGCATTGTTTGCAGCAACTCATTTACATGATTACTGTTTGATGTTATGATAATCATGATATTGGTGTTACATATATTCGTAAACAAGGAGTGTTGCTGTTACTAATGCTGACCTTGCCAATAGAATTTATAGCTGAATTTAAAGATTTTCAAACCGTTTTTGTCAGTAAGTCATTATATACATGCACAAAAGTTGTCAGAGCATTACTTCCCTGCAGTACTGATCAAATTAATGATTGTGGCGTTAAACTGCTCATAAGATATTATACCTTCTTGATGGAATCTTTGTCCGGAATCCATCCTGAAACCATCTTGACTGCAATCACTGCCATGTTGGAGGCATTATCCACACCATTGTAACTTCAAACATAATGACGACAGTTTGATAATAGTTGGTGCCACAGTTAAAATACACAAAAGATGTAAGTCTCAGTCTTAAAATAACTTTCTTCAAAAAGCTCTGACACTTTCATGAAACCCACACAGAAGACTCAATATGAATATGAGTGCACTATAACATGGCAGAAGTTGCAGAGATTAGGGACGGAAAGGGCAGTAGAAGAGAAGAGAGGAAAGAACTGGGAATTTCCTAAGTTCAGGGACATTTCCTAGAGTTTGCAAATGGTCTGTACAGAAGAGGTTAGTTACATAATATAAAAAAACAATGCACAATACATTACATCATGCATTATGACAAATGGGAAAACAGAAAACACAGCATGCAACACAGAATATGAATAGATAATTAATCTGAACGCAACAAAGCAAAATAGTTCTCTACCAAAGTCATAATCAAACAGGAAGGTCAATCATTAAGGTTTCTGTTGACATAATTTGAATTCTTGTACCTAGTGCAAATCTTTAGGCTTCGTTCCTTGCAGCTGTTGCTTTTTGTTCTATTTACGCCAACACTCAGCAGGAAAGCAGTTTCCTGTTCTCTTTGATAATTTATTATGTTGTACTTTACAGAAGCCTACAAAACAATATTTAATTCAAAAGTCACTGAACACAAAAGTAATTCAATCATAAAATGATCACAAATTTGTCTATACAAATAATCAAATTAAAAAAGGTCATTCTGTCGTAAAATTATCACTGATTTAAAAAAACTATAATATTTCAACCCCAAATTCAATTCCATAAACACTGGAACATTGCATATTAGATAGGATGTTACAACTGATAAAAGATGATCAGGTCAGGCCGTCAGGGAATGGGCAGTCTTGTTGTCAAGACCTTAAACCTCATGACCAAGACCACGACCAAGACCTTGAACCTCAAGACCAAGACCAAGACCTTGAACCTCAAGACCAAGACCAAGACCAAGACTTTGAAACTCAAGACCAAGACCGAGACACAAAAAATCACAATCATATCCAGACTGCTATTCCTTACTAAAAAAAATGACTTAGTTGCTGCTGCCGATGGGTTTCCTGACTTCTATCCTGACGGATAGAAGTCAGGAAACCCATCGGCAGCAGCAACTAAGTTATTCTGTATCTGTAAGCTCTGCCAAGAATTTTTCTGAAGCCAGACAGTCTGACAAACCATGGGAGGATTTAAAAAACACTCACGATTTGTACATTTACATCAGTGCTTGAAATGCTACTTGTGTGCAAGCGACTTCAGCACCTATGGGAGGTATTTTTTACATGGCAGAATTTGTATGAGGTTCCATAAGGCACGTCTTGGTCAGGAAATTCTGAGCGAATTGGTTTTAATAAAATACAAAAGGCATGTGGAATAACATTTGCATAAAGGACTTTTTGTAAATACGAATTCGGAATTCTCTGCAGTCTGCATTTAAAGCTAATTTGCTTGAATGAAATAAAAGACTCACGTTTTCATTAAAATATCGAGTAGTCCGACTTGACAATTTTTTGTAAGGAATAGAAGTCTTGAGCTGATTGTGATTTTTTGGGTCTTGGTCTCTGTCTTGGTCTTGAAGTTCAAAGTCTTGGTCTTGGTCTTGAGGTTCAAAGTCTTGGTCTTGGTCTTGAGGTTCAAAGTCTTGATCTTGTTCTTGGTCTTGAGCTTCAAAGTCTTGGCCTTGGTCTTGAGCTTTAAGGTCTTGACAACAAGACTGCTGTCCAGTGGTTCAAGGGGATTTTCGGCCAATTCCCATCCTTCCAGTTTTGTCTAGAATGGTCGAGGTGGGGTGAAAATTCAGGATAACCTGCGTTCCACCATGCACGTCACGTAGGTGCTAGGAGCGTGCTCAGCTGGAGAGACGCTCAGAGACTTTTGCGCTCGCAAGCCTGCCGCCGACATCCTTGCATGTCGTCGCAGGAGCTTCCACAGTGCCTCGCCTGACGTACGCTGCCCCAGCTTTGTAGGGTCATGCAACTGCGGACGACAGAGCGAGAATGGAGAGACTATTGCGTCAGTTAAAGCGAGCGGAGTACCCTTTTGAGAACGGCTCGAGCGTGGAGGAGATGGCTGCTCGAGCAGAAAAGAACCTGTTCTATGCGTTCTGTAGGAATGCGTGCCACGTCCTGTGGGGCATGATCCTGCCAGTTGTTTGCTGTGATTAGAGCCTGCCGCCGCGCCGCTATCCGTTCCAGCTTCCACAGAAAGACGATAAAAACTTTATATCGAGAGTACCCTTCAACAAATCTCTCAGTCTGATTGCAGTGCCAACACTGCCATGTATAGCTGTCTCACTAGACAAGACACTTACTTCCCATATGTCCTACTTATTTGTAGCAGGTTGCAGTGTGCCAACTCGATTATTTCATTGAAGTTTTACCATGCCAGACTGATCTGCAGGTGACAGAGCAATGTAAGGCTGAGTATCATCTGCATACCGGTACTCTGTAATTGGACTCCAAATTATTAAATAGTGAAAGGAGAATTCAGCTTAGACTTAGAGGAATAAAAAAATTAGAAACAATGTGGGTGGTGCAAGGATTGAATAAAAAGTATGGCCAAGTCTGGAGGAGAATGTATCTTTATCAAGAACCTGTATACCTGCAAAAGCACACATCCAGTTCCTGAAACAGTATACATCAGCGTCGAAGGCAATGTTTGTCCCTCTTGCTTCTGCAGCAAAAGACGATTATTGTTCGTGACAGACACATTGTAATTCCAAGCAGTGCCAGTTAGCATCACTCGCACATCAAGGTCGTCTCTGTGTGCCAGAGCAGCAAACTCTGCAAGGGCTTGCAACGCCAGCACCGTGTCCTGTAACAAAACACAGTCCGAAGTAGTTAACTATAGGCCGTAAGGAGCGAAATTTCATAGAACCATAGGGCCGCTTTGAGCGAAATTTCATAGAACCATAGGGCCGCTTTGAGCGAAATTTCATAGAACCATAGGGCCGCTTTGAGCGAAATTTCATGAAACCATAGTGCCGGTTTGAGCGAAATCTCTCCACACAGAGTGCCGGTTTGAGCGAAATCTCTGCAGAAAGACTATCACTTTGAGCGTAATTATATTTAATTCTTTTAATTATATTTAATATATTTTAATATATTTGAAACCTAAGTTGTACTCTTACACGATTTAATTATGTTATTGAAACATTTCAGATGATGAATAAACATATTTCTTGCAGCAATTTTAAGTAGAGCATACATTTAAATTATTTTGATCTTCACCAATTTGTATAGCGCCCTAGCACAGCGAGGCTCATTTGAATATGATATTTTAAAATATATATTATGTTATAATCTAAGGTATATTAAAAGTTGTACTCTTTCACAAACAGAAAAACAGAGAAACAGTCAAACAGCCAAACAGTCAAACAGACAAACAGATAAACAGACAAACAGACAAACAGAGAAACAGACAAACAGTCAAACAGACAAACAGAGAAACAGACAAACAGACAAACAGAGAAACAGAGAAACAGTCAAACAGAGAAACAGAGAAACAGACAAACAGTCAAACAGACAAACAGAGAAACAGTCAAACAGAGAACCAGTCAAACAGACAAACAGTCAAACAGGCAAACAGAGAAACAGTCAAACAGACAAACAGACAAACAGACAAACAGAAAAACAGACAAACAGACAAACAATTACAAAACGCGAAGAAACAAAGAACGTTAGGTTCTACTGTTGGAAATGTACGCACAGCCTGTCATTTATTAGCATATAGCTGAGTTCTCTAAATTATTTGCTAAGAAATACAAAACTGTAAGAAAAAGAGAAGGAAGAACTCTAAATTATTTGCAAAGAGATATAAAACTGTAAAGTGTGGAGAGCGAGCAGAATTGAAGGTACATGTTAGTGGCTTGGCGCTGGGAGCAGAGGCAGGAACGCTGAGAAGTTGCCGGAAGATCTGAGAAGTTGCGGGAAGATCTGAGAAGTTGCGGCAAGATCTGAGAAGTTGCGGGAAGATCTGAGAAGTTGCGGCAAGATCTGAGAAGTTGCGGGAAGCGCTGGGAAGCTGCGGCAGCGGCGGCGGCGGCGGAGGCGCTGGCGGCGGCGCTGGCGGCGGCGGAGGCGCTGGCGGCGGCGGCGGCGGAGGCGCTGGCGCTGGCGGTGGCGGCGGCGGCAGTGGCGGCGGCGGCGGCGGCGGCGGCAGCGGCGGCGGTGGCGGCGGCGGCGGCAGCGGCGGCGTCGGCAGCGGCCGCGGCGGCGGCGGCGGCGGCGGCGGCGGCAGCGGCGGCAGCGGCGGTGGCGAGAGTGTTGGGAAGCTGCAGCGGTAGCGATGGGTGCGCTGGGGCAGCGCCAGATTTGTGGGAAAGGCAGGTTTTCGATTGAAACATATGTGTAAGATGAAGCATTTAAGATCATTTTGGGTGACGAAACTGATATGTATGATATTTCTAGCGGGGACATGACTGTGTGAACATACGATTTATGGAAACTTAAAGTTTTTGACTGAAATGCATGTGAACTTGTACCTCTTTTGGAAAATTTTGTTGTCGCATATGAGAGGTCTAACTGATAAAGTATGAAACATGGGGTTACAATTTGTGGGAATAGCGTTTTCCTTTGGAATAGATGGTACATTTTAGTGAATTCTAATGTTGCCATATTATAATTATTTCTAGATGAAGTTTATTCCTACAGGTGATTTGTACACATACAATTTAATAGAAACCGAGGTGTTTCGCGTGCAAAGCATGTAATCTGCTGCATTTTTGGAGAGTTAGGTAGAGGAGCGAAAAACGTACAGCTCTTCTATAGCCCTGTACAACTTTGCCTATTTTCATTCTCAGGGTTTTTTCAATTGCATGCAAAATGTCTAAACACTCTAAGACACGAGTTGTAGGTTAAAAGTTGATTTATTTCAATAATACAATCTCTATGTCGAGGTAGCAAAGTTTCTGCTCAGTTTGTTAAAGTCGTCGATTTATTCACTTTTTCGCATAAACGACATTATCAAAGGTTTCAAAGTTACAAGTCCATTTTTAAACAATTAAAGTTGTCAACACTCGAAATTCAAGCGAAATCGTCTCCAACATTTGCAAAAGTTGTAGAAATGTACACTCAAAGGTAAAAGTCAAAGTTTTCATTCATCAGCATGTTGTGTCATAACTACTGAAAAACGAACAATATTCTTAGCATTGAGCGACCATTTCCGGCTCTCTTCTTGTCTTTGAACATCGGTTTAAACATGCGATTACTACCACCGCCACCACCACCGCCGCGGCTGCCACCGCAGCCGCCACCGCCCCCGCCGGCACCGTCGGCGCCATAGTCGTCATCGACATCAAACACATTTTCCAATAGTCGTAATTTAGGAGTTAATGAAGAATTTTAAACAATGTAAATTCTCACGGTCCCGAGAATTTTGTCTGAGCACAGAGGGCAATAGTCAATAGCATCAGCACAGGGTTCACAGCAAACTATATGACAACAAGGTAGATTGAGCGTTTGTACTTGTCTAGAATGACAACGTTTGCATATCAATGAAGTTTTCAACTTTTCATTCTCGCCCTTAAGTCGGATGATCCGATAAGAATGAGATGTGCGATTGCTATCAGGATTTAGAATTTGGTCTTCACATCCATCATTTCTATCAAATCCTTCAACTTCTGTCGTCCCAGATTCACAACTGATTGGAAGGTTGTTTTGCATCCAAGTAGTGTCGTGATTTTCAACCTTAAAACACATTCTCGATATACTTTTAAGTAAACTAGAGAGTATAACTGTGTCGGCTAATTGTACAAGACTGCCAAATGGAACCACCATTGACATCTTTTAGCGAATTCAAACTCTTACCAACTGTTCAACCATTGGTCGGTTAAAATGTTTAAATTTCTTATTGACATCTGCCGAGTATTATTGTTGTACAGGGCTATAGAAGAGCTGTACGTTTTTCGCTCCTCTAGCTAACTCTCCAAAAATGTAGCATATTACATGCTTTGCATGCGAAACCGCTCGTTTTCTATCCAATTGTATGTGTACAAATCACCTGTAGGAATAAATTTCATCTAGAAATAATATGGCAACATCAGAATTCACTAAAATGTACCATCTATTCCAAAGGAAAACACTCTATTCCCACAAATTGTAACCCCATGTTTCATGCTTTATCAGTTAGACCTCTCATATGCGACAACAAAATTTTCCAAAAGAGGTACAAGTTCGCATGCATTTCAGTCAAAAACTTTAAGTTTCCATAAATCGTATGTTCACACAGTCATGTCCCCCGCTAGAAATATCATACATATCAGTTTCGTCACCCAAAATGATCTTAACTGCTTCATCTTACACATATGTTTCAATCGAAAACCTGCCTTTCCCTCAAATCTGGCGCTGCTCCAGCGCACCCATCGCTACCGCTGCAGCTTCCCAACACTCTCGCCACCGCCGCTGCCGCCGCCGCCGCTGCCGACGCTGCCGCCGCCACCGCTGCCGCCGCCGCCGCTGCCGCCGCTGCTGCCGCAGCTTCCCAGCGCTTCCCGCAACTTCTCAGATCTTCCCGCAACTTCTCAGATCTTCCCGCAACTTCTCAGATCTTCCCGCAACTTCTCAGATCTTCCCGCAACTTCTCAGATCTTCCCGCAACTTCTCAGCGTTCCTGCGCTCCTCCCAGCGCAAAGTCACTAAAATGTACCTTCAATTCTGCTCGTTCTTCACACTTTACAGTTTTATATTTCTTCGCAAATAAGTTAGAGTTCTTCCTTCTCTTTTACTTATCAGTTTTGTATTTCTTAGCAAATAATTTAGAGAATTCAACTATAGGCTAATAAATGCCAGCCTGTGCGTACATTTCCAACGGTAGAATCTAACGATCTTTGTTTCTTCGCGTTTTGTAATTAAATGTATTTAAACACGTTTTTGGTTAAAACTAGAGGGAGTGCACGATAGCGTAGTGGTTAGCACGCTAAGCTGTCGATGGAGAGGTCGGGGGTTCGAATCCCCGTCCAGACAGAAATTTGATTCGATTTCTACTCCTGCTGCACCCCATAGCAAGCTCAGCTATAATGAGCACACCGACTGAACTCTGTCGGTGGGAAGATGAGACGGTGAGGGTTAGGACTGGCCGCCTTTCCCTCATATGCCGAGTCTAAGAAACTGAGGTTGCTAACAAAACATATCCATGGCTACCTCGTGGTTAGCTCATGGGTCCTCTCTCTCTTCTTGCTTAAAAAGCTTCCATATTATTATTATTATTATTATTAAGATGTCAAAATATGTTGACCGTCTGTTTGTCTGTTTTTCTGTTTGCGTGTTTCTCTGTTTGTCTGTTTGTCTGTTTGACTGTTTGACTGTTTGTCTGTTTGACTGTTTGTCTGTTTGTCTGTTTGTCTGTTTGACTGTTTGCCTGTTTGTCTGTTTCTCTGTTTGTCTGTTTCTCTGTTTGTCTGTTTGACGGTTTGTCTGTTTCTCTGTTTCTCTGTTTGTCTGTTTGACTGTTTGCCTGTTTGTCTGTTTCTCTGTTTGTCTGTTTGTCTGTTTCTATGTTCGTCTGTTTGTCTGTGCGTCTGTGCGTCTGATGGTCTGTTTGTCTGTTTGTCTGTTTTTCTGTTTGCGAAAGAGTGCAACTTTTAATATACCTTAGATTATACCATAATATATATTTTAAATACCCAACCAAATAGGCTACACAAATATCATATTCAAATAAGTCTCGCTGTGCTAGGGGCCTATACAAATTGGTGAAGTTCAAAATAATTTAAATGTAGGCTCTACTTAAAATTGCTGCAAGAAATATGTTTATTCATCATCTGAAATGTTTCAATAAGATAAATACCTCGTGTAAGAGTACAACTTAGGTTTCAAATATATTAAAATATATTAAATATAATTAAAAGAATTAAATATAATTACGCTCAAAGTGACTGTTGGTCTGGAGAAATTTCCCGAGAAGTGACAGTCGGTCTGGAGAAATTTCCCGAGAAGTGACAGTCGGTCTGGAGAGATTTCGCTCAAACCGGCACCATGGTTTCATGAAATTTCGCTCAAAGCGGCCCTATGGTTCTATGAAATTTCGCTCAAAGCGGCCCTATGGTTCTATGAAATTTCGCTCAAAGCGGCCCTATGGTTCTATGAAATTTCGCTCCTTACGGCCTATAGTTAACTACTGTCCGATATATTGGTAATGGCATAATGCTCAGTTCAAATGTGTTGATGTAATCAAGCAATTATTATGCAGCTTCTTAAAAGCAGTGTACGATGCATGTACGTACGTTTCTATGTAGTATGCATATACACCGTGTCTCAAAATAAACTGTGCAAAATTGTTTCTGTCAGAACTTCGTCAAATTTCCACCAATTTTAATAATTTTTGGTAGGTAGATGGAAAAATGGCTGAAATTTTATGCTATACATAAATTTCCCACCTCACCTGACTCATGTCACCGCACTACCTTGTTAAACACAGATGTACCAATTTCTTATATAACGCTTAAATTTTTTTACATGCAACAAACTATCTGACGACTTAATTAGCACGCAGTAAAGTAAAATATGGTTTACTTAGCAGAGTTTCTAATTGCTATGACAGATCTGCTTAAAAGTGTTAGAATTGGTGCTCGAAATGTGCCCCGCTTACACGGACACAAGCGCTTAGACGGCGACACCACTGGCCGATAGCAGCATCAACGAGCGACTGGTCAAAGCGCGCCTACTCGTCGATCAGACGCGTTTTGAGTTCGTCGACGTTGGCTATTCTGGAGCTGTAAACATTTTCCTGCAGCACACTCCATTATGCTATAGTCGACTGGGTTAAGATCCGATGAATTCGGCGGCCACAGTGTTGGAGGTATGAAGTCGGGCGTTTCTCGCTCCAGAAAAGAGACAGTGTCGCGTGCTCGATGCGCCGGGGCGCCATCCTGTTGAAAGACAAAAAACTCGCCCTCGGATATCCGGCGTATGTCTGGCAGTAGCTTCTGGGCAAGAAGGTTGTCGCGATAGTAGGCCCCATTCACTTTGACACCCGGCTGGGTGAAATGGATATCAGTGCAGCCAAGTTTCGAGACGCTAGTTGTTAAAATTTAAGCGTTATATAAGAAATTGGTACATCTGTGTTTACCAAGGTAGTGCGGTGATATGAGTCAGGTGAGGTGGAAAATGTATGTATAGCATACAATTTCAGCTATTTTTCCATCCACCTACCAAAAATTATTAAAATTGGTGGAAATTTGACGAAGTTCTGACAGAAACAATTTTGCACAGTTTATTTTGAGACACGGTGTAGATATGTATGTATGTAAGGGTGGACTATTTTGCTTAGACTATTTTGAAGCTCTCTTTACATGGGCGGCGATCCCGGGGGTGAGGGGACAAGACTCCCACCTTTAAGAGTGGGAAGGACACACCATACATTCGCCCCCCACATTTTGAAGAAACACCAAAAAAGGTGAACAGTTTTTCCTCTCTTTTTGAACAGTTCAGTTCAAACCCTTTTTGACCAGATAAGTTTTAAAGTGTCCCCCCACCTGTCACACAAGATCGCCGCCAGTGTCTCTTTGTCTATAGTTGACAGATTACAGGTTCGAGCCGACTCCTCATAATGACCCAGGTCTTTAACACACACTTTTCTGTCACCAAATAGTATAATTTGAAAGTGGCCTAAGGTGGGAAGTAAAATGTCAACTCTTGTGATGTACTGGCCCCGTGTCCAGGACCTTGGGATTCGTCACTGTTTGTCCAAAGGCCAAAGGGCAGGATATCATCACCTCCTTGTGGAACATGGAAGCTTTGTAGTATTTCCTAAACATACGCATACTACAATTCAGAACATTGCCATAAATTAAAAAGGTGTTCCTATTCTGCTAAAGTAGAAGGCAACAATTCAAGTGTAATAACAACATGCTAAAATGTAATAATTAGGCACTTACATTATCTTACCTTATAATTATTAGCTACGCAAATGATAGGGAGTATTTATTATAAAGAACTGTAAGCTCAAAACACTTTTTTAGAAGTTGGTGTTGTGCTGTAAAACACGTGCATAAATCCTCTCATATTTGAATTATCTCTCTAAGTAACTGTTTTTCCTAAGACTGACCTGTGTAGACGAAAACCCACCACGGCCATTTCTCTGAGTGGATAACCAGCGTACAATGGGAGTGGCTTCAATGACTACTTCCTCTTTGGCATTATGCAACATAGCGAGCAGAACATAGGAAGTCATCTCTGTGGCGACAGGAGATGCTGAAGAATCATTCCGCATATTCCAGTGCTTCATTCGATCTGTCAACAAAGCTTGATTAAACGACTGACACTACTGCTGTCCAATGCCCAGTGCACCATATATAACGACACAGCTAAATATGTAATGTGTGTATGTATACAGAGGCGTAACTTTGGTCTAAAAGTGGGAGTAAAATTTTACAGCCTAATGTACTGAAACTACTTATATTCATTATCATCATCATCATTATCATCAACATCGCCACCATCACCACCACCATCATCATAATCATGATCATCGTCATCATCATCATCATCATCATCATCATCATCATCATCATCATCATCATCATCATCATCATCATCATCATAACCACCACCACCACGATCAACATATATCATTATTATTCGGGTAAAACTTTAGTAAGAATGATGATGATCATGATATCGATGATATTAAGGGTGCGCATTGGTCTAGTGGTTAGCATATTGGTCCATCAGACAGAGGTCATGAATTCAAATTAATGTTCAGAAAGATATTTCGTGATTCTGTGGGGCACGGTGCCGATTGGTTAGAGCGCAGAATATGGATTCGATCCTTCCCGAGATGGTTACTGTGTAGGGCCCTTTAGCAAGTTCTTCTCTTACAATTGCTCAATGCCATTGTTTGGTGTTTAGACATTAGATAGTGGCGCTTCATAAATACATAAATAATTATGACAATAATGCTACTCACTAATACTAATATCAATGATGATCAGTAATTATTTTTGAGTCTTCAGGATTCAAAGGGACCTCAGTACTAAAATTTGTGCCCGGAGGAGCCAGTGGCGTCGCCGCCTACATGTATCTGTGGCACGGCTTTTGCGTACCACCTTTGTTCCCAGACCCTCTAACTTGTCGTATTACTTTTCAAATCGTGGCGACACCACTTGGAGGAGCTATAGTACGCAAGATGAACGAGACCAGACCAAATGAACGTTAACTATATGGTTCCTTCAGACTAAATCGCATTTGCATACATTTATATACTAGACATTCCAGGGTACTGTTAATTGACTAGAACATAAATCTCAAATGCTCTTCAAAACATTTTGTAACCATACAGAAAGTCTGAAGTTATAATAGAGCATCTAAATAGCAATGTTTCAGAAAGTCTTCACTGGTGACACCTACCTGTCCATGACACCACAAACCAATCATCTAACTATATACCAAAATAATCTCCAACATTTAGATCATGAAAACTGGTTGCACTCCATGCCGCACTGATAATTGCATTGAACAAGAAACAAGTACGATTCAAAATATGCAGAGTGAAAACGTGGAGTGCTTGAGAGTTGCTGCATTGATAATCGCAATCATAAGCGCATCATACAAAACCAGTTTTGTATACTAAACAAAGCAATTAATAGTCAACCCTATCTTACCAGATTCTATGGCTTTTGCTGCTAAGGCATCCATAATTTCAGTTCGTTTGGTTTCATTGCGGTTCCACATCGTGTAAGCATATGCCATTAGAGACCGAGTGTATGTATCCCATACTGGCACTTGCTGTATTTCCAAGCACTTAATTGCTCGCAAAATAACAGGCTCCTGTTTCAAGAAAAAGACACTCGTTACATAAATATGGTGATTTTTTATTCACAGGAATAATAAAACAATTTCATGAAATGTAATTGAAAATTAAACAGACCATGTATTTAGGGCTTTCAAAGGTGTTCAGCAGATGGCTGTAGTCAATCACTAAGAAAAGCGATGTGTATTTGATATATGTGATGGTAGAGGCGATGGTCAATAGTTTGTATGTGACAAATTGGACATGCCAAACTGAAAAAGAGCAAAATGCAAGTAACCAAACATATATTACTCTGATACTGAACCTAACATCAATCGTGGATGGGTTTTTTAATCACCATCTTATGAGCATGTCTAATTTTAATTTTCAGTTGTGGAAGCTAAGGTTTGCTGCAAACTGGGAAATTTTCCAATAATTCTAACATCACACAGTTCTTTTAATAGGTTAATAGAAGGCACTAAATAATAATTCATTCTGAAAATAAAGACACATGCACTGATCCAACAAAATACTGATAAAAAGAGAAATAGCTTGACTGGATAAGTACCACAATTACCTGAGGCTGTAGTCCTGCTTCCAGAAGAGCAATCAAAACGTATGCCGTGAGAGCAGCAAAATTGTTGTCATTTCCTGCCATTCCGCCTTTCATTTCTTTATGCAGAACTCGACCAACCTGTTTCAGAAAAGTTAACATTTTCATCTTAACAGGTAAACTTCTGCAGCACAAGTTCTATAAACATATGCTGTGCACTTCAGATAGCAGCCACTTCCTTGATAAAAGGCCTCAGAACAGTGAATTTCAGGATTGCATCATGACTGTCAACCTCATGGATAGTTTTCAAACTAAGACAAACTGAAAAAGACTATTGACCTGGTGAGACTAAAGCAAAGCCATTTAGTCACTTGCATGTGGTTCTTGGTATGATCAGTATAAATGAATGAACAGAAGCGCTGAATATGTAGCTGAATCAAGTGTAGAAGCTGATTCTCCAAAGCAAGTTGACAGTCAGTCACTAATGATTCAGCATGCAACAGCAAATCCAGGTTATGAGCGATGAGTTCTGTGCTCCATTCAGTGAATCCCAATGCAGTATTTCTCTGTTGATCTTATATCGTATCCGGCGTGGGCCGAACCATAAATACTCTATTTAGGCCTTGTTCAGTTGAAGCCGATTTAACAACATCACTTCCTGTACTACCATCAGATATGGGTCATGCCGAGTAACCAATTGTTCAGTTGCCCTGTGCCCCTTTTCATTCATTCATACTGACTCGGACTGAATACTGTAACTCCAGTAGGCTACTACCAAATGTCAGAATACATCAGCTCCTGTTGGCCCTCAACTGCACTGCCCACGTAGTGACCGATCAGCCAAAGTACTCTCATATTGGATTCCAGTAATGAGTCAGTGTCGTTGCTGATGACAAAGCTCTGCTGTATGCAAAGATTTAGAGTTTCCTCTCTTCCTCATAGCAAGCTCATCACGTTTCCTCGTACATCAAACCTTCCTCTCGGAACGATCTCCCTTTAACTACACGTACTGTTTCAACATTCAGTTCAAGACACATTTTATGTTGACCTGACACTGCACTTGTATAAACCAGTCAGACATCCATGCAAGCAGAGCTTTTGAGAGGTGCTCGAAAGGCACTATATAAATGTTTCTCGGATTACATAATTCACAATATGTGCTATTTATTATTGTTATTGTTGTTGTTGTCGTTATTTTAACTGTTGTTATTAAAGTAACTATTTAATTTTTTATTATTATGACATCATTATTATAATGTTGTTTTGTTCCATAACATGCTTCATTATAATACAAATTCTGATATAACACAATTGGACACATAATCCCAAAATTAGCTCACCCCGTATTGAAACTGAATTCGTGACATCACCTTCTTATACTAAGGTCTTTGAAATGATTACAGAGACATCATTATAATGAATTTCTGTACTTATACAATCCTCATTGGCTTACAATGATCTGTGCACATGTGGAAATCAAAGCTGTGAAGATTTGCTGAGGAAAGCATCCATGAACTATTTTCCGCGCCTCAGATTTGCATTTCTCTGTGACTTTGCACGTGTTAAAAATGTTTGTAATAATAATAATAATATTGTACAAAAGATTAATCCAAAAACTTGCCTGAGGAAAGCATCCATTTTCCAGCTGTATTGATGTGATCCATTTAATGCTTTTCTGGAGGTCCTCCTGGTCAATGTAAATGAAAGGCCGAGCCTCAGCAAATGACTTAACAACGAAAGCTGTCAACCAAATGCTGCCCTCAGGATCATGTTCACCAAATGCACTGTAGGATCCGTCCTTATGACGATATGTCAACTCACGCTGATAACCTGCATCAAACAAATAAAAAAATCAGTATGTAAAAGAGTAAGTAATATATGGATGCATAAAATTTCACAGCCCCACAAGAATGCTGAATCGAAGAATGAAGTTTCCTGAATGGCATTCAGGAAAAAACATTGATGCAGAAATTTTCACATCGAAACAGACTTCAGTTGCTGACCTGTTTGAAGAAATTCAATAGCTTTGGCTTTAATGTTTTCATTCAAGCTATTCGTTTTCTGTAGATACTGCATGACGAAAATGTTTGGTGAAAACTTGAGCATATTCTGTTCTCCACAGCCAGTTGGAAGTGCAAGCAGCGACTCCAAGCCTGTCAGAGTTGGCCCCATAACATCACCTGAGCAAACACAAAGAATGTATCATTATAATAGCTGCTGAGGCAACATTTATAGTTTATAGAGCAACACATCCACTATAGGTGTGTGTCTGTCCACGTACCTGACCTTTGGCTATTGACCCGAAACCAAACCAGACTTTGTCTGAATGCTGACTTAGGCCTAGCGTTTTGAATGCTGATGGAATCTAGACTAAACGATTAAAATCGAAAACTATGAGAAATTACATAGTGTCAAGGCACCATATGTCACTAGGAGCAGTGTCTAACTTGCAGGATCTCTGCATCTGAACATTTCAGAGCTTAAGAAGAAAGACATTGATTCAGTATGAAAGTAAATCTTTTACAGCACTTTTCAGACTGCCTGGCAATTGTTTGTGTTGTAACTTGATTTTGCTCACTCAACTGTGTCACAAATATTATACACAACTTCTTGCGTACCGTATTTTTCGGACTATAAGTCGAAATTATGTATAAGTCGCAGTGACTCAAAACCGGAATTTAAAAAAAATCAATACATAGGTCGCACTGGCAGACAGATACAGTGTACCTATATACAGGTAGTGAAACGAGTATAATTTTCTGTGCTGTAAAACCACAAAAACCCAAATAAAGCATCAACAGCGCAGGAGTTGCTTTTCTCTTTCCAATTTTTACCAGTTACAAGTATTGCATTATCGATCAATGCCAATGATTTAAAACTGCGCAATCATATTCCAGTCACACAACCTAATCATTTCTTAGAGGTATAATGACTTCAGTAAAGAGGATACATTACACCCTAAGTCTCACTTGTTTTGCAAAATCAAATATGCCTCTTACCAATGACACTGGTAAACGACCTCACAGAGTCCTCCACCAGTCCATCAGGTAAACCAACTGAAAATGATCCTTCAGCTAAAAGTATAAAATGCTTAAATTCAACTAATATCAACTGTAAAATTAAATAAATAATCGTTTGAAATAAAATTGTTTATGGACTACTGTAGGTCAAAGCAACAGAAATGGAAATCCATAAGACCTGTCAATTTCGTTTTGGCCTAGCACTTGTAAATAAGCTGCTTTCTTACGGCAGTGTAGAAATCTTGACAATATGATTGAAAATATGATTACGATCGACATTGCTTGTATATCTACCTGTCATTGATGGGCTTCTAAAGCATAATTAATGTTTGTGACATAAACTGTAATTGAAATTGAAATTGTAATTGTAATTGAACATTTATATAGCGCCACTCAAATCAGCGGCGCTCTCGACCCGCATCACTGCCAAAACCGGCAAAAAGAAAGGTTTTCAAGCGTCTACGGAACTGAAGAGGAGAGAGGACAAGAAGCTCTTGTCGGAGGGACTGGGGAAGACTGTTCCAGGCTGAAGGACCCACATAAGCAAAGCTCCTGGATTGGGCCGTGAAAGAGTGCATACGCGGAACAACCATAAGGCCACGGGCCGAGGATCGCAAGGAGGCATTCTCAGGCAGGGAAGAAACCGGGATGCAGAAATTCATTAGGTAAGACGGAGCAGACCCAGTGAGGCAGTTGCGCACTAGGGTGATGTTTTTAACTGAATTCTCTGTTGGACAGGAAGCCAGTAGAGGGAGTCACGAATAAAGGCAGAGATGTGGACAAACTTAGGAATATCACCAATAAGCCGAGCAGAAGCATTGAGGACAGACTGAAATTTGTGCATATTGGAGGAGGAAAGGCCAGTGTACACAGTTATTCGTTTTGGCCTGTTATTGCTGTAACTCTTTCATCTCTCCACGTTGCCAAAAGATGCTACGAAGTGTAGGAAAGAAATCCTTGACTTTAAATAACGCATTTTAAAAGCAAGCCCACATTGACTTTCCCGGCTAAGTTGTTTTAATCCATAGATGTATGTATGTATGTATATTCGTTTATTGGGTAAACTGGTTGTCATACCGCAACCAGGAACAACAAAATTTAGAAAAGAAAGAGAAATGAACATTCAATCGGATCAACTCAATCGGATCAACAAAGGGCAATGCTCGGAACTATCGTCTATAAAGTACTCTCGGGATAAAGTTTAGTTAAAGATAGTTGCTTTTATTGAAGTAAAGCATAAATTGTGTATGTTTTTATTTATTTATTCCGGATATTTCTATAGCGCCTCTTCAACTACTACTTCTACTCAGAGGCGCTCCCGACTACAGCATTGATAGCCTACTGTGCCGGAGTTTTCACGCCGAAGCGCCACGAGCAATTGTGAGTCAAGGACTTGCCCAGGGTGCGTAGGCCTACGCAGCGGCTAGAGTGGGATTCGAACCTGCAACCCTCCGGTCACAAGGCGCCGAACTTACCACTGAGCCACCACTCTGGAATATTTTTTAACAAGTTACAGGACTTAATCCATCATACCACATGATTCCTGGCGGTTCAAAGTAAAAAAAAGGCAACCAGATAAAACAGTATTTTGCAAAACCAAAGCTGTGCTGCGTATCACAAAAGCTAATGTTTCTTACCAGGTGCACAGATAAATGCACTTTTTGTTTGTTCTTCCTCTTTTCCTTCAGCCTAAATGATAACATTTACTGTTAAAAATGTAGAAATAATTTGAAATACTACATTTATTAAAATCGAATCTCTCATATAATTTGCTAGATCCGTGTGTCGTTCACGAACGCTGTAGGAATGTCTGGAATTTGACTGATGCTCTTACCACCTCCATAGGGACGGCATATCACGCATGCGAGCGAAGTTCGCCCGCCCGACGCCGAGCGGCGCTGGGCGGCTGGACGTGCAGGCGCACACACGCACGCACAGACGGACGGTCTGACGGACGGACGTATTGACACATGGAAAAACACTGCATACAGATTTTACTCCTTGTGTCCCCAAGGCAGTAGGCCTACATAGTCTACTCTGTACACGTACACTTAGTTACGTGAAATTTTGATTATCCGAGTACGGGGTAATGTATATATGTTACAGGCAATTCGTAAAACCAGGGATTTTATAAAATCCCTGAAATTTTTAGGTACTTTGTAAAATCCCTGATTCACTCAGGCACTTTACAAAATCCCTGAAAAAACCAGGGATTTTGTAAAATCCCTGAAATCAGACGACGAAAATTTGACAGATTGCCTGGTTTTACGAATTGCGTGTAACATATATAGAAGTTGATACTCTGTCACTGCCTCCATCCTTGACTACCTCCATCACGGAAAGGAGGTAATTAGAATTAGTTAGCACTAAACCGTTTGGTTGTTGACAAAAATGCAGCTTCCTTCCTGTCATATATGACGGGGAAATACTCTAGTTTAAATATAATCAGCTAAGCTCTACATGGAGAAAGACAGTCTGTTTAACGTTCCGTTAGGTGTTTAATTTCGTACGGTAACAAGAAGTAAAACACATTTGACTTAAGGCTGCATTGCATCACCTAGAATATTTTCAAAAGTTTTGCATTAGACGAAATAACTGTAAAAGACCCTCGTTTAACAGGAACAAATATACATCCAGGAAACAGGTTGAGAATGCTGCCCTTCCAAAAATGGACTAATGATTCAATTTGATGAGGTATGATTTGAAATCAATACCTCAACCAGCAACTTCCGTGTCACAATGTCTTCTGCCGACATGATTTCTCGTTCCTCAATCGAATTTGTCTCAAGGTCATCAGCAGCAACTGAGGAGGCCTAACAGAGTAAAAGTCCAGCAGATACTAAGAAGTTACGTAAAACAAAATTCTTAAAGCCATATTAACTGTTGCACTGGACTATCATGTTATATAAGATCACAATACATTATTGCCCAGGAAAGCAATTTTGGTCAACCTTGCACAATGCAAAGTTGCATTTCTCTTCCAACCATTTCACCACTACATTTCCATTATTAATAGATTATGTCATTTTTTGTTTCAAGGCTGCACTACTCATTTGTGTGGATATTTTCGACAGAACATAGCTGAGTTTCGCTTAAGACAGAAGGAAAACCAGTTAATACAAATATCTGTGTGTTCCAGACATATGGTAGATACTGCAACTGCAAAACCACGAGGACAACATTGTTTGGTTCTAGTTTCTGAAATACAGATGTAACCAGTAGCCGCCGAGCAGCATCAACTATCGTCAGACGACAATATTATGTACATAGTGACATGAGATAGTCCCGATATATATATATATATATATATATATATATATATATATATATATATATATATATATATATATATATATATATGGTACAGGCCTGATGGTCAGCCAATTGAGATCATAAGGTGAATTGTCTGCCTCTGCATTATAAGTCATGCAAGGTCGCTGAGCAATGTTGTAACATTTATCTGGCAGCAGTACCAAGAATGAAAATGAAGTAAGTCAACATACTGACGAAAGCATAGCCTAGGTAGTGCAATGGCATCAACGAGTGTTTGTTGAATAGTGCAGATGGTAGAAGCAGTGTGGAGCGAGTCTCCTGATAAGCAGAAAAATGTAGGAGACTTGTTACCACATGACACCAAAGCACACATAGGAGTAATACCCTCTCAATTTTTTGGGCTGGAGAGTACCGTACCCCCATTTTTATTACCGAGAAGAAACAATGGCTATTATTATTTTCTCAGAGAAAGGCCATCATCATCATCATCATCATCATCATCATCATCATCATCATCATCATCATCATCATCATCATCATCATCATCATCATCATCATCATCATCATCATCATCATCATCGTCATTATTATTAGGCATGGCACATATTTATTTAACAGTCCAAAACGGGAAGCAATGCGGAATTTGGTATTCCCCACTTTCTAGACCAAAGTAACATCTCTGAAACACACATTCGATGATGGCCTAATGCTCTGCGTGGAAGTCTGTGAAGCTGTGGCACATACAGTTTGGACCTGAGCAGCTGAATGACATGTACGTCCATTCGGTGTTTCATAGTTTGCCTATGTCACAGATCACTTAATTGAATATTAAAAAGCGGTTCTGCCAGTGTCAGCTGGGGTATTGTACACACGCAGTATATCACAGGTTTGATTAAATGGTTTTTTGCAGTCTGGTTGTACCCTTTGCAGGCACTTTGCCAAGGCATCATTGCCAGCCTTTTCAGTGGCTGATCCATTCACAGCAAATTTTCATTGATACTGGGCATTCATATAGGCCACATTTTTATTCTCATTCTTATGTATTTATTAAAAACCATAATCTAGTTACATGGCATCAATCGATGGTGATGAGTGAAGGACTTGCTCGATTTCCTTTCGTAGTACTGGTAACTGTCTCACAAGTGGCTTGAACCCTACATCCCACGTTACAAGGACAGCGCTCTAACCAATCGGCTACCGTGTCTCATTTTGGAATGAGATGCCACATACCACTTTTTCATACCATGAATAAACAGTACCCACAAAGATTAGTATGAGTTTGGAGGTCTGCAAAAACCCTCCACACTATTCGTAAAACAATACAAACTCTGCAAAGGAGAAAGAAGGGAAAGAAATTGATTCGAACCTCTTTCTAGACCAAAGTTATGCCCATGAGCCCATCAATCTGTCCTTCTCAAACCCTCCATCTCTTCTCATGAGGGAAAGTACAACCACTTTGATCAATGCATGATCAACACCTGTTCTTCTGCCGAAACTGGCCCTGGAACACATCTGAGAAAATATTCTGTAGAGACTTAATGTAACATCACTTCCAGTATGAATTAAACTTCTTGCGAAAATGTAATTTATATCAAATATAGCAAGAATAGGAAATCATGATGATAGGCAATTTCTTCAGTAGAATCTTGGCAAACTGTGAGCATGGTCTTAATTAGGAGTGACTACCAATGCTTAATTTAGTCCACATTGGCCCACACACAGTATAATCAATCTATTATATTGCAAAAGCAGACCACTCACTTTCACTGTGAAGTTGATATTTCCAAGCTCACGTGGAACAATATAGTATGTGTGTGTTTCTGTCTTATGTCCACAGACGCGAAGTTCCTTGACGGGAGATTCACTGTTCAATTCAAACGCAGTGCTGTTCTTCACATGCAGCGTAACCTTCAGCAGTACACAAACATTTCATTCGAATTGTCATGCTATTATCTTGTTATGATTGTGGAATCAAATACAATGGAATACAACTTAAATTTGATAATATTTCTCTTACAACTGGGGAAATACTATGAGCCACAGTGGAAGAGAAGTTTCTAGTGTCTAGTAAAAGACATGTTCAACATCTGATGCAGCATATGCAATGGATCACCTAGTAAGCATAGTACCAGTAGGCATTCGTTCATCATTTACAACACGTTAGATGGGAAATGGGACAAACATTCTATAAATATTAGCAGAACAATGACATTCATATAACAAGCATGCTCAACATATCTTAAAATTAACCCACAGGAGCACGGCCTAATGCAAGAGGTAGTAAAGGCATAGCTGATCTGAGATTTTCAACTATAAGATTCAAAGACACTATCACAAATGCGTTAACATCTTGAGTGTTATCTCAAGAATTTAAATGAAAACTTAAGAAGCTTCTGCTGGATGCAGTTCCTTAACTGAAAGGTTTTCAATTGGTGTATCTGATTTTCCTCTGTTTAATTCATAATTATTTTTCATTCAACCTGATAAATTATAGAATTGTATCAAGACGAATGACATCAAGGCTTTCATTGCGGAACAATCCTATTGTTTCCTGTATCTCTTGTTTTCAGTGCTCATGATTAGTTTTGAATGGGAGTACCTTCAAATGATGCTTAGCATAATAGCACTGACAATGCATACCTTTAAGCATTGATTCATGTAGTTGAAGACAGAGACAGGTATGCCAACCCTCTCGCCACGGATCATCGAATAGGGAAGCGTGAACGACAAGAAGAAAGGCTGGAAAGCATTGATGGAAAATGGCGATGCAACTCCAAGACCAGACTGAGCATTCGTGCAGAATCCATTTCCAACCCATTCCGTAATTGTGTGAGGAAGATTCAAGTTAATATCATCAGAACCAGAATCACTGTGATATCAAAAACGTCGGAGCAATGAATTCAAGAAACACTGACAAATTAATTTTCCACTACTTGACATTTCAAATACTGGTAATGTCACAGTAACATAATATGAATGAATATTTGTAAACCTGGCAATAAACATTTTTTCAGCATAAAAACAAATGAAGGTAGTCAGAGCAAAAAACAAAAACGTTAATGTAGTCAGCACAGATCTCGAAACAATCAAGCAGTTTTTAAATCTGCAATCTGGCTGATTAAAATGCATGTGTATTATCCTTCAATAAGGCATATACTGAAACAATATAATTCAATACATCTGTATTTGATATGTCCCTCTTTCAAAAGTTCAGAGGTGCACACAGAACTATATGACGGAACATCGATAATGCATACAGCAATTGTGAGCAAAAGAATTGGTCATGGTTCCTACATGGTAACTACCTCGGGCGAGGCTCGAACCCTTGCTCACCACGTTATAGGCCGAGCGCTCTAAGCAGTCGGCACCGAAACAGGCAAATAAGAATGTAGGTTTGGTTATTATTACCATTGGCATAAATATTTAACCTTTAAAAACGGTCCTCATATAAATGTATTACCATAATGCCAAAAGAGTGAAATGACGTTCCATATTTACCCAACTGAAGCGAGCTGCCAGAGCCATGACTCTGGAAAGAATGAGCGATGTAAGACTGCAGGCAGTACCTCAGCACTTGTTGGTTGAGGCTCATTTCTTGGTGGCATCCTGTAATTTTTCTTCTTCTTCTGTGACTCCATCTCTCGAATTGGTGCTGCATAATAGAGTACATCTTCGGGAAAAGAATAAAAACAGTAATAAACTTTAACCAAGCTATCACACAATATTTTCTAAGACTTATTTAAAAAAGACAGCACACATCAAAGTTTCTTATTCGTGTTCTAAGTGAAGTAGGCCTACTTTGAACAACACAATGAAGACATTTGACAGTATAAAGTATAGACGGTGACATGCACACTGCACAGCATGCATTATAGCAAAGTTCTCATTGTACAGTAATGCAGATTTAGCTGCAGGGGCATAACAATCTTTGCAAGCAAGAGACTATATCGTCACTTTCCCATGACAGATAGATTCACATTTGTTGGTGAGTTTGTACAAATGAGAACTTTATTTCATAATGCACATTGTGTGCATGTTACAGTGTATAGCGCCTGGCATGGATGGCTCAACTCTGGTCACTTTATCGTCTCTACCGTCGCAAGGCGGCGGAGTTTTGGAAGCGTCTCGTGGCAAATGACGAAATGAACCGGAAACGCCCCTGGTCCTTCACCTCGGGTCTTCTGGGTCGAGCTTCTCGATCCTCTACCTCTCCTGCCTTCTCAGCCGACGATTTCCTCAGGATGATGACGGAAAAGATCGTGGGCCTTCGTACTTCAACTGCCAACTCGCCTCCACCGCGTTTCAGCCGTACTGAAACGGCTTTCGTCCCATCCTAGAGGTTGATCTTCGTCGTATTCACAGCTCTTCAAATCAGAACTCCTGTTAACTGGATCCGTTTCCTCCGTTCATTATCATTAATGTTCTAGATGACATATTCCCATTTCTGATGTACAAGTTCACTAATTCTCTAGCAGAGGGCCAACTCCCATTATCTCAGAAGCGGGCTATTGTATTCCCTGCCCTAAAAAACCTAATCTCCACTCCCGTCTGCTTTAACAATATCGACCTATATCCCCTCTTCTCTGGTTTAGATCCTACTTGTCTGATCACTCCCAGATGGCTGTGGGACAGTTTATGCTGTGAACGGCACATTACAAATTCACAGACACGATACCATACGGTAACATACATACAACTCGTGCTTTTATACAGTGAAAATTTGTTTATAGCAAACTTGGTCCTGAACTTTTCTATAGGAAACATCAATTTCTGCCACAATGCATGCTAGTATTAGATTACTAAATATTCCCATTATTACAATTTTTGGAAAGGCCTTTGCAATATTTATTCACACGCTTGTACCTAGGTAAGCTCATAACGACACACAAACACACACACACACACACACACAGAACATTTAAGCGATATTACGACCTGATAATTGTCGCATGTGTGCAGCTCGTTCCATAGATAATAAATTGCACACGGTTTTGTGTTACAGATGGTGTGAATCAAGTAGTACTTTGCAGACAGTGGAGTAAATTTTCACGATGCGTTACAACCATGGAGGCAACTTGGTAGCTAAGCAGATGCTCAATCACTTGAGAGCCAGACGACCAATGCAGTAAGCCTACCAATCTCTGGTAATTAGAAACGCCTTACCGTATTCTACAAAACGACAGTAACAAAATGTAAAGAAGCAATATTTAGAAAACTATCTTGAATAAACGGCTAAATAAAAAAATCTGCTGAGATGTTTTAATCTATTCTAAAATAACGTGTGCTATGCATGTAGGCCCTATATAAATATTGAGACGAAACGCAGCAGTGACCCAAATGCAGCTGACCCATTTCCAGCTGTAATGGCGGTTGATCCATTGATGAAACAATCGGAAAACACACACACACACACACACACACATATATATATATATATATATATATATATATATATATATATATATATATATATATATATATATCGTAATTCAAGCACGTACTGTAGCTAAGTCAAAATGTCCAAGCATCACCTGCTTAACATAACTTCGCCGTATACGTTATCCATTCGTTTAAGCATACAAAGTCAAATACAAGTGCATTTCTAAGTACAATGCACTCAGAAGCATTGTTTCATTTTGCATTACTGCCACGTTCAGTAAACAACAGTGAATTAACCTGGCATGACACCCCAGCCCCGCCTGGATGGACGAGTATGATAAGAATAGATCGGACGCTGTCTTGAACATGGTCTGGTCACAACAGTCAAGTCTGATAAGACAATCATTCCAGCATCCTGCAACAGGAAACAAAACAACCATTTGTTTACAACAGAAGGACCTGCCGCACCAGTATCAAGGTACATTGCCAGTATACAGCAGTAGTTATTAATATGATGAGACCAGAACAGGCCCTCCAAACACACTGATGAAACCAGCAAAGGCACTCCAAACATAGTGCGGTTATGAGCACAGGCACTCCAATCATACTGAGGGTACCAGCACAGACAATAGAAGACTCTACCCCCTCCATCCCCTTCCGCCTCCACCTCCTCCAACCATAATACTATTTTAAGCACACACATACACACACTTACAAAGACGCATACAAAGACACCTGCAAAGACAGGCACAAAGACGCACACAAAGACACATACAAAGTTACATATAAATATACATACAAACGCACATACAAATACTAAACTAGGTCATAAATATATACACATATAAACACACAGTTGCACTTAGCATATAGACCAATACAATCAATCAAATCTGTTATTGTTCCCATGATGTAGTTAACAATGGCGATACAGAATAAATCGCAAATAGTTAACTAATGATATTACAAGCCAGATCATACTGTAAATATGTGAACTGCTAAGGAAGAAAAACTGATACCCAGAAAGGACGAAAGTCCCGCTAAATTAGAAAACCCGTGTACCATATAAAGCAGTGGGATAACCGTTGAGTTTTAATGTAAACCGATGTCCGGATAAATGGAGTCAATCGTGATAATCTATATACTGAAGAGAGTTGGTACAAGGAAGCAACTAAAGAAGAAAAGAAAATATGAGGCATGAGAAAGAAATATGAGACACCAGAAAGGAATAGGCCTAGGAGACATCAAAGGGAACATGAATCTAACTAAACTAACTAATAAATGCCAAAAAGTCACCAATTGAAAAAAACATTAATTATGAATTTATGATCAAAAAGGTAGGCCCGAGCTGCCCCTTTCAAACAATGCAGGGTTCGGTAGATTAATAATAATTAATAATTATATTCTCTATTATTTCGAGGTAGCTGCATACCCAAGTATGCAGCTACCCTCGTTCATGCTTTCATTACCTGTCGGCATGATTACTGCTGTTCTCTCTATATTGGTCTCCCTAACACTCGACTGCATTGCCTTGAACGCGTTACGCTCTGCTGCGCGCCTCGTTGGGCACATCCCTAAGTTTGGTCACGTGTCTGACTACATGCGTGATGTCCTCCACTGGTTTCCTTTTTCGCAACGCATTGTATACCGGGTTGCTTCTATTGTCTGGCAGTGTCAGCTTGGACGCGCTCCTTTATATCTACGTGAGCTCTGCTTTCCAGCCTCCGCACTTCTTGGTCGCCGTTTACTCCGTTCCACTGCCCGCGGTGACTTACATGTCCCTTTCGCTCGCACTGCAACCATGCAACAGCGAGCATTCTCCGTTGTCGGTCCCACTATCTGGAATGGCCTTCCTGTCGAACTGCGGTCTCTTCCTCGAGACTCGTCCACCTCTTTCTTCTCTGCTCTTAAGACTGTTCTCTTTCGTCGAGGTTGGGCTGGGAGCGCCTCTGAATAGTTGCCTTGAAGAGCGCGCTATATAAATGTCTAGTTGATTGATTGATATTTCAAACCGACAGACGCAGCAAGATTACATTGAAACATGAAAGTAAAATCAATATCTTAATTAAACACACGGCTTGGCAGCCATGCAAGGCGCCGCCCTAGAGGGGGGTGACGGGAGTCGATCCGCGTACCTTATGTTCTCCTGGCCATGAGTGTTCGCACTGCTCCCCCACGTACTAAGTGCGATAACTAATTAATATTAAATTAACTAAGTTAATATAACCTTCACACAGGAATGCAGCCGAATGCTGCATCTTTAATTTAATAGAGTCGGTGGTTCATTATAATCACCTACGAATCATTATTACTGGTACTTCAAAATTAAACAAAAATATGACACAAGATAATTTCTAAATTTAAAAGTTATCCACAGTTATTGTAGTCTGAAAACTGCATAAGCTATGGAGCCTATGCTGTATGGTCTAGCACGTTTAATGGGAATTTAAAATGTAAATAATAAATAATGAGACAGTGCATAGTTCGTTTGAACACTTTGGAACTCCTACGGCTACGTGTACTAAGTCTTAGTCCTACCCAGTCTTGTTGTCAAGACCTTAAACCTCAAGACCAAGACCAAGACCAAGACCTTGAACCTCAAGACCAAGACCAAGACCAAGACTTTGAACCTCAAGACCAAGACCAAGACCAAGACCTTGAACCTCAAGACCAAGACCAAGACCAAGACCTTGAACCTCAAGACCAAGACCAAGACTTTGAAACTCAACCGAGAAAAATACCCCAAAATCACAATCATACTTCTATTCCTTACTAAAGAAATTGTCAAATCGGACTAGGTCTACTCGCTATTTTAATTAAAACATGAATCTTATATTTTATTCAAACAAAACTACTCCAAATGCAGACTATAGAGAATTTCGAATTCGTATTTACAAAAGTCCTTCATGCGAAATGTTATTGCAATTGCCTGTTGCATTTTATAAAAACCAATTCGCTCAGAATTTTCTGACCCAGACGTGACCTGCGGGGCCTCATAAATATTTTTCCATGTGAAAAATACGTTCTACAGGTGCTGAAATCGCTGGCACACACAGCAGCTTTTCAAGCACCTGATGTAAATGTGGGAACTGTGAGTCTGTTTTGAAATCGTTCCATGGTAAATAACCGGAAGTCAAAATAAATGTCCAAAACAACAATAAAGCCTCACTCACACCGTGTAAATACTCAAGCAATTTATTGGATACATTTTAAAAATCCTTCGTTTTGTTAAATGACTGTTCGTATTGTCAAAAGTCTTGGTCTTGCAAAACCAAGACCAAGACTTTGAGGCTCAAGACCAAGACCAAGACCTTGAACCTCAAGACCAAGACCAAGACTTTTGGTCTCAAGACCAAGACCAAGACCAAGACTTTCAAAAACGAACTCGAGCGCACTCGAGACCAAGACCTTGGTCTCGAGGACAACAAGACTGGTCCTACCTACGTACGATTAAGATCACATCTCTAACCTCACACGTGTTTCGTACTTCCATTTAAGGCGTCTCAGGGCAGTTCGACGCTCTGTCTCATCCTCTGTTTTCACCACGCTGGTCTATGCTTTCATTTGCTCCCGAATTGACTACTGCAATTCGCTTCTTATCGGTCTTCCTAATGTCCGTCTCATGCCTCTGCAGTCAGTCCTAAATGCAGCTGCTAGATTAATAGCACGTTTGCCACGCTACTCACGCATTTCGTCTTTCATGTTTGAGCAACTACACTGGCTTCCTCTGTCTGCACGTATTAAGTTCAAAATCCTCATTCTGATGTCCAAAACAGAGCCGGGTATTGCCCCTAGATATTTAACTGATGTAATTCACCGGCCTCTTTCTGTCTCCTCGCATCGTCCACTTCGCTCCTCGAACAGGCTGGATCTTTTAGTTCCTCATACTAGAACAACTATGGCGAAGTCCAGATCTTTTGCCTCAATTGGTCCCTCTCTCTGGAATACACTGTCTCCTACTCGCTCTCAAATTTTAATTGGTAACATGTCGTGTTCTTTTGCCTTTCTCAAAACCTATTTCTTTTCTTGTGGCCTTGCGCACTTATGAGCGCTTCTGAACGGTTCACCCTAGTAGAGGCGCTTCATAAATGTTTAAATACAATACAATACAATTAAGTCTATACAAATATAAGGTAATTTCAGTTTCTTTATCTTTAGCAAATGTAGAAACGAGTTCCATCAGTGTAATGTCTCCAGCAATATCATGTTCAATTGATAACTAATCTAACAAGACTTAGGCCTAGTCTTTCTTGCAGCATGGAGGTTCGCAAGTAGGCCTATGTTTTTTTAATCAACTTGAGCTACGAGAAGCTTCTCTCACCACTAGCCACATAAATATTGCCGTTTCTTATTTTCGTGTAATTCATTGACTGGTAAAAAAAAATGGTGGTAAACGGCGGTAATGTTTAAAAAATATCTTTATGTAGCTTTTCTGCGACCCCCAGAAATGTGCCGCCCTAGGCGGCCGCCTAGTTCGCCTAGTGGTTAAACCGGCCCTGGGCGTAGCTTGGGTAGCTATACATAAATTCACAGACTTGTAGTTTATTGATTTGGGGGATATTAAGGATCTGCAGTTCGTGGCATCTATTTAGTGTTGGATATAGGAGATTCCCTTGCAATGATGCGTACAGCCCGTCTTCAAAGCTGGTTGCTATAAACACTGTTTTGACTAGCGCATTATTCCTTTCAGTTAAGCTAGCTATGCATTGAGCTTTGACGCAGGTGAGCTGATAACAGACTTATCGACGCCTTGCTATACATGTACCACACTGCGAACGATCTATGAACACACCAATCACATGATTGCCTTCACATCCTTAACCACTGCAGCTTGACATGTATCCAACAAGTTGTTCATTTTAATTCTACACTCAACACTTTTTCCATTGCAAATCGCATAAAGACTGATAACTGCAGGTTCTTTACACAGAATGGATGTGTGAAGCGATCGACATCTATCTCTGAAATGTAGAAAGTTGTAATTTCAGTATAGAAACCGTCAAACCGCCATCGCAAGCACATGTGCAATGTAAAAGTTCACATTTGACTGTACAAACCTGCACGTCATCCCTCCTTGCACCCTAAAAGACATAAGATTCTCTCCTTCTATATGTCTTCGCAATCTCAAAAATAGTAAGTTTGCTACACAAACTGTTTACAATGTAAGAGAAGTCAGTTTGCAATGCAAACCTTCATCCCGCGCATCATCATCATCAGTGACAAGCCCCACTCGGAAGCGTGGCCGTTTCCACAATTCTCTGCCAACCACTAGGATCCCGGCTTCAGGCAGTGTTAAGTCCAAAGCCCAGCGGCCGCAGGTTTGTGCTAACCGTCCGGGTCCATGTGTGTTTCAGTCGTCCAACCGGTTTTTTGCGGCCCTTGGAGGGCCGCAGATCATGGCGCGTAAAGCTCTAGCCTGGTTCTGCAGCGGTTACGGTGGATGTGTAGGCAATCATGTGATTGATGTGTTCATAGATCGTTCGCAATGAGGTCAGTCTGTATGAATAGGATAGCAAGGCGCCGATAAGTCTGTTTTCAGCTCATCTGCGTCAAAGTTCACTTGACTACGTATCGCCCTCGCATATGGCCAGGCCTGGATTAGCTATGGTTCCATTGGGTCCCGGGAACCAGGCCTACCAAACATTTCATAAATAAGGGGCCTACCATTGGAATTAGTATGCTGCCTTAAAATTTTCATTGTCTGCATTGCCAAATATGTTGGTCGATCCCATTTATGCCAATCCACGTGATGAGATAAATTTAACTGTAGATAAATTCTCAGCGATACTTATTTAAGATCTACGATGGGACAGGAATCACAGGCACAGGATAGACTGACAAATTTAACACTTATGAACACTGAGTGTGAAATTGTGCAACGGCAAGATTTTTACATTACTGACAGTTTTTCTATTGTGAAATCACATCGTAAACAGTTTTAAATTTATAAATATCTGTGCTATAATTTAAATTTCGTCACCACTTATTGAAGAACACATGGGTGGTGATCTCGGGAGGACGAGGGGACAAGACCCCCACTCTTAAGAGTGGGGGACACACCATAGAGTTGCCCCCTAAAATTTTGAAGAAACACCAAAAAAGGTAAAGATTTTTTTAGCGCGGGAACGCAAAAAATGTTTCAGCTCTTTTTTGACCAGATCGGTTCAAAAGTGTCGCGTGTCCCCCACCTGCCAAACAAGATCGCCGCCAATGATTGAAGGGGCCTACTATACAATTTTGGAACCAGGCCTACAAAATGTTAATCCGGCTCTGCATATATGGCGAGTCTGATAAACTGATTATGTAGCACACTTATATTGGCTAGAGTACGACCACAATTCTAGCAATGTCACAAATTTATATTCTCATCTTTCCTTAACCCTCAATGCTATAGTTAAACCTGCACAAATGCAATATTACTCATTCACACGTAAATTGATAGATGGATGTATGGGCGAAGGAAGCATCGCACCTATACATGTATAGGCCTACAGTATACCACACACAAAGGATGCAATATTTTATAATACATTTTTGATGTTTTAAAATGCAATAAAATGCATTAAGTTGGTGAATGCGCTAAATAAAATAAACTAAATCATCTTATGCAGATGTCAATATAAGCAAATGCAACGCCCAAGAGTAGGTCTATGACCTATATATATTATTATTATTACAGCAGTTTTATATAGCGCCCCTTCAAGATTGCCTATTCAGGAACACACCACGGTCTAACAACGGAGTTTTGAGGACAATGAGAAACGAGGAATATGACCAGTCGGTATTTGGTGGAGCGTGGTATACGGAGCCCATTCCAAGTCATAGTCCCGTAGTTTTGCGGTTGTGGGCCCTTCCAGCTGGAACAGCCTCCCTCAAGGCTTTAGGCTTGTCCTCCTCTCTCTCTCTCCTGCCCAGTTTCGCAAGCGCCTGAAAACATTTCTCTTTGTCAGTGAAGACACTGACCCGGGTCGGGAGCGCCTCTGATTATGAGTGGCGCTATATAAATTCTCGATTACAATTACAATTACAATTACAATAGGGGCAGCCACAGAAAAGGCACGGCGCTGCAGTAGGCCTATATGGCTGTCTGCACGTAAGTGTGGTGAATAAATCAAGTTTGTGTGCAAAAATAGTCGTGCACATGCCTGAGCTGTGGTGATTCTAGAAATGGAATCAGATGAGCCTTTTATTGTCTGTGCTGGTACCCTCAGTATGGTTGGAGTGACTGTGCTCATAACCGCACTAGCGGCACTATGCTTGGAGTGTCTGAGCTGGTTTCATCAGTGTATTTGGAGTGCCTGTTCTGGTTTCATCCCTATCTTTGGAGGTCTGTTCTGGTTTCATCATATTATTACTTACTTACAGCTATCTGTTTTCATATGCCAGGGCTAAGACAACTGGTCTTTAACTCTTCATAACAATGGCTGCCTCTCAGAACTAGGCCTTGGTGCAAATCCTTTTAGATCTGTTAGACAACTGTGCTTCAGCACCTTCGTTAGGTTGTTAAAGTATGCCATACAATTGTTCAGATACATACATATATAAATACAAACATACACAAACACATACAGAGTAGTTCAGTCACATTAGTATAAAACATTAAACAGCAATCAATGCAAAACATTCAGTATAAGTACTCATATAGGTAAAGTAATCTATATATATAAAGAAGAAACTCTGTCTGTAGCACCGCGATCTTTGACCGGAATGCATTTCTACAGTTTTCGACCTTTTCACTCGAAACCTTCGCTACTGTCTCGGGCTGGGCATTACACACCCAGTGTGAGGCTTCGCGTCCCCCGTTTTCACCGCTTCCATGGAGAAAACGGGCGAAAACCTCTCCCTAACCCCCATCCAACAAATTTCAGTCGACCTATTTTCATTCCCCAGATGGCGCCACCCGAGAAGATTCTCTGTCTTTCATCGCTAATTCTGTTTCACCGGCATGCATTTCTAAAGGTGCGCCGTAGGGATTTCACTTCACATTAACTTTTCCGGTGGTGGTGGTGGTGGTGGTGGTTCTACAGGTACGGATTCGCTAGAGGGATTGAAACTTTCACTCAACTAAACCCGGCGTGGTGGTGCTGCTGGTGGTGGTGCTACAGGGATTGAAACTTATAACCCCGGGCAACGCCGGGTAAACCAGCTAGTATTGATATAAAACAGGGCATATGAGTCAATGTTATGAAACAAGTAACTATCAGCATGGTGTCAATCCATTTGAGACGCAGGGACATGCATTGACCCAATGCTTAGGTTGAGGATGCCCATGCTGTCCTCTCCTAGACTGCATGGAATCTAAAGTTCCAACAGTCTGTTCAAGTAAGACATCGGGGCACTGGCAGAGGTGTAACTTTGGTCTAAAAAGTGCGGGTAGGGCCTACCAATTTGTTACATACACGAAGCAAGGCGTAGACTGTGATCTCTGGGAGGGCACAATAATAAAATATTGATTGGCATTGTTAAAAAAGTGGGGGGTACGGTACCCCCAGTCCAAAAAGTGGGGGTATGGTTACCCCTCGTACCCCCCACAAATTACTCCTATGTGCACTGGCATAAACTTGTCTCAGGTATTAGAATGCAAAAAACACCCCAGAGCTACATTCCCCTAACTTCTCCTACCCTCCATCTCTTCCCTTCATAAACAACTATCCTTCAGATTATGTGTCAAACTTGATTATTGCAATTCCCTCTTCCTCAACCTCGAATCCACCCAAATCAAGTGTCTCGAACATATTCAAAACTCATTAGCCACGGCTGTCACTAGAACGCTAAAACATCATCATATCACTCCCATCCTGAAATCACTCCATGGGCTAAAAATCCCAGAGCGAATTCACTTCAAAGTCCTTTCCTAACCTACAACTCCCTACCATATTCCCAGCCCGAGTACCTTCGTGATCTTTTCACCATCCAGGAAACCCGCTCCACCCGATCCTCCTCCTATCTCAGTCTCTCTCGACCGCCAGTCACTACTCATCTCAAGTTCTCCAACCCAGCCATAGCCATCACAGCACCCCGTCCCTGGAAAGATCTCCCCCTTGAACTCCGTAGATTCTCCGTTCCGCCATCATCGTTGCAACCCGTCCTCCATCCTTCTCCTCATGTTCCTCTATCTATCACCCCCCGGGCTTTCCACTCAAAACTGAAGCCTCACCTTTCACGGACACCTACCCTGATTCATCTGATCCTCCGCCTTCCAATTATTCTCGTCAAAAACGACACCCGCCTTGACAGCCGTTCTGCCTCCTCATCTTGACCCATGGAACCGGACTCGGACTTCTTTTGGACTACTCTTTGGAAAACCCCTCTGATTTGATTGGCCTTCTGGAAACTGGACTCGGACTTCTATTGGATTACTCTCTGGAAACACCCTCTGATTTGACGTAGTGCTCGTGCATAGGCTGGTGCCCTGCGCTTGGCCTTCAAGTGGCGCTTTAGAAGTTTGGAGATTACGATTATGATAACGATTAGGCCGAGTTTAGTGGGTGCAAGTCAAGCTCAATCATCACAGCAGCTCTTTTGGCAGGAAGAACGTCATGCAATAATGAGTCCAATTTTCTTAAAGCTCTAGAACACCACAAACCTGTCATGCATTGCGGGACCAAAGATTTCCACGTCTGGTGTGACAACGTGCGATGATAATAAACGAATAATAATAATAATAATTTCAGGCCGACACAAGTGGGTAAACTAAGGCAATTTATGTGATTGAAGGCAGTACACAGGCCCAATGCTTAGGTTTTTGATGACATTGGCATTACATGTCTCAGGTGGAATTTAAACAAGGGAAGGTCATCCCGTAAATGTAGTAGAACAGGATAGGTTCTCTAACTCCGTTCAATTTATTACATAACACTAAACCAAGAAACATGAAAGGACTCTCACTGCAGAAGTAGGGCTTATACTAAATATTAAAATACTCGACTCTCACCACAAATGCTTTTTTAGAGTCAACATATGTCGATTCCACCTTTCCAGGATACATCATTCGTCTTGAGTGCCAATGTCGTCGAACATCTGAAAATCAATCATTTTACAACAACAGAATGCATGGTTGCATTACTCATACTAGGCTGAAAGTTTGCAATTACCAAGATAATATCCACGAAATGTTGTGGGATGAAGGCCTATTAAATCAATTCATGAAAAAAGCAGGTCTGAAATTTGTATGTTACTAAAAGCATAACAAAAAGTTATCTGAAGAATTTGTGGAGTGTTCACTATAGAAAAGCAGCCTAAGGCGAGGTTATAGTATAAGCTAGGAAACGACTCTAAGGTGACATCAGAGAGCTCGAAGGTATGGAACAAATCTAAGGGAACAAGTAATTTAAGCAGTGACAAAATGTAATGCATTAACTCATAAAGGAATCGATGCAGATGTATGAAATATGTTTTCTTAAATGATTATTTCTGATTGGACATAAGTGAACATCAAATAAATATTTGCTCATATTTGTAGAGAACCAAAAAGTGTAAAAAGTAGGCCAAGTAAAATAAAGCGCCTTTTTCACCGACGATACAGACAGCTACTATAGAAGAAATGCATCAGCCATCGAACCTGTCAGTGTCTGTGGACATTTTCTCGTCAATGACATGACGAGAATCATGGAGTGTTGAACCTTAAAAATTTTTGAAACTGTAGTGTATATCAACATAAAACAAACATATTGAACTGACGGACAGAATAATTTAACGACCAGTAATTTTGCCACAGTCTCCGTCATGTAGAGATCCACCAAGGTGTTGGTTAGAATGATCCTCGGGAATATCATACTGTTTCAGCATTCCAAAAACCTAAAAATAAAGGTTACAATATACCTGAAAATTGCGACAATGATAGAAAACTTAAAAATCTGCCTCAAATCAACATGATTCTTCCAAAACTGCATAAAGAATGCTCCATCACCAACAGATCTGTTGATTGAAGGAAAGAAGTTTTTGTCGGAGTTAGGCTATATGGTCTCGAGACTCAGTCTTGGTCTCAAGACATCTCCAGATAGGTTTTTTAAATGTGTCGGCCTCGTTCTCGGTCTTAGGAACCTATTGTCTTGGCCTCCGTCTCGGTCTCGCGGCAATTTCTCGGATTTTTAAAAACTGTCTTGAAGCGAAAGTCTTGTTCTGTCTCTTATTGAAAAACATACAGCGTAGCTGCAACTTCAGCTCCTGTAGACAGAGTTTTCAGCCGCAGTGGACTTTTTATGCACCCTAAAAATTCCACTATGCCGAAAATGTCTTGTACTGTCTTGGACCTCGTGTCTTGGTCTCGGTCTCTGTCTTGGTACCTCATTGTCTTGGTCTTGGAACTCAACTGTCTTGGTCTCGTCTTGGTCTTCGTCCTGAAATTTTATGTTTTGCATACAACACTGGTTTTGTCATCCCTGTGAGCTACTTTAATGCAGAGTTTCACAAAAGACTTTTCTGCAGAACGGTTACTTGTGCATGTTAACATGTTTGCTGCCAGATGAAAGGTAACAAATAAATTATTCCAAAACCACAAACTTACTCTATAATTGTTACTATTAAATACCTAAAATGTGTTAGAAATTTTGTTGTAACATACCTCAACTGCAGTGAATATCTTGTGACAAATAATCGACAGGCACGTAATTAGGTCTAAAGTTAAGGCATTTACCAAAACCTCTCTACAGAAAGTCCCCAGAAATGGAATCTAGCCATTTTAAAGATCTTTCAGTTAATGCTTATATATAATAACTCTTAAAGTACACAGGGCTGATGTTGGCAATGATGGCTTGGTATTCCATTAATGGTCACCCATCAATGTTGCTTAGCTTCAGTGTGCCTGCCAATGTCATATTCAAAGCCAAGGTGCCTTCCCAACAGTCCCAAACAATAAAATGACTGCCACTTGTGAAAGTTTAAACATTAGCACCATAAAACTAGTTGAGAAAGATATGGCTAAATATACGCTTATGATTTATTACTCAGACTACACATTACTTGCTGTCACTTCCTTCATTTGCTTGCACCTATGTCTCTTCAGAAATCACATGCTGCATGATGACATGAAGTAAGAACTATTAGAATGTTTTTATCATTTTTAATTATAATAACAAATGCTGGCAAAAGAAACAATGAGTTCAGAAGAGAATCTGATACCTTCGATTTCGACAGAGAACTATCCTCTTTGTCCATCAGCTTCACACTTTTATCAACAACAGAAATGGAGCACAATGAATGCGGATCAGCCGACAGTCGAAGAGTTGTTGGATGTCCAGGTTGCTTTTGTTGATCAGTAAAACTTATGGATACCTGGAATAAAACAGTTCTCGGTCTGACTTTAAAAGAAAATGCAAACGCAAAAACATGTTGCGAACATTGACATATTGAAAGTTTACAAACAGTTGAGAAAGATATGGCTAAATATACGCTTATAATTTTATCATACACATTTTGAAATACAGAAATTTAAATAATAATTAAATCATTAATTTGGCTGCTGCTCCTATGATCTGAAACTCTTTCTACTAATCTGTGACATATGACACCTGTCCAGAATCAAAGATGCATTATGTGCATCTCCTACATCGACAGTACACTAAGACTGCTATATTAAACGGGAAAAGTTGGCACAACGTGATGTGTTTACAATTTTTTGACAGAACATGTTCCTTTTAAATTTAATTAGACAAAGGAGATTTTGCGTCCTGAACACTTTTGGGTGTACCTCATGGATTGTGAGCTGCTGATCACGAAAACCACCTTCACATTTTCCTACCACATTCTAAACTTTTTGGGATTGACTATATTTAAAAATTTCCTTTCACATTTCAGTCAACTAATATGTTGCCCACAATGTAAGCTGTCCTTTTTAGTCGATGCATGCCTGGGTGATGGGTAGGCCTATACACACATTGCATGAAACTGGCGAAGCATATTCTAAATTGTTTTGACAAAACATGTTGATTTTACATTTTGGGATAATCTTACTTTGCTTTTTAACAAAAAAATTAATAATTCAATTTCTTAAATCTGTATGCTTATTTATGATTTAGTGCATGAATAGATACGTTTTATTCCACGTCTGTACTAGTATTTATTAACTGAGGCCATAACCGCACTTTTTGTTCACAACGCTGACCGGCTGATTTGACCAGTGAGCATTCCTTTAAATTTTAGGTCCAAAACCAACTTTAATAGCAGTTTAGGTTCTCTAGTGCTGGTGAGTCGCCTACCAGCTCAAATCCTAGCCCTTTCCTGCACAACCTCTGTCTTATTTCTAAACCTCAATGTTGTGTTTTGTCTCTGCAGGCCAATAACGATCCATCGGTGCTTCAAGGACTGTCTTATACCTTATTCTCCTGACCATAATTGACTGCCGTCCTTGTAGTGTCTCAGAAATTCAGTACGTTAGTCAGCAAAGGATATAAGAATAGATGGTGAATACTCAGAGCCGGGAAGAATAGGCAGAGGAGTGAGGCAAGGATGCCCGCTCTCTCCAATACTCTTCAACATCTACATCGAAGAGCTTGTACGGGAGGCGATGGAAGAAGTGAATGAGGGAATAAAAGTTGGAGGTAGGTTGGTGAAAGCGCTGAGATTTGCGGATGATCAGGCAATGCTAGCAAGAAGCCAAAAAGGACTGCAGAGAATGATGGATCGCCTGAACATGATCTCAACAGAATACGAAATGAAAATAAATACCAAGAAGACAAAGGTCATGAGGATAAGCAAAAGAGAAGAAAAAGAAGCTAGAATAACCGTAAATGGAGTGGTCATCGAACAAGTTGAGAGATTCTGTTACCTTGGAAGTATGGTCACGAGGGATGTGAAGTGCCATGCGGAGATAAAAAGAAGAATAGCCATGGGAAAAGATGCATTCTATAAAAGAATTAAGGAGCTCTTGAGAGGAAAATTAAATAGAAATCTGAAGATGCGAATGGTTAAGACGCTGGTATGGAGTGTGGTCCTATACGGATCTGAAACGTGGACTATTAGAGGGGAGAACATCAAAAGGATAGAAGCCTTCGAAATGTGGATATGGCGTAGAATGGAGAGAATCAGCTGGACAGAGCACAAGACAAATGACGAAGTACTGCAAATGGTGGGAGAGGAGAGATCCATGATGAGGACAATCAGAGAGTGCCAAAGAAGATGGATTGGCCATATAATGAGAGGGGATTCTCTGTTGAGAAATATCATCGAAGGTAGAATGGAGGGGAAAAAGACACGAGGAAGGCCAAGAATGATGCTCTTAGACTGGACAATAAAGAGGGACGGCTACAGACAGATGAAAGCAGAAGCTCAACATCGAGAGGAATGGCGCCGTTGGACATACGAACCTGCCTAAGGGCAGAGAACCAAAGAAGAAGAGTCAGCCGTTAGGGCTCTGTTACTCTTTTCAATTATCCAGAACATTTAGTAATCCCTTTTTCTTTTATATCATTTTTTTTGCCGACTGCTATCTCCTACCAAACTGATCCTCTTCCAAAAGTCGACAGTCAGGCATGAAAAATCGTCTAGTTTATATAAAAAGCTGATTGGAATTTCAGTACATATCCCCTTCTCATACTTCTCACTCTTGATATTAAACTTAACCTCGTCCATCATTGCTAAAACTGCCCTGCTGTGTTCAACACAATCGACCATCTATTAGTATTACTAATTAGTAACCTCTATAGTGCCAATGTCTAAAGCATCTATGCGTAAACCAGTTTTCTTCGAACACTTTCAGTTTCTTCGTAATTTTCAGTCTTAGTTTTCCACCGGACTTACTGTCGCTGTCGACAGGGACAACTTTCTTTTCCGTTTTCTCTATAGGCTGCCCCTATATCCTTGTAAATTTTCCTCTTGGTTTTCCACCGGGTTGACTTTCTTTGGTAGCATGCCTACATGTTGATTATATTTGATCATTTGATCATATTACATTCTGGGCCATTTAAGGTACGTACGCAATCGTTCTATATCATGTTGTGCGTGTCAAATTCAAAAAAGAATGCTTGCTTACTTATTTCCAAAGTTAAACTAGGTGACAAGTCTGCTCCAATTGCTACCCTGTACAAATGTCACACAAAAACTTGCCTGGTTGTGAAAACACTTTTCAACCGTGATCAGCATACGGTCTGCCACAGTCTCACCACTCGCAAGAACTGTGAAAACGAGAATTTTCATGGATCCGCTCATTCTTGGAGTAACAGTGAACGTAATGTTGAATTTGTGCAAGTTGTTTGCATTATCTGCACAACAAAACAGCATTGGACATTTGAAACTGAAAGACTACGTACGTGCGTGACTGGCTCCGATAAATTTGTCAATGATATACAATAAATAATTATACAATTAATTACAATTGCAGCATTCATTCGAAGACAAGGAAATAGCACATGTCAAATATGTGGCAAGAAATCACTCTTCCAAAAATTTGATCTTTTATAGTATCTTTCATAGTATAAGGTAATGTAAGTCTGTGTAATATAATGGTAGCATTTGTATACGTATACTTGACTGTAAGAAGAAACTCTCAGCCTTAAGGTGACTCCTTGAAGATGTTCTACAATTGTAATTGACAATTACTACTTGTATTGTATTTGAACATTTATAAAGCGCCTCTCACAGTGTTCACTAATCAGAGGCGTTTCCAGTGCGAAAGACCCAATGAATAGAAGTGGTTTTAAGACAGCGGAACGAGGCACCTGGGCCACCAGCTAATAAGGAGGCACGTGTCAATGGAAGGAGTTTTGAAGGCTCGATTTTTGGCCACAGTAGTTCTGGTTCGTGGGACAAAATGATCGTGGCGGTTTTAAGCGATCGCAATGGACGAAGGGAAGTAGCTGAAACTGGCAGACGTACGAGGTCACCGAGGTACTTGGGTGCCAAGCCTGTATAAGACCGAAGTACCAAAGTGAGAACTTTAAGCTGAATCCGAGCAGTAAAGGGGAACCCAATGAAGATGGTCGAACATAAAAGAGGAAATATATGAGACCAGCGAGGAAGTCTGGCTATTAATCTGGCCGCAGCATTTAAAACAGTCTGAAGGGGGAAAGGCAGACTTTTGGCAGACCAATGAAAAGCGAATTGCAGTAGTCAATTCTGGAGCAGATGAAGGCGTGGATGTTAGTGGTAAAAACGGAGGAGACAGAGCGTCGGATTGCTCTAAGCCGTCTCATGTGAAAGTAAGAAGAACGGGTAAGATTAGCAATGTGTTCAGGAGAGCATACTGTCGAGAACAACACCAAGGTCACGGACACTAGAGAGAAAAGTAAATGACGGGAATTTCTCAGCAAGAAGTGGGAAGTCTAGCTTGAGGAGTTGCTGACGAGTACCAAACCATATAAGCTGCGTTTAGCTGGATTCAGATAGAGACGATTAGAAGACAGCCAAAGGTGTAAATCTCGTGAAAGAGCATCGATGCGTTCAGTTTTGCAAGCTGTACAGAAGGAGGTCAATGAACGAGCGCTTGAGCGTCGTCTGCATAGAGATGACCGGTTGTAGTGTTTAGCAAATATAGCGGAAATGTCAGCCATGTATAGGAGGTAAGAGATGGCCTAAGACAGAGCCCTGGGGCACTCCAAATTTAACCTGACCCATTGGGTTCTGGAGTCTCCGCAGATTACCATTTGTGTTCGATCAGCGAGGTAAGACCGGAACCAAAGAAGTGGGAGGCCACGGATGCCACAGGAGGTCTCAAGTCGCTGCAGTAAGATTTCATGATCTACCATGTCAAAGCCAGCAGAGACACCAAATAGGGCTAGCAGAGAGAGTTCAGATCTATCAATAGCAGAATAAATCTCAGAAAGTATGGAGAGCAAGATCGTTTCAGTGGAGTGGTCAGCCCTGTAACCTGACTGACTGGGAGGAAGACCAGACCATTCAAGGTAAGGGAGAAACTACAAAGAAACAAGTCGTTCACGAGTCTTAGAAATTAAAGGAAGGAGAGGTTGGAGATGGGACGATAGTTTAGGCAGAGGTTGTGATCCTGTTAGGTTTCTTTAGGGTAGGAAAAACGATGGCACGTTTTTGTGAAAGGGGGAAGATACCCTTCAGATAAATAAATAAATAAATACAGTAAAAATGGAACAATGTCATCAATAATGTCAGTAATGATAAATGGAGGAAGAGGATCGAGTTCACATTTAAGTTCGAACAGACAAGCAGGCGACGCAGGTCGGCTTCTAGGATTGCCTAATTATGCTATTCCACCAAAAATAACAATGATGCTTCAACTGGAAAATTCTCCAGTGGGGCAAACAGACGATAACTGGAAAAATTCTTCCGCTGTGGTGAGTAGACTGTCAGTATTTCTCATCGAGTCCCTTTTTCCAACAACAGATATAAACTGTGAACATCACAGCAGTCAATATATACTCCAAAGTGCAAACCAGAATGTATGCAATGGCAAACGGATTGTGAATCACTGAATGTATATCTGCTGGATCAATGTCGTCATTTTAGTACTTCACTTATATA
>OY744611.1:37517305-37887305 GCA_963556255.1 Allolobophora icterica
CAGTTTACTCTAATTCATCGATTACAATTATAAACTGTACTTTAATATAAACAGCAACAAATGTTTGTAGCGTGTTAAACTCTCTAGCCTTCTGAAACTGGTTTCGTTACTGTTAGTTTTTAAGTGTAGACAGTTATAAGCCATATTTGTAGGGAACGGTTTGACCTGTTAAACAGCTCAACTGCTGTTGATTGCTAAATAGATTAATCCAGTGCTTCCCAAACTGGGTGACTTGAATTTGCTCTAGGGGCTCCGGGGTTCGATTACAGAATGGGTCAAAAATGTGTAAAACTACTTAATATAACTACTGACATATAGGCCTATTATTTTTTTAACATGTATACTATAGTGTGGAAATAGTCCCAACACTGTGGTTGAATGCAAGGAACATTACTCATCATTAAGATAAAGAATGTACTCCAGTCTCCACCCAATTTCTAGGCCTACGTCTGGAGCAACCAAAGTCACTGCCTTGTCTACTTTCAACGTCAAATGGCTGCTCTCTATCTTTGCCCATAGTGACCGTTCCTGTAAAGACAGGTTCAGGGTTTACCGATTGCTTCCTCGGGATCCGATTCAGCCTCTTCCGCGGTCGTCGGGTGAGCAACGTCCTGAGGATGGCCTTTTCTCAGAACAGAATTCGTTCATTTACCACCAGCAGCCTTTCTCTTTTTGTCCGCCTTCTTAGGCTCTTAGCTACGGGTTTTCGCTTCCGCTTCAGGGTTTACTGCTTCCTTCCTCAGGATCCGACTCTGCCTCTCCCGCGGTCGCCGGGTGAGCAATTGAGGTTGGCCTTTTCTCATAACAGAGTTCGTTCTTTTACCAGCAGCAGTCTTTTTTCTCTTTTGAGTGCCTTCTTAGCTACGGGTCTTCTCTTCCTCTCCACCTGATCTGAACTTTGACGTACCATTCTACATTTCGTGCCTCTTGAACCATCGCCCTTAGTAGGCCTATGGAACACCAAACGTTCTCTAAGTTCCTAGGCTGGGACAAGGAGTACATGTAACAAGTTTCTACGTCATGTAGTCCTAGGTACGTGCCCAACTGTCCATGGAGCAACGCGTCTTCTTGACATCACATGGCTGAGATGGCTCTCGCTCTATTTCCGTGTGCGGCATACCGGCCTCACAGTGATCAATACTGCTTCGGAAGATACCGGTAGGGGTCTCTACGGCATTCTGAAAGTGAAGGTCCTCTCTGTCTATAACCTTCGCTATCTGCACACACAGACCTTTGTTCTGACCTACGCACGAGGGGCCAAACCTCGCACTTCACCGAGTTCTCAGAACTGTGTGTTGCAATATGAATCTACTTGGGTACCCAACTCCCCGAACTTTCACGCATCGCTTACCCTTGGCCTGATTTAATCTCCCTTCTACCCGAGACTCTCATAGGCCCCCTACACTTCAACTTGGGACTATAACTAGCTGGACTTCGGCTAGGAAAATGCGGGAGTATCTCTTCCCGGTTTACACGACCTTTAATCTTAACGAAATGAAGTGTTGATGTCATTCTATGGTAGCGTTTGACTAAACAGTGCCAATACATTGCAAACTGTAGTGATGTGTACTTGAGAAAGGAGCACAGTTCTGTAAGAGTTGCCCTGATTGTATGTCTCGACCCAATTATAATAGTAATAATAATAATAATAATAATAATCTTTATTAATTCAAACTGACAAATATGCAGTAAGATTACATGGAAACATGACAGTAGGCTACATGCAAGATCTTAATTAAACACACGGTTTGGCAGCCATGCAAGGAGCCGCCCTAGAGGGGGGGTTACGGGTATCAAACCGCGATCTAATGCTCTCCTGGCCATGAGTGTTACCATATTACTCTATCCCCCTACAGTATCAAGCTTCGATTTTACTTTGAATCAGGCTCAATGATTTAAAAAACTGAATAAACAGGGTTTTCGTCGAAAGTTTGCATGTTCAATAGGAGAGTGCAAACGTACAACAGAAGCAATTGAAAATTCAAATGGCACCACGTTAATATGACGAGGCCTATGACTTGCCACAGAATGAAATTGATGATTTACTATTACAAAGTTACAACATGGATATAAGTTTATTCTTTCTTCCTTTAAGTGAACTCTTTTTCTCTCAAAAACAACTGACTACAAGTTTCTTATCATGACAGGTTTCTGTCTCGCCGGTTAATTCTAAGCCTCTATATTACTTAATGGTATACATTTAACAGCATTCATTGGGATGTTGGAGTGCCTGCAGTTGACTGCAAAAACCTTAGGGACCTGTGTAAAACGGACACAAGAATTTTGGAAGTGGCCTAGCAGCAGATGTGAAAAGTGCGAATTAAATTATAATATATTATTCATGTATTAATACAAATGGATACTTCTGTGGCATTCCGCGATTGACATGTTGGACGCAATGAACGTTGATGAATAAGGCAGATGTTCGAGCTGACATTCCCACCAACTGGTTGTCCATAAGTGTATCTGAAATGCAGACCATCTTTATGAATTCCTCATCTATAAAGAAAATCAGTTGCTATAAGAACTGCAAAGAACAATTAAAACAATAACCTGCCCCTATGTTCAGCAATGTTAAAGAAATTCGTTAGGTTGTTGCATACATTTCACTGCAAAACGTAACACTGTGGACTCGTTTACCTGCACGATTCTGCTTAACGTGGTGTGGTGCTAGGACATAAACCTATAACACCGTATATAGGTTAACGCACTGTCTAAGAACTGCAGCATATGGCAAAATATTGACTCTCTCAGCATTATCCCTTTTTTCCACATGCAGCATAGGCTATCGTTTACACGCTGTATCACAAGACTTGTTCCCCGACGACTTTTAGTTGCCGAACGCCACTCTGTATGGTTCATGAATACAAGCCCAGATACATCCATATGTCTATGTACAGACCAAGTTCAAAAGTTCTCAAGGGCTATCCACAGATATACTCAAGGTCAAGCCCTAGAAAATCACATAATAATTCAGTTATGACGAATAAATGACAAAGTAAAAGAGAAAGATAACTCGAGATAAACTGACACCATGCTGAAAGGGCATGATTTGCTTGGTCAATATATATTCAAGCAAAGAAAGAAAGACTAGCCACTGAGATGCAGGGATTTGTGGCTGTCATGTCAGGCACTCAATTCCTCTGATTAGATCATTGTCACTTACTGCCTTCTGTTCAAGATGTTGAGCATCTTAGAGTTAAAAACAGTTGAAATCACATTTAATGCTTAGGTCTTTTCGCAACAACAATTTACTGCAAAAAACACTTTATTTTAAAAATAAATATATAGGGAGTCTACATGAAAGCAAGTTAGTACTAAAAGCAATTTAGCAATGAAAGTGAAAGGATCAGTAAGTAACATAAACCTAAAACTACTGGTAGAAGGAAGTTGATACAAAGGCTTTGCATTACAAGCCTTTTAAATTGCAGTCAGAAAAAGAATAGGTAAAGTAAGAAAAAAAGAAGACGGCAGAAAAATGGTTTTAGTCTGATCAATTAACTCTGAAAAGACAGTTGAGCAGATGGTGAAGAGATAGCCCATATATGTATGGAATTTGGCAGAGCTGCCTCTGTAACCATCCTTATCAAAACACTTCAACCCAAGTTGTGGGTTTCATGGATGAAACACTATCATTGGCTATAACCCCTCAATGCCCTCATACATAGTTAACTCCTTAAGACTCCATTTTATTAGCAGTTATTCCTTACCTGGCACATACTTTCCATTTCACTATTGGAGATCCAGAAAACAGGTAAGAAGGATGGTCGATGGTCACTTCAAACTTTGGTAGAACTGTTGAAAACGATGAAAGATTTGATAAGATTGGTGGTATACAGATAACTTCAAGAAATGAAATGTGTCAGAGAAACTATAATCTATAACTTTTATTTATAAACAACATAAATGAAAGTATATGCCACATTCTATATTTTTGTATGAATAGTTTAACTATTTTTTTATTTTATGATCAATAATGGAGTTATTTTCTTCACATGACAAGTCTAATAATGTTTTATCAGATTGTTGAACAAAAGTATCATCCAACATAAGTGGATAAGAAACTTGCATTGTGTCATATTCAAAATTCAGTACCAAGCAGGCACAATAAAAATACGAGTGCATCTCGGCATAATATTGTTAAGACATTTAGAGTCTTCTTATTACCATATTCTTCGACAGTGAATTTCTGGGAAGGCAATTGGCCTTTGATTAATGCTTTAATGGTCCACTCGCCCAGTCTGGGTTCATCCGACAGCTGCATCTCCAGGCTGCCAAGGCCTGAAAATAGCAAAAATACCCACAAAACAATCAAACAGGTTGTTCAATAGAATGGACATCAGATGAGTCCTGTGCTACACTGCCCAGTACTCTATGTACTTTTGTTAATCATAACCCAGTTCTGTATAAACCGGATAATGTAAAAGGACCCAGACATCCACATTCACGGGAACATAATCCCGCACTGTGCCGCTGATGGCAACTAGTGACCAACTATATATATGGCCCCATGAATGACGACTGACAGAAGATTGGTATGGTAGTACAATCAGTACCACACTTGCCCCATAATCTAATCATTAGTTTCAAACGTTTAGTAACAAAGAGTTGATGTTGTCTAATAACTGTATTTAACTTGTTTGAGCACGATTGCTTCTGCTATCACATAGCATAATTTCACGTCAACACTTCAGGAAGCAAGCTCTGACACCCGACTTTGGGATTAATATCTAGACGGCTAAGGAACTCGTAAAAGAAATTCACTACCTTCTCCAAGTTCTCTTGTGCCTATGAGTGATTTTGCTTATTACGAAAAACCAACAAGTCTTTAGAAATTCTGGAAAAGAACTACTACATGAAAACACTGGTACACTGTCTTATATTTGGCAATATACAATTTTTTAATGTTTCTTCTGTTTATAACTCTCATAACAAGGATTTTTAATCTTCATAGTCACTCTTGCAATTACTAATACATATTACTTGGCTCAGGTGACTTGACAGACTTTCAACTGTGCAACATGTAAACCAGTAAGATGGAATTCTGCCTACCAGTTTCAGTGGAGACATTTGACCATTGCATTACACGGGTTTTTGATGGATCTTCAATGTAAGCTAATGGTATCTACAAACACATTAAACATGGATCAAGCCTAAATGTATGCATCTGTATGGGTATGTACGTACGTACGTATGTATGTATGTATGTATGTATGTATGTATGTATGTATGTATGTATGTATGGGTATTTATGTTTGTAGGCATGATTTCATACTGTTTTACCATTTTCCTGTGTGCAGTCACAATACTGCAGGGTGCTACGACAGCTTAGAGGGAAAATTGGTTGCTGATATACAGGAAGGCCATTCCGCGAACATCAAAGATACAGAAAAGGCATGACACTGCATTGCGATGACCCATCATTTCCAGGATGTGTGTGTTAACAGTGTTAACTACCATCCGTCAACTAGTTCTAGACTCCCCCTCTAAGTCTTGTGAATTGGACCTGTTGCCCCCGTTTTTACTTAAGGATTTCATTGATGACTTTGGACCGTTTTTGCAATTACTTTGTAATTCCTCTCTGACCCAGGGTTCTGTTCCTGTCTCCCACAAGCGGGCTGTCGTCTTTCCCTCCATTAAGCGTCAAGGTCTGGATCCTAATTCTCCAGCTAATTTTAGGCCCATCTCCAACCTTTCCTTCCTTTCTAAGCTCCTGGAACGGTGTGTTGCTTTTCAATTGGTTCACTACCTCGAATCTAATTCCCTCATGCCTCCATTTCAATCTGGGTTTAGGAAATCCTACTCAACTGAAACCCTACTAGTCCGGCTCCTAGCCGACGTCTTCCAAGCTCTTGACCGTGGTCATGTCACCCTGTTAGCTCTCTATGATATCAGCGCAGCCTTTGACACGGTAGACCACTCTATTCTCTTAAATCGGCTATCTATATCCTTCGGTATCTCTGATAGTGCCCTTTTATGGTTCCGCTCTTTTCTCTCTGACAGGTCCATATCTGTGGTCTTTGGATCACATCGTACTCCTTGGGCCACTACCTCCTATGGTCTCCCCCAAGGCTCTGTTCTTGCTCCTCTGCTCTTCATCCTATATACTTCGGACCTTGGGGGGATTTTCCAGCAGTATGGGGTTTCGTCTCATCAGTATGCTGATGACACCCAGTCTCTAATTCATGGTCCAGCCTCTTCTGCTGTCCAAATGGTCGAACGCATCTTAGCAGCAGCCTCTGCTCTGGATTCTTGGCTTTCCTCTAATCGCTTGCGGCTGAACCCCGACAAGACTCAGTTTATCTGGCTCGGTGGTCGCCTCCAACTCAGCAAGATTGATTTTGAATCTCTACATCTTAGGTTTCCCCTCATTCAATTCTCCTGCTCTGTTCGTGACTTGAGGATTGTCCTTGACCCTACCCTCTCCTTTACTGATCAAGTTAACCTTGTATCCAGATCTTGCTTTTATCATCTACGCCAGCTCCGATCCATCCGCAAGTCTCTTTCATTTCATGCTGTTACTACACTGGTCCATGCTCTGATCTGCACTAGGGTAGACTTTGGCAATGCTGTGTACATTGGCCTTTCCTCCTCCAATATGCACAAACTCCAGACTATCCTTAATGCTGCTGCTCGGCTTATAGGTGACATTCCTAAGTTTGCCCACATTTCTGCCTTTATCCGTGATTCCCTCCACTGGCTCCCTGCTCAACAGCGAATTCAGTTTAAAACCCTCACTCTCATGCGCAACTGCCTTACTGCCTCTGCTCCGTCTTACCTAATGAATTTTTGCAACCCAGTTTCTTCCTTGCCTGCGAGGGCTTCCTTGCGATCTTCGGCTCGCGGCCTTATGGTTGTCCCTCGCATGCGATCTTCCACGGCACAATCCAGAAGTTTCGCCTATGTTGGCCCCTCTGCTTGGAACTGTCTCCCCTTGTTTCTCCGCCAAGAGCTTCTTGCCCTCTCTCCTCTCCAGTTCCGTAAACGCCTGAAAACTTTCCTTTTTGCCGGTGTCGGCATTGATGCGGGTTGAAAGCGCCGCTGATTTGAGTGGCGCTATATAAGTTTTCGATTACAATTACAAATTACAATTATAAGGGCGATAATCAGTTCACCTTCAATCATGCAGCAAAGAACCTGTTTCCAGCCTAGCCTAAGATAGGATGTCAAAGTCAGTCCCTCCATGAGCACCATACCTAACGGTAGTAGTTCCTAGGTAATTGTAATTTAAGTAAAAACATCTGTCCCACTTCAAAATCTTCATTTTAGTGTGCTTTGGGATCACCAGCTAAACAATGATAACTTTGGATAAACAACCCAGTAGCCTAGCAGCTGAAAGCACAATGTATTCCAGCTGTCTAACCAGTCCCAGGGAAAGGCCTGAATGGATGGAACTACAGTAGTTGATCCGACTATAAACAGAAGCCTAGGCAAAAATGTGGCACTGAATGCATATGCAAACAGGAAAAAGTAATAGAAATCAACATAGCTACACACAATTTATGAGACTACAATTTCTTCTATCTATATGTTCGCACATGTGGAAATATTTGTACAGAGCACCTCTCAAGGGAATCTTAAAGGTGCATAAAAAAACGCTACACCATGGACATTGACTGGCTCTAGAAGACTCAAATATTCTTCATTAAGAATCTCCTATAAGCCGATCATGATTTGAATATCTAAAATGAATTACAGCGACAAGAAAACTTACATCTTCTGTTAGTATTGTTAAATCTGGTCCAGTCAAAGTCAGAATTCGGATTCTTACTAAAAAATAAAACAAATCATTAAATGTCATCCAAAATGTTTTTTTAACATGTGCTGTCTTGATCTGCTACACTAAAATCTATTAGATATATCTTGGCATCAGCCTTGAAACCTGTCATAATTCCTAAGTTGACAAGAACATTGACTTTTATTATAAAAGTTCAAATTTGAGTACTGGACCTGGTATATGACAAAAGGTCAAGTGACAATATTTCAGTTTACTGTGAAATTCAGTTTTAAGTACTGGCATATGAGAAAAGGCCAAGTGGATATGTTCTCAAATTAAACTGCAGTGCTGTTGAGCTTAAAATTGACCTCTCGTGTAAAAATTTAGCAGTGTCTGTGAGCAAAACAAGAAACAAGAAAGTAATTGAATCAGTTGGAAGGACTTTGCTGTATTTGTGTTCCAGATACGTGTTTGTGTTCCAGATAAAAGATACAACCAATTACAACAATGAGAAAGCAATGTACGCAGCTACTGACGTATGTTCCATTTTAGCAGACGCTAGCTTAGCATCAGCATCGTCTTCATAAATCATAATCATCATCATATATCATGAAACACTTTTATCATGCTAGTTTCTGAAATAACCTCATGAATGAATTCCATTTCGAATAGCGTAATATGGATTTCAAGTGGTTCAGAAGACATGGAATCTGTATCAGAACCACTCCAAGTTAACCTGGAAAGCTTAATAACCCACCATCTAGTGCTTTGTTTAGTCATATAGTGTTTTATTAAGATGTGAGGTTCGGCAGGGTTCCGTGCTTGATCCTCTTTTATTCACATTCTACACCACACCATTAAGAACAATGTTCGACAATAATTCACTGGGATATCATTTTTATGCCAAATCTATATCTTATTTGACAGATTGCATTGTGACTTGTCTGCGCAGTTGTTGTCCAATGCCTTTGAGGAAGTACAGTCATGGATGAGGGGGTGGGGCAATAAGGTTGTTGGCTGGGTGGTTTTCAGCGCAGTTTAATGATAAGGTATATACGTCAATGGCCATAGCAACTGCGCAGTAAATACTTTCTCATGGTTAAAACAGTGCTAGAAAGGCATCCTGCCAAATTTCCCCACACATCCTCCAAAAGTCTTATATTAGATTCCTTTGCCACTTGCCTAGGTCGCCCGGCTTGTAGATGGGCTTGTCTGTCTCAATAAATGTCATCTGTGTTGGTCTTTGGATTCTGACATCGGCAGACTTTGTGAAGTTATATTCATTGCTGGAATCCAGTGACGTTGCAGTGACAAAGAGTTTGGCGGTGGATGCAGAAATATTCTGTGGTACTGGTACCTCGATACAGATGCTGCCACCTGTGAACAGTGATCAAAGACATTTCCATCACATTAGAAAAGAGACAAAACAATGTGGGCAATGCTGGATGAGAAGCTAAACTTAATTGACAAATGAACTAGAAATTATCTATAATAAACAGTTTTTGACAAATAACGAACACTTTTTGACAAGCAGTAGAAGCCTTTTTTATAAAAGATGCCACCTGTCAAAACACTTTAAAATACAAGTAAACATTATAACAGAACATAAGACTAAATCACATGTTATGAAGAATCGTAATCGTAATCTCCAAATTTCTAAAGCACCACTCGCAGGCCAAGCGCAGATAACCAGCATATTCACAAGGGCTGAGAGATAAAAATAGTCAGTTATGCCAAGTAAATCAATCAATCAATCAATCAATTAGACATTTATATAGCGCGCTCTTCAAGGCAACTATTCAGAGGCGCTCCCAGTCCAACCTCGACGAAAGAGAACAGCCTTAAGAGCAGAGAAGAAAGAGGTGGAGGAGTCTCGAGGGAGAGACCGCAGTCCAACAGGAAGGCCATTCCAGATAGTGGGACCGACAACGGAGAATGCTCGCTGCTGCATGGTTGCAGTGCGAGCGAAAGGAACATGTAAGTCACCGCGGGCGGTGGAACGGAGTGAACGGCGACCAAGAAGTGCGGACGCTGGAAAACAGAGCTCACGTAGATAGAAAGGAGCGCGGCCAAGCTGACACTGCCAGACAATAGAAGCAACCCGGTATACAATGCGTTGCGAAAAAGGAAGCCAGTGGAGGACGTCACGCATGTAGTCAGACACGTGACCAAACTTAGGGATGCGCCCAACGAGGCGCGCAGCAGAGCGTAGAACGCGTTCAAGGCAATGCAGTCGAGTGTGAGGGAGACCAATATAGAGAGAACAGCAGTAATCAAGTCGACAGGTAATGAAAGCATGAACGAGAGTAGCTGCGTGTTTGGAAGAGAGAGAGCGGGAGACCACACGGAGCTGACGTAACTGGAAATAACAACCCCGGCTCAGCTGCGAAATATGCTGGGAGAGGGTGAGTTCAGAGTCCAAGGTGACACCAAGGTCGCGGACAGAAGTGGAGAAGACGACATTAGGGAATTCAGTAGCAAGGCTAGCAAGATCAATCTTATCAAGTTGCCTGCGAGTACCCAGCCATATATATTGGGTCTTGGAGGGGTTCAGACGGAGGCGGTTAGAAGACATCCAGGCTACCAATGAGTCAGTGGAGAGGCACATAAGGCGGACTGCAGTGGCGGCATCAGAGGCAGAGCAATGAGTGTAAGCCTGTACATCATCAGCATAAAGCTGGTTAGACAGAGAGCAGGAAGTAAGAAGATGGCAAAGATCCGAGGTGAAAATAATATGTAAGAGGGGACCCAAAACGGAACCCTGAGGAAGTAAAGGTGAGTAGGCTCCCGTAACTAATTGAAAGCTTATAGGTGCAGTAATAAAAAGATGCAAAGACAAGAAATCTATTACACTCAAATTACAAAACTACCTTACAGCCAGTGAAATCAATAAATGTCAGCTAAAGTGATATGAAATATGAATGATGTGACTGCAAACAAAGGATATGTAACAAACAAATGAAGGAAGTAATATGATCACTTTGCTCTTAAGCGCCCCACCACAACAGCCTAAACAGGCAATACAGGTCAGCTGTATCATATACTCGTATTTATTAAAAAACCTGTAGTAACAAATAACCATGGGCGCCGACTCTGCGAGGCCCGTGTGTGCCCAGCACCACCAGAAATAGGCCATGCGAGGCCCGCCTATACAGAGGCACCACCAGCAATCAGTCCGCAAAGAGAGCTTTTTAAGAGAATATTTTGCTAATAGCATTACTTATCAATATAATAATATAACGTCTGTGTTTCAATTAACTATTATATCACTCGTGCTGTAAGTTTTAGGATTTCAGCAAGACTATGTCTCAAAACGATTGACACACTTGTCTATACTAGGTTAATAGACACAGGAAAGAAACTGCTAACTTATCGCTTGATTAAAATCTGAAACGATTTGATCTCTTGCAACAGGCTTGGCAAAAAGAAATTTGCAATTTTTAAAATACCGCCAGGGAGACCTACAGAGAAGCCATTCAGTTGTGAATCATTGTGGCATATAAAGACATTATAATTATAAAACCAAAAATGTAGAATTGATTCTGGAGAGAACCAATGGCATTTTATAGCATTGTAACATTTCCATTGGAATTTTGGAAAGAAGCCATTTTAATAATAATTTGTTAGTTTCAAGTTATATCTTTTTGCACTTGTTTTGTTTTTTCAATGCTACCTATCTAAAATCTTAAATTTGGCTTATGAAATTATTCAGAGAAAATAATTCATCTGATGTTTTTGTGCGAAATTTTACTTTTTTGACCCAATCTACTCAAGCTTATGGATATATTAAATTATAATTATCCTAGTCTCCTAGACTTCTTTGAATTAGTTTGCATGTAATTATACGATTTGATGACTCATGAAACTATATATATACTTGCCGTTACAAAATGCCTGCCCCTTGATTTTGATCGTTTTTTTTTTCGTATACAAAAAAGGCAAAAAAAATTTCGGGCTCACACGCCAATGAATATTGACCCACTTCTAGTGTCTCCTTATCTGTCAAGCAAGATCTGTATAGATTGCAGAGCAGGTTCTACTGTCAAAGGGATAATTTCAGTAAGTGTGTCGTAAAGATTCCAACAAAGCAGAAATAGAAAATCTTAAAAGGTCCAAAAAATTAAGAATTGACACTGGACGAGAAGAGCCACGTATTTGTAATTTGATAATAAGTATGCAATCATAATTATGAAACAAAAGAATTGAGAATAATTGATATTGATATTGGAGAGAACTCTGATATTAGCATTGTAGGCCTAACATATTGTAGCAAAAAAGGTGAAAAAAACTTTCGCGCTTCTGCCCGAACATTTTTGGGACTTTCTTTGGGCACTCACACTTTTTGGCTCAACTCGGCGCCTATGCAAATAACTAATTATTAATGATAAAGGCCCGTCATAATGATGATGCCCATCGCGTGGCTACACACCACACACAAAACCCTAAATCAACATTAAATTTGGTCTCATAATTGTGCCATTAAAACAGTAATTCTTCTACTTGTCTATGGGCTAACTTCTAATTGCTATAATAATAACACTATAGTATACTGTAATAGACGCCTGTAGTACATTTTATAGAGCACATATCAATGACCTCTCGAAGATGCTCATGCCAACTACACGTACATAACTAACCTAAAGAGATGCAACTCAAATCAACATGAAAATTGCCTGTGTTCATAAAGTTCGGATTTTCAGTGAAAGTTCTCAAATGAACTCGAGTCATGAGTATGAACCAACAGATACATATTACAGTGCAAAAATAATCTATACAGTTGGCTTGAGAGAGCAACATGGAGAATGCTTTGATGGTTGCAGAACAACAGTTGATATCGAAGTCCACAAAAACACAAGGAATATCAAAGTAGGCTAATTCTGTTTTTCTGGACCAATAGCCAGTACCGCATACCTTTTGTATGTATACGCACATAGATTTGAGAATTTAAGAAAATTGGTCATGATTCTAGTGGAACAGTTGAGGTTGAGGACAGTCTCAAGTACCTTGTACCTGATCAGCAGGTCTCACAAGGGCATCAGGTTGGCCTGATTTTAGTCAAAATATATTTTATGATCTTCGTATAGGACTGAGACTTGGGCTGATAGTTTTCTTGTTCTTTGTGTTTTTTTAGGTCATTCCGTCGTCCCCCACTCTCCATTGCCTGAAAATGCTACCTCTTGAAACTTCTTGGGATGAGCAGAGCATCCCGCCGAAAATGAAAATTAGTCAATAAAACATGGATAGAACCAGTGTGATTCTCCTTACAGACTTTATCATAGAACTGTGAGGAAAATCCCCAGCAGCATACCAGTCATCAAACGAAAATGGAAAACTACTTATAGGAGAACAAATGAAAGAAACAGAGAAGACAAAAAGCATGGCACAACAGCTAGGGCCTACATAGCTGCCTGCAAACACGAAACAGACTGACACATGATATGAATTTTCGTTCAGTTATTTCCACAAGTTACTCTGCAAATGCAAACCTTCTGGATAATGCATAAATTAGGTGTGGCCATTGTAAAAAGGCCGAGTCAAACGTTTAACAAAACAACAAGCACGTGTCCTGATTCGAAACTGCATGGTGAGCAACCCACTTTGCGGAACAACAGGGGCGTAACTTTGGTCTAAAAAGTGGGGGGTACCAACTTCTTACATACACGAAGCAAGGCTGAAATTGCGATCTCTGGGAAGGGCCGGAAGGCACAATAATAAAATATTCATTGGCATCGTTCCAAAAGTGGGGGGTACGGTACCTCCCAGTCCAAAAAGTGGGGGTACGGGTACCCCTCGTACCCTCCCCCCACAAATTACGCCTATGGGAACAACCTGGTACCAATCAACAAAGTACATCTCGAATGCCAATAGTATATCAGAGGCAGCACAATCACTCAGTCATGTCATGCAACTCATATTTACCGAAGAGTTTCATTTACTACTCTTGAAACAGGACTTCCCTTAGACACTTAGCTATGTCATGTCATGTCGCCGTCGTCGCTTTGCGATGGTAGGCTACATGAATGGGTCAACATTGTCCAGCATTTCCTACCTCGTATTGCAGCCATTAGTCTGGTTCCAGATAGGCCTAGTCAAATCCATTTTATAATGTTGCCAATCCAGAATATTCTTTGTCTGCCGCGGTTGCGAATCCCTTCTACAAGACCCGTCATCAGGCTGCCTTCGATGTTGTCCTTCGGCTGTCGCATGATGCGGGTTCGGACGTGGTTCAGCAGTTCGCTTTTGGTCCTCGCCAGCTTGTATATTTGTTAGGTGGTCATCCTTTTTGTCCAGGGAATTCTTAGCAACTTTCTGACGCACTTGTTCTCGAATGCTTGGATACGTTTCTCTTCTTCATTCTTTAAAGTTCAAGCCACATCCGTATGTTGCTGTTGGCCATGCCAATGCCTTCGTCATCCGTAATTTGGTGTCATTATGGATTGACTTGTTCTTCCAAATTTTCGTCAGTTTAACCATGACTGCCATCCCCATGGCCAGTCTTGATTTAACATCGTCCTTGCAGTCCGCCTCTACAGTTACTTTGCTCCCCAAGTACACAAAGGATTTTACTTGCTCCAGTCCTCCGGTGTCCACTTTTATCTCGAGTGTTTCTTCTATGTTCGTCATTACCTTCGTTTTTGTCGCATTGATCAACATTCCATATTCTTTTGCTGCATTTTCGACTCGACTCACAATTTTTTTAAATTCTCTTGACGATGTTGCCACTAACACGATGTCATCAGCGTACCTGAGATTGTTGATGGTCTTTCCACCAATCCTGAACCCCCCTCCCAAGTGAAACCAGATAGCGCTTTTCGCATCACCTGCTCTGCTAGTATATTAAACAGGCATGGTTATGTAATTATTAAAAAGATTCAATACAAGCGATCATCATTATCATCATCATCATCTGTTCCTGACGTCAGCCCCTTTGGCGGCGATGGGTACATTGTAATACATATACACGAATTTGATTGATTGATTGATTGACATACGTGTTCAATTACATCAAATTACATACCGGTACTGTTGACAAAGCCACTTAGCAGATCAGTTTTAGACAAGTATCAATCGATCTACATATATCTATAATAATAAATAGATTGAGAATTAATTAGTAATCATTGTACATCTGATACCTGATAAAAATAAAAGGCATGGGACACATGCAAGCACAAGCGTGATTTTCAACTGTAACAGGGATACTACTCATATTCTAATTTTTTTTACACCTTGTGTACCGTATTGCTCCATGTTTCCACACTGTAAATAAACAATGCCCATTAGGGTAAACATTAACCTTGCACTATCCACTGTGTTTCATAAGTACTATTAGTCAAACAGTTATTACACAGGAGAAGGGAGGGAATGAAATTGGTACTGGCTACTTTCTGGAACAAAGTTATGCCACAGACCATACTTCAGTACAACGACAGTGGTATACTTTAAAAGTAAAGATATTTTCAACTTGACATGATCACCTACCTGAGGCTATTGTCACATTCTTCTGAACATAACTGTGTGCGTTGCTGTTGTGATTCTGAAGCTGAATATTACAGAATACGTCAGGTATCAACGCATGGGACACAATGCAGACGTTTTCTTGCCCTCCAGAGACCCATACTCGTGGAGTAGTCACCATCAGTCCTCTGTATTAGTACAGAACAATGAAAAAAAGAAAAATTCTAAAAGATTCATAACAGTAAAATGAACCTCCATGTTGAAAGTTATGCCACAATTCTTTTCAGAAGTTAAGTGGATAAACACAAATGTTTTTGATTTTTCTGGGTACAAATTCTAGGCAAGCAGACTAACTGCTTGCCATGCACATAAAACACTTCAAAGAAAGGTAACATCTGTTGATTTCTGACAATACGGTCTGTCATGGGGCACGTCTGTGGTCAAATGACACCCCCATCGGCTATTCCTGAAGTTAACTCCCCTCTGTGCCCTACCACAATGCTTGTACATTCAAAACTGCCCCTCAGAAGAACACTGGCTGTTGAAACATCTAGTCTAATAATTATGATTTAATCTTATAAACTTCAGTATGACAAGTTGCAGATGTCTCACAGGTGTTGAAACGTTGACAGAACTGTTGTAAGATGCATAAATTTATGTAAAGATCTATGTAAAAAGCCAATAGTTGTCCAGTCAGACCATCAGACACAAATCTCAATCTGCATTACTTACCAGGGTATGGTTTCAATCAGCTCACCTGCACTGAATGATAGGAAGCCGCCAGGTATGTCTGTTTCTTAATCTAGTCTAATCTAATCAAACATTAGCCAATGATGTCACCTCATCAATCAAGCACATTTATAGCCACAGAATTCTTCCAAGTAAAGTCCAAAGGTACTAGACATAACTGCAGCCAAAACACATAAATAATAAAGTACACCCTTGGACATACACACAGGCGCAAATAAAAGGATCCCCACTTGAAAAAGCTGGGAGACATTTGACTCTAAAGGATCATGGTGTATAGTTTTTCTGATTGAGGAGCTGTGATGAGAACAAATGAGGAAGGTAAGTCATTCACACAACTGAACATGTGCAAGGGAAGATTTAATCCACAATGGAAATAATGACAAATAAAGATAAGTAAGTAAGTAAGTAAGTAATCTTTTATTAGTATAAGACAAACGCTCATACTTTACAACAATACATACAAAATGATCACAATATCAGTAACACTGTAAGACAGTTTAAACACAAGCAATTCTATATAATGTCTTATTTACATACATATACATTATACAGTATTATAAACAATAAACGATAGTGTCTTATTTACATACATAGGCCTATCTATAACTAAAGTTATGATCTAAGCCTTACATTCTAAGGAACATAAGCATTACTATGGTCTACAAAAAGAGCCAGTTTAGATATCAGAACAGGTACTAGAACCAGCATTAACCCAGTTTTTATACTTGTACAGTGAGCGAATGATGAAGGATTTCTTATGTAGCAATGTATTAAAGTGCGGTAATTCAAAAGCATGTCCCCTTTTTCTTAAGTTGAATTTATGAAGGTGCTCTGCAGGCAGTAATTGGTGAAGACAGTGTTGGGGTGACTGGATGCTTTTGAAGAACTTCAATTCAATTTTTTCACAAATCTTCTCTAAAGTTAAACCATCACCACTAAAGAGGTTACTGCGCCCAGCCCTGCGCAAAAAAGATTCAATTTTTCCACCCAGTTCAGCCGACAGGAATCCCCCCCAAGATGGTATGGCATACGTTAGTCGGGAGACTACAAGGGCTTGAAAAATGTTCTTTAGTTTGCTGGGAGGCATTCCTTGAGATCGGAGGACTTTTAGGGGGTATAGGCGTTGGCTGCATATCTTCAAAATAAATGAAACATGGTCATCAAATTTTAAGTCTTCTCGAAAAAGAACACCCAGCAATTTGACAATTTTTACTCTTTCAACATTGCTGATAGGATCCGGAAGAGACAAGTGTCTTGGATTCGGTCTATGAAATACAATTTCTTTAGTCTTGGAAAAATTAAGTGTCATTCTGTTCCTGGAGGCCCAATCCTTAATATTATCAAATTCAGATCTCGAAAGCCTTCCAAAATGTCGGAGACTCCTTCAACGAAATCTTTTGCAACAATGACACAAGCTGTGTGACAGCAGGCAATATTAGTTTGATCAATGTGATCTGAAATTGATAAGAAACGTTGCATTTATCACCATTTTAGAAATTCAAGTCTCTGTTATAGACACATCTTCTAACAGTGAAAAGCAAGGTCACTATAGAACACTTCTCAAGAGACAGCAGGTGGCCACTGGCCAAATACATGTGCAAAGTCTACAGCAACTATTGCATCAAAGGATCATCTCCCAAGGCATCTTCATGGACAATGAAATTACCATCTTATAACTGTCAAACACAAACCCAGGATACACCTAAAGATGGCCATTTCCGAGAGGTAACAATGAGAGTATATATAGGCTGTGAGTGTGAAGTATTTAGACACTACACGTCTCGATGACCGTGGGATTTCTTCCTTTAACAGTGAACACACACACACACACGCACGCTTCATTCCTGTCTCCAGTGACCACTACAAACGGACGATATATAGGGCCTATATATATTTTCCTTTCGTTTTGCCCATTAGGTATGAAGGTTTTACGCGCAATTAACAAACGACATAATTGCCGTCTTACCCTGATTGGCAACATGTCGGCACAGCCAGAACAGCGAAGACACAAACCACCAGTAAAATCGACCACGAACGGCGTTCCGCCATTTCTGATTATAAAAGCTGAAAAACCCACAGATAGCTAACTGTAACAATCAATTTAAAGTCCGCTTTGTAAATAACTATCAAACAAAAAAGCTAAAACATCACCGGATAACTGCGTATCTTCAGACGCGTTGTGATCAGTGGCGTTTGCTCCGTCAACCAATCTGGTTCCGTTTTTATAGCACTAGGCCCGACGCCCACGACATGAAACTTTAACTTACTGAACCGGTCAAAGTTTTGCATCTGAACGACAAAAAAATGAGGAGGTGGAACTTTGGATGGAATAAACAACGGCTGACACGTTCAATGTGTGCATCAGCCTACACAGCAGGATCCTCTGGTCACATCTGGCAAAAACCTTCTATAGGTCTTGGTGCTATTGCCGACATTTGAGCAGTTCTTTTCAAACGGGGAAAACCGCCTCGTTTCTATGGCTGTAGTGGTAAAATTGGAGATGAGTATACGCTACTGATCAATTTTGTTAAACAAATTGGAGGTGAGTATACGCTGCGGCTAATGGTTACTTTTCCGAAACAAATTAATTAGAAGTAGGGCCTACAAATATTTTGTGAGGTGAGTATACGGTCTCTAGAGGTGAGTAGGCTATACGCTGTATATCCGCGTGTACCCTCGACTGCAGCCCAGTTCCTCTTCTAGTGCTGGCGGATAAAGGGCATCTATTAACGTACATCGATCGTAATCGTAATCTGCAAACTTCGAAGCAGAACCTCTAAGCGCCACTCGATCGAGGGCCGAGTGCAGGGCACCAGACTATTCACGAACGCTACGTCAAATCATCAAATGAGATGGGGTTTTCCACAAGGTAGCTCAAAAGAGGTCCGAGTCCGGTTTCCAGGCCGCCAGATCAAGATAGGCCTAGGAGGCAGAGCAGCTGTTAAGGCGGGTGTCGTTTAGTACGAGAAAAATTGGAAGGCAGATGATCAGACGAATCAGGGTAGGAGTAGGCCTACTTGAAAAGGTGATACTTAAATTTCGAGTGGAAAGCCCAGGAGTGATAGATAGAGAAACATGAGGAGGATGAAGAACGGGCTGCAGTGATGATGGCGAAACGGAGAACCTGCGGAATTCAGTGGCGAGATAATTCCAGACAGGCCCGGCCCTAGGGTGTGCGGGGCCCAAGGCAGCAAGCGATGAGCGGGGCCCAAGCAAAAAATGGCATTGCGGAGTTGATTTCCTGCCAATACGGTATTGGCAATATGGTAATACCATATGTAGTAAAATACGCAAATCAAAATTAAGTAGGCCTAGGTTAATGAACGCAAAATGCAAATCAGGCTCTTAATACTAGAATTTTGCTACGAAAGCAATAATTATTTTTTATTTAATTATTTGAATATCTGACAACTGAAAAAGGATGTTAATAATTAAACTATTTTAGCATCTTTCTGATTGGAAGTTTGTTAGTCACTACAGACAATAGCGTTGGTTCTTTTTAAAATGTTTTTATTTACAAGGAAATCTTGCGAGCTTTGATGGTTGGAACTCCGCAATCATGGGCGGCGATCCCGGGTAGTACCCGGAGTCAGTCGCTAAGGAATTACCGACTGACTTGATGAGTTAGCGACTGACTTAGCGACTCAGTCGACTAAGTCGCATGCTTATCGACTGACTAAGTCGCTTAGACGTATCGACTGACTTAGCGACTTGCTATCGACTTCTCATGTAATCACGTACGTCTATTGGACATATCTGATTATCAGATATGTCTATTGGACATACCTGATTACCTAACAATATAATGCATTTTTACCGCATACTGTACTGAGCGTGTCATCATCTCCGTGGGCATTACATGTAGATAGGACCCATATGAACTTTATACGGGTCAAATATGGTCCTGCATGGGCTTCGCTCCATGTGGGCATGCTGACAGTGACAGATTGATGACTGTGAAAATTAATGTTAATGTGAATTTGTGATGCATTTGAGTGATTAGGCCTATAAAAAGAAAAAAGCATACCACTAAGTCCAAGCCAGTGATATTTCAGTTTTGAAAATAATAAGTATCAGGTTTAAGTTTTGGGTTCGTAATTACTATTTCAGTTGAAGTTTCAGTTATAAAATAACTTAAGTTTTTATTACAGTTTCAGTTCTGAAATAATTTCCGTTTTCGTTTCAGTTACTGTAAAATTTCAGTTTCAGTTTCTACATAGATATAATATATTTGTATTGAAAGACAACAACATGGACGTACAATTGATTATATGTTAGTAGAAGCACTGTTCTTCATTGTATACATGGAAACCGCGATTAAAAAACAAGCAAAATATTAACTGCACGAAGTCGCTAGCAGTCGATAGCTTAGCGACTGGTTTCGACTTGAGAGCTTAACGGCGGCGGCGGCGGCGGATGGCGGCGGCGCCGGGGATTAATCCCGGGGGGTCGAGGGGGACAAGACCCCCCACCTTTAAGAGTGGGGGGACACGCCATACATCGGACCCCCCAAATTTTGAAGAAACACCAAAAAAACGTCATCACATTTTTTCGTATTCGGGTTATAAAATGTTTCGCGCGTGAGCGCGAAAAATTTTTTCGGCCTCTTTTTTGACCAGATCAGTTCAAAACTCTTTTTTGACCAGATCAGTTCCCAAATGTCCCCCCCCCCCACCTCTCAAACAAGATCGCCGCCACTGTCCGCAATGATTTCACTATAGTCCAGATCGTTAGCAACATCATTCTCAATTGACAAAATAGCACAGTTAGTGAGCCATTCTTGAAGCATCATCGTTGATCGCATGTAGGTTTTGATAAGTTTTAACTTTGAAAAGCTTTCTCCAGAAGCTACAGTGACAGGAACAGTCAGAAGTACTTATTCGAAGTACAATATGTGCGTATTAAGAAAGTCACTAGGCCTATATCGCTTGTTTATTGTAAGAATTGCAAAATCTTAACGGGATCGTTGTAGGTCGCTGCAGGAATTATAGAACTCAATCATTGCAACTCCTCAGCAATCATGAAACCAGTTACCGTATCATAACTCATTTTAGTTCAACAAATATTTACCGTAAGCTTATTCCGCCAAAAATTAATTCTACATGCACAAGCAGCACAACAGTAGGCCTAGTTGTTACTCACTTTATCTGCAGCCCTATCGCATTCACGCGGCAAACTGACTACCAGTATTGTTGCTAAGCGACGTAAGCGCTGTCAGCACTCGATCTCAAAGCAGTAAAAAAATTATACCCAGAAGCGCGGGCACAGTGAGCATAGATACAAAAAAGGCTCGTGAGAGCCCTAATCTTTCCAACGGTTCTGTATGGTTGTGAGTCGTGGACAATGACAAAGAACATGGAGAAAAAGATCAACGCATGTGAAATGTGGATATGGAGAAAGATGTTGAGAATACCATGGACAGAGAAAAGGACGAACGAATCAATACGAGTGGAGATTGGTGTCGAGAATGATGAGTCATTAAAACAAAAGGTGACAAGATCGAAGCTAGGATTCTTTGGTCATGTTATGCGATCTGATGGGCTAGAAAAGGAAATGATGTTGGCCAGTGGTGAGGGAAAAAAAGACGGGGTCGACCAAGGAAGAAATGGATGGATGAGATTCACGATGTAACTGGCATGAATTTGGAAGAACTAGGCTAAGGGACCTGACTTCGAATAGGAAGCAATGTAGAATGTTTTTCATGACGATCGCTAGAGCTCCAGGAGTTGACAGCACAAGGTGACAAGGTGACTCGGATGTTTAAATATAATATAAAGCTGAAGACAGAAGCTAAGCTTTTGGGTCTCCTCTTGTTGCCAAAGTTCAAACTTTATGTTGTATTTTCCTTGTACTTCAAATGGCTTCAATAAAAGGATTGATTGATTGATAGAAGAATGTGTCAAAATTATCATCATGGTATTACTGCTTGTTATCACTTACCATTGTTTTGAACCCAAAGGAAAATTTGCAATGGTTTTAAATTACTGCTATAGTAAAAATGCAGTTACATATAAATTTATTTTAAATATTGCTACTACCAGGGGCGGATCCAGGGGGCCAATCCGGCCATGGCCCCCATTTGAAATTTTTCTTTATTTACACAGGTATTTTATGGGCGTTTTATGATGTTTACACAGGCGTGCCCCCCCCCCCCCGTAGGCGTGGATGAGCCAAATGTACACAGGACGTGGGTCATGTAGACTGAAGACAGTAAAAAGGTTAATGACTAAAAAAAAGGTCATAAACTTTTTTGGGAGATGGTAGGTATGTAAAATTTGTTGGCCCCTCTGACAGACCTTCTGGATCCGCCCCTGGCTACTACTATTAATGTTATTACGATTACCATGAAACGAACAGGTTCTTTCACAAAAAATTACGACGCTTATCAACAACAATTAATCCACCGCCGACCTAGTCTCAATTATAATTCATGCAGCCAAGCAAAAGTTCTTAGAAAAAAGTTTCCCATTGCTTGCTCACTTGAGTAATATTAACACAATGGATCACTCTCACTACTGCATTATATTCAGCCATTTGCATTATATCATTCAGTCCAGTGAAATCTATAATGTCCTCTTACCCAATGTCACATGGATCGTCAAAAGCAGAAATATACACAAGTTACACAATGTTACATATGTTTAGCCGACCAAATACAGTAGTCGTCATATTCGTCCAGAATCGAGTGGCTTCTACGGACAGATGGTCGTATTCTGAGCTGCAGCTATCAAATTGATTTTGGATCTTTCCACAACTGCAACATTGGTGTCGACCTTTAGTGACAAATGTTTCTTGCTCTTGTTAATTGACTTTGGCAGCATGAACACCACTTGAGCACCTGCGTCAAGTAAAAAATGTAAGACTCAAGAACAGTCTGTTCAGTGATAACATGAGGCTACAACTTGTGTAGCGCCGGTGTATCATGCACAAGGCAACCATTCTAATTAGCGAAGTTCTATCGCTCTGGTGTCTAATGACAAGGCATCAAAAGATGATGCACCAAGCCACAATAAGGTAGTTACATGGCAATTATATTAACTACAATGAAATAGTTTTTCACCGACAGTAGAAAGTATTTCTCTGGACAAGGAAAAGAGTCCACAAAGCATTGTTTTTGCATGGCTAATCTTTATTGATCTTTGACGCTGGGAAAGCCCCTTGAAAGAGTTTGTCACGTACTAAGCACCAGATAGCCATGGAAAAGATATAAGACCTGTCTTCTTACCCTGCCAACATGTAGCCGAGATAGACGTAGGCTCCAAATTCCCAAGTGTGCAAAAATGCTGGCATGGTAAGTTCCCATGCAGACCTGAACAGAACCAGGCATTCCGGCATTTTGACAATTATGTATGGCTCACTAAACTACTTTTGTCTCTGAACAATAAAGCATGGTCTCTGCCGTCACTCATTTTCAAGTATCGATCGAGTCTCCTACCTCTGCCTCCTCGATATCTCTGTCGCGTTTGACACCATCGACCATGGCTTGATTCATCGACTCTCTTCTAAGTTTGGTGTCTCTGGCACTGCTCTACTCTGGTTGCAGTCCTGCGCGTGTCTTCCCGTGCCTTCTCTGTTAAAGCCGTTAGCCATTGTTCACCCCCCCCCACTCTCTTGTAGCGTTTCCCAGGGATGCGTCACAGGAACAATTCTCTTCATCTTGTACACCAAACCGTTCAGCCATCTCATAGAATCCTCATTTGGTCACCACCACCTTTATGAAAATGACACCAAACTCTGTACATCATTCTTTCTCCATCTCGTTTTCCTCCTCCATTGCTCAATTACTCAATGCGGTCCACGCGAGGGCGGGAGATGGTTGAATAGTAACACGCTGACACTAAGATCAGAAAGGCGATACCCGCTAGCCTGGTAAAGGTTCAATCAGCCTTTTCACTCCCTACACTCTATAGGGGTGACGGTAAAATGAGCAGCAGGACAGATGGGCGCTTTGCAGGCTGCCATGCAGTTAAATTCGACTTCTGTTAAACTAGTTATCGTCTGTCACTACTATATCATGTAATCATACTGCGTACTTGTGAGTTTCAATTTAATAAACGAAGATTCTTCATAATTATTATTATTGCATAATCTCAAGTTGGATGTCCTCTAACCTTCTCGATCTGCCACAAACACAATTCATTATTTTAATTCGTCCAGATCAGATAAAAAAATCTCTGACCCTTCCATACACCCAACCACTAACTCGATCATCTCTTACTTTCACCTCAGACTTGCCTGTGCATAATTTTGGTATTACCGGTACTTTAATATATCACCCACACTTCTCTAATCACATCTCCAACTTCTCGCGCACCTGCTTCATCCACATTCGTGACCTCCGCTGGTTAAGCCATGCTCAATTTTAAAACTGCCTGCACTATTGCTACCTCCATTGCCCACTCCAAGCTTGATTACTGCTATTCCATTTTTCTCAACCTTGATTCCACCGCAATTAAACTTCTGCAACTCATCCAAAACTCGCACAAGCTGTCACCAGAACACCCAACCATCACCAATATAATTCACATTCTTAAATGACTCCACAGGTTCAAAATCTCAGGACACTTCCACTACAATTTTTTTCCGCTAACTTGCAACTCGCTACAATACTTGCAACGCGAGTACCTTCGTGACCTCGTCACCATCCAGCCACCAAACTCTACTCGATTATCCTCTTATCTCACTTCTAATTTCGGCCCCAGTCACTTCTCATCTACATGTAGTTCTTCAACCGATCCATGTACAATACTGTTCAAACCTCGACTCTGAAACGATCTCCTTCCGAGTCCCGCAAATTCTCAAAACCTCCACTAAAATTACTGCTAAAGACCATCATCTGCCCAACGCTTCTCTATTTATCACTCCTCAGGCTTTCCACTCCAAACAAGTCTCGCCTCTTCAAGAATTCCTACCATATTCTGTGTAAGAGCAAAAGTATTGTAATTTGGCTTCTGTTTAAAAAACATCCAGCTTATCAACTGTACTCCAGAAAGCAACTGCATTGCACCATCATTACCATTTATCAGGCCTACTCGGAGGTGTAAATATAATGAAGCTGAAGTCATGACAATGTATAAAAAAATTATTATCATTATCGTATGGTATTACTGTTGATTATCATTTATTATATTTTTGAACCCAAAGCAAAAATTGCAATGGTTTAAAATTAATGCATCGCATATTATTTTAGCTATTGCAACTACTCTTAAAGTTATTACGATTACTATGAAACTTAAACTGATTCCTTCACAGCATTCTGAACAAAAAGTTGATGCTTATGAACAACAATCAACCCCCGAACTAGTCTCAATCATAATTCATGCAGCAAAGTAAAGGTTCTTAGAGAAACGTTTCACGGTACTTGCTAACTTGAGTAATATTAACACAATGAATAACTGCAACTACTGCATTAGATTTAGCCGTTTGTATTATATCATTCAGTCCAGTGAATTCTGGAACGTACTCTTACCCAAAATCATATACATGCATCGACAAAAGCAAAAATGTACACAAGTTATACAATGTTACATATGTTCAGCCGACCAATTAGTCGTAAACTTCGTCCAGAATCGAGTGATTTCTACACACAGATGGTCGTATTCTGAGCTGCGGCTATCAGATCGATTTTGGATCTTTCCACAACTGCAACATTGGTGTCAATCTTCAGTAACACCTGCTTCTTGCTCTTGTTAATCGGTTTTGGCAGCATTAGCACCACTTCTGCACCTGCATCAAGTAAAAAATTCAGGACTCAAGAATAGTCTGTTCAGGGAAAACATGAGGCTACAACTTCTATAGCGCTGAAGTCACGCCGGTGTCTAATGCACAAGGCATCAAAAGATGGTGCACCAAAACCAAACCACAATCAGATAGTTACATAGCAATTATATTAATTACACTGAAATATTTTGTCACCTAGAGTAGAAAATATCTCTGTGGACAAGGAAAAGAGTTCATAAAGAATTATTTTTCGTGGCCAATCTTTTCTGATCTTTGACTCTGGGAAGGTGACTTGGAAAGATAATTTCACGTAAGTGCAAGATGGCCATGGAAAAGGCATTGCAAAACGAAATGAGGTTCCTTATTACAACTAATATTTTATATTTTCAATATTTACTATATTTATGATCATAGGATTGTTTAATAACAGTGCCTTACCAAGCAATAAACCACTGTTTCAAGTGCCACCTCATGAGGGATCAGTGGATCAAGGTAAGGCACTGGAAAAGCAGATGTTTCCTCATTGGCTAGCTACCAAAATCGTGTGGAATCGTGTGCAGATCTTTAGTAGATCATGAATTATTTTGTGGTATAGATACAATAATACAATACAACTGTAATTTTGGTAATGCCCTCCTTACAAATTTCAGAAGTGCATATTGAAACCGGGCAACCATTAAGAGCCATTAAGTAGACTGGAAGAGGTAAGTTTTCAGTTTAGAGCGAAAGATAGTCCCACTAAGAGAGTTGCGAACATGAGTTCATGAACACAAACAGAGAGTTCCAGATGTAGGGGCCAGCAACTGTGAATGAATGCTAGCCAAAGACGTGTAACCAGAACAACATACTTCCTAGCAGATGCTGACTGCAGAGAGGAGCAGCCCATTAACAGAATTGCAGAGTGATAATGAAGGCAAGTAGGATGGCAAAGAAAGCATGTGTGATATGGTCTCGGCACGAAAGTCCGACAGTCTTGCAGCCTGATGCATTATTCTGGTTAGCGGCAGCAGTGTGCATTCAGGTAGACTGTATAGAGTTGAGGTAGTCAAGTTGCATCAGAACCAGGGTTTGCATCAGTGATGCTGAATCCAGAGTAGAGCGAAGTTGTCGGATTCTTCTGAGGTGAAACAAGCATGTCCGAGAAATGGCAGTTATCTGAGGTATTAAGAAAAGTGCTGATTCCAAGATCCCGAAACTTGATGAAGAAAACAGAGAGGAGGAATTAGAGAGTGAGGTTTCACCACATTGCAGGACCTTAGAGAAACGATCAAACCAGATGAGCTCGGATTGTCAGGGTTAAGTTTTAGGAGCACAGACAGACCCCATAGCATATATGTCATCAATGCAGGTATAGTCTCTTTGCAGTCTCAGATACAGGTACATAGAAGAAGAATGGGTATAGAATTATATAGATACTCCTATGTTACTAAATGTTCCTGCAGAAAAAAGAAACTAAAAACTACATACAATACAGAGAAATGTAAAGTACATTTCTCATTCATTGAATGACCATACCAAGACCTGAGTAGCGATGAACTGGTCCTTTTTACAGAACTATGTAGCATCCTTTAGGCAACGGAGAACATCAAATGCACAGCTATGTTTCAGTACAAATGAGAAGTTCAATGAGGGCGCTAAATAAATTACCAGTTACTTCATACATATCTTTAACCATTTACATACAGAGTCTGAGGTTTAACGCACCTGTTTTAAGCACAGCACATTTACTGACACATTTGTGTGCCAAACGGTAGCTGACGGTTTTGTTGATTTCAACATTGGAATGCATTGCTTTCAACACATTCAAACTTGTCTGATTAACAACCACTGCTTCATATGCTGTAAATACATTGAACAAAGACAAAACCTTTAAAGTAATTAGCAGTCCTTAATGAACAAAGCAAAATGAGTATACTCAATAACTCTTCATCAGACAATCCAGGAATTTACAGTTAGATTTTGATCCTTATGACAAGGGTTTAACTCATTCCTGTTAAGGAGTATAGACTTTAAATAACACTCTGACATGAAGTCAAAAATATGTTCATACTGCCACATCACCACTTAATCATCACAACTTCTGATGTGAAACAGCTAATTACAAAAGTATATAGTAATCTATTTGCTTTAATCTTTCATTCAGCCTACAAGCAGAATGAAAACAACTCAGTTAAAGGAAGCCTTATTACAGTCCTCTTGTCACCTTCCATTTCATGTACTGACCGTGAGGTGTGTTGCAGAATTTTCTTTTTACATCATTCAAGTGTTTCCATTCACACATTGGACATTTTGTATGTGTAGGCTTCTAAAAAAAACAATTCAGTTATCACCTATCACATAGTCGTCATCAATATCATTTTAGAGAAATGCAAACTGAGCATGTTTTACATATACACAAAAACAACACGCAAACAACAACGAATACATATGTTCTATCTGCTCTGCTCTCTGCTCTCAGCCATCCTCGGTTCGAGGTTCGGCCGCATCATGCACAATGTTCCTCCAACGCCTCCTGTCCTCCGTTCTATATTAAATATTAAACTGCATATATAGGATATAAACTTTCATACAGGACTAACTCACAATTCTTAGAACTCCCATTAAATAGACACAATTCAATAGCTGCTATATTTAGTTTCCATCTGTCATTAATTTATTTAAATAGAATTCTGCTTGGGAAACTTCAACATTGTAACTTCTAAAACCCTTTTTAACCCACTGAAGATAAAGCGCAAAACTTAACATAATGTCTTACCTTAGTGGCCTTTTCTTTCGATTCCCCAACTCTTGGAGGCCTTACTTTTGGTACTCTCATTTGGGTCATGTTATGCGATTCTAACGGTTCGTTTCCTTCTTTCGTAATATCTTCTTTTGTGCCAAATCTTGAAGGTCTTCCTTTTGGTTCTCTCATTTGAGTGATGTTGTGCGATTCTAAAGGTTCGTTTCCTTCTTCCTTAATCTCTTCTTTTGTTCCACATGTAGTTGTTATGGAATAATCATCATATGCAGACAAACCTAAGCAATGAAATTATTAAATAAATATACAATAAGCTGAATAAAGCACACACAGGATGCCGTAACGTTAAACAACTCATGAGTCATGACATCTGAAAATACCATCTGTGAAGACCTCAAGACAGCAAGTGAAATGACCAAGATTGGGTGACACAGGCTGCCAGGACCTCAGACAAACTGACAACTACATTCCAACAATGCAACTTTATAGTTCCTACATGGTTCTGATTGGGAGGTTGCATCACGTGTTGGAGGCTGCACAACTGTGGATTTTTCTAAATTCGATCACTACTTTGATAACATGAAAGATGTTTTCCTACAGAGATACCTCACTTGGCGTTGGTTCCTGGATGCAGAAAGGTGTAAGTGGGGCTAAACAGTTCAATGATGAAAGTATAAAGAATGATTCTTTTCCTTCAAGTAACGAAATATGAGATAACGCTAATATGAGATATCAAGTGCTATGCATAAAACCTGGATTATCAGTATATATATACTGCATATAAATATATATATTTATATATATATGTGTAAGTCAACAGATGAGATCAGATTTTTCGTGTTCATACTGACTTGGTTTGTAGTAATCATAGACGTGGACGAGAACTGGTTTAGTCTTTGTAACTACAATGTCTTGTTGCACAAGAAACGTAAAGCACCTCTCAGTTTTGTCAAGCTACAAAAATATACCGGAAACATCTTACCAATAAAAATGAGTACAGTTCATGTTAGTGAATTACTACTATAAAACATTTCTTCATCAAAATTTTTTACAATTTCGTAATTATTGTGTCACTATCTAATTCCATGTAAACTGCATCAATCGATGGCACTTAGCAATAATAAAATCATAGTTCCTGTATTGTAAGAGTCTCATGTATAGACCAACTGTGTATGTCATCGGCCATGTCGGTCGCTGATCGACTTCTGCGTCATTTCGACGAATTATTCCGTCTAAATGCAAAATTTGCTCAGTAATTTCGATCATGTTGGAGTTTACTGGTGCTAGGTTTGCTTACCGGACTTATTCGTCGGCTATGTCAAGGATTTTGCTCGTTTGGCCAACGTGACGGCATCAGCCCCATACTTGATTTTCGACCAAGTCAACCATATACAGACCGTGTACGCAGCCTTTAGCCGTGTGTTTTCGTCTCGGTGTAGGACAGCTGACGCGGGTCCTTTGAGCGACCTCGATCATCGTTATTCACTGGTGGCGTTTCAATCTACTGATCGACACACGACGAATGCATCTTCTACGGGCTTCATGTGCCTTGACGAATAACCAGTGAGGTACTGCTCGGCGGCCTCGTCATCGTAGTGCTGTCAGCGCTGTCCACCATCGTCTCTCCCGTCTATCAACGCAACTTGGCTCAGAGACTCTGAACATCCATGCCATCTGTCGGCTGTCGACTGGAAGACCAAGTTTGGTTTTCCACGTGTGCATGGGCCCGTTCTGGTGACTTCCAGCTTACTGTGCATTGTTTGCTAACTGATGTAATATTTTCGTTCGCAATGACATTTTAACATCCTATAATCATATATGCTAGCAGAGAGCACATACATAGGTATGGTCGATTCGGCACACCTTGTGTTCAATCAAAGCTACTGTCATTACACGGTTTAAGTGTTTCTTTCACATTAATACATGGCGACTTGCTTACTGACAAACATTGGTGTTTAATACAGCACCCACTGTATAATCACTGTGTCACTCCCAAATGTGTCCATATTTAAATCACTGCAACAAAACACAGATTTACATATATGCTTGGGCTAAACAATGACTTAAAAATATGCTAAGTACTGCTACTACAACATTGATATGTTTTACACACCTCTTCAAAGTACAAGTGAACAATGCTCTTCTCAATCTCGAATCTTTTCAACCTCAGACCAACATGATTTGAAAGCTGAAACATATACAAAAACTCATACAGATTGTTGCATTACTAATGCTTTAAATTCCTCTTACTTTTTATTTGCTTCGTAAGTCCATAATTGTTTAGTTGCCTCAATGACGCCCTGTCATCAGCTACAATACTGCGCCCTAGCTTCCATATAGAATCGGATGCTGCACAGTACATAGGCGAATTAATAACAATAATATTTTATATTATATATTATATTGAAATCCTGAGGGATCAGGTAAAACTATTACTATTGTTATTATTATTAAGGTACAATAGTTACATGATATGGTAAATGCATTGTCTTCAACACCTTATTTATATGATGATTGGCACATTGCCTAGAAGTGGTCAAGTAAGTAAGTAAGTATATCCTTTATTAATCCAACTGCTAACCGCATTTTGGTTTACACATGTATATCACGTCCAGGTTAAAGTACTAAGGCCTATATTCCGGTGAAAATCATCCTAATTATGAAAGATTTACGAGCTAGACTGTCAGCAGTCGGGAGAACCCGATTATGAACACGGGGTCGCAAAGTATAACCAGTATGCTTAACAGGAGGTAATAGCACATGAAGCACATGTGTAGGACATGTAAGGACAGTCGTGAAAAGTTTAGAATCAGCAGTACGGATCAATTGTTCGAATCTAGGGTAGTCCACAGGAAGATAACCAGCTTTAATCAGTCTCCTAAATATTGCCTGTAGTCTCTCACGTCCCCTCTGCCCCACATAACCCCACCAAGCGGACGCAGCGTACGTCATCCTCGCCACTGTGGTAGCTGTCACCACATCGTACATTGAGGGGCCAAGTAGTCCATGAGTAGTCAGGATCCGTAATGCATACATTGATTGTCTTGCACCAGCGCATAGATTGTCAACATGCACGTCAAAGCAGAAGTCAACGGAGAGCGTGACACCCAAGATCTTCATGATTCTGACTCTGGAAAGACCAGGAATCTCCATCAAGCTAACATCAGTATTATTTTTATGCAGTACAAATCAAAGTAATGCTTAATAAATAAAACTGGACAATAAAAATCATACTTTCTTGATGGAATCTTTGTCAGGAATCCATCCTGAAACCATCTTGACAGCAATCACTGCCATGTTGGATGCATTGTCCACACCATTGTAACTTCAAACACAATGACGACAGTTTGATAATAGTTGATGACACAGTTAAAATGTGCAAAGATGTCTCAGTCTTGAAAAAACTTTCTCCAAAAAGCTCTGACACTCTCATGAAACCACATAGAAGACTCAGCATGAATCGTGCCAGTGCAATAAAACATTGTTTCTAATTTATAATTTCACAAGACAGCTACTACAATTCAAAACTGGATTTAAATCGGAAATTGATTTCATCAAGCACTTCTGAATGGCTCTCCTGCTAGAAGCGCTTTATAAAAAAATCCGAATACAATACAATACAATAAAATTGCATAATTTGTGCAAAGGTTTCAAATAAATTTGTACAATATGCTTAGATATGTCCATGAAAGGCCCGTGGTCCATTCAGTACATTTCCAACACACCAGAGTGCATAAGCAACATGAAAACAAAGTAGTTCCTTTGCAATTGGTCGGGTAGAAACACAGGGACAAACAAGACAGAGGAACAGACAAGAAATGGGGAGATTAGAGAGGGAAATACGAGGAGACAAGAGATGGAAGAACATGGAAGGGATATTGTGCTGAACTAACATGGAGATGGTCTGTTCAGTATAGGCTAGTAACACAATATATTATAATAAATATACAACGCACAATACACAATTAATTACGAAAAATTGGAAGAAAGATAACATTTAGAAATCACAGCATGCAACAAAGAATATGAATGGATAATCTGAAAACAACAAACCAAAATACTTCACTACCTAAAACATAATCAAACAGCTAGGTCAATCATTAAGATATCTGTTGACACTATAATTTGAATTGCTGTACCTAGTGCAAATCTTTAGGCTTCGTTCCTTGCAGTTGTTGCTCTTTGTTCTATGCACGTCAACTTTCAGCTGGAAAGCACTTTCCTGTTCCTTCTGATAATTTATTATGTTGTACTTTACAGAAGCCTATAAATAACATTCAATTCGAAAATCACACATACCCAAAAACATTCTATCGTAAAATATTCACATATTTGTTTATAAGAATATTTAATTTATTGAAGTGCCATGCAATCCTAAAATTATCACTCATTCCTAAAGAAACGAGTATATTTCAACCCCAATATCATTCAATTCCAAACTTTTGAACTGAATTTGAAACGAAGCCTGTTCGTTAAACATCAAACATCACTACACAGAACCAAATATAAATCAGTAATGGAGATCATTGAAGCAAAATATTGTAGGCATCCCGAAGTGAGACCCGACGAAAACCAAGCACTTCATAGAGTAACCTAATTTCTTTTAACAGATATCAAGCTGGTATTTTTAACAATTATATATTACAGCAGGTTTGTGCACATGCATTGTTATGTGAAAAACAACATCTGTCCAATGTGACCAACAAGTACCAGTTTACTTCAGTCGTAAAAAACTCATGCACGGTAGGTATGTAAGTTAGTTAGGTCATCAGATAAAGAATTCCAAACAGTGAACCTACTTCATAGAAATATTCAGTCTTAAGCAGTGAAATGAGAATTCAGCTAACAGGAATTAAAAAAATTAGATACACTGTGGGTCAAGCAAGCATTGATTCAAAAGTATAAACTGGAGGAGAAAGTGTTAATTTATCAATAGATGTATACCTGCAAAAGCACACATCCAGTTCCTGAAACATCATACTTCAGTGTCGAAGGCAATGTTTGTCCCTCTTGCTTCTGCAGCAAAAGACGATTATCGTTCATGACAGACACATTGTGATTCCAAGCAGTGCCAGTTAGCATCACTCGCACATCAAGGTCGTCTCTGTGTGTCAGAGCAGCAAACTCTGCAAGCGCTTGCAACGCCAGCACCGTGTCCTGCAACAAAACACAGACCAGTATATTGGTAATGGCATAATGCTCAGTTCAAATGTGTTTATGCAATAAAACATTTATCACGCACCTTCCAATAAGCAATTTGTGAGGCATTTATGTATGTATGCATGTATGGATTGTATGTGTGCATCTATTTGGAAACTTAGTCTGAAATTGGCAGGTTACAGGTTCGAGCCTGTTCAGCAGACTCCTTATAATGACCCAAGTCATTAAACACACTTTTCTATGTCACCAGAGAATAATAATTTAGAACTAGTCTAAGCCGGGAAGTAAATGTTAAATGTCAACTCTTGTGATGTACAGGCTGTGTTCAGGACGCAGGGATTTGTTCATTGCAGATTCAAAGGCCACAGGGCAGGATTTCAGCACCTCCCAGTTGAACATTAAAGCTTCATATTTTTAATACATGTGAGCAGATCACAGATCAGAACAATGCAGTAAGGGCCATTTTGGGTTCCTCTTGTGCTCAAGCAGAACACAAGAAGTCAAGTATAATAACTACCAGTTAAAGTTTATAATAAAACACATTACCTTAACAGATCATTATTTACTAAATAAGTGGTACAGAATAATACCGATGTAAGGAATTGTAAGTTAAATACACTGTGTACAAGCTGCAGTGTGTGTTGTAAAACATATGCATAAAGCCTGTTGTAATTCAATTGTTTCTTAATGATGACTCTGTGTCCATAGACTGACCTGTGTAGACGAAAACCCACCACGGCCATTTCTCTGAGTGGACAACCAGCGTACAATGGGAGTGGCTTCACTGACAACTTCCTCCTTGGCATTATGCAACATAGCGAGCAGAACATAGGAAGTCATCTCTGTGGCAGCAGGAGATGATGAAGAATCATTTGGCATATTCCAGTGCTTCATTCCATCTGTCAAAAAAGCTTGATTAAACGACTGACACTGCTACCCAGTGCACCATAACAACACAGCTGAATATGTAACTTGCATCAATGCATAAACGTACGTACACATCATGCATTTATGTATGTATATATGTATGCACATGTTTGAGTGCATGTATGAATTACATTTACATGCTAGCCATTCCAGGACACTCTTAAATTACTAGAACATCAAATCTTAAATGTTCTTCAAAAATTCCAAAACCACACAGGAGTTTAAAGTTATATATAGGATCCAAGTACCGGTAGCAAAGACTCAGAAACTTTTCACTGACAGTTGTAGTAGGCCTAACTGTAATATTGTGATCTGACATTTATGAAGCTCCACTTCAAGAATAAACTCATCAGTGGAGCTCCGACCCAAACCAGTGAAAGTACTATCAAAGAATACAGACTTCAGGCACATGTGAAACTGTGTAAGGTACAAATAAGGGACACCTGTCTGATACCACAATCACCATCTAACAATCTGAAGAAAAAAATCATACATTCAGATCACTAAAACTGGGTGCATTCTCTGACTGTGCTGATCATGCTCTGAACAGGAACATATGCCACTCAAAATATCCAAAGTGAAGACATGGAGCGCTTGAGACTAGCTGCATTTATGATCACAAACACAACCATATCATACAAAACCCATTTTGTATACTTAACCAAACAGTTAATAGCCATATCTTACCAGATTTTACGGCTTTTGTTGCCAAGACATCCATAATTTCAGCTCGATCAGTTTCATTGCAGTTCCGCATTGTGTATGCATATGCCATGAGAGACTGAGTGTATGTATCCCATACCGGAACTTGCTGTATTTCCAAGCACTGAACTGCTCGTACGACGACAGGATCCTGTTCAAGGAAAAGATACCATACAAATATCTTGACTGTTTCTTCTGAGAAATAATAAGACAATAATTTTCACAAATGTAATTTCGAGATTAACAGAACATCTGCTTAAGGCTTCCTGAGAACTTTCTACCAGTACTCTATAGTCTATAGGTGGCAGTTACTTTACTTGGAAAAGGGTGTGCCTTTATTGTAATGTGATTAGTATTACCGGTTGGCAAATGGTATGAATTTCAGTGGGAAGACTTCCAGAAGGATGATGATCCAGGCAGTGGTTCTAATATATGACAAGCCAGGCATGATGAATTGAAAAAGAGCAAAATAGCAGCAACAAAGCAACCTTGATACAGCATCAAACATCAATCATTGATCGGCTGTCATTCATGAGCATCTTATGAAAATGTCTAATTTTCCAGTTCCGGATTGCTGCAAACTGGATAATTTTTCAATAATTCTAACATTACAGAGTGCTTCTAAGCGATTCATAAAAGGCACCACATAATAATTAATTCTGAAAATAATGACATATTCAATGATCCAACAAATTCCTGATAAAAAGTGACAGAGAAAATAGTGTGATTGGATAAGTACTGAAACTACCTGAGGCTTTAGTCCTGCTTCCAACAGAGCAATCAAAACGTATGCCGTGAGAGCAGCAAAATTGTCATCGTTTCCAGCCATTCCGCCTTTCATTTCTTTATGCAGAACTCGACCAACCTGTTTCAGAAAAGTTCACACTTAAACAGATAAACTTCTGCAGCACTATAAACTTATGCTCTGCACTTAATACAAATTCAAAACGATGAGTTTCACATATGGCATCAGGACTTCAACACTGTCAACCTTACGGATAATTTTCAAAACTAACACAAACGGAGAAAGATTAATTATCTGGTGAGACTAAAACAAAGGCATTAAATCAGTGGCATGTGTTTCTTCGTACACATCAGTATCAAGAAATGAACAGCAGCAGTGAACGAAAGGTTAGCCGTTTGAACTGTCTGACGCAAGTGCTATAATAATTTCTCCAAAGCAGGTTGATGTGATCAGTCACTAATAATTCAGCATGAGTTCAGTTCTCCATTCAGTGAATCCTGATGCAAGTGTTTCTCTATCGATCTTATATCGTGCCTAGTGTGAGATCAACCATAAGTTCTGATTTAGCGACATCCATTTGCGTACTGCAATCAGATATGGAGTAACTAGTTGTTCAATGCTGCTGTGACCCTTAGGACTGACAAACTGAGATTAAATCAGCTCCTGTTGATTCTCAACTGTGCTCTCCAAGTAGTGGCCAATCAGTCAAAGAACTTGCATCTATCTGAGAAGCACTGAGCTGGCTGCCTAAGAAGGAAAGGATTTGATTCAAGCTCCTCTTTCCTCGACAGTTTGCACTGTGCCAGCATACATCAAAGAGCATTGGGTTCCAGTTATGAGATATCGTGGTAGCTCATCATAAGCTTAGCAAACTACAGAGATTACAGGTTCCTCTCTTTCTCAAATCGGTGCAAGCTCAGCAGTTTTTCACATACACCAAAGTTAACGAAGATCGTTCGAAGAGGAAGCAGAGCCTTTGGGAGGTGTTTTAGAGACACTAGGTTATTGTTAATGTTTGTTTACATTACATGCTTCATATTATGTTTTATTATTATTATCATAATCATATAATTATTGTAATTATTATTTTTTTTGCCTCGGGGGTATCAAGGATCCCCCAGGTAGATAAAAAATTGTCCGGAGACAAATAAAATGTTTTAGAGACACTAGGTTATTGTTAATGTTTGTTTACATTACATGCTTCATATTATGTTTTATTATTATTATCATAATCATATAATTATTGTAATTATTATTTTTTTTGCCTCGGGGGTATCAAGGATCCCCCAGGTAGATAAAAAATTGTCCGGAGACAAATAAAAGAAAAAAAATTATTATTATTATATTGTTCGTTTGTTACAACACATGCTTTGCTATAATACAAATTCTGAAATAACACAATCGGAGACATGGATCTAAAAATTAGTTCACCTATAGAAAACAAACTCATTATGAAATGACTTCGTTATATGGAGTTTCTTGATATGACTGCATGCACTTATAAAAATCATCATTGGCTTATAACACATTTAGAGCTCAGAGCTGTGAGGCATGAACTTAGTACCAAAGATTAGTGAAAAACCTGCCTGAGGAAAGCATCCGTTTTCTAGCTGTATTGATGTGATCCATTTAATGCTCTTCTGGAGGTCCTTCTGGTCAATGTAAATGAAAGGCTGAGCCTCAGCAAATGACTTAACAACGAAAGCTGTCAACCAAATGCTGCCCTCACCATCAGATTCACCAAATGCACTGTAGGACCCGTCCTTATGACGATATGTCAACTCACGCTGATAACCTACATCATGCAAATAAAATCAGTATCTAAAAGGGTAAACAAGATATGAAATGCAGGTTTCTCAGTCACAACAGAAAGCAGAATTTCAGAATTGTGACTGAACATTTATACAGTGCCACTCAAAGAGCAAACCAAATCAAAGGTATCTCTGTGCTGGTCTATAAGATGCTAAAGGCCATCAAGGACTAGAATTACAATTAGCAAAACAATGCACAGTAAAATAGTAAACTGGAGGACCGGGGGTGGGCCCACACGCACACTGGAGCCCAACCAACCGATTCCAGTCAACAACTGAAAAATGGTATCATGTTCAGAGTCTATGGGCCAAAGGCATCGACAGGGTGGAGAGACGACAGGTGACAGCGCTCACAGCGCAAGATCATTGCTAGACGGATGAAGCACATCCAAAAAATTTCTTGAGGCATCGTATGTTACGTAAAGGAGGCATTCGTCGCCTGTCGTTCGGAGATTGAAACGCCGCCAGTGACTAACGGTCGAGGTCACTCCAATGACCCGCATCCCAGCGTTCTCTACTAAGACGAAATTCCCGTCTGTACATGTCATACATGGTCCATATATTCCAGACTCGAACCCGCATCCGAAGGGATGGGCCTACATAATGCAGTCATGTAGGCCAAGGTGACTTGCGCATAAAATACCTTAATGAAGTTTACTGAATGGCATTCCAGAAAAAAATTGATGCACACATTTGCACAAAACAAACCACTCCAATTGCTGACCTGTTTGAAGAAATCCAATAGCTTTGTCTCTAATGGTTTCAGTCAAGCTATTCGTTTTCTGTAGATACTGCATGATGAAAATGTTTGGTGAAAACTTGAGCATATTCTGTTCTCCACACCCAGTTGGAAGCGCAAGCAGTGACTCCAAGCCAGTCAGAGTTGGGCCCATAACATCACCTAGAGAAAGAACAACGAATGTATAAGCAAAGTAGCCTTTGAGACAACACTTGCATAGCAACATCAACCCTAGCTGTCTCTCGGTTTACGTTCCCGGCATTTGGAAGTCGACATTAAGCTGACGCAAATGCATGGTTTCTCTACCTCACAATTCAGAGCTTAAGAAGAAAGCAGGCGAATCAATATGACACTAATGATAAATGGCATGTTTGAGGTACCTTTCAGTGCTTGATAACTGTTTGCTTGCTAACTTGATTTTACTGACGCACTGTGTCGAGGATACCATGCACAAAGCTACTTTTCTATGACAATTCTCTCTTGTGCAAATAAATTACAGCAAACCAAATGAAGCATTACAAAGCACCAACAGGTGTCAATATGAATAGAGCTGGAGTTTAAAGCACACTGATTTTCTCATTCCAATTATGATCACAGCTATTCATTTATTGCAGTGTCGATTAATGTCCATGATTTCATCCATTTCATAGTCAATAGCCACAAAACCAATTTATTTTATTCAAAGTACAATCACTTCAGGGAAGAGGTGTTCATGCCTGAGTCTTACTTCTTTTCCAAAATCAAATATGTCTTACCAATGACGCTTGTAAATGACCTCACAGAGTCCTCCACCAATCCATCAGGCAAACCAATTGAAAATGATCCTTCAGCTAAAATCATAAAATGTTTAAAATTCAACTCATAATTCCGTTGAAACTAAATTATTAGTTTGAAATATTTAAGGACTACTGCAGGACCACAGCAATAGAAATGATAATCCATAAGGCCTATCAATTTTATTCTAACTTAGCACCTGTTAATAAGCAGCTCCATGACTTCGTTTTCTTTGGCACTGCAGAAATCTTGAAATTATGATTGAGATTATGATTATGATACGATTAACATTTCTTGTAATATTTGCCTTTCATTAATAGGCTTCCACTGCATGCAAATATATGTGAAATAAATTGTAATTACCTTTTCATCTGTTCACCCTGACAAAACATCCTATGAGATATCAGGAAGTGAATGCTCGACTTTAAATACAACATGTTAAAATTGTGCCTACATTGACATTGCCTAGTAGCTAAGTTGTTTTAACAAATTGTTAGTTTTAGCTTTATATATTGCTGAAGTATACTAACTGAAGGAAAGCACATAATGTTTGGACATCACTCTGAAACACCCTTGAACTGGCACAAGACTTAATCCATCGTACTACGTGATTCCTGACTATTCCAAAACAGGAAGATGACTTTCAATAAATATTTTGATGAACCAAAATTGTGTTGTGTACCACAAAAGCTAGTGATTCTTACCAGGTGCGCAGATAAATGCACTCTTTGTTTGTTCTTCCTCTTTTCCCTCAGCCTAAACGATAACATTTTGCTGTTAAATATGTAGAAATAATTTTAAATGCATTTACTAAAATTGAATTTAAGTATAGTCAAGTAAGCTTTACGTGGAGAAAGGCAGTCTTTAAACGTTCTGTGAAGTGTCTAATTTCTCACGGCAACAAGAAGCAAACACAGTTGGCTTAAGGATGCATTGCATCACCTATTATAATTTATCTAAACTTTGCCCTACAGTTGAGTAACTGTACAAGACCCTTGTTTAATGACAAAAAAGGTAAAATCATCAAAACGATTAATAATGCTGCCCTTCCAAAAATGGACTTACATGATTCAATTTGAACAGATAAGATTTGCTAATTAATACCTCAACTAGCAACTTCCGAGTCACAATATCTTCTGCCGTCATGATCTCTTGCTGCTCAATCGAGTTTGTCTCGAGGTCATCAGCAGCAACTGAGGAGGCCTGACAGAGAAAACATCCAATAGGTATCAGGAAATGTAAAACTCTTCTAATCTCCAAGTCATATTAACTGTTGCAAAGTTGCCTTAGATTATACTACAATAGTCACCAGCAAATTTCGTCACAAAGTTGCATTCTTTTTAACCATTTTGTATGTATATTCGTTTATTGAGTAAACTGGTTGTCATACCGCAACCAGAAACAAAAAGTTAAGAAAAGAAGGGGAAATGAACATTAATGAACATTTTGCCCTTCATATTACGATTATTGCTAGATTACAGTCATATAAGTGTCAAGGCTGCACTGGATTGCTCATTTTTTGGATATATGCTCAATGGAACACAGCTGAGCTGATCAAAGAAAGGCCAGTGGTCACAAACTGACAAAAAGTACAGCAACAACAAACGATGAGGAAAATATTGTTTGGTCCCAGTTTCTGGAATACAGAAGCAGGATCTGAGTCAAAGAGAATGAGGTATGTAATGAGATGAAATAGTCCAGACATGTGTGGTACAGGCCCTGATAGGCCCTGTCATTTTATCAGGCAGCAGCACCAAGTATGATACTGGAGTAATACCCAAGATGACTGATAAAAACATTGGTAGTGCCTTGACAGCGCTCAGTGGCTATTGAATAAAGCAGATGGTTGAAGCTGCGTGCCGTGATACCTCTGATATGCAGCAGAATTAGCAGTCATGTTGCCACCTCTGAGTGAAGCAATACAGCAGTGCTGAGCAAAGTCTGCAATAATTTTCATGCAGCAGTACCAAGAATGACATTTCAGCAAGATAATTTATGACAGCATAAGTAGTGCCATGGCAGCAGTGAGTGGTTGTTGAATAGTGCAGATTGTAGAAGCAATGGCAGCGAGTCAGGTAGGCAACACAAATTCTCTGGCTTGTGTGGTTCTGTGTGCATTTTCTCATTCAAACTCATTAACTGCTGCTCAGTCAGCTGTACTGGCTTCCCATAGAATTCAGAATAATATTTAAACTGGTCTGTCTTACCTAGAAAACCTTCACAACAAGCACTCCCAAATACCTTCAACCACAACTCTCTCCTTACATTCCACCACGCAGTCTGCGATCTTTGGGTATGGGCCTTTAGGTTGAGCCTCGATCTAGCACCGTCATGGGGTCTCGTGCATTCCATTTTGGTGCCTCTAAGGATTGGAACCGAATACCAATGTTTGTCTAAAGTTTGAACTCTTTCTCTTCCTTTAAGAAATGCATCAAAACGCACTACTTCTCATTGGCTTTCAAAAATTTGGATATGTTGCAGCTCTTCACCTGGCGACTGACTAACCATGCCTCTGCTTTGCATTTCTGTGTTACCTTGCATGCATTACAAATGCTTAAAATTATAAAACTTTTCTCTGTTGCTGAGGCTGGGCAGGGAACACTTCTGAGTAAAACATTCTGAACAGGCACTATATTATTTCACTCCCAGAATGAATAAATTTTTGTCAAAATGTTTGCAGTTGATGCTAAACACTGAAATATAAAAAAGATAAAGATAAGCAATTTTCTTCAGCGGGATCCTGGCAAAGCTGTAGCCAAGGTCTTTCGATTGATTACTATGGCTTAATTTAGTCCACACTAGCCCAAGTCCAAAGTAATCCTCATATCTCAAAAGCAGAATAGGTGAACTCACTGTTCCATCTATCATATCACAAAAGCACTTCGGCAAACTCACTTTGACTGTGAAGTTGATATTTCCAAGCTCACGTGGAACAATATAGTATGTGTGTGTTTCTGTCTCATGTCCACAGACGCGGAGTTCCTTGACGGGAGATTCATTGTTCAATTCAAACGCAGTGCTCTTTTCAACACGCAGCGTAACCTTCAGCAAATACACAATCTCTTCATTTTTATTGTCACGTTATTATCTTCCTATAATGATTGCTGTATAAAATGTAATACAGTACAACTCAAATTTCATAATATATATCCATTACAGAGGTACATCAAAAAACGTCACAGCAGGAAATATTATGAGCCACAGTGGAAGAAAAGTTTTAATGTTTAACAAAGATATGTTAACCACTGGATGCAGCAAAGGCAATGGATTATCTAGGAAGCACAGTAAGCATTCTCAGTTCATCTTTAACAACAGAGTAGGTGTGGAACGGGATAAACATTCCATCAACAAGACCATGTACTTGGTATGTAAATGTATTCAAAACAATTAAATTCAAACAAACATCTCTTCTCAGCATGTCTTAATTTATCTCCAGAGTGCAAGACAGTGGCAAGAAAAGTACAACTATAAGAGTTAAAGACACTCGTGAGCAAAATTAAGAGAAATCTTGTATATGTTATCTCAAGATAATAACTTGAAAACTTGACAAATTTCTGATGTGTGCAGTTCCTTAATTAATTTATAGACGAATGACACTGTGACTTTCATTATACATCAGTCCTTCTTTGTTTCCTGCATCTTATTTTCAGTGACCAAGAACAGTTTTTGAATAGAATTACCTTCAACCGATACCCATAATTTAACCAATAATGCTATAGTAGTACCATAAAATACAAACCTTTAAGCACTGATTCATGTAGTTGAAGACAGAGACAGGTATGCCAACCCTCTCGCCACGGATCATCGAATAGGGAAGCGTGAACGACAAGAAGAAAGGCTGGAAAGCATTGATGGAAAATGGCGATGCAACTCCAAGACCAGACTGAGCATTCGTGCAGAATCCATTTCCAATCCATTCCGTAATTGTGTGAGGAAGATTCAAGTTAATATCATCAGTCCCAGAATCACTGTAATATCAAAAAAGTCAAAGCATCGAATTCAACAAAAATTGACAAATTAAATTTCCAATACTACACATTTCAAATACTGATAATGTCACAGTAACATAATGTGACTGGATATTTGAGAACCTGGCTATAAAGATTTCTTCAGCATAAAAACAAATGACGGTAGTGAGAACAAAAACAAAAACGTTAACGTAGTCAGCACAGATCTTGAAACAATCAAGCAGTGCGTAATTAGCAACCTGGCTGATTGAAATGTATGTGTATTGTACTGCAATAACGCACATTGAAACAATACAATTAAATACAACTGTATTTGATATTGCCTTCTTCCAAAGGTCAGAGATGCAAACGACTATAAGACAGAACATCATTTGTGCATGCAGCAATTGTGAGTGAAAGACTTGTTCCAGGTTCCTACACAGTAACTGCCTCACGCGAACCTTGAACCCATGCTCCCCACATTATAACACTCTAACCAATCAGCACTGAAACAGGCAAATAAGTATGTAGGTTTGGTCATTATTACCTTTGGCATAAATATTTTAATCTTTAAAAACATTCTTCATTTAAATTTAATACCATAATGCCAAAACAACAGTGAAATGAAGTTCAATATTTACCCAACTGAAGCGAGCTTCCAGAGCCATGACTCTGGAAAGAAAGAGCGGTGTAAGACAGGGGTTATTTCAACACTATTTGGTCGATGCCCATTTGTTGGTAGCATCGCAGCGTCGTCGTTTTCTGTCACGATTGCTGCTGCCATAGGAATTGGTCCAGCAAGTCCAAAACCTCCTCTGGCACCTTCAGGAAAAGAATAAAAACAGTAATAGACTTTAACTGAGCAATCACACAAAAGTTTCTAAGACCTATGTACATATGTACATTTACTCATCATGGTTTCTTATTCATGTTCTAACTGAAGGAGGCCTATTTTGAACAACCATTAGACAGTATAAAGTATAGACTGTAACATGCACAGTGTGCAATATATAGCAAAGTTCTCATAAATTTGTACAGTAATGTAGGTTTGGCTGTGGGGGAGGGTGCATAACCATGCTTAGTGAACAAGAGACTATGACACCAATTTCCACGACAGATGGATTCACATCTGTTGGTGTATCCAAGACGTTTTCCCACAAACGACATAGAACATTTAAGCGATATTAGAACCAAATAATTCTATAATTCTTGTATGTGTGAAGCTCATTCTGTAGATAATAAATCACATGTTGTTTTGTGCTACAGATGGCGTGAATCAAGCAGCATTTAGCCACTATTTGCGGAATAAACTCTGACGATGTATTACAACCACGGAGGCAACTTGTTAAGAAAGGACATGCTTGTAAACACTTGAGACAGAGATGATCAATATCAATGCCAATCCCTGCTAATTAGAAACCCTCTACCCTATTCTGCTAAATGACAGCACCAAGTGTAATAGTGTAAGGAAGCAAACAATATAATTAAAAATATCTTCAATAAATGCCAAAAGAAATCTGCTGAGACGTTTTACTTCATTCTATAAGTACAACATGAACTATGCATTTATATAAATGTTGAAAAGAAATGGAGAAGTGACCCAAATGCAGCTGGCCAAGTTCCATCTGTAACGGGGTTGATGTATTGATGAAACAATCGGAGCACAAAGTTTCTTTGAATGTATAGTAATTCAAGCTCTGTAGCTAAATCAAAATGTTCAAGAATGATTACCTTTTTAACATAAATTCTCAATTCACGCTATGCATTCGTAATAGCTATTCATAGCAATTAATCACTTGCATGCATATGTACATGTACTCATCAAAGCATACTTATTCATTCAGCATTACTGCCCAGTAAACAGTCAATAGACCTTGTAGAGAAAGCAAACGAAAATCCCTACTGAACTGACGAGATGATTCGTAATAGTATATCGGATATCGTCTTGAACATGGTCTGGTCACAACAGTCAAGTCTGATAAGACAATCATTCCAGCATCCTGCAGCAGAAAACACTTGTTTACTCAAAAGGTTCTGCCATATCAGTATTAAGGTACATTGCCAGTATATAGTCACTTGCCCTCAAATGCCAAGACTGAGAAAACAGTGTTTAACACTTCATAACAATGGATGTTTCTCACAGGGCCACACACCTTTCTAGATCAGTTAGACAGCTGTGCCTCAGCTCGTCTGTGAGGTATTTAGAAAGTGCCATACAATGCTACAGATACTTACATATATACATGCATGTATACATACATACACACATACATATACAAACATACATAATATTGCATACATACATACATACATACATACATACATACATACATACATACATACATACATACATACATACATACATACATACATACATACATACATACATACATACAGAGCAGTTCATTTACATTAATAAACAGAATAAACAACAATCAATGCAATAGGTCGAGTACATGTATAAGTAAAGGTATAATAACATGCATCATGACATACGAGTCGATATTATAAACATGTAACTATCACCATAGCTGCATAGGTGTCAATCTCTTTGGCAAGGAAGGACATGTGCAATCCCATGGTTAGGTTGGGAGATTCCAAAGTTGTCCTCTCCCAGACTATAAGGATTCCAAAGTTCCAACAACTAGCTCTTCCAGTACGGGTATAAACTTGTCTCAGCTATTAATACCCAAAAACACTCCTTGGCTACATTTCCTAACTTCTCATGCCCTCCCTCCCTTCCCTTCATCATTACCTGCCCTTCAGACTTTGTGTAGATCGAAGTTTGATGATGCAAGTCAAGCTCAACCAACACTGTACATAATTTAGCAGGTAGCACGTCAAGCAACAATGTTCAAAAATCGCACATGAAGAAATTTTCCCAAAGATCTAGAGCGCCCCATGGGGAGGGGGATAGATGAATGGTAATACCCTTGCATGAAGAATATAAGATCTTGAAAGACACGGTTCGATACCCTCTACTTCGACTCAACCTTCCACTCCCGAGGGGCAGCAGTAAACTGAGTGGGCACCTAGCAGGCCGCCAAGACGTGTGTTCAATAAGATCTTGATAATTGTACTGCCATGTGTTTCAATGTTACTCACTGCAGTTTGTCAGTGAGCTTGTGAATAAACACGAATATATCATTATTGTTACTATAACGAACCTGTATATCAAGGTCTCAGGCACATGCAAGTGGGTAAAACAAGGTAGGTCTATATGATCAGAGAAGGCAGCATATATGATTTAATTTAGGCTTTAGAAACCACTAATCTACCATCTCCTCCATTATTGTACAAGACATGAGATTATGTAACTTGTTTGCAAAGAAGACAGAATAAAATTGAAATGGAGAAAAAGATATAAGGGTCATAAAAAGATGGAAGTGGGCCAGTTAGGAAGCAAGCCCCTTGTTGCCCACCCAGTCATCGGCGATTGCACTTTCTCTGACTTTCTCACAGCTTCTACTGGATTGCATAAGATCATGACGGATAATTCTTCTGCACAGTAAAATTAATTCCTTTCAATGACAATGTCATTATATGTCTAAGGAGAGTTGCACAAGGGAAGGTTGTCCCAAAAATGCTATAGAACAGGTTTCTTTAACTCCATTCCGTTTATTACATAACACCAAAATGAGACCCTCACAACTGATGTTGGGCCTATCTATATATATAAAGAGAAGAATCTGTCTGTCACACCGACTTTGACCGGGATGCATTTCTACAGCTTTGGACCTTTTCACTCCAAACCTTCCCTACAGTCTCGGGGTGGGCATTACACACCCAGTGTGAGGCTTCGCGTCCCCCGTTTTCACCGCTACCATGGTCTCCTGGGCCAAAACCTACCCAGCCAATGCATTTTTAGCTGCTAAAAAAACTTACACTCAACCTATTTTCACTCGCCAGATGGCGCCGCCGGGTTAAGCAGCTACAGTACGGATTCGCTAGACAGATTGAAACTTTCACTTAACTAAACCCGTAAGCAGTGTTTTGTTGGGTGACCCGTCAAAAGAGCGACCGACAAAAGAGCACCGACAAAAGAGCGTCGACAAAAGAGCGCCGACATAAGAGCGCCGCCGCCGGAAGAGTACCGAAACTTGTATTAACAACAATTGAGCTATGTCAACTGGTGTTAGAAGTATTTGATTTTATTTGAAGTTACCTACATGTAAATAAGCGCCGACATAGCAATTTCACAAAGAAGTATTTTATTTTATTTGAATGAGCGTTGACATAGCAATTTAACAAAGAAGTAGTTGCTTTTATTTGAAGTGATATAAGTTAGCGCCGACATAAACAGTGTAAGTAAATAATTTTATTTGATGTTACCGGCATCTAAATGAACGCAGACACAGCAGTGAAATCGCGCGGACGTAGTAGAACGCCGTTTAAATTCTTATAATAAGCACGGTGAGCCTTTCACTCGATATGACGGCGTCGTTAAATAAATGTTACAAACCGTTTCACTCGTCAAAGAACACGAACGTGGACGAGGTCGAATCGCAAAAAGGGAAGATGATGCTACTGGTCTCCGGCTACCGATATCAATTCATAAAATTTGTTTAATTATTACACGTCTATACGGCGCTCTTTTGTCGGCGCTCTTTCGTCGACGCTCTTTTGTCGGCGCTCTTTTGTCGGTCGCTCTTTTGACGGGGTGCCGTTTTGTTGCTTATTCGCTAGAGGGATTGAAACACCCAAAACGCGGGTTAAGCAGCTTCGCGTCCCCCGTTTTGACCGCTACCATGGTGTCCCGGCCCAAAACCTCAGAAACCCGGGCAACGCCGGGTAAAACTGTTACAAGATCCTCACCATGAAAGCCTTTTTTGAGTCAACATATTCAGACTGCAGTCCAGGATACATAATCATGCGCTTCGATCGCTGGGGTCGTCGAGGCCTGCCTGAACGATGACTTAAGCCTGAAAAATCAATTATTCAGTCACAATAAAACGGTTGCATTACTCATACTATGACGAAACTTTCCAATCAAGATAATTTTTATGAAATGTTGGATGCACTACATCAGTTCATGAAGAAAGCAGACTTGAATGTTTCTTTTGCTAGAAGCATGAAAAAGTACTCAACTGCAGAATGTGAGGAGTGTTAGGGATAGACTGTAAAAGGCTTATCGGGTAGTCTAAGGTCATATTCTGGTAGAAAGTAGGAAACCAATCTAAGGTGACATCTGCAGATGACTAGACATTATGAAACCAGCCTAAGGGAACAAGTAAGTCAAGTAGTGACTAAGGCAGCAGCATAAAAATGTAAGGAAAGATGTTATCACAAGCAGAATGGACACACATGTAATTTGAAATTTAATAGTTTTAATTATTCTCTTTGGATATAAATGAACATTAATATATTTATTCATAAATGTAGAGAAGCCAAAGATGTGAAAATTAGGCCAACTAGAAAAAAGCGGGATTTGCACCGACAATGTAAAACGCCTAGTACACTAAGGACTATAGAAGAAATGTGTCAGTGTCTGCAGGGAATTTCCTAGGACATGCCCCTGTCATTAACATGGCGTTTTGAAGTTTAAAAATTGTTGAGAGTCGAAGATTAAACTGCAGTGTATAGCATAAAATAAAAGAAACTAAATGCAATAAGTAGCACTGATAGTGAGAATAAATTTAATGACCTAATTCCTCAGTAACTTCGGCACAATCTTCGTCATTTCGAAATCCACCATAGTGTTGGTTGTAATTACCCTGGGAAATATCATACTGTTTCAGGATTCCAAATACCTGCAAAGAAAGGTTACTGCTTGAATACTATGCGAGTAACGTTAAAAACAATTGAAACACAAGCTGGCCTCATATCACTAGACCATCATGTTTCTTTCCAACCATCTTTATGAACAATCCTTCATCAGCAACAGAACTGCTGCAAGAAACAAGTTGCTCTCTTCCCTGTGAATTATTTCATGCGAGTCTCACAATTTTACTTCTACAAAACAGTTATTTAGGCATATTAACATGTTGCTGCCACATAAAAAGTAACAAACTATTCCAAAACTACAAACTTACTCCAAATTGTTACTACTAAATACTTAAAATGCATTAGGAAAGTTGTTGCAACTCCTTAACTACATGTGGTAATCACATCATTCAGTACCTAGACATGTAATAGCCACACAGTTATGTGGTACGGCACTTGTCAGAAGACCTCTAAAGAAACTCTTCAGAAATGGAGTCTCCTTATCTGAAATGGAGTCTAGTAATTTAAGAGTTCTGTTGATGCATGCTCGTGTGCACACATACACACCTACTAGTTGAAACTGTTCATGCCATACACTAAGACCAGGGTCCGATTTGCCGGGGGGGTCGGACCCCCTTGCTTCTTTTTTTGACCCCCATGCTTCTAGCCTTTAGCCGACCCCCGGGGGGGTCGTCTTGACCCCCTCAAATTTATTATTCACAGTCCTACACTATGATTTTCGTCCTAACACACAAATTTTAAATTTGGCCAGTTGTTCCATCTGATGACATAATATTTAGCCTACGGTGTTCAAAGTGCTACAATCCCGTTTAGGTTTCAGCATCTCTGCAGTTTGAGCTGCAGCCTGAACAGTACTATAGCCTGTATGTGACGGATGCTCCGTGGTATGCAGGATACACCGGGCCACAGTGGCACAGACGTATGTCTGTCTAGGTCACCCACTCACCCTAACGTGTCGGCCTGTCGGGGTTGACCCTCATCGACCCTGCAGAGATGCTGAAAGATATATGAAGATACGTTCATTCGCATGTACACTAATATAGGGGCCTACAGCCAGATTCTACTTTTCAGGCGTACATTCACTGAATACATCAACGGTATGCACTCAGCTCCAGCGCTAAGAAATGAAGGTCTGAAATAATATCTCCTTGAAATTATATCTCCCGAGTGAGACAGCAAAAGACAGACGAACATCTGTTCTTTAGCTCGCTCTCTCTCTCTCTCTCTCTCTCTCTCTCTCTCTCTCTCTCTCCTCTCTCTCTGTCTCTGTCTCTCTCTGTCTGTCTGTCTGTCTGTCTCTCTCTGTCTCTCTCTCTCTGTCTCTCTCTGTCTCTGTCTCTCTCTCTCTCTCTGTCTCTCTCTCTCTTTCTTTCTTTCGTTTTCTCTCGCCCTGTCGCTGACAGCAGTCTTCATTCTTCATGTTACTTGGTCTGCTGTGAAAGTTGTCCTTCGTGTTCAAAATATAGTTACTATATTCATTCGTTTACTTTTAAACAAAAACACGACTTTTAGTTACATTTTAAAGTTTAATTCCTTCAATTTAATAAAGAGGTCATGAAGCGTTATAGGGAAACTGATATGTTGAATTTCTTCACCAAAAAAAGCAAGCCAGTAACGACTGTCACGGTGGAAATGGGACTGAAGAGGTTAGTACTGCAGATAATTCTATTGGCAATTTGGCAGTGTTGTTAACGAAAACGATTTAATAGCTGTAGGCCTATGTGAGCATGTGTCACTTAACACAGTCTCAGTTGCTCAGTCAGAGGATTTAGGGGCGAACACAGTTAAACAGACTTTGGTCATCAGAATTAACTGATGCAGACAAATTTCGATTTCTGACTGAATTCTGCACTCCGTCAGAATTATATGCGTGTCCTAGATTAAGAACTTCTAAAGTTAGAATAGCAGTTGCTGTTGCTTTACTTTTTTTAAGTAGTGCATAAGTAATTTGCTTCACTAACTGACCTAATTAACTATCTCAAGCTATCTGCTTTTAGTTTGGAGGTCCCGCTTACCACTAGTTTAAATTTCTTTGTTTGTCTGTATCAACAACTTCTTTTAAAAACTGGATAAGAATTAAAGCTTATCCTTTTGTTCTGTAGGCCTATTTGAGACATTATTGCACACCTATGAACATAGGCTTAATAGAAGACACTTTATTAATAAGCAAAATGATCTTCCTAATTTATTTTCATTTATATACATTTAAAAAATAACAATAAATCAAAATTTTAAACATTTCCTTTAGCACCTTTGCCTGTATGAGTCAGTATGACATGTTATAACTGTTGGTATGCGGGTTGTCCCTGTTGAAGACTGCGCATCAACAAAGGCAAAAAATCTGCTGTAGAAAGAGCCCCACCATATTGGGCGCCCATGGGCCAACCACCCTAAAACCGGCTCTGTTGTTATTAGTAGGTAACTTTAGCTAAAACTCCTACTGAAACACCTCTTTTTTGACCAGATCAGTTCAAAAGTTTCCCGTGCCCCCCCCCCCCACATGTCAAACAAGATCGCCGCCAGTGTTTTCGGCTTAGTAATTTTTTTATAGATTTCCGACCCCCCTGCTTCTTTTTTGACAAATCGGAACCTGACTAAGACATGGCTAAAGATGCCTCAAATTCATTAGTCAGATCGCATATTACTTGCTACTGTAGATTTCAAAATGTTTTTCTTTTTCACTTTCTTTATTTTCTGTTCAGAAATCACGTGCTGCATGATGAAATGAAGTAAGACCTATCAAAAATGTTTTTGAGCCATTTCTAATTATAATACATGTTGGCAGCACAAACAACATCTCCAGAAATGGAGATCATACTGAGTTCAGGAGAGAATCTGATACCTTCGATTTGGACAGAGAACTATCCTCCTTGTCCATCAGCTTCACACTTTTATCAACAACGGAAATTGAGCACAATGAATGCGGATCAGCCGAGAGTCGAAGAGTTGTTGGATGTCCAGGTTGCTTTTGTTGATCAGTAAAACTCATGGATACCTGGCATAAAAAACAGTTCTTGGTTCGACTTTACAAGAACACGTAAATGACAACTGAACATTGCAACTTTTGAAAAGACATTAGCTTTTACAACAATCCCATATTCATATAAATTTAAAAATATTAATTTAAATAAATTCAAATAGAGAAATAAATCATTAATTTGGCTGCTGCTCCTATGATCTGAAACTCATAAAAGATACATTGCACCTTGCACATCCAGTTGGCAAATTGCAAGTTTCACTACACTGAGAAGACAGCTCTTCTTGCAACCCAAGTGTCCTATGGACCATACAACAGTGCATTTGACACTCTCAACGATGGTATTACTGTTACTTATTACTAACTTCTCTATTGCCGGTGTCTAATGCAGCTTTGCCTTAAACTAGTGTCCTTCACAGGCTGTTTCCATGTCTTTTCATTTTTAACAGGACTTACCATTGGTCTTGCTCTTGGGATGCACAACAAATTTGCTTAATAGCGACCATCAACTGTTGCCTCAAGCATTTACTACAAATTATGATTATTCCAAAGCCACATATATTTAAACCATGCTATAACTAGAGTGCCTAAAATTAGCTTTTTGAACCTAAGTATTTTTAGTATTTTATGTAGTCATATATGCCTTTTGATTGTATTTGCTCCTACTGTAATCTATTTACACTATGTATGTGTTTGTTCTATACCATTCGTTCTATACCATTTGTTCTACACCATGCTGTGCTTGTCAAATGCAAATAAAGAATGCTTGCTTACCTGTTTCTTAACTCAAACTAAAACCTAGGTCACAAAGTGTGCCCTAATTGCTACCCTGTACAAATTTCACACAAAAACTTGCCTGGTTGTGAAAGCACTTTTCAACCGTGATCAGCATACTGTCTGCCACAGTCTCACCACTCGCAAGAACTGTGAAAACGAGAATTTTCATGGATCCGCTCATTCTTGGAGTAACAGTGAACGTAATGTTGAATTTGTGCAAGTTGTTTCCATTATCTGCACAACAAAATAGCATTGGACATTTGAAAGACTATGTGCATGACTCCAATAAATTTGTCATTATTCTAAAACATCTTTCATGTTAGTCCAGATATGTGATGTACAATTAATTACAATTTTAGCATTCATTTGAAGACAAAAAAAGCCCACATCAAAGACGTGGCAAGAAATCACTCTTCCCAAAAACAGACCATTTTATTGTATCAGATAATGCTTTAATAATAAGGTAATGTGAGTTTATGTTGGAACATAACAAGAAATTTACACACAGCCTTAAACACTTTAACGACGAGTGTGTACTAAATTGCACGGAAAACTAATCCCACTCGTCACTACAGGTTTAAACGACTCCTTGAAGATGCTCCACTTTAGCATAATATATGCTATTCCACCAAGAGTAACAAGTTCGGCTGCAGGCGAATGGTGCTTCAACTGAAAAAGTCTATAGTGCCACAAACAATTATGATAAAAAAGTGGAACTTCTTATGGGTTGTAGAGGTCCTTCAAACTAATGAATGTGTGAAGGATGAGCATTGTCAGTAATTGGACTGGTTGGCCACCAAGCAACAAAGACCTCTCTGAAGTGGACAGCTGTACTATTCTAGAGACTCTAGCTGATTAGTCATTGCCACTGGTTGATAATAAAGTCAAAATATCACAACTCACTTTCCAAATTCTGATCAGCAACAGATGAGGTTGTGAGTTGTCCAGTGTGAACAATGTCTCCTCGTGTCATCAGCTACAATAACATAACCAGCCAAGATGTCAAACATTATTCAGAATTTTATTCTGCATGTGGTTGAGCTACTGTGCTGTCACACGTTATTCAACCACAGCCTTGGGAAGCAGATGAATTTATCTAAGCATACATACACAGCAAAGACACGTGTCCATGGTCCTTATAATCATTTAGCAAAGTTATGTGGAAGGTTTACTTGGTTGGTGACCAATTTAGTCCAGTTAGACAGAGAGGAGATGAAGAAATGAGACACAGCAAGTCTGCAGAAAAGAATTTGCCAAACTAGCACACAGATGCTCCATACTAAGTAGACTATTTTTATAACATTGTTATAATGTACACTGCTCTGTACCTTAAGTAACCTTTCAAAGTATGTAGTAAAGGAATATACTCAAACTTTTCACAAAATTCACAAACAAGCCTCAAAAACATCCGAGTGACAAGGAGGACTTTCCGTCCAATTCTCCCATAATAATCTTGAGCAGGTGCTTCCAAAATAATTGCTTGTAGCCATTGACTGGCATTTAATACAAAAATTAATGCAGTTTGATAAAGTAAGTAGCAAACATAATCACTAAATTTGTCCCATCAGTAATAAAAATGCAAGTAGACTCAGTGTGACATAACCATTTTATTCAGTTTAATAACAGGTAAGAAACATCAGATATCATCATGATAATTCTTTCAGAAATCATGGAACTTGCAAATATTTATCTACCTGAAAGTAGAACGTCAGAGGTGATCTTGACCAATTTCCCGTTACAAACACAACTGGTAGTGAGAGTGAAGATCGACACGAAGCAATGCCTTCAAACGGTTCAATCTGGAGGAAGCTACTGCTCAGTGAATACCATGCTTTGAGCGTTTGTGAGGCTCTTGGTGCATGACGCTCACTCCACTCAGACTGTGTTCCTTCTATGGTTACCTGCCAAAAGACCCAACATGTAATTATATTCATCATCAACATACAGCACTGTTTTGAGAAACTCATAATTAGACTTCAGGTTATTTCTTTTATCTCAAACCAACTCCTACTGAAAACGAACAGCTGTTTGACAGCAGCACAAACATCACAATATTCAGCAATGCAAACAGCTAGACAACAAATCTCACAGTTTCATCAGCAAAGGTTAGCCATTCCATGATCTTCTTCTTCATATTTTCTCAGAGCCTAAAGGACATATTCTGCAGTATCCTGGTAGTACCAGGTAGAAACAATAATAACATTACTACTACTCTTAATAAATATATAGCCTTTCACACGCAGATCAATAGTGCACTAGTTTGCCAAAATCTCATTTATTAGGAAATATCCAGTTGCTCCCCTCATTAACTATGGGCCATGAAAGCAATTCCCAAAAACTGTCCCGAGTTTGATAACTTTGCATACTACAGCATACTACCTTTTCTAAACAACCTTGTTTTGTTTTAGCACACATAAGTACAAGTGTGCTTTCTTTTCTCATTTTATTCATACAAACAGCCAGACCATAGAAGTACACATCTAAGGCTCTTATTGTACACATAATAAGAATAATAATAATAATGTTGCGGTTTTGGGTTCCCCCTGTTGTGCTTTTGTGGTTTCCTTGGGGCTGTGGCTGGACGGTGGTTCGGGGCGTCGTTTGCCTCTCGTCGTCTTCCTTTCCGCGTCGTCGTTGTCATGGTAACACTCTTCGCCTTCAGACTGGATGAACCGGCGGCTTGTGCAGTTGCGCTCTTCACTGCTCGCCTGTGACCTAATTGCGCAGTTGAGCACCTCATTTACATATGGTGCAGCTGCACACCTCATTAGCATACGGCGCAGTTGCACAGCCAATTAGCGCCCTGCACAGTGGCGCACTATATCAGCTAGGCCTGTTCAGTAGTTAAGCTAGAACAGACTAGAGAAGAACAGAATGTAGAGTAGATTAAAGGAGGGAATATAGAGAAGAACAGAATATAGGACAGAGTATACAGATAGAGCATAAGACGAGAGTAGAGTATAAGCTAGAGTCGTATAGAGAAGAGTAGAAGTAGTAGAAAGATAGGGAGTTACTTGTTGAATTGGCGTTACAAACTATACTTAATTGGAGCAATATTCGTTTCTGTGTTTCTGGCCACTGCCGGTCACATTGAAGTTGTTGGCAATAAAACGGAGTTGAACTTGGAACGTTTTTGTCAGTCTTCTGCTCGACTGAGAGGAGCCGAACCCTACGGACTTAAAAGCGAGTAAGGAACGGGGTCTAAGCCATCCTGGTGAAATAGCCTACCCCGGTTTCGTCACAATAATATAAATAATTAATAATAATAATAATATAAATATAAATATTGCCCAGGCTCTCATAAGCCCCCTCTCGAACACTACATGACCAATTACAACCAGACAACAGAGAAGGGGCAAGACAACCCCATGGTGCAGGACAACCTCACGGCGCCTCAGTCTATCAACATGAACTTACATCCGGAGATAAGGACCGACTCTAGCAAACCTGACAGAGTCGTGCACCCCTCCTTACCCCACAGACTACTAAAGCATGTTCCTAAAGCAGCCAGACCAGCGGTGGGCAGATTACTTATGACAGTCATCAACAACATCCTAACCAACCCATTAAGCCCCAACCTTTGGAGAACTCTGCTGGCATTTGGGGCCCTCATTCTGGAACAACCAGTGAGAGGTGGCAAGCGCCACAACCTCACAGCAACCATTAAAAACCGGGTCACAAATTTCTCGACCAACTGGTTGCTCAGGGTTGAGGAAATATACTCACCAGACCCCAAAAATATCACTCATGCTAGGAACTCTAGACCTAACAACCAAGAGACAATTGCAGCAGCAGTATCCTCCAAATTGGAAGATGGAAACATCAAGGCAGCGGTCAGAATCCTGTGTTCAGAGGACAAACCGGTCCCGATTAATCTCGAAACTCTCGAAGAACTAAGAGAAAAACATCCAAAACACCCCTCTGACCAGCCCATCATACCCGTATTACCCATAACCACCTTGGTGCCCCCATTCCAAACAACAGAAGAAGAGGTACGTAGCCGCATCCGCTCCTTTCCTCTAGGCTCATCAGGGGGACCAGACGGAATCAGACCCCAGCACCTACTGGACTTAACCAACTGTAAAGAGATTGGCCCAGAACTGATCTCGGCTATCACTGGTCTGATTAACTTACTGCTGGCGGGGACGTGTCCAAACGAGATGCGCTCAACCCTGTTTGGAGGCACACTCTTTGCCCTGCGGAAAAAGTCTGGGGGCTTACGACCCATCGTAGTCGGTTACTGCTGGCGAAGACTTAGCTCTTAGTGCGCCAACACATTTGCTCTCCCGAGGGTGGCACCTTATTTCACATATAAACAGGTGGGAGTAGGAGTACCAGGAGGGTTCGAGGCAGCTGTCCACGCGGCTAGGCGTTTCTTAGAAAACATGCAAGAAGGAACAATAATGGTAAAACTTGACCTATCAAACGCCTTCAATAGCCTGTACAGAGATCACATGCTCTCCTCGGTCTCAGAGATGCTACCAGAACTTCTACCATACTGCAGCTTGGCCTATGCGGAGGCCTCTGATCTCAAATATGGTCATTTCACTCTCCAGTCAGAGGTTGGGCCCCAGCAGGGCGACCCACTCGGACCTCTCCTATTTTGTCTACCAATCCAGAAAATCATACAAGACTTGGTGTCCCCTTTGGTTCTAGGATTTCTCGACGACCTCACTTTGGGGGGAGAAACCGCGGGGTGGCCGCGGACGCTGAGAAACTTGAGCGAGAATGCAAGGTTTTAGGGTTGACTCTTAACTATGGTAAATGCGAAATTGTCTCCTGCTCTGGGGCTAAAATCCCCTATGAAAACCTCCTCCACTTCGTGAACACCCGACCGGAGGAGATGACTCTGTTGGGTGCACCACTCTCGACCACAGAGGCTCTTTCCAATTGCCTAGAATCGCACTGCAATGAGTTGTCTTTGGCGCTTACTAGAATGGCATACGTCACTAACACGATGCTCTAATTCTGCTCAGAAGCTCCTTGAGCTCCCCAAAATTACTCTACACCCTATGCTGCAGTCCATGCCATGGCCATCCTCTTTTGGTACAGTATGACTCACTTTTGAGGGACGGACTCAGCTTAATCCTAAACCTCTCTCTAACCGACAACCAGTGGCTGAAGGCTTCACTTTCGGTTAAAGTTGGGGGCTTGCCCTTGGGCATTCGCAGGGTTACCTCGCTTGCATTTCCCGCCTTTTTGGCATCCGCTGCAGGGACCCATGCTCTCCAAGCTTCCATACTCAGCAACCTAAGCGCAGACACGGATAACCGAGTTGCAGCCATGACTGAACAATGGTGCTGCGAATATGATGCATTGCAGCCAAATAGTGAACTTGCCCATAAGCAATCTTCTTGGGACAAACCAGTTATACAAAGAGACACAACGAAGTTGGCCTCTTTACATACCAGTGCTTACCACCAGGCACGCTGGAAGGCAGTCTCGGCTCCACACGCGGGTGACTGGCTTTTTGCACTTCCCGTCAGCGCTTGTGGCCTAAGGCTAGACGATGAAACAATTAGAATTGCGGTTGGCCTCCGCCTTGGTGCAGAGATCTGCCAACCACACGATTGCCCATGTGGCCTCCAGGTAACAGCAGAGGGCTCACATGGTCTTTCGTGCCGTCTGGGTCCCGGCCGAACAGCCCGCCATGCGATCTAAAATGACCTGATCTGCAGAAGCCTCATCCAGGCAGGCTTTCCATCAGTTAAAGAGCCATCGGGTCTATCAAGAGCAGACGGCAAAAGACCCGACGGCCTCACCTTGACACCTTGGCGCTCAGGTCGATGCTTGATTTGGGATGCCACAGTGATAGACACGGTGGCCCCATCTTTACCTACCCACTACATCAACCCAGGCAGGGGGCGCAGCCGAATTGGCAGACGCCAGAAAAACCGCAAAATACCAGCAATTATCGCAGAATTATTTTTTCGTGCCTCTGGCCTTTGAGACCTTCGGACCAGTCAATGCTAATGGTCTGACTTTTATCAAGGACCTTCGACGTCTTCTGAGCCAGGCCTCAGGAGACCCAAGAGAAACTAGTTTTCTCTTCCAACGGTTGGCCATGACAGTCCAGCGGTTCAACGCTGCTGCTTTTCGCCACACTTTTGCACTTCCGGATCTGGACAAAGATGGTCACTCCGGAGATTAATTCTCACATGTTTAGTATCTGACTCCTGAGGGATTATATGTACCTCGGGGAAGAAAAACAAAAAAATAATATAAATTATAATAATATAAATAATAATAATAATAATAATAATAATAATAATAAAAGTTGCTGCACATACATGCTGGTCGATGGAATTCATATCTTGACTGGTGAATGTGCCAGGTAGAAAGTATTCAAAGTTTCCATTTTCATCAGTTGTTAAATTTAAAACTGGAAAAGATGTGATATCGCGATTGTTGGCTCCATTTTTCTTGGCCTCTGTCCGTATTCGGACCACCTTCCCAGCAACTGGCATGCCATCCGGGCGAGTCACCTGACCCTATCAAAATATCAAAAAAAATTATGATGACATTGAAAGTAGCTTGAAAAAGTAGGTTAATTTATTTCCAGCACTGAAAAATATTGTGCTTGGTCTCAAGATTCATGAATTAAAAGAGAGTGGAGCTACGGTGTAACATCACTTCAGTAAAGATTAGTGATGTAGCTTTTCCGGAAAAATATTTTCCAGAAATGTGGTTCTTTTCTGCTACAAGAAATGTTTTAAAAAATTAAAAGAAACATGAAACAATCTACCAATACTTGAAACAATACTGTTCTAAACAATTTTCTCAGCAATAGTTCACTGTTTTGTTCATTAGCGGTTCACACTGTTGCAGTATTAAAATGGTATCTATAGTACTACTGCATCATTTGCTGTTCTTTTCTCATATTTTCATAACTAAAAAATATTAAGGAGACTAAATCATAAGAAATATTTTCTCTACATTAACAGTGAAGTTTAATTGCAATTAATTCTTAAATGTATTGTCTTGTTGAATGTTGAGCCTTGTGAACACTGAACAGTAAGCACGAACAGTGCCAACTATTGAATAAACATATCAGTTATAAACTACATATGATAGCTTAGAGTGTGATGTTTAAACATTATGATGCATTTAAATTCTTATTTAGTAATATTATACTGACAGAAAAATATGGAAAATTTTCCTGAAAATATTCCTGAAAAACACTGGAAATTTTCCGAAATTTTCCAGAAAAATATGAAATTTTCCGGACAATTTTTCCGCCTCACAACACTAGTAAAGATTAGTTTAAAGCAAAGTACATCCAAGTCAAAATCATATGATACAATACGATGTAAATCCAAAACTTAGAAGAGCAGCCAAGAGTCTGGTTAGCAAATTAGTTTGGCTAAAAGCTGTGGTTTGCAGACTGTAGAGTCAAGAAATTGAACTGATTATTTCCTACACTTAACTTTATTTCTGAGACAAACTAAGAGCAAATAACAGTACCTGTCCATAGTAAGGTAAGCCAGGTTTGTAATGATGGGAACCAGAGTCCTCGGGAATAAACTTCAGCTGCAGTGAAGACTCGTGGAGTTTTGCTGTAAAAGTTGAATTCAGTTTCACACCTGTCGACAGAAATACAGAATCTTGATAAGAAACAAAATATTTAAGAAAAACTTTTATACCAGCAAGACCGCTTTTCCCCAATGACAAACCATTACAGGTGTACTGTTGACAGAACTGAACAAGACTAAGTCTGCCTACATCTTTTGTATGACCTCAGGTACACTGACCTAAGAAAACATATTCCATCGACTTCAGAATTGACAGAATAAATCTGAACAACTTACCCAATACTGCTAAGACAAATATCGTGTCTACCACACATAACTATACTGCATCAACGACTAGAGAAAAATAAGCTCTGACTCATAAATGAAAACTTTTAAGAACTCCAACCTGTTCCACGTTCGTTAATCTCAGCAAAAAACTTTGCCACTGTGTTCCACATGTTCGTAGTCATTGCAATATCCGAAGGTCTGACAGAAAACTCTGCACACCCATCCTCCAGCTAAGAAGGACCACAGTACACAACATACATGAGTGACTGGTATGCTCACATAAAAACCACAAACATCTGCATATCCTACATACAAGCCACAAATTTTGATTAGAATTTTCTATACATATTAGTTTATACATGGACATAGCAAGCTCATTTTTAAATACATCTGCAGTGAAACTGCATTCAAAAATTATTTAAGCATGTACAGATACATACATTTCTGTACATAAGTGTGTATGACATGCATATAATAAAGTAAGCATGAAAGTGTATGTATATATACTGGTATAATAGCATGTATATACCTATATGTATCTGGCACTATCTGTCTTTATACCAGTATATGTATGCATGCATACCTATATGAATGTAAGCTTGCATCTATGGATGAACACGGATGTATACATACCGTATGCATACATGACATGTATATATGTATATATATATATATATACATATATATATATTGTACATAAGCAAGTTGGCATGCAGTATGCCATCCAGCACTTTGGTTTCATCGTGAAGGTTCTCATGTTAACTCCCCCTGCACCAACCCCATTCCTTGTCTGTTTCTCATTAGTTTCATGTTCTGTCCAACTGATCCTCATTCATTTTCAATATTTAAATTAGTACTAAGCTTTCAACTTCCGCCTTTCTTAGAATCCATACCTCCCATCTTGATCTCTGGCCATCTACAGTTTCTTCACAAATGCTCTCCTCTCTTATACAACAATATTTATCCACTGTTATTCTACTTCTGGGTTTATTATTCCATCCTCTGTCATCATACCTTCACATTAACGGAACGGCTGTACGTCTTCCACATTTTCACCACTGACAGTGTTTGAGATGTTGTATTCATCCAGTCTGCTCACCATCATTACTTTCATAACTGCTCTTTCTATACTCATATATTTCTTTCTTTATGTCGACTTTTATGCCGCATTGCTTTAACGTCCAGTTCAATCCCTCAGTTATAATCTGCAGTCCAGTACTTCTGTTTCTGACAATAGCTTAGTTGTCCATGCCTTTTTAGAACCTCTTAAAGGCACTGAAACATTGCAGACTGAGAACTAAAAAATGATACAACTTAAGACAGGCTGAAAATGATTCTTCATCTGTTTCTGGTAAGAATGCAGATAATTTCAACAATTGTTTTGGAACGTTATCCAATATGTGAAAAGACACATTATATGGTAGTGTGACTAAAAAGTTCCAACATGTTCCAATTGCAGTGTTGTGAGAAGAGAACACAGTTCTATAATGTTTTCTGACATTGTCTGATTTGCACAGCTCCACCCATGAGAAGAAATCTTAAAAGACTAGTCAACCATCAGTCAGTGCAATATACCACACACACAGTAGTTTTTAAGATACAATATTCAAGAATCTTGTCACACTGACCACGATTACCCAAACTTTTTAGTGTTCACTAGATAACGTCTAACACAGGTTTCAAGCTTCAATTCTACTTTGAAAAAGGCTTGACGATACAAAGACCATTTCATATATTTTGAACTGAGTGATTTTATTCGCAGGTTTTAAGTTTTAACTGAAAATTGGCATATTCATTAGACGAGTGCAAGCGTGCGACAAAAGTCATTAAAAAATTGAAACGGCACCGCATTGTAATGATACATCCTTTGACTTGCCAAAGAATGAAATTGATGATTTACTAGTACTTACTAAGTTAAACACAATATCGCTGCATCCTCTTTTTGCTTTCAAGTCATCTCAGCTTTTGTCTCAAAAGTACTGACTGCCCATATACAAGTTTCTTATCAGGTTTGTCTCGTCAGTTAATTCTAGGCTTCCATAAAACTTTCATTTGGATACATTTCATAGCATTGGATCAGGATACTGGCGTTCCTGACTCCAGTACCCATAAGGGTCTGTGCAAAATGAACACAATTGTGGAAGTAGTCTACCAGCAGATGTTTAAAAACAAGAATTTTTAACTGCACTTTATATTAAAAAAATATTCATGTATTTATATAAATGCATACTTTTGTGGCATTCAGTGAGTGACATGTGGTACGTGATTGATATTCACGAACAAGGCAGACGTTTGAGCTGACTTTCCCATTAACTGGTTGTCCATAAGTGTATCTGAAATGGAATGCATATCATATTTATGAATTTCTGATCTATAAAAGACTTCAGTTCATGCCATTAATAAGCAGGGATTTGTAGCTGTCATTATAGACACATTAAGGTCTACACACTTATAGACACATTAAGAACCTAAGATACTGGAGGCCAAATCGAAATGTCACTTACCCTGCCAGAAATTCCATTGGCACTAGATGGGACCCATATTGGTTCTATACATGTCCCATATGAGAAAGTGGGTCCTACACGGGCTTCATGTGGGCATGCTAATGGGGTAGTGTCTTCAATTAAAGATGCCAAGCATCTCAGCAGCTAAAAATTAGCAATAAAACTAGAGTTGGTAGGAAAGACAAACCAAGCAAAACTGGTAGAAACAAATTCAGATACAGCTTGATGTCACATGGCTTTTAAATTTCCAGCCAGAAGCAGAACAGGTAAACGATAATGACAAAAGAAATTGTCTTGCTTCATCAAATAACTATGACAAGACAATTGAGCACACTGGAGGTGAAGAGACACATGGAAGGATCTAGGCCGCTTCTCTTCATCCTTTACACTACACCCCACCCTCCCAGCCTCTCATAAAATCCTCATCAGGCTGTCATTGACAAAAACCCTTTATGACTATTATAGCTCTTAATAGCAATTGTTCCTCACCTGGCACAAACCTTCCATTTTACAATTGAAGATCCAGAAAACAGGTAAGAAGGATGGTGAATGGCCACTTCAAACTTTGGTAGAACTGTTGAAAATGAATAAAAAAATTTATTTAAAAAATATGGTAGCAAGATATGAAGTGCATCAGAAAAACTATCTCTACAATTTTTATGGATGCAATTATGTAAAAACGCACATTTATGCCATGCTCTGTAAATGGTGCACTTTACCAACCTCACAATAGTGAAAGTTTGTTTGGTTTAAAATTCATATAGTTAAACTTGGTATTAGAATATGGTTTTAAACTAGCTGTCCATTACAACATTCAACTCTTAATGAAAATATATCCAATATTCTTTTATTTGTTTAATTCTAATAAGTTAAACAGTTTAATTACATACTTTAATTTATTGAATGAATAATGTATGGATTTAACAACAGAAATATTTATTAATGTCTTATACCACTGTTGAACAAATGTATTATCCAACAGGAGTGGATAAGAAACTTGTATTGTGTCATATTCAAAATCCAGTACCAAGCAGGCACAATAAAAATATGAGTGCATCTCAGCATAATATTGTTAAGACATTTAGATCATTTCATATTACCATATTCTTCGACAGTGAACTTCTGTGAAGGCACTTGGCCTTTGATTAATGCTTTAATGGTCCACGCGCCCAGTCGAGGTTCATCCGACAGCTGCATCTCCAGACTGCCAAGGCCTGGAAATAGATCACCACAAAACAATCAAACAGCTTCAGCAACTGAGTGGGATCATATGAATCCTCTGCCACACTAACCTGTACTTCATATACTTTTCTTACTACAGTATCATTACCCAGTTCTTTATATACTGAACAATGTGTCAGAGGACCATGGCAGCCACATTCACTGGGGTCCAAAGCAAGACCGCATTGTGCCAGCTGGTGGCAACTGGTGACCAGTTATGGGCCTAATAAATGCGGCTGTCAGAAGAACTGTAGTACAACCAGTATCACAATTGCATCATAATCTAGCAGTTACCTTCAAACTTTCAGCTATGAAGTGCTGATGCTGTTCACTGTTTTCACACAAATTGGGATATCAGCAGCGCATACTGTAATGGACTGACCCAGAGATGTTTCACATACTTAGGGATGCAAGTACAAGTACATAGGTCACAAGTACGAGTACAAGTACTTAAAATCTGCAGTCGAGTTGTACACAAGTACAAGTGACAAGTACTACATCTCTGCACTGACCTTGACCATTGGGATTAACATATACCAGTAGCTGACTCAGGAAATAGTAAATGAAAATTATTACCCCACCCATGTACTCCTGTGGATGAGGAGATGTTACTTTACTATGAAAAACACCCACTAGTCATTGGATAACTGCAAAATTACACCCAAGTGAAAACACTGGTGCACTTTCTAAGATCAGCAGTACACAATTCCTAGAATACTTTACCTGTTCACAACTCTCATAACAAGGATTCCTATTCTTCACAGTCTCGCAAATACTACTACATATAATTAAGCTCAGCTCACTTGATAGATATTTCAACTACATGTATGCTGTTGGGAAACAAGTAACATGAAATTCTGCCTACCATTTACAGTGGAGACATTTGACCACTGCATTACGCGGGTTCTTGACGGATCTTCAATATAAGCTAATGGTATCTACAAAGACATTAAACACGGTTTAAGTTTTAAATATCTAGACGTATGTGTCCTTGTGTGTGTATATGTATGTATGTACTTATGTGCATATGTATTTGTGTGTATGTATGTATGTATGCATTGTATGTATGTATGTATGTATGTATGTATGTATGTGTATGTATGTATGTATGTATGTATGTATGTATGTATGTATGTATGTATGTATGTATGTATGTATGTATGTATGGGTATTTGTCTGTATGCAAGAATTAATATTGTTTGGCCAATTTTGCTGTGTGCAGAGCCACAGAACTGCAGGGTGCCCAAACAGCCTAATAGCTCATAGGGAACACTGGTTGCAGATCAAGATGGCCATTCCATGTATATTGGAACCATAACAAAGGACTGACACAGCATTGCCAAGATGTGCGCGTTCAAAGGCAATAAAAAGTTCACCCTGAATCATGGAGCAATGAATCTCTTTCCAGCCAAGCATAAGATGGAGTGACAGCATACCTATTAATTACTAGATAATGATACTAGAATGTCCTAGTCCCATTCAGGATATTTGGTAGTTTTATAGTACACAGCTAATCTTCATTAGGAAACTTTTCTGCAGTCTAGGGACATTGTGTCTGCTGTAAGCATATTATGCTTTTGAATATCTAAATAGAGTTACAATAGCAAGAAAACTTACATCCCCTGTTAGTATTGTTAAGTCTGGTCCATTCAATGTCAGAATTCGGATTCTCACTGAAAATAACAGATCAACAAATGTCTTCCAAAATTTTCTTTTAACATATCGTATTAGTGTTTGATTTTTTTTATATTCTCTAGAAGGCAGAATACTCGAGTCTGAAGAAACTGCAAAAGTTCAAATTTGAGTATTTGCATATGACAAAAGGTCAAGTCATAATTTTTAGTTTAAATGAAAAATTAAAATTTAAGTATCAGTGTGTCAGAAAGGCCAAGTAATAACTGTCCTGCTTCTAGGTTTCAAATTGATCTCAAATGTAAGATTCTTAACAGCTGTAATAGTGTGCACCGAGACCCTACTCTCATCCAAACCGTTCCACGAGTCTACAACCTTTGCACAGAAGAATTTCTTTCCTATAGCTCCTTTTGGTTTCTTAAATAATTTATATATGTTGCCTGAAGTGTTAATTCAAAGAACCTCTTCCACTGCCCTGTCTCCTTTTGAGTGATAACCTAAAAAGCTTCAATTAGTTTTTTATCATTCACAAAGTGAGAAATTTTAGATAAAATCAAATACTTGTTTATTGGTTAGCTGTTTTTCAGCAGCATACTTTAATGCTAAGGCATATATGCCAATGGCCATAAAACTGAGCGAGCAGTAAATACAAGTTGGTCAAGGTTAAAACACTGTGCTACAAAGGCATTCTATCAAATGTCCCACACATAACACTACAAAGTCTTATACACATTCTTTGCCACTTGCCTAGGTCGCCTGGCTTGTAGATGGGTTTATCTGTCTCAATAAATGTCATCTGAGCTGGTTTTTGGATACTGATATCGGCAGACTTTGTGAAGTTATATTCATTGCTGGAATCCAGTGATGTTGCAGTGACAAAGAGTTTAGCAGTGGATGCAGAAATATTCTGTGGTACTGGTACCTCGACACAGATGCTGCCACCTGTGAACAGTAATCAAAGACGTAAGAGGAGAGACAAATAATGTGCGCAAAGTTGAACGAGAAGATAAACTTAATTGACAAATGAACGAGAAATTATCTACAATAAAGAGTTTTTGACAAATAATGAATACTTTTTGACAAGCAATAAATGCCTTTTAACAGATGCCACCTGTCAAAACACCCTTTCAAATACAAATACCCGGTAAACATTATAACAGAACATACAACTAAATCACTGACCATATAGGAAGAAACAAAATAAAAACAGCTCTGCCAAGTAAAGGCAAGTTGGCTCGCACAACTGGGACCTTCGATGCAGTTATAAAAACTGATGTAACTTTAGGCATCACATCTAATACATTTAATACCTTACAGCCACTGAGAATAAAAAATGTCAGCTAAAGTGGTATGAAACACAAAACTCTTACAACCACACGTAAAAAGAAATGACAGAAGTAATTAGGGGTCCACCGGAAACCGCCTCGGATATTCGCTTCCACCGGAAATCCCGTTTCCGGAAGTATTTGCCTCGGCAAATATTGTAGACGCAAATAGTTGCCAAAAAATTTTCTTTACAAAAAAATTTTTTTCTTTAAAAACTTATTCAATAAACTTACGTATATAAAATTATACATGTTGAACCTTAAAACAATTACACAGAAAACTTCACAACTGCACAGAAATGACTACAATTCAAATTGTATTAGTCACTTATTACAAGTACACAAATTTATGTCGATAATTTCTTATTACATGAAAATGTGAAGCTTCGCATATGGAACAAATGGCACCCGGTTCGTTTCCGGTTCATTACCGGATCTGGCAAAAATACATCCAAATACTCGGATTCGGTTTCTGGCGGAAAATGTCTTACCGGTGGACCCCTAGAAGTAATGTGATGGCTTGCCATTACACACGCCATCACCACAACCCTTCACAGGCAGTACATGTCAGTGGAACTATATATTAAACAGAATTAGGACTTAATAACTCATAATAAAGACTAATTAGAATGATGATACCCATCACATGCTGTTGGTAGTACACACAAAAAAGCTGTTAGGAATATTTATCACGTAATTGGATACATAAATTCTACCTTGAATAATTATAACCCTTGTGAACAGATGTATGTAGTTAAGTACAAAATAATGGACACTGATACAGGCATAGAGATTGCTGATGTTCACCGGGGCTGCGCCAGCTATTGCTGATGTTCACCGGGGCTGCACCCAAAGTTCATCCAAAGAGGTGGAAGAAGACGAGCAGTCCCTTAAGCTAACCCTGAAGCAGCCATAAGTATGAAGTGTTAAGTGTTAATGACTTCATTTGCTTAGCCTCGGCATATTAGGGCGGGTGGCCAGTCCTCCCCATCGCCGTCTCACCTTCCCACCGACAGTACACAGTCAGTGCATTCATTATAGCTGAGTTGGCTAGCAGGTGCAGGTGAAGCAGAAATCTCAAACCAAATTTCTGCCCTGGTGGGGATTTGAACCCTCGACCTCTCGACTGACAGTCCAGCATGTTAAGGACTACACTATCAAGGTAATTTGGTATTCCCTAGACCAAACGTCAGTGCTGCATAGTTTGCATAAAATTATAATGAAATACATGTGAGAATTTCAGCAAAATTATAATGAAATACATGTGAGAATTTCAGCAAAATTATAATGAAATACATGTGAGAATTTCAGCAAATTGGCCATGATTCTAGTGGGACAGTTGACAAAAAGGACAGATTCTAGTGGGACAGTTGACAAAAAGGACAGATTCTACTGGGACAGTTGACAAAAAGGACAGATTCTAGTGGGACAGTTGACAAAAAGGACAGATTCTAGTGGAACAGTTGACAAAAAGGACAGATTCTAGTGGGAGAGTTGACAAAAAGGACAGACTCAAATACTCATATCCTGTACTTCAGCCGGTCTGCAAACGTGGGCGGCATTAGGTTTGTTGGAGGACCTATTTTAGTCATAAAAAAACTATAATCTTTTTTAGTGATTGAGACTTGGGCGATGATATTTTTCTTGGTCTGTGGTTTTCAGTTTCTTCAATCATCCCTCCCACACCTTGCAACGTTGGAAAATGTAACTTCTTGCACTTAGACAAATAAGAAAATTAGGCACCAAAACATTTTTAACTTACAGCCAAAAGTTGGAGTCCACGAATCAAGTGTACTCTATGACAAACTGTACAAGGGTCACAGCAGCATCAATGGCAAATTTTTTCTTCCCCTATCACACTGATCTGACAGGGCCCCGTTTTCCACTTACAAAAAACAGTACCTACTCCGGCTATCTACCGGGTACATGTGTGCATCGGTTTAAGAAAATAGTTTCCAGACACGGAAAGAACTGAGAGGAAAATACCTAGCAGCATACCAGATATCAAAAGACATCCAATGGAAAACTACTGATAGGAGAGCAAATGGGAGAAGATTAGAGCATGGCACAAAAGCAACTTGGCGGCCAGCCCAGGAACACAAAACAGATTCATCATGCTGCTAATTTTCATCCTGTTATTTCCTCAGTTATTCCACACATGCAAATAGCATGCGAACCTAATTCCAAACTGGTGACCAACACACTTTGCAGAGCAGCTTGGGACAAGTAATTAGCAACATACATCCTGAATGCCAATCAGAGGAAGCAGCATTAATATATATGTCTTGCCACTCCTGTTTGTCAAACAGTTTCATTTACTACTCTTCAAAAACAGGACTTCCTATAACCACTTTAAGCTTTGACAAATATTGAAATGGCTCATCCTATTACATCGCATTACATACCAGTACTGCTGACAAATCCACTTAGCAGATAAGCTTCTGATAAATAGTAATGCACATCCTAAACCTCAATAAACATAAATGGCATCCACACACACAGACACAGGCATAATGTCACAGGGTATAATGACATTCATGCCCCAATGAGAAAGCAGTTGGTATGCCACATTTAAGACTACAGTTACACCCTTGTCACACAGGACTACCACAGACTTCAAGCTATACAAATATTAAATTGGTTCTACATAATACTCCTGTAACACTACATTGCATATGGCAACTACAAAGGTCTTACACCAGGCTAGCAAGGTGACAACTGCTGTGGAGCCTCAGGCAGTTTGTGACCCTGTGAAAGCATGCTGGATGGTATACTTTTATTTACATTGGTCTCAACTCTAGCCACTAATACTATCAAACTCATAGTACATCAAATGTAGGCAAATTTCACTTGTTCCAGATTTTAACAAAACAAAGCAGCAGATGGTCATATTATAACCTTTAATGTCTAGTTTGTGTTAACAACATTTTGTACATACAAGTTTTTCAAATGTGGGTAGTACAGTGGTCAGTCTGTAGCCATATGGTCTGTGAGCTAACAATTGCTTGGTTAAAACCCTCTGAGTGGCGCAACAGTGGAAGGCATCAATAACAGACACAAAATGTAAAATACGAAATACGACCTTATCTAAACCCAGCAGTAATTTTGTCACATCCGTTTAGTCTTAGCCATCAAACACATGTGTACGAGTCAACTGACACACACACACACAATGAAGTTTAACACTGCGTTTCTGTATACTTTCAAATCCACAGGCTCTTCTGAATTTAATCACTTTGAATAATATCTTTATGTAGAGAAACCAGTAATAATAGTACAATATACACACAGTTCTCAAAGGCACATGATTGCCATGTACTTACTCTCTACATACTTACACACTACTTACTTAATTTCTGCATCATTGTTTTCAATTGGGCATTTCAAAGGTTGTTTCGCAGCACAAAATATTGGCTGCTAGACATCAGTTTTACCAGGTTTCAGCAAGAAGTCTCCCTCAATGTAACTGCAAACTTATATACTACCACTTCAAGAGAAACTCATCACAGGAACTACTGCAGATGCATTCCCCAGAAGCCTGTGTAATATACACCAAATCCTCATCACATACATTATGTTCTTATACACATCCTAATATTACATGATCAGATTTATTGGATAGCAGATTTAATATAGCACCTGAACATGACCTCATTTTAGTATAACCTTGTAGCAAAGTGGTACTTTATATGCAGACAAATTTCAAACTGACATCACCTACCTGAGGCTATTGTCACATTCTTCTGAACATAACTGTGTGATTTGTTGCTGTGATTCTGAAGCTGAATATTACAGAGTACTTCAGGTATCAAAGCATGGGACACAACGCAGACGTTTTCTTGCCCTCCAGCGACCCACACTCGCGGAGTAGTCACCATCAGTCCCCTGTGTAAGTACAGAACAATAATTATAAAATGGCTGATTAAAATAATGACAACATAGACATTCTGGAATAAAGAGGATTCAACAGAGTAAACAAGAACTTCTGCACTGAAGGTTAAGATACAATTTCTTATCAGTCCTGGGTTAAACGTTTAAATGGAGAACAAAACAACTTGCCCTGCACAGTAAACACTTCAAAGAAAGGCTGGCCACAATGTCCCCACATCTTTCACTGGTAATGTGCTGTTGTGTCTGGCAGTGTAGTCAATTGGCATGCCCCCCCCCAGTCAAATGACATCCCCCATCTGGAACTCACAACTCCCACTCTGCATGGCTTTTGAAAACAGCTGGCTTTCAAAGAGCTGGTCTGATATGATTTAATCTAGTCTAATCCAGTACAACAAGTTCCAGATGTGAAACGTATCTCGAAACATGGCCAGTGTAAGTGAGATGCACCAATATAAAAGCGAAAATACTTCTCCAGACAGCCCAGCAGACTCCAGTGCATAGATACAGCTTCAACATAGACCCCGGGTATCATTAGGCGAAGCCAGGACATCCAGCACAGGCCCTGTAGACATGAATCATATACCACAGTAGATCTACTGCCGCTCATGCAATGACAAAGTCCAAAACATCGGAGTTGTACACACATCAGTTAGGTTGTATGCTGGATAGAAATAGTTACAGACTTGTAGTCGTTTTGTTAAACATTAAGTGTTAGCGTACTCGATAAACTTCTCAACTTGGTAAGTAATTCAAAATACTATGAAATGCTGAGACTAATATTTAAATCAAGAACAGAGTCATTATCAGGCAAGGAGGCACAATAATTAAAATCAGTCCTCATTCCCCAAGCTTATCAGCATTCTACGAGGTCATCTAAATGTGCTCTCTGGTTTACCATAGACTAAAACTGTTTCTTGTTGAACGAGAGTTTTGGTTGATGGGCCTACACTTTGAAATTCTCTTCCTGCCTTTGCTGTTAGGCTTGGTCTGTACTTTCATTATTTTAGTTCTCTGCTTAAGACTTGACTCTTTCATTTGGCTAATCTGTCATAGGCTGCCTCTCTTCCAGTGGATTAACCTGCTGGATATTTACCTTACTTGGGCTCGGATATATTACGCCATCGTTTTATGTCCTGTGCTTTAGATGTTGGTGCTTTAGAAGCTCATAATTAATAATATTCACAAACAATTATGGAGAAGACATAAAAAGCTTCACATTGCAACTTTAATTTCACTGTTTATTTAGATTGTTTATCATGGCAGCCGTTTTGTGTTTACATATATTTTATCTGTAGAATACTTTTGTGTGTAAACATGGTCGTCTGTGCTGCTTATGGGTGTCGAAGCGGATATAATTCCCAAAAGTCCGCCACTGGTGATGCGAATGATGGTGCAAAACTGTCGTATCATGCCTTTCCCATTCAAAATAAGGATTTGTGTGACAAGTGGGTTCGAGCGATTCGGAGAGAGAATTTTGTAGCGAGTAAATATTCTAAACTCTGTTCACTACATTTCAAGGAAAGCGATTTCATCGAAGCCAGCAGAGATACAAATAAACAGAGGAGAAAATCTGATAAACAGCTTCGCAGGCGCTATCTAAAGGATGGTGCTGTCCCTTCAATCCTTCCAAATGCTCCTCAGTACCTGACAGACACAAGTGTGGTACCGAGGACAACTGTTAGAGCCACAACGAGCAGCAGAAGGGAATTTGAGGCAAGCATCCTAGTACAAATGGAAGAGTCTTTCCTGGCTGAGGATGACATTTCAGAGCTGTCAACAGCTGAAATTGCTGACCGGCTGCAGACAGAATCTACTCTTCCTCAGGGCTTCACAATACAACATATTGATCAGACCCTTTTCATCTATATGCTTGAAGTTATAGATGATGTGCCCAAAATTAAAGGCTCCGTTGCAGTGAAGGCTGATCTGTCTGTAGTTGTTAGCATTGATGAAAAAGTCATTCCTGCGTCACAATTCAAAGACCTGGTCAGTGGCTCTCTCACAAAGATGTCACAAATCGTCAACTTGATGGCTCGCGTCAAATCTTTATGTTCAGAAACACCGACCAGATCCCTTGAACTGCTAGTTGACATGGCCGTAGAGTGTCTGAAAGCTGCGTTGGCGAACATAGATGACTCACAAAGTCCAAAACATCGGAAGTTGAGTTTTATTGTAGAGCAGTTGCAGCTACTCGTGAAACATAAATTTTCTCGCCGTTACTCGCCTCAATTGATAATTCTGTGCTTCATGGTATATGCTGCCAGCAAAGCAGCCTACACTGTTTTACGGGAGGAAAGCATCTTGGAAATTCCTTCAATTAGCACACTGCGAAAAGTTACCAGACGGGTGAACAACAGTGAGGGGTTGGACAACTCTTCGTATTTGAAGCTACGTGTTTCTAAGCTAAGCGCATTTGAAAGAGTTGTTGTGTTAATGATCGACGAGATCTACATTGCCAAGAGAGTGGAATATGCTGGCGGAGAAGTGAAGGGGCTGACACCAGATGGGGCAGTTGCATCAACCCTGTTATGTTTTATGGTGAAATCCCTGGTTTAAAAATTCAAGGATCTCGTCGGTATCTATCCGATGGCAAATCTGACGGCAGCAAAGCAGTTTGAGTGCTATAATGAGGTGATGGCTCTCCTTCGTGGCGTTGATCTGAATGTTATCGCAATCTCGGTGGATAATGCAGCGACAAACCGGAAGTTCTTTGTTGATTTCCTCTGCAACGGCCAGCTGCAGACAAGCATCATTGATTCCGTCACTGGCCAGCCAATTTTCCTCATTTTCGACCCAGTCCATGACCTAAAGAATGTTTACAATAATTTTCAAACCAGAAAAACCTTCCAGTGTCCACCAATGGGTTCCAACTTGCCTCCGGAAGGCTGTACAGCGGAGTTCCAGCACATCGTAGACCTTTTCAACTTGGAGGCCGTCATGTCTCTGAAAAAGGCACACCGGTTGAGCCCAGCTGTACTGCACCCCAAAAACATTGAGAAACTTTCAGTGAAACTGGCTACCGCAGTCTTCAATGAGTCGACTCGTGATGCTTTGCAGTTCTATGCTGCCAATGAGAACAAGCCACAGTGGATGAACACGGCAGCTTTCATCAAGCTAATTATAAAGCTCTGGAACATCATGAACGTGAAGTCCAGTTACAAAGGCAAGCACAAACGCGATTACACGATGGATCCAGTTCGATCTTCAAGTGACTGGAAGCTTGTTTTTTTGAGAGAGTTTGCCGACTTCTTGAGGCGCTGGGAAACCAGCAAGTCGCGAGGATTGACCCCTCAGACTTTCTTGGCTCTGCGACACACCTGCCTAGCTCTGGCTGATTGTGCAGCATTTCTGCTTGACAGACTGGCATTCAATTACGTCTTGTTTGGCTATCTCCAATCTGACGTCATTGAATCACGGTTTGGGTGGTTGCGGCAACTTTCGGGCGCTAATTATTATATTTCCATGAGGCAGGTGCTCGAAAGTGACCGCAAGATAAGAGCATTGTCTCTGCTTAAGTTTTCTTCATTCTCGTTGTCTGAAATAGATGATAACATTCAGACAGACACACAGCAGTCACTGTCGGTGGAAAACAGCTATGCCGATAAGATAGTGGAAGAGTTAACGTTCAATTATTCGCCATCTTCCAGTGATGCTAACATCATTTTTTATGTTAGCGGCTACATTGCAAGGTCCGTGTTCAGATCAAACCGATGTGAACACTGCAAGGAGAGTTTGATCAACTCTGACCGACTGGAACCGCTGACATTGAATGAAACACTGGACAATACCTCCACAATATTCCTGGACAGCATTAATCGCGGCGGTCTCTCAAAGCCGACTGATTTCGCATTCATGATGGCCGTCCACTGTTGGAGAGTCTGGGAAGAAGTGAGGTCAACACCAGACATGATGCAGCTATTCCTGACCAGTTCCTGTCAACGATCACTTTTTTGTAAATTGATGGACCGTGCCTCGTACACTGGCAACTTTGCTGACCAGTTCTCTGGTGAGGATATGTGCACCGGTGGCCACGATATGGTGTCATTGATTGCGAGACGGTTCTTTAACTGTGTGGCTAAGAATTTAGCAAAAGAGTTCAACAGTAAAGCCTATGAACAGTCGGGACAATCTGGAAAATCATCAGCCAAAAAGCGCAAACTGGCCAAACTCTCCAGTACTTCATCACATGAGTGAACTCAGAGAAAAAGGACATAATTACTGACGCTCGACTCGTAATCGTAATCTCGAAATTTCTAAAGCGCCACTCGAAAGCCAAGCGTAGGGCACCAACCTATTCACGAGCTCTGCGTCAACTCAGAGGGGTTTCCAAAGAGTAGTCCAGAGGAAGTCCAAGTCCGGTTTCTATGGGGGCAGGTATTTACTATTTCTGTTTGTGTGTATTGTTTTAAAATATTAATTTTGATCAGACTGAAAAGCAGCCTCTCGGTTATAGTTACATGAGATAACAAATAATAACATAACTAGGGTTTATGGAGTTCCTAGACAATGCATTCTGTGACAGTTGTTGATATTATCTGTAACTGGATTGGTAGGCTTTTTGTTACAGTTAGATGGAGTGATAGCTTGTCTTCTCAAATCCACATTGGCACTGGTCTCAGGCAGGCACTACCATGTCTCCTGCTCTGTTTAACCTCTTTAACAATCCATTTTCAGAAGAGCTATTCTTTACCCCAGTTGACATGTGTCCTCTTGCTTTGACCTAACCATCTAGGCAAAGTGAATGAATTGAATGTTTGCTGACCTCTGTATAATGAATGAAGTTTACTGAATAGACTGGACAGATTGAATTTTGAATTCGTTATAAAGTATGTAGTTTATACTTTTGATTAAATGTTGCTACATACATAATCTGCTGTAAGGGTTTGTTCAGTTCTTTCTTTGTTTTGCCATGGCTGTATTGCTTGGTGGCGTTTCTTCTGCCTTGCTGGCATAATAAAGGGTGTTAATAAATTTAAACATGTAATCTGTTTTACAAGAATTGCAAAGTTACTAGAAATGCTTAATAGTCTATCTTTCCTGGCTTCTTAAATGCTGTGACAGTATCAACTTGGCACAAGCTTGCTGTGTACAGTAGATCTACTGTTGTATATGATAAACTACAGCTACATGTCCTGGCTTCGCCTAATGATACCCGGGGTCTATGGCTTCAACTGCTTGACTCGCCAGGGTATGGCTAGCATCAGCTGACTAGCATTGAAAGATAAGAAGCAGGCAGATAATGTCAGTTTCCTAAACTAATCTCATCTAATCCAATGAACCCATCAACCTCATCAATCAAGCAAGGAAGGCACTCTTACAAGTCAAGTCTGTAAAATAAAATGCTGTAGCTAAACATCTAAATAAGAAGCACAATCAAGAACATCCACACAGGATCCACAGAAGGAGTTGGAGCATAGGGGCCTATCATAGGTTCCCCCTCATCTGACTCTAACAAAGTTTGGTGTCTAGTTTTTCCGGATGGGGAAAGGGAAAAGGTAAGTCATTCATTCAAATAAAGTGTGCAAGGGAAGAGACAGGGGCGTAACTTTAGTCTAAAAAGTGGGGGGTACCAATACTTTGGTCTAAAAAGTGGGGGGTACCAATTTCTTCTCCCCTTTCGCTTTTCGCATGGTGGCCATTTTGAACATATTCCCTGTCAGTAGGCGTATTCTCATTAATTTTGGCTCTCGATTTACATGCATGTGTATCTAAGTACTTTCGCACTTTGGCGGAGACTACATTCTCTGGGAAGGCACACTATCAAAAATATTGATTGACATTGTTTAAAAAGTGGGGGGTACAGTACCCCCCCAGTCCAAAAAGTGGGGGGTACGGGTACCCCTCGTACCCCCCACAAATTACGCCTATGGGAAGAGTTAATACACTAAGAAAAATCATAACAAGTAACTAAAGGTTATTAGAAATGTCAGCTAAACTTTGCTGACGCCACTGAGGGCAGTCACTTTGGCCAACCAGTAGATCTTTGTAATAATTATACAAACTATCTGGCATCAGGCAATTTTCATGATCTGACATTGACAGAAAGTTTGTGTCTATCACCATTTTTAGTCATATAAGCCTCTGCTGTTGGCAGATCTTTTAATAGTAGAAAGCAAGGTTTAGGTCACCACCACGCCATTCAAGAGGCAGAAGTGCGGCCTACTGGTCAGTCCAGAGGCGTAGCTAGGGGGGAGCAGGGGGAGCGGCCGCTCCCCCTGAGACCATTTTCCAAGATGTGGGGCCTTTTCCACAGTTTATTTATTCCAATCGTTCACAATTTATTTATTCCAATCGTTAAATTGAATTTTTTGTTATTATGATTAGTACAACACGATTTTCAACGTGAGTAGTGTACCGACCGTTAAAATACGGTATACGCTCTACAAGTTGGACCTATGTCTTTGTTTAGGCATATCTTTGAAAATTTAACGTATAGAATTCTCTCTGGGTAATATGGAGATTCATATTGTTAACCCCGAGAGGGTCAAATGCATTCAGTCGTGTCGAACTGTCGGCTAATTGGTATCGTATTCCCTTTACCAGCGGTTCTTGCAATGTGTTGTTTTTAGCCGATCGATGCGAGATAACAGGTCCGGCCGGGGAACCGAGTAGTCAGGACGTTATATATATATATATATATATATATATATATATATATATATAAACATATATATATATATATATATAAACATATTATTGACACTGGCTGGAGCGACAGTCTCTGACTAAGTAATCAGCTGCTTCCCTTAGATGCCAGCTAACACACGTTCTGCCAGACTTTTGAAATATACCCCTCTAGCTTCGGAACCAGTCCCAAGCCTGGATGAAGGAGGAATGCGAATCTATTGATCTTTGTTGTCACACGGGTCGTTAAACTAAAACTTCTACTACTACGCTGTGCGAGTCAGTCGAGCAGTATTGCACGAACGAAAAAGACGAACACTTCTGAGTAGGGCAATTTCGTAGGAACTGTGAGGGTCGACTGCGTTGAGGGTTGAAAAAGTGAACGCTGAATAAAGTCTATCTATACGTAGCCGTTTCACGTGTGTTGTCTTGTCCCTGAACGAAACCGATTCGACCTTTGACTGGGAAGGTAGGTTTGCTCGTATTAGGCCTACTTTGAGGGAGGAAAATAGAGTAAGGGAATATTTGCGCAAATTCTTTACTCCAAGTCGGAAGCTGGTTGTAGTAGGCCCTAATCTTATAAAATAATGCCAGTAGCTTCTTTTATATTATATATAATAAGCTCAATGAGTAATACAATCAAATTGATAGTGTGCTTGTGTTTAACTTCCACATTCAGTTTCGTGGTAATTAGGCTAAATATGATAATTCAATTAGGCCTATTAACTTTTTTCTTTTACGTTGGCTATGCATAGGCTACCAAATGACCGTAACCCTGACGAACTTAGTAAAAGTTTAATTTGAATTCCATGAAAATATAACGTCTCCAATTTTTTATTTTTACAGATGGACATTAGACATATTTCTCAAAGAAACGAAAATTTAACTGACAGTACAGTGACTACATCCGTAGAGTCCGAACAGCTCAATTATGCGACCTCTACTACCAGTAGTAACACTACCACCGTAAAGGCCCCCCTCTGTCCGCTATTGGTCGAATATCAAAGCTAGAATCAACAACTCTCCAAGTTACCAATCCCGTTGAGGTTGAACCCAGCATGACGGTTGTGGATACCCTCACACTCCACGAACTTCACATTGGACGCTATGTCGACCAAGCCATAACGATGTCCAATGACTTAAAGTACAAATTACTTAGGCCTACCGAGTGTTGGACACCTTCCAAATCGTACGTGTTTCCACGTTGTGACGGGAGGGTATTTCGAAGCGCATGGTTGAAAGAATACTCCCCATGGCTAGCCTACTCAAAAATGTTAGAAGGCACCCTCTGTCCGCTATTGGTCGAATATCAAAATTTGGTCAGGTCTCTGGTTATATGCTGGAGGTATAAGGGTTGCTTCCCTGGTCTGGAGTTACTTGCTGGGATGCGCTCCAGCTTATCAGCGGGTGCTTTGCCGCCCCATGCTGGGAGTTCATGGTAGTCGCCACCTCCGATCTTCGGGCAAAGGGGTACTCATTGTGCCTTTTGCCCGCTCAGCCACCATGCAGAACCGTGTTTTTCAGTGGTGGGCCCGACGGCATGGAACGGGCTTCCCGGATCTATGCCTGTTCCAGAGAACTCCCTCTTATACATTCTATACTCGATTGAAAACTGTCTTGTTTGGCCGTGCAGGAGTCGGAGCACCTCTGAGTAGCCCCCTGAGGAGGTGCTATATAAATCCTCAAATGAATGAATGAATGAATGAATAAATAGCACAACTAATAGATAATTTGAGCATTTTACAAATGTGGCTTCCAAATTTAGTTGTGTTAGGCCCTAATTAGATTCAAAGCATTTTTGCAACGTGAATGCCGATAATTATTTATTTTGGTAGTTGGGGCCTTTTTCATGTGCTCGCTCCCCCTGGTGTTGAAACCTGGCTACGCCACTGCTGGTCACACACATGTGGCACTGCATCAGGAAATATTGCATCTCACGTTCAAATCACTGGGCATCAGGACAGTGAAATTATCATCTACATGTGAAACAAAAACACATGATATACCTAAAGAGGAACTCTTACAAATTTTAACAATGACAGTAGGCTGTGACTATAAAGTTTTTAGGGACGTATACATTTTCCACGACTGCGGGAAAATGGCAGTCACGGTCATTTTTTCCTTCAACAGTATGCGGCGTCCAGTGCACACTACAAAACGGCTAGGACCTATAAATATTTTTTTATAAAACGTTCTCCGTTTAGCCCGTATTTGTAAAGTTTTTACGCGCAATTAAACCAGAGTTACCAGACGACACGACGTTCTGTCTTACCCTGACTGGCAACATGACGGCACGGCTAGAACAGTGAAGACACAAGCTGTCAGTAAAATCGGCCAAGAACGACGTTCCACCATTTTTGACATAGCTGCAAAATCTACAGGCACGTAACGATGTAACTGTCAACTTAAAATCCGATTTCTTAATAAAATACCAAACAAAAGCTAAAACATCGCAGCTCAACAGTGCGTCCTCAGACGCGTTGTGTCCAGTGGCGATTGCTCCGGCAAGTTCGGTTTTTATAGCACTACGATCGTCGCCCACGACACGAAACTAATTTACTGAACCGGACAAAGTTTGCCTCGGAACGACAGAAAGCACGAGGAGGTGGGACTGTGCAGCGAATAAACAACGGCTCACAGTCAGTGTGTGCGTCAGCCTCAGCAGCCACAGCCTCTGTGGTTACATCTGGCAATAGGTAGCCTGCTGCCACCTCCTCCACTCTACTCTACTCCAATTAGGACTATACGCCTACAACATACAGCCACCGATCAAGCACCAGAGTCCATCCATCCGTATGTATTTATCCGCGTATGTATCATCCTGTGTGTATGTATGTATGTATTTATGCATGTATGTATGTATGTATGTATGTACATATCATGTATGTCTGTATACCAGAGGTGAGCAAACTATGGCCAGCGGGCCAGATGCGGCCCGTCAACATATTTTATCCGGCCCACACAATTCTTCAGAAGAGTCAAAAAAATCACAAAATTCGGGCCGCGAGAAGTTTATCTCGTTTTAGTCACGTGGCGCTGCCTTTTTCTTACTATTCCTGTCTCATCTTTCATAATAGCTCTAGGCCCAGTGCTTTGTTTCCGGAAAACAGGTTCCGGAACGGAACAATAGGTTCCGAAACGGAATAATTATGGGCGGGCTAAAATCCCGAGAAAACGGAATTGGGGGTTGGGAGGGATCTCAGTAAACACTGAAAACAGTTCAAAACACTTAAATTAAATTAAAATAACTAATTATTGTTTTTATTAATAAAATAAATAAATTATTTTTTAGTACCTGAAAAAGGTGCCGGAACGCCGTTCCGGCGCGTTCCGGCTGAAAAAAAGCACTGTCTAGGCCTGTATATTAAACCTGCCTTTAAAGTATATTTTAATTTCAAATAAGTAATCTTTTTTATGTCAGTCGTTGTTAAAAGTTTTAAAAAAATTTACCCGGCCCTCCGAATTGTTTTGGCATTTCATGTAGCCCAATGTGCAAAAAGTTTGCCCACCCTTGACGTATTTCATTGTATTGTATTGTATTGTATCTAAACCAGTGTCTCGCAAACTTTTTTAACTCCCGGCACACTCAGCAGAGCAAATTTTTATCGCGGCACACCAGTTAAAATTTATTAAAATTACAAAACCAACAGCAATAATTTGTAAATGTAAATGTAAATCTCCGAAATTTCTCAGTGCCACACAAAAGCCACGTCAGGGAGACCAGCTTATTCACCGGAGCTAATTTTCAGTTTGTCATGTTAAGCTTGTAATTTTAGTCCAGTAGTAGCGAAACTAAAGCAGATTTTAAATTGACTAATCATCACTATAGTCTAGTGCGATGAATGAGCTTGTTTATGAGAGCATATTAACTCAAGGTGAGGTTCGATAGCCGAAAAGCAGACACACATTTCATCATCCACCATCTCTATAGTCGCTCTCGTTTTTTCGAATTCATTTCTGTTCAAACAGAAAATCTAACTTCGCAGAGATACGAAGATCCAAAAGGCAGCAAACACTTGATTGCTTTCATGATCAAATCTGGATATTGGCTTTGAATTCAGATCCAAAATGCTGACAACTCTTGATCAACAAAAGAGCTCGAGCCTCTGTGAACCAGATCGTTTTTAAGACCGATGAGACTCTCTTCTCGTCAGACGGTCAGACCAGCACATTCGTGATTTACGAATGGATTGATGACCATTCATACTCTTTTGTTTCCAGTGAAGGAAAGTATTTGGCGAATGCTAAAGCGAGATTTTCCAGCGTCTCCCTAATTTTCCCCCTTATTATGCTCTTGTGTGGAGAAGCATCAATACCTGGAAAACAATCAAGCTGTGAATTGCTTGTATTCTTAATCCACAGTTGCAACTTTTCGTTGAATGCCTTCAGTTTCCCTTATGTTTTCTTTTGCACCTTGAAGACTCAAATTTAAGGTGTTTAGCCTTTCGAAAAGGTCGATCGTTGAGGAATGAAAAAGTAGAACAAACGTTGTCCAGTTATAGTTATGCTGGTATCTCCGTAATAATGACGTCGAGAGGAGTGGTGAACATCGGTCTAAATATAGATATCGATGGTGGTGAACACATAATTACATAGAATAGATTAATGTCACTAGAGTTTTTACTTTTGATCACATGACATCGAACAACTGTTAATGAGGAACTATTCTTAAAAATGAAAGCATTAAAAAGCCGAAATTGTATTTATGAAATAATTTCTATTAAAGTCAATTAAAGAGACTAGCGAATTTTAGGTTTCTCTCGCAGCACATCTGAAATCTCGCACGGCACACTAGTGTGCCGCGGCACACAGTTTGCGATACACTTATCTAAACACTTATAAAGCGCCTCTCACAGTATTCGCTAATCAGAGGCGCTCCCAGTGTGAAAGATCCAGTGAATAGAAAGTGGTTTTAAGACAGCGTATGTATGTATGCATGCATGTATGTATGTAGGCCTATGTATGTATGTAGGCCTATGCGTGTAAGTAGGCCTATATGTATGCGCGTGTATGTATGTATGCGTGTATGTATGCATGTATGTATGTATTAAGTGTGTATGTATATATATGTAAACTAGTATTGTTTTTAAACTTAATTTTCTTCGTCGTTTTTGTCGTCGTCGTTGTTGTTAAACCTATATATTCAGTCTTGTTGTCAAGACCTTAAACCTCAAGACCAAGACCAAGACCAAGACCTTGAACCTCAAGACCAAGACCAAGACCTTGAACCTCAAGACCAAGACCAAGACCTTGAACCTCAAGACCAAGACTGAGACCAAGAACCAAAAAAATCACCGTCGTATCCAGACTTCTTTACTAAAAATTGTCCAGTCGGACTACTCGTTATTTTTTAATGAAAACATGAGTTTTTTTCTTTTATAATATTCGAGCAAAACAACTCTAAATGGAGACTGCAGAGAATTTCGAATTCGTATTTACAAAAGTCCATCATGCGAAATGTTATTCCAAATGCCTGTTGAATTTTATAAAAACCAATTTGAACCATGTGAAAAAACACGGTCTACAAGTGCTGAAATCGCTAGCACACAAAGCAGCTTTTCAAGAATCGGATGTAAATGTACAAATTAATCATGAGTCTGCTTTGAAATCATTCCATGGCAAATAACCGGAAGTCAAGATAATTGTCCAAAACAACAGTGAAGCCTTATTCACACCGTGTAAATACTAAAGCAATAACTGTATGAGTAATTGTTGGATAAATTTGTAAAATTCTTGCCGTTTGTTAAAATTAATGACTGTTCATATTGACAAAGGTCTTGATCTTGGTCATGGTCTTGCAAAACCAAGACCAAGACTTTGAACCTCGAGACCAAGACCAAGACCAAGACCTTGAAACTCTAGACCAAGACCAAGACCTTTGGTCTCAAGACCAAGACCAAGACCAAGACCAAGACTTTTTTAAACGAACTCGAGTGCACTCGAGACCAAGACCTTGGTTTCGAGGACAACAAGACTGTATATATAATTGTATATGTTAGGCCCCCTATATGTCTACATTACATTTAAGTAGCCTATGCCTAAAAATCAGAACTTTATCTAAGACTTCGGATAAACAAGTGCGATGTTTAACAGAAACTATTATATACGGTCTACCTAACAATTGTTGGCGAAGTAGATAAAATATGCGCCGCTTGATCGAATTCCATACAATGCACTGCATGCAAATGATGCAATATACAAAGGAAAGAAACAATTAGAAGAAGATCAAAACGGTACTAGGGTTACAAAATATATTTTAAAAAATGAAGGTATAATAAGCACTGGCGGCGATCTTGTTTGACAGGTGGGGGTACAATTTAGAACTGATCTGATCAAAAAAGAGTTTTGAACTGATCTGCCCAAAATAGAGGTAAAAAAAAATTTTCGCGCGTGACTGTTGATCTTTTTTGGTGTTTCTTCAAAATGTGGGGGACAAATGTATGGTATGTCCCACACTCTTAAAGGTGGAGTCTTGTCCACCTCCACCACCCCCCCCACCGGATCACCGCCTATGATAATAAGACTTGAACTAAACATGAGAGGAGACTGGAATTGACAAACTTGTAGGCTATAACGGTAACCGAATAAATGGAGATAAAGAATTCATTCGCACCCATCCTCGCCCACCGGCTGGCTCCAAGAACTGATTATGAGTATGACGATGATGTCGATGACGATAACAACGACAACAACAACGACAACGACGATGAATTATGCACTTGCATTTTGCATATATATATATATATATATATATATATATATATGGGCTCAAGGTTTGCATTTTGCATTCATGCATTTTCCCAGATCTATAGGCGTAGGAGGCGGGGTCAGAAGGGGCACTTGCTCCCCCTCCCACCCCCCAAATTGGGGCGTTCGTGTTTTTCGGGCAAGTAAGCATAGGCGTAATTTGTGGGGGGTACGAGGGGTACCCGTACCCCCCACTTTTTGGACTGGAGGGTACTGTACCCCCCACTTTTTAAACAATGCCAATCAATATTTTATTATTGTGCCTTCTCGGAGAACGCACTCACCACTAAAAGTACGAAAATACTTATAGATACACAGGTAAACCGAGAGCCAAAATTAATGAGAATACTTGCAGGGAATATGTTCAAAATGGGCACCATGCGAAAAGCTAAAGTGGAGAAGAAATTGGTACCCCCCACTTTTTAGACCAAAGTATTGGTACCCCCACTTTTTAGACTAAAGTTACGCCCCTGCAAGTAAGCACCGGGAAAGTGCTGAACAAACTAGCTCCAACTAGCACCATGGGGCAAGATCAGTGTTGGGCAATAGTTAACTAAAAAGTTGCTAACTTTTAGTTTAACTAAAAAAATAGTTTAGTTAAAACAATAGTTTAACTAACAATTATTAGTTGCTAACTAAAAAGTTTAACTAAAAAATCAGCAATAGGTCTATGCAACTATTTTTCCACAGTGAACATTGAACACTCACCAAAAAAGCATTTTAACACTGCATGGTTTTAGCATTAACAGCCTGTGTTTTCAAATTCATACACTACTTACAGTACACATGTAACTGTAGGCGTATGCCAGAACAGTACACATTGCATAGTTTGAAGGTGAAATTGTCGTTGACGCTTTGCATTATTACAGTTCACTTAACGTCTTTTATTGTGAAAATGTTTGTCGTAGGCCTAAAAAGTTGGAAAGAAGTTGGAAAAAGTTTAATTACTTTTTTTAGTTTAGTTAACTAATTTCCAAAATCAGTTGCCAACTTTAGTTAAACTATTTTTTTAGTTGGAAAATAGTTTTAGTTTAACTAAAAAAGTAGTTTAGTACGCATCACTGGGCAAGATAGACTCAATAATCTTCCGATTATCAACATTGAACGTGCAGCTACAAGTGCATGCAGTTCTGCAACCGCAGATGAACACTATTGAGACTTTTGGTAGACGCAATTAAGAACAGAAACTCTGCTATTCTAGTGAGTGACATTTAAATGCACGACGCCAATTATTCGGGGTTTATTTTTGTTTCGGTCAGAAGTTAAATCTTGCCCCTCCCCCACCTCTGAAATTTCCCCTACGCCGATGCATATTAAGCATTTTCTAATAACTATTGGCTCTGCGTGTAAGCCTGTATGTATACATGGGCGGCGATCATGGAGGGGGGGTACGGGGGCATGTCCCCACCTTTCAAAGTGGGAAGACACGCCATACATTTATTCCCCCCCAAAATAATTTGGAAGAAACATGAAAAAGGCCAACAAATGTAATTGCGTGAGAGGGTTTTCACTGCCTTGTTGACCAGATGAGGTATAAAATAGGGACCTGCGAATCACAAATTTTCAGTCGAATCGAATCTCGAATCGAATCGGGGGTAAAGATTCGAATTCGAATCGAATCTCGAATCGAATCAGCGGGTACCAGTTTCGTATTAATGAAGCTTGATTGCACAGGCGTACCACAGTATCAATGACTTTTCTGCAGTTTAAAATCAATTAAACTAAACATTAAGCTCTATTAACAGAATTAAATATAACACAATTAATTAATTAATTAAGTATATTCTTTGTGCCAATTGCATAACCGCACATTGGTGTACACACATCTAAGGGAGTTTATTACAGAGCTTCTCATTTGTGGCGATTGATCGATCGCTCTCCTTGGTCGCTCGCCTAGCAAAGGTAATCCCTCGCCTAGCGGAAGGCGTCGCACCGTTGGTTGTCGCTCGATGAGTTTAAGTTAAACTCCAAGACGATAGACGGAACTGGAGCCAGACCATTATTTTATTTATCTAATTTACATTACATTAATTTATTTACTTGCGGCAGCGTTGAATGCGTGCCGTGACCTAATGACTGCTGAGTGATCGCTCTAAGTTCATACAATATGATTAGCCAGAACAACACGGTCGACACCTCACGCCTCATGACTTCATTCGTGGAGTCACTAATTATATGCAGCTATACAAAATAGGCTGTACACAAAAGCTCTAGAGGTCGGCCGCGCATCGCTTAGGGCCTACCTAAATCCAGCGCGATCGATTTTCAAACCGCCTACTATTTTCAAACGAGACGTTCTGAGTAGGCCTATAGGATTCTAATTATAAACCCTTTTCAGAGGGTTTGCTGTCATCGCATGCCGTGTTTCACGCAGAATTTCAACAACCAGTCCACGCGCAGTAAACAATTTAACCAATTAGTTTAGAACAAATTGCGTCAAGGGCTAATAATTTTTCCGCTAAATGATTCGAAATTTTTCGAATCGTGACATCATTTTCGAATCGAATCGAATACCGCCGTCCGATTCGTTTTCGAATCGAATATCGAAGCTTCGCAGGTCCCTAGTATAAAACTCTTTTTTAGCAGAAGTGTCCCCCGAAAATTCAGAGAAAGTAAGAAGAAGGTCATAAAATGTTTCTCGGAGAAGAATTTCTAAAAAAACAGGTCATCACATTTTTTGGAGATGAATTCCCAAAAAAGGTAATAAAATTAAAAATTTGGGGGGATGAATATATGAAAAAGAAAAAAGGGTAAAAAGTTTATAGACGAATTCCTAAGAAGAAGGGAGTCGATATTATTGTTTGTTTGGAGCCCCGAAAAAGTAGTTTAAAAAGGCGAATGACTAAAAACAGGTCATCAACTGTTTTGGGAGACGAATTTGTTGAAAAGTCTTCAAGTTTTTGTGGAAAAATCTTTTTGGACATGAATTCCTAAAAAGACGTAATCGACCAGACCATGGCCGACTCCCCCACCTCTCAGACAAGATCGCCGCCACTGCCTGTATAGTACGTGTAATTATTACGCACGCAAGAATTGTTTTGTTTGGCTTGCAAATTCTAGCTTTGGATGAGAAGTTTAGATCGTTTGTATATGTTAGCCGGTGATGGCTGCTACTGTAATTCCCATCGATGTCAATTTTGGCAGCAGGTTCGAGAGTGGGCGCATAGTGGCGGGAGGGAATTTTTCAGAGAATTTGGTACACATTGAGCACAGGTCCTCTACTACTTGTGCGCGTTCAGCCTAAGTTTGGTATGCGTAGTGGGCAGGACACGTTGCAACTGACTCCGATGAGTGAAACACATAATATGGGTCCAATTATTACAAGAGTATTTGCTGTATTTGCAAATCCTAGTTTTGAGTTCTTCCGATTTAAGTTTCAGAGACTCCCACGAACTATAGTTAGATTCACAACAGACTCATCATGAAGTTATGCCTTTATCTACCAACGTCCGTGATGTTTTGTCAAATAGCTAGAAGTTAACTCAATAATAAGTAACAGCTATTGGAGGGTTGGATGACGCAGTGCATGGCTGATTTAATTAAACAGAGCAGGCCCACGAATTGTATATGCATGCTGTACGCGGACAATAAGACATATGTGTGAACGTTTACCTAATTAGACCTACGCTGTGGCTTCAGAAGACTTTCACACATGGAAACCCTCATGCAAGGAAATGATGAACTCGACACAGTCCAGATGCAACAGACTGATGCTGCAGCTGCTTCCGCTGCGTCAGGTAACGCTCGTGTCGCAAGTGATCGATGATGCACGCATATAATTATGCCGCACCCTTCTACAACTCGTGACACATTAATTTTCATCAGGTCATGCAATTAATGTTTATTCGACTGGTCCTTTATGGCATTGCGTGCACCCACAACGTGATGTCGGTTTAACCCCTTCCCATCTTCAAAGTTCTGGCCCTACTTCTGCACGCCATTTTCCCACGCTGCTTCCAGCCACGAACACACACACACACACACACACACACACACACACACACACACACACACACACACACACACACACACACACACACACACACACACACACACACACACACACACACACACACACACACAAACGCACACACAAACGCACACGCACACACAAACACACACACACACACACATATATGTCATATATATATATATATATGTATACATATATGTATATAGATACATGTATATCATCAGTGTAGGCCTACCATTAGCCTACTCATAGTGGACCCAGATATCACTATTAAACAGGTCCATATATAGTGTACTGCCAGATAGTATACCATCTGCGGTTGTATAATCGGTGGCCGTGTCGAAAAATCAAGAATCGGCTCATCTTTATATAGAGCTCAACCGCAGGGTATCTGAAGGAAGGTGCTAATCGTGCCAGGGCCTACTACGTAGGGGGGGGGAAGGAAGCAGACTGCTTCCAATTTGTGCCAGGGGGAAAGTTACCCCCCCCCTGGCACAGTAACTATTTTCTAATAATTAGTGACTAATAAAGTGAATAATTACTAATGATTCTTAAAGTATTGTATTGTGATGTATCAGTATTATAGGCCATGCAATATTTGCTGAGGTTACCGTACAGTGTCTAAGCAGTGTTCTAGTGTATCATTATTACTTGTTTTTCTTTAGCTATTGGCATTTTTTGTTGATGAAAGATGCAAAAAATATTTAAAAAATTGAAGAAAAGCATTCACAATCCTTAAAAATTTCCAATATATGGGACACATGTTAAAATATTGGGCAATATAGGGCCACTGTTCAGCAAATATATGGGGATTTTAAAGATTGCATTATGAATGCACATTTCTGGTGTAGGCTAAAGCAGCGGTAAAAGGCTCCATCCCTGCCTACTACAGTGTTATCCAGCCGACAATTATTTTGCAGGAATATTTCAAGACCTGATAATCCCATTTTCACTGCACTACACAACAATAATTGTAGCACTGACATTTTGTGCCATATTTATTACAGCTTGTCCCATAAAATTTTTACAGTGCACTGGGAGCCCTGCAGAAATTAATTCAACAGTTCAGTTGAACTAAAATGTATACCGGTAGTCTTCCAAAGGCAGTTTTCTTGCTCCAAAAAATGTGCTAAAACTAACCTACGGCAATGTAGAAATACAGAAATTTTCCGAGGGAGGATCCCGGACCCCCCGCTTCAAGGGGAGGGGAAATGTACAGGAGGGGGTTAAGGGAGAGGTGAGAGGATTGGGTGGGAATGGGAGGGGTAGTGGAGGAAAGGGAGGGGAGAAGGGGGAGGGTTTACAGTAAGGGGGATTGCTTCCAGCTTACAGGGGGTATAGTAGGCCCTGAATAGTGCTATCTGTTTCAATGCTTAAAATTATCTATATATATATATATATATACTTGTATATATATAGGCCTATATATACATATACACAAGTATATATATAGATAATTTGTATATATATATATATATTTATATATACACAAGTACACGTCATCCTTATAATTTGATGTCATTATGAACGGCAGTAAGGTTTCTGTAACAGATGAGAAATCATATCACAGCAAGCATGCCCACATGGGCCCACAATCCCCACATGTAACCTATATTCCCTATATGGGACTCTTGTGTGGCCCATATAGGTCCCATAAAATGTTTATAGGCCTACTCATGTGCACATAGCTGGTAGGATATGGCATTAGCAAATGTAGACAGAACTGAGAAGGAAAGGATATAGGGCCTATACTCATCAAATACTCATCAAAAGTTATAATTTTTTAAATCATGGCTAGATCCAATCAAAAGACATCAGCAGATATCGAGAAGTAAGATATTCGATCGTCGAGGAAAGATGAGTGCGATGATGTACGAATTTCTGCAGGTGTTGCTGGCTGACAGTGGTTTAAAATATTCTAATAGGTATGGCATGAGGATCGCTATAGATAAATTTAGCAGATGCAGAAGCACCGGACATTTTGCCCAGGTACCTAAAATTAAGCAAAAAATTCATCTCCAAATATTAAATTCAGAAATTTATTGGCAAGCAGTATGAGAATTGTAGAAAAAAGACTGGGGGGTTAGACCTTGATTCATGTGGAGTTTTGGTGTGCAATTAAGACATTACTATGGGGTCCTAAGAAAGACTAGGGGGGTTGAACCCCAACCCCCGACAATTCTCACCCTGTTGGCAAGCATAAGAACAATAATATATTGTATCCGCATCATGGTAGGCCTACGGGGCGCGAGACGAGTAGGCCTATTGGTTTCAATGACAGGCATTGTAATATTCGCTGACAGGGAGCGACACTTGTACAGTGCTACCTTACAATTAAGTTGCCGGTATCACGACAATTCGTCTACAGACTTTTCGTCTACGACACTTCGTCTACAGACATTTGGCCGACCGACATCGCCCACTATGACGTTTCGTCTAAAACTTAAATTAGAAGCTGGAAGAGCGATGAAAATGAAGTAAAACTAGAAGCTGGAAAAACGATGAAAATATAGTTCAAACCAGAAGCTGGGGCGATGAAAATGAGCTAAAACTAGAAGCTGGAAGAACGCGGTTCCACCACAGTATAAATAATTACACAGTAGGCCTACGTCGACTCCCGGCCTCTGCAGCAGTCAGAATGTGTGACCAAAAAACATCTTGAAAGAGAACGTTTCCATGCCGATACACCGGAAACAATCACATCAAATATTTTTTAAACGTTACAACAACATTGAGGACTACACGCCGATATATCGGAATCCATAAAATAAAATATTTTTTAAACGTTTAAACAACATCGAGAACTTCATTAGAATTAACAATATTATTTTTAACGTTAATTTCAGCTTAAATCTATAATTCAGGAGCTCAGATTCAAGATGGCGTCGCAATCACGTGACCACAAAAACTAGTCAACAGCCAGCAATGAGAGTCGACGTACTGTGTAATTATTTATACTGTGGTTCCACGACAATTCGTGTGTAAACGAAACGTCATAGTGGGCGAAATGTCGCCAGTCGTTCGGCCAAATGTCTGTAGACGAAGTGTCGTCGACGAAAAGTCTGTAGACGAATTGTCGTGGAACCCAAGTAGCCTATGCAACTCTTGACCAATGACCATCGTTGCCTGTAACATACATCAAGCTGCAGTTCAATACGTTTAGCAGTTTAGCTATCTGCCAATAGGTGGCCTCTTACATGTTGTAGAATCTGTTGACCTCCTATTTCATGCGTCGCTATGCGCCGTTCGCCATTTGTGTTGCGCTTCAAATAAAAGTTGGGAGTCAGAAAATTTTGTAAATTCTGGGATAAATAAGTGCTCAAAGTTTCATTTTAATTCGGTTTTAGGAGACATTGCAACAAATATGAGCGCAACGAAAGCGCCGTGGGAAGTCTTAGGGGAAGAACTTGTAAAAGCCTATTACAATACTTTCGACACGAATAGAGAACAGTTGCTGGCCCTTTACTCAGTATGTAAAATTTTATGTCGCTGATGTTCACATGACTGTCGTAGAAACTGCGCGGTACTGTATGTTGTGATGTATTCACTCAGTAAATGTTAGTTACATGGTATTTTAAGCATAGTATGCTGTGAGCGATAATATGTACTTTTGATGCCGGGAGTAGACTTAAATTCTCATTATACAGCCGAAAATATAAGGCTTGTTGTAAAGGAGTTTTTTTGTGTATGTCGATGTGTGTTTTTCTGTATCTTTGTAAGTGTAACCGGTGTGAGTCATAGCTAGAGTGAAGAAAATGAAATTGTTGGTGGTAGTCTGTTGGGGGACTGAAGTGCTGCTATTTTAACTAACCACTCTGACAACAGCTTGCAGTCTTCAAATATGCTTTTACACAACAGCCTACACATCAGGTGCGCTGAGAGAGTGACATGATCTTGTCTACTGGTCTTTATGGGTTTCTTGGGTAAAGCCCATTTGCTAGTTAACATTTTTATCTCGTTGTTTCTCGTTGACAGGCCTTGCGAGTTCTAGAATTTGCCTATGTGTTTTATTTAAATAGCCACTTTGTTGGTGACATTGACAGGCTGGCATGCATTTTGGAATAGTGTGGTTATAATGACCTACGGGTGTCCTGGTAAGGAGGCTGGCTGCAGCATTATGAACATGTTTGAGTGCTTCTTTTGTGTTCCGTGGAAGTTCAGCTAAGTGGTTATAACCCATATTCATTGAGGAGGTGCTGAACTTGCTTTAGTTGTGCAAGGTACTTTGTTGAAGTGGTGCTACAGTGAAAATTCTCAGTCAAGCAGTATGTTAAAGTGCCTGGAAACCATTGCAACCTGGCAACATTGCTTTGGTGCTGAATATTTATTCTGTGTGGAGACTTGCATCCATTTTCGCAAGTCTCCCAAGACTGGTTTTGTGCCAAGTCAGATTTGATTATGTTTGGGCTCAACTGGAGTCTCAGGAAAGTGTACCCTGACATTAGAGTAAGATCAGAGTTCAGTCCCTTACCATCCTTTAGTCGACTGCAAAGAAGCCCACGCATCCGAGACCATGAAAGTCCAGGTAATTAATGATGGCATGGATCCAGAGTTTAACGACATCTCTTGTGACAACAAAGGCCGTTGACTTCGACAGAAATAATTTTGAACAGTTCTCACTGTTCGTGTGACAGAGTACAGCCCTGATGATGGCATGTTGGTGGGAATCACGGCCTACGGCAGATCACGTAGAGCTAGAACACAATACGAATATAATCATCGCAAGACTGCTTGGAGCGAGGTAGTCGTGCAACAGCATTTGTTAATTTTTTGGTTGCCACTAAAATTTGTTTGAAAAGTCTTCAATCAATTATCTATTATTTTGCTGTGATCTTTGAACTCTAAGGAACATGTCCCAAAATGTGAGACAAAGTTATGTTAGAGAAAACCTTGATCTGGAATTGTCCTTGCTGTCTGCAGCCATGAAAAGTGAGTGAATAGAACTGTAAGATGGAATTGAAGCACAGTCACAGGAGTAAAGAGTCTTGTCTTCCTTTCTTGTATCAGATGACTTCTGAGAGAGGTAGCAAAGGCTAGATCTATGCTCTAAATGTGTGGACAAATGGTTTAGAATTCCTTGTAAAGAAGATAGTATAATGCATGGAATAGTAATGAACTTCATGCCTTGTTTGGGGATTGATTAGAAGCCAGCAACTGCAGTAGCTCCAGAAATATGACTGTTAACAAATATAGCTTAGGAACATCCTGACATGAGAATGTGAGACAAAGTTATGTTTAGAGAAAACCTTGATCTGAAATTCCCTGTAAGGAAAGCAGCATAATGCTGGAATAGTAATGCACTTGTAGCCTTCCTTGGGGTATTGGTTTAGAAACCAGCAACTGCAGTAGCTCCAGCTCTGTGTCTGTTAATAAATATGGCGAAGAATATTCTGACACAGAGGATGAAACAAAGTTATGTTAGAGAACAGCTCGATCCGTTATTCAATATAAAGAAAGCAGTATGATGGAATAGGTGTGCACTTTACAGCTTTTCTTGGGGATTTCCAATGCCAGCAAGTGCAGCAATTCCAAGTCTATGACTGTTAATAATTATGGGTTCACAACATCCAGATATGGAGTATGCGTGGCATTGAGTGTGTCCAAAAAAATGAAGCCTGTGATGATTGTTAGCTCTAGATAACTTTAAAATTTGCAGTGTGTGCATTGACTCTGCCAGAAAAGTGCATTACATGAGCCATATACTGCAAAAATTTCTTGATTAGGTTGCAAGTTAAGAAGCAGATAGAATTTTACTCAAAATATTTAAACACATTGTAAGAAAATATTCAGACTTGTTTGTCCTGAGTCTAGGTACAAATCAGAAAACAGATCTGTAAATGAATGCTGTAGAAAGTTGAAGTCCTGAGTGCATCATATATTTCGTCTGATGGAGTTGCTCTTTTGATTTTGTAGCCTGATGCCATGTTCACGTTTGAGGAGCACAGAGCACAGGGACAAGCAGGCATAAAAGAAATTTTAACAGTAAGTTTGATCAGCTTTTCAGTTTCAATGATAATATTTACTTATAAGAGCGTTTTGAAAATTTTTCAACATGAAAGAAATATCAGTTTGCTTGTTAGGCAGGTAATCAAACTTAGTGATTTGAACCCCATATTTGGTTGTCAGAAAGCAAACTGTTTACTCGCCTCACTGATCAGAGTAATAATGCTGTGTGTTTTAGTGTATGCCTTCATATGGAGAATTTTTATAGCGCCTCTTCAAGGTTATCTACTCAGAAGCACTCCCGACCCAACCCCGGCTGAAGAGTACAGTCTTGAGATTTGAATAAAATGTGGTGGAATGGGTGCTTGGGACCAAGCGAAGCGCTGCAGGGAGCCCACAGGTCTGAACGTTTTATTTCATGTATGTATGGATGCATGTATCAGATATAGCACCTTTTCAGTAACTTAAGTAAGCTCTGCTGTGACTATATCTTCATGAATTGTATGCTCTTGCTTTGTCAGGACAAGCTGCGGTTTGCATCTATTCAGCATGTGGTTACCAAAGTGGATTGTCAGCCAACCGCAGAAAGTGGAATCCTTGTTCTTGTGTCTGGAAGACTTAAGGCAAGTATTGGTGTGCAGTTTGTATACTATTATTGTGCACTATAAACTGCTGTATCTGACTCTCCCAAAAACGAAGATGGTTCTCATCATGTGGACATTTTCAGTTGCTGATCCAGCATGTGCATTAGACACCGGCATGATAGAAGTTACTAATTACAATTACAACAGATTGACACTGCTCTGCCAGTCTGCTCTGTTTTGAATGTTAAATTACAGTTAGCCCTATTTCGTGCACAGAATTTATAGAAGGTGGAAGTGAATTTGGACTGACAAAGAAGGTCTGATGGCCCACCACTGTCCCGTTGCAAGGTGCATCAAGAGTCAAAGCGTTTGTCAATTGAGTGCAATATCTTTTGGTATGAGGTGTGGGCAAGGAACAAAGATAGGTCAGGTGAATCAAATGTGATACCTTGTGAACAACGAGACCAATTTTAACACTTTAACAATGAGCTGCACTGGTTTCGCAGTCGCTTGTAGCACACGCTCATCGTTAAAATGTTAAACTATTCTTCAGTCAGTGTTATGAATGCAATATGGGTCTGAAACATTGATATTTAAGGTCTTTCATTTGGCTTGTACCAGAGAATTCTGAACCATCCATAGTCTCTGCATATCTCATGAGGTCTTATTCTACTACAAATGTACAGTTCATGAAAGTGAACTACGCTGCATATGGTGTAAACTAGTCAGAAAGTGACATGGCGGATTCAAGCATGCTGTCCAACTGTGTGTATATTTGGCTTGATCGACTTGGAATTCAGTAAATTGAACAGACGTCAGCCAATAAAGTTTGTAGGGCTGTTAACTTGTGACAGAGTTAGGGAGTTAAGTCTTGAAAGGACTCCGGTCAAGCAGGGCAAACGATCCGGCGGCGGAGTTGCGTGAGATGTTGCAGTTGACAAGGCTGTTGATTCCTTCGTCGCGATCTTAGACGGAAAGGTGACCCACGAAACTTCCGATGTGTACATTGTTATTGTCACTAAATTCTTAGTTAGTAGTAGTATTATGATTGTTGGAAATAAAACTGTGTTAATTTCTTATTTTCAGACAGATGATGATCCACCACATGCTTTCAGCCAGACGTTTTATGTGAAGCCTCTCAACAACAGCTACTTCATATTTCATGACATTTTTCGATTGTCCATTCACAATATTTAGAGGAACTTTTATACAGTCGGGGTTCCCCTTTATGACCTTAATTCCCGGGAAACACGTGTCTTTAGTGCCAGTCAGGCGAAAGGATTTTGTCCCGCACGATGTTTATTACTGCGATTACTATTATTATTAATATTAGATAGGTTGCTTGTGATTTGCTGTCTGTCTGAACGTTAACCTTTTCCTTGTAGTTTAATAGATTGCCTGTTGAAGTTCTGCCATGTGCTGTTGTATGTGATTGTATTGATGGAGCAAGATCTTATGTGCGCATCATTAACAATAGTTATATGCATTGTCCATGTAGTTAAGTGAAGTAGAAACATCTTGTGTTGTGAAACAATCAAAGCGTCTGCGCCTTGACAAATCCTTTATGCTATTTGCCTGCATTTGCTGTTATTCAGAGAACCCGATTAGCATGTTAAATTGGGCAGGTTAACACAGACCTTTGTACTTCATGATTGTACACAGTCTCGAGTTTTGAACGTTGCTTTTAATTACCGCTTCTGCTGTATATGAAAATGAAAGGAAGTGTTTGTTTTGTTTTGGTTGTGGTTTTAACTGTTTCTTTAGCTATGCTAGACAAGGTTCATTTCTTCATTATTCTAAATGCATGTCCCTGTCTTAGATGGTTGTTTCCAATTTCTTACAGATGCATGTAACTTTCTCTGCTGCTTTGGAATGATTCATTGGCAATGGTCAAGCCTTTGGCACTGCAACTTCTGATGCCAAACAAAGTGATTTTGTGGCAGTGTGACCATAATGACAAAGTTCTTTGGGTTGCTATGGATGGTAGTTAAATTTATACACATGAAAACGGACAGACGGACAGCATGGGGACCGAGTAATGTTAGGATTAGTTTATTTGCTTGTGGTGAAGAATGAAGGCAAATGATTCTACTTCTACTAAATTAAATGGTTGAACAGTTACAGTGCTGAGTAATGTCCATTGTGCTAGGACAATAACTTCAGAGTTAAAAAGGTGTCTGCATTAGATTAGGTTGAGGTTGCACTTGATTCGTAAGGTTATTTAACCCAAGTATTGTCCTTCTGTGGAGTGTAAATGAGTGTGTATCTGTCTTTTAGTATTGACGCTTGTACAGACTGCTACTAACACTTTAACGACGAGTGTGTACTAAAAGTGACTGGGAAACCAATGCAGCTCATCGTTAAAGAGAATGTTAAGCGATTACTTTACCAGAGAAAGCACACACTGTGAGTGTAATTTAATGCAAATCTCCTAATTTGTCAGCTAGACAAATAATAATAATATTCTTTATTATTTCAAACTGGCCGACGCAGTAAGATTACATTGAAATATGAAAGTACAATCAATATCTTAATTAAACACACGGTTTGGCAGCCATGCAAGGCACCACTCTAGAGGGGGGTTACGGGAGTTGATCTGCATACCTTAGCTCTCCTGGCCATGAGTGTTACCACTACTCTATCCCCCTCCCCACGTGAGAGAGACCAGCTTATATTCACCGCTGCTTTGTATTCAAGATGGACTGTTTAGCTTGCATTGGGCCAGATATGAGAGTTTACTATTAGTCTACTTGCTCGATTATTATTATATGAAGACATAAAGCGTGCTAAGTTTATACAAGTATAACTAAATTCACTGCCTATGCAGTGTGCACTAGTACTAACTCAACTCAACTTAGCTAGTTCCAGATGTGGTCAGAATATGACCAGAGTCTTGTATATCGTACGTATGGGTGCATATGTTTATATTGTTTAAATAACATCCATTTGATTTGATTTGATTGACAAGTTTAATCTGCTTAGCATTTAATATATTTAACTTCTGTAGCGCATGTGGGAATGGGCGTATTGTCATAGTGTCACCACTTCTTCAGATTGTTGACACTGCCAATGGTACTTAATCTCATTATGTCAGGATTTCTTCAGCACCCAGAAAACCAAGTCATGAGAAACCAGCATGGTCTCCCGCCTTGACTACTTCAGCGCTATAATTATATGATGGCCTGCCGGCTGAGGTGCCTTGACAGGGTAGCCTACTACGCACGGCTGCCCGACTCAGTGGTGGTCAGATCCCTAAGTTTGGCCGAGTCTCGCGGTAATTGCGGGGTGTTCACTGGCTCGCCTACCCGCAGCGCATTGCCTACCGGGTCTCGTCTCTGGTCGGGCTATGTATGGATCGAGGGCTTATCTGCGGGAGCTTTTCTGCTCCACTGTGGCCGTCCCGCGGTGTGGCTCCCTTCGTTCGGCTGTGCAAGCGGAGTTCCTTGTTCCTCGATTGTGGACTGCTATCCGGCAGAGCCGTTCATTCTCTGGCTTAGCGACTTGGAATGGGCTCCCTGTAGCAATGCGATTAAACGCCAATAGCCTCAACAGGTCACCCTACCTTGTTTCTTTCTAGCCTTAAGTCTGTCATGTTCGACCGTGTTGGGCTGGGAGCACTCCTGAGTACATAATCTTGAAAGGGTACAATATAAAACCACTGTAATAAATAAATAATAATCACACGCGATTAATCAGCAACAAAATCCGCCAGACCGCTCTTACAATACAATACAATACAACTAAAAATTTATAGCGCGCTCCAACAAGACAAGTCTTGCACAGAAGCCATAGGCGTAATTTGTGGGGGGACGAGGGGTACCCGTACCCCCCACTTTTTGGACTGGGGGGTACTGTACCCCCCACTTTTTAAACAATGTCAATCAATATTTTTGTTATTGTGCCTTCCCAGAGAATGCAGTTTCCGAAAAGTGCGAAAGTACCTAGATACACATGTAAACCGAGAGCCAAAATGAATGAGAATACTGACAGGGAAAATGTTCAAAATGGCCACCATGCGAAAAGCGAAAGTGGAGAAGAAATTGGTACCCCCCACTTTTTAGACCAAAGTATTGGTACCCCCCCACTTTTTAGACTAAAGTTACGCCTCTGACTGTCAGAAGCGCGTTGCGCTACACTTCTAGTCATAGTAGGCCTACAATGTGAATAGGTGAGTTTTTAATTTAGATTTGAATTGTGCTACAGATGCGCATTGACGGACTGTAGTTGGAAGACTACTCGAGATCTTGGTCAGGTTCCAAGTCCAGATCAAGCGTTAATCTAGGCAGACGGTTGCAGTGGAGTCCACTGCAACCGTCTGAGTGGACATCATGTATGGATCTGTAGAGGTCAGAATGAAAGAAACGGAGAAGACAATGAATCAAGGTAGAATGACTGTGTTATCACGTGAGACAATTGGACCAAAATCCATATTCATACCAAGCACGATCCGCACACAGGGACTTTAATAACGTGGCACCCACTCAAACGGACAGCGCTTGTGAAGGATCTCGCCTGAACAAAAACTTATAATAAATTGGGGTCGAAGGCCAAGCGCAGGGCACCAGCTTATCACGAACGCACGAAAAAAAATTGCTATAGGAAAGCCGCCTACATTTAGGCCTACATTCAAAACGTTGTGTAAATAACGTTTTGGCTGTTTTGCACAAATTTTGTGTTGCCGTCGAGAAAGTGAAGGGTGGTTGCCTAGGCCTTTTGTTCAAGCCTTTCAGTTACAACCTTGCACACAATTATCTTATTTAATGCCACATTGCCTTAAAGCTGCCCTATCGCTGTTTCAGGGCATATTTTAACTGTAGGCCCTATAACTAGTGGGACAAATGTCCCAGTAGTCTAAGGATTTTTCCCAGTAGTTATGGTGATTTGTCCCAGGCAATGCATAATAATTATTCTGACAATTAAATGTTGCAGAAGTTTTAAGATTTGTCCCAGCAGTAAAGGCAAAATCCTCCAAAAATTTCAGAGATGAATTCCCAGAAAAGGTCATAAAACCAGACCATGGCCGACTTTGTCCCAGTAGTCTAAATCTGTTAAAATATGCACTGCGCCGTTTACTTTTGGTTAAATTTTCACAACTAGGTCTAGGCCTACCACACCGAGATCGCAGTATCTCAATCGATATGGCTTGGATATAGGCCTAATGTTATAGATGCGTTTTATTTTAGGGCCACTTCAACCATAATCACTTCAACGCGTCTCCGCCTATATTTATGTAGGCCTACAGCTTCTGGCAACAGCTATATGTATTCAAGGACAATATAACTAACACAGAATCCTTGCTATGTATTCGAGTAGGCCTACCATTATATCCTCATTTCTGTAGCCTACACACATGCGACTTGACAAGCCTGTCCACTACTGCTCCGAGAATGCTCGGAGTATGCTGCTTACAGAATTTGATGGTAGTAATTATTTATACTGTGATGCTATTTAATCCGCTGCTGTTTCGCGTGTAGGCCTAGCCTACTCCGAGCATGATCGGAGCAACAGTGAACAGGCCCAAAATTGGTCAGCGCGAGCTTTGGAATAACCATGGTTACTTAATCAGCCATATGTGGCCTTGTGGCTCACATACATACATCATCGAAGTTGACCTTGTGCCTCTACTCGGAGAGCTATCGAAAATATTGTTCACACTGTTACGCGGAACCGTAACAAGTCCCTGACCCGGCGCGGCTTTGTTGTTGGACATCTACGACTGACATGAAAAACACACGTGATAGAGTAATGTTTAGCGGCAATACCGCGGTCTTTGCTTGCAAACTACGCAGTCAATTTGGTGTTTTCACGCGCAGTGTAAAATTATAAAGGTTTAGCCTTCTAGCAGAACAGATCTCGTTATAATTCCACCTTACAGTACCAACCCAGGTGCAGTTTAAACTCTCTTCAAAGCCTCTCGAGCTAAAGGAGGTTAGATGGCAAGAGACTTCGTGATTGCGCTGTTTGACATGTCCTGTAGGTTTTTTCCAGTGCGTTCTAGATACTGTCAGTACCATCGACCTTTATTATAATATAAGTCGATGGTCAGTACCTAAACGGCAATGGTTTGTTGCGTCAGCCATATTGTTTATCACTTCAGCCATGTTATGTATGTTATGTCAAACAAACTGCAGAGGCTTACTGTAAGACTCGGACGTTCGCAGCAATTACATGAAATCACAATGTTGGATCACGTTACCATGCCATCAATGCCCTATAATTATAATTGTAATTGTAATTAAACATTTATATAGCGCCACTCAAATCAGCGGGGCTCTCGACCCGCATCGCTGCCAAAACCGGCAAAAAGAAGGTTTTCAAGCGTCTACGGAACTGAAGCCAATTTGAAGTTAGATGTATTGTGCGTAGGCCTACTATTCGCAATCGTAATCGTAAAATCCAAATTTATAAAGCGCCACTTGAAAGCAAAGCACAGGGCACCATCTTATTCACGAGGACTATTATGGCATGGTAAGTTACTGTGGTTAAAGTTTGCTTCAAGGCCCTCTGTCGGCTTGAGGATGTCGAACTGCCGGTTCGCGAAACCGATGGTCTCGGAGATTTGAATCTGGCACCGGAACGGACAAAGCAGGCTGGCTATTGCGAACTTGATTGGATAAATGGGCGGGATATTAGCTGGTCCCCCTATCGCGGCTTTTGTGTGGCCCTAAGAAATTTCTAAGATTTACATTACATTACAGTCCGTATACGGGAACCTTAAATGGAGTGGCACTCATTCGGCATACGTCGATGAAACGAGCAGGTCGACGGTCCCTTCATATCTAACCTTCTTGCTTAGGCGCTTCCGGATCACTCGAACCTCGTTGTGATATCCAGCCTCATTCGCAGGTGTCCAATGAAGTGGATCGTCGGTCTCTGACCCCGTTGTGACTCACCAATAACAAATGTTGACCTGGTTTATCAACCAATCACAGTGGCAGCTAATCTAGGCGCACTTCCCACAGCTGATCGTTGTTGATGTCCCGTTGCATTGTCAGTCAACATCTAGCGTCGGTAGTTCGTCGAGAAAATCAAATCGCAGTTTTAGGAAAAAGGAAAGAATCTCAGAAACTGTAGTAAGTTGCGTGTTATAGAATTGCACCATACTAATGTCTCTTAGATGATAGAAATGCGAAAATGTTTTAAGAACATCGGAATTTTATCGGAGGATGGCTAGATTGTTGGTGCTATGACGTATAAAATGAACCAGTGCTGATTCAACAATTATTTTCTATTTCTGGACGCCAATTATCAACCGAGTTTTCCAGCAGCGTAACCAAATTAAGCAAACGCGTTCAATCCAACTGTTTTTTAGCCAAAAAAGTTGAAAGTCTCTATATTTAGATAACCACTGTCGTTCTATGGCGTTCTTTATCTCTATATATGGGGTATGTTGATAATTCTATGCTACTATTTCTTATTGTGATGAAACACGTTGGGGGAGGGAGTTAGGAGGTTTCTGTTGGCATCGGTTACGTGGCCATGACATAGTGTGGTTTTGAACCACTCAAAATCATTGGCAGCTTAGCACGATAGCCCTCGATTAGAAATGATTGACAGGTGATTGATAACATTTGTGCACATGCATTATATGGTTATTATAACTATTTAATTTTTTTTATTATGAAACCAAATTTCAACTTAGCTGAATGCAGACTGAAGTTTGGAACTTTAGATACTTTTGTACTCGGCGTTGGAAATTGTAGGCAATATGAAAGTAACATTAAAGAGGTTCATTAGAAACTACTAAAAGTGCATAGCACATGTAGTATCACCTGATGCCTTTGCATTGGATACAAGGGCCACAGAAGTTATTAGGTCAGTTTAATACACACTTGAGGCTGATGTAACTGAGATTGTGAATTGTCAGCTGTCGGGTTATTTTTTGCTCTATGGCTATAGGTAATCTTTTTCCATCATATGTAGCATCGTTATGCTTCGAAGCATCACAGGCTTCTTGTTCGGAGGTGAAGAAAGCAAAAGCAGCGGTGAAGATGATTGCACGCCTGTCGGCAGCATTTCAAAAACTGATGACTTCCTCAATCCTAATGACTGGGTCATTGTAGAAGAAGGTAGGTATTTTTGTTTGCCGTGAAGGCTGCTTATTGTTCTTTTGTTGTTGCTGCAGTACTAATTTCATATTTCATTATTCCAAACAGCATTACTAGAGATAAGTCAATTACACTGCACATCATGTGTGCAGAGTGTTTATTTATTAGCTAGTTCAGTGTTTGTAATATTAAGCTAGTTGAGTGTGTTGGTTTTAATAATAATAAAATAATATTCATTTATAAATTCAAACTGACAAGTATGCAGTAAGATTACATGATATACATGTAGTAGGAACAGATGATAACAAGTTTAACAGGAGTTGAATTTAACTGTATGGCTGCCTGCAAGGTGCCCATCTGTCCTACTGCTCATTTAACAGTTGCCCCCTAGCGAGTGGAAGGCTGAGTCAACCTTATGGGGCTAGCGGGATCGAACCCTTGTACTTCTGATCTTTCATGCCAGCGTGTTACCATTCAACCATCTCCCCGGTAAGGGTACACATTAGTGCTTAGCGTGCTTGACCATCAACCCACAAGTCGTGATTTTCAAATCCCCACCCAGAAAGAAAGATGATTCTAGATTTCTATTCATCTAGCATCCTCTGGTGAACTTAACTCAAAAATGAGTACATTGACCAATGGAAGAACAGCAGTCTTGTTGTCCTCGAGACCAAGGTCTTGGTCTCGAGTGCACTCGAGTTCGTTTTTAAAAGTCTTGGTCTTGGTCTTGAGGTTTAAGGTCTTGGTCTTGGTCTTGGTCTTGAGGTTCAAGGTCTTGGTCTTGGTCTTGGTCTTGAGGTTCAAAGTCTTGGTCTTGGTTTTGCAAGACCAAGACCAAGACCGGCTGTCAACATGAACAGTCATTTAACAAAACTCAAGGATTTTAATAATTTATCCAATAATTACTAATACAATTGCTTTAGTATTTACACGGTGTGAGTGAGGCTTTACTGTTGCTTTTGACATTTATTTTGACTTCCGGTTATTTACCATGGATCGATTTTAAAACAGACTCACAATTTGTACATTTACATCCCGTACTTGAAAAACTGCTGTGTGTGCCAGTGAATTCAGCACTGTAGAACGTATTTTCACATGGCAGACTTTTCATGAGGCCCCACAGGTCACGTCTTGGTCAGAAAATTCTGAGTCAATTGGTTTTTTAAAATGCAACAGACATATGGAATAAGATTTCGCATGAAGGACTTTTGTAAATACGAATTCGGAATTCTCTGCAGTCTGCATTTGGAGTTGTTTTGTTTGAATAAAATAAAAGATTCGTGTTTTAATTAAAATAGCGAGTAGTCTGACTTGACAATTTTTTTTAGTAAGGAATAGAAATATGGATATGGTTGTGACTTTTGGGTATTGTTCTCGGTTTTGGTCTTGAGTTTCAAAGTCTTGGTCTTGGTCTTGGTCTTGAGGTTCAAGGTCTTGGTCTTGGTCTTGGTCTTGAGGTTCAAGGTCTTGGTCTTGGTCTTGGTCTTGAGGTTCAAGGTCTTGGTCTTGGTCTTGAGGTTCAAGGTCTTGGTCTTGGTCTTGGTCTTGAGGTTCAAGGTCTTGGTCTTGGTCTTGGTCTTGAGGTTTAAGGTCTTGACAACAAGACTGAAGAACAGATAGTAAAGTGGAGAAATTGGCATTAGCCCTATCTGCCAAGGCTAAAAACTGAAGTCGCCAACAATGGAATGATTAAGCTTGGTGACTCGGACTCGACACTCATAGCCACTTCTTGAAGTAAGGGACTGCTCTTCTTCCTGCTCTTGTTCTTATTCCTTTTGCTTCTCCTCTTTGTCTTCCTCTATGTACTTTTATTCGGAGTTTATCTGTGTTTGGTTTATTTTTAAAATTAGGATTCTAGTGATAGTTTTTCATTCCCAAACAGACAACAGCCAATTTCTTTCAAAGGAAATGATTTTCTGTTTAAAGATTCTGGCATTCAGCGAAGTTATGATGATATATCACATCTCAAATCGAACTCCTTGACAAACTCTTATTCCGACGAACATTCAGACTTTGAACGCTTACGTGGACCATACGTCAACACTCGTGACCTTGATCCTCAAAGCGATGCGGCGCTGAGCGATGTTTCTTCACAGCCAGAGTTCCTGTATAATCCAAGCTTTGAAGAGTGTTGGGTTGTTTCTCCTTCTCCATGCTTCACTGGTCGGGATGCATTACTGGAAAAGCCAAAGTCAAGTTCCATGGAAGACCTTCTCATAGAGCATCCAAGCATGTCAATCTATCAACTCCGTGGTCGACCACCGCTGCACAGGGAAATGGTCCGTCAGTCAACCAACTCGATTCCTTCGGACATGGACACAGGTTTAGGTGAGAGTCTGTGTGCACTGAGTCGAAGTGGATCCTTAGAAAACCGGTTTCATCAACCTCGTGACCCACTGCCCAGTTCGTACCATCGTCGGCCTTTTCATTCTCCCACGTGGACAAGTGACAGTGAGTCGTCAAGCCTGGATCGGTCTTTTTCTAGCCCAAGAGGAGCGGAAGGAGGTAGCGATATTGTGGCTTTTCTTACTTCTGATGACCCTCAGAATGAAGAACCAATGCCTCCTCGAAATGAGAACTTAGGCAATCCAAGTCCTGGCCGAGGAAAAGCGTATCGCAAGAATCACATTCGAATGCAGACGCGTCTTTCCAACGTCAACCTCGAGCGAAATAACAAAGTGTTCCAGCAACCGACCCAAAAGAAACAGCGCAATCGGAGGACCTGCTACTCATCCAACAGCAAGAAAAAGAGTTCTTAGTGCTTGATTTCCATGTGGCTTCTGAATCACAGCTTCAGCTGGAACTCAGTTATTCACATTCTGATTATTTCCACAAAGTCTGTCGCCTGACGGTATCGTATAATGACGTGTGAATTCAGCAGCAAAATTGCATAACCTTTGCTTTATTTGTGACCATTCTTAACGTGATTGCACAATTTTAAGTTCCACGTTTGTTATTTGTTATACTATATACTTAATTTTTGTATTAAGCATTAGTAAATTTAATAGCTATAAGAAATGTGCTATTTTCTCAGATGTAACCGACTTTGCTCAAGTTCCAAAGAACCCATACCGGTAGGAATTGTTATATAATATAGACTATTTAAAGTGAGTGTGAAGAGTGCAAAAGTCAGGCGTTTTGAGCGTTCTGGCTTTGAGACAAGTGGTATTAAACTTCAAGTATCCTACCTTGGGCTTTCACAACATAGTATAGAAACATGTAGGTTGGTCACAATTCTTAGTACTCATGTCAAGGGCCATCAAAGGAGGTAAGTATGGTTTCAAGAGAGGTATAAAGCTTACTTAGTCAAATAGTTCATAATCATAATTGTAAGCTCCAAATTTCTAAAGGACAACTTAGAAGGTTATTCACAAGCGCTGCGTCATGTCCGGGAGGTTGTCCAGAGATGCAAAGCGAAGATCCAAGTCCAGTTGTCTTTGCATTTAACCTTAACCTTGGTTTAGTCATTCCATTATTGACATTTTTAATCGCTTTTCATTTATGCAATGTGTAAAACATGATTCTGATGCTCAATTGAACAGTGGAAAGCAAGTGAAAGATCACTTGGTGATTGCAGGTCAATGTCTTTTTGACAAGTGCAGTGGCTTGCGTAAGTGGGGATGATCGTTTATCATTGATTGATACGCTTCATAGTCATACAAGTGACTTGGTTTTCTGAATGCCACATGAGAACTTTCTCTTCAACAGAAGCATTTCCGGGAAATTTTTATACATCTTTAAATACAAAGCCAGGTTTTATTTTCCCAAAAAATGATTTGACATTTTGATTTGCCTTAATTTTCTATGCATATTGTCACCAACGTCGTGCAGATTTTATCTTCTGAAATACACACATGCACTTTTTGAACTCTTGCAAATTTTACCTTGCATAGTCCTTTTATAAACATGTTACATTCAGTAAATATTCTAGAAGTGCGTTGAAGCAGCCGGGAGTCTCTGGGTTAGGAATATACATGTATATAATTTGCGAGTAATATTTAAAATGATTGGAGATCTTATTTTGTATTGGAGATTAATTGTGACAGTTCAGGTTGTAAATATCAGTGGTAGTAGACAATGTTTTTATTCTGGTGAATTAAGATATTATTCAACAAGATCTTTGAAGAGATTTTTTTCTTTGCATAAACTACTATTTGCTTTGTTCCATTTGGATGCACAAGGACTGAAATATTAGAATTTTAAGCATAGACACGTGGTTGTGAATGGTTTTATATGTAATTGTGCTAAAGTGCAAAACAAGGTATATCGTTTATTAATTGTATATCGTGTATGAAATGAAAAACTGAAATGTGGCTGCTGTTATTGGGTGATATGAACATTGTAGTTGTCTAGTTTCTACTAACGCCCCACTGACTTGTGCTTATTCACATTGACTGGGATGTGTTGAAGTTCAGAAATGCACGTATGTTGTTGACACTTGTTTCTCTGAGAATATTCCATCTATTCATTTAACGCCTTTGTATTGTTCGACGAGTTTAGTCGCATTCAGGAAATGTTGTGCATTCTTTGTCGATTCCAAGACTACAATGGACTTTTGTTTAGAAGGGTTGAGACAGTGAAACCTGATTTTAATGTGCTCCAGTCTACAGTATATTGCTGATTCAGTGACACTATGGACCAAATGTCATGATCGTTGTGTATATAAATATCTGTTCTTGTTTGTGTACTTTGTTAAACACAGCAGCTCTTGATTTAGCTCCAGTATTCTTCAGTGTAGTCAGGTTTCACTGTATTTCACTTGCTTGCCTGATTTTAAGCCTTTGGGCTGCAATTATTTACTAGTTTTGTAGAAGAATATATGTGTGGATGGACTTGTACAGAACTGTTTTATCTGTAATAATATTTTATCTAGAATGACGGAACTCATCTTGTTTGGGTTTTAAGAATATTATTGTTTGAACTGTATTTTGGAATAATGATTTGTGTTATAAATTGCTAACGTTCAATGTTCATTTGAATGCTCGTTTATTTGCATAGAAAATGTTTACCGTTATTAACAGATGTATGCCCACTGCATAACAACAATCTTTGGTAATCTTTGCGTATCATCTGTTAACTGAACTGGCTTCAGCTAGAAAATTGACTGTATCAGTACCGTATATAACATGTTTTGAAATAAAATTTCAGTCATGCATTTCTTGACTCAGTGGCCTGCTTAGATGGATCAGTTAAACTCTATTTAGCAGTCTTGTTGTCAAGACCTTAAACCTCAAGACCAAGACCTTGAACCTCAAGACCAAGACTTTGAACCTCAAGACCAATACCAAGACCTTGAACCTCAAGACCAAGACCAAGACCTTGAACCTCAAGACCAAGACCAAGACTTTGAAACTCAAGACCAAAACCGAGAATTATACCCAAAAAATCACAACCACATCCAGACTTCTATTCCTTACTAAAAAAATTGTCAAGTCGTACTACTCGCTATTTTTGATTAAAACATGAACCTTTTATTTTATTCAAACAAAACAACTCCAAATGCAGACTGCAGAGAATTACGAATTCGTATTTACAAAAGTCCTTAATGTGAAATGTTATTACAAATGCCTGTTGCATTTTATAAAAAACAATTCGCTCAGAATTTTCTGACCAAGGCGTGACCTCCTAAAAATTCTGCCATGTGAAAAATACGTTCTACAGTGCTGAATTCACTGGCACACAGAACAGCTTTTCAAGTACCGGATGTAAATGCACAAATTGTTAGTCTGTTTTGAAATCATTCCATGGTAAATAACAGGAAGTCAAAATAAATGTCCAAAACAACAGTAAAGCCTCACTCACACCGTGTAAATACTACAGCAATTGTATTAGCAATCATTGGATACATTTTTAAAATCCTTGCGTTTTGTTAAATGACTCTTCATATTGTGAAAAGTCTTGGTCTTGGTCTTGCAAAACGAAGACCAAGACTTTGAGCCCAAGACCAAGACCTTGAACCTCAAGACCAAGACCAAGACCAAGACTTTTGGTCTGGAGACCAAGACCAAGACTTTTAAAAACGAACTCGAGTGCACTCGAGACCAAGACCTTGGTCTCGAGGACAACAAGACTGCTATTTAGTAGCTTAATTCTTGCATTTGTGCGATAAGTGAAATTTATCGGCTGCATACATGCTTAGCATGCACACTTTGTTAAAATTAATGTCTGTTGAGAGGAGATAAGCGATATCCTGCTGGTGCCTTCACTCATTTGTCTAATAATTCACATATCGCTTTAATGTAGTGTTTCTTTAGTTGACATAATTATGTGTTTTTAAAATGGCAATTATGAAACAGTCAGCAATAATTATCTGGCACAAAGCTCTGACGAAGCTGCCAGCTACTGGAAGATCATTGGAGGACATCTAATTATAGTCAAATATAATTAGAGTCCCCAGTATTTGTGTAGCCCAAGCAGAAAACGTTTCAAACTGTTTTCATCAAAATGCATAGCCTTAACCCTTTAACAATGAAAGGGATTAGTTTTCCATACATTTCAGTGCTCTGTCGTCGTTAAACTGTTACAAATAATTCAGTAAGACGTTATGAAGTCTAAGCGTCAGGCATTGTAAGGGCCTAACCTGTGTTGTCTGAGGCTATGTTAAGGAAAGTAAAACAAGGTACAAATTTTAAAAAGGGAGCAAGCCACACTTGGGGGTGGACACAGCACTTGTATGTTTACCTGTATGGCTATTCTAAAAGGTCATAGAAACATTCATAAATTTTAATATTTCCTGTGCAAATTTTAGTTTTATGATCGCTTGTATGTGTGTGCGTGAGTTTGTGGCTCTGGTTGGTTCAGCTGTACTTGCTTGTAGTTCATGTTTCCTACTTGCACATGGGCCTACTTGTTACAGACAATCAGCCCAAGTAAGTAGTACTTGCTCTTCATTCCAAAGTACTTTTGATGTAAGTTTCTCAGAGAACTACACAATGATTTTGATGTAACGTCCATCTTGTTTCTGTGTAATGTAATTTAATATTTACTTTCTTGTGCTACTGTGTTTTTGTGCACAATGAGCAGAACAAGCAGGAAGCTGTGTGGCTGCTCTAGAAATTTGTTGCAGGCCAATTACTAAGTTATCTGGTAGACAAATACTGGCGAAGGCATTGTTGCACATGCGGCCCAGGCCAACTCCGTCTCCATGACAACGGCTGTCTATTTTTAGATGCGTTGGCGTTGTAAAGCCTGTAGGGCCTGAGTAGCAGCTGCAGCAGCAACAACAGCAGACGCAGGTCTAACAGTGTGGCATAGTCGTATGCATCGATGTGAGGAGGAAGGATGGAGGAGGATGGGAGGGAGGGCCGACCGCGGAACAGCTGAAGAGGCTTTGGTCTGGATCTGCCTGAGCCAGGTCGCCATATCAGCTGCCGTGCTGCCCTGAAAATTAAATAGCGTTTTTTATTCAGCCAACAAGTTCAGTAGAAAATGTCGGTCAAGCTAAGTAGTTTTTCAGGCAGAGCTAAGTACATTTTTGTCTAAACTCAACTGACTTTTGCAAAGCTGAACAGACGTGGCAAACCTAGTTGGCAACTATAGGCATGTAGATGTAATGTAATTTAATATTTACTTTCTTTTGCTACGGTGTTTTTATGCACAACGAGCAGAACAAACAGGAAGCTGTGTGGTTGCTCTAGAAATTTAAGTTAAGTAGATTTAGGATCATTTTAGCAACACTAAGACTTTTGGGCAAAACTAAGTAAAACTCTGGCTAAGCGCGCCTGATTTTTGGCTAAGATCAGTTGACGTTTTGGCAAATTCAGTTGGCAAGGCAAGTAGATTATTTTCGAAGTTAAATTTACTTTAGACTGAGAACAGTATACGTTTGGCAAAGTTCAGTAGACTAACAAAGCTCAAAAGACTTGGCTAAGATTTATTTAGCAACTCCCAGTAGACTTTTGACAAAGCTCAGTCAACTTTTTTGGCAGAGCTAAGTAGTCTTCTGTGAAGCTCTGAAGACTTTTGGCAATGGTTCTTTCATTGATTGCATAAGTCATGCTGAATCACGTGACACGTGCCGCCAAAAGCAGGCATTTAAGGTGAAGAAACGTCATAGCTGAATGGCATTGCATAATTATACTGATTGATATATGAGATATCCATGGATATGTACGTTTGTCTATGTGCATATGCATGTATATACATATACATTATGATGTATCCACTAATAGCATAAGTATTCTGTGTCGATGTATTTGTGTGTGTGCGTGTGTGTGTAGGTGTGTGTGTGTGTGTGTGTGTGTGGGTGAATAATATGAAAGGCATGGTGATGCAACAGTGCATGTGTTCAGAACCTCAGCATGCATGCTGCATTCATCTATACTGCTTGATTAGTTACTGTCAGCTTGTCTGATGTCTATACATCTCAAATAGCCGACGTATAAAAATATATACCATTTGTTCTCCGTTTGGTTCTATAAATACCTTATATATCCAGGTATGTGCACTTGAATATTTGTGTACTTACATATATATATATGTATAATTGTATATGTATATATGCATAATTGCATATGTAGCTAACACTAAGACTTCGTACATTGAGTGATGGTTCTCGTGGATAACCCAGCCATTTGCTTTGCAACATGAACTGACAATTAACTGTACAGACATTTTAGCCCTAAAAGTGTAAAAACAGAGTAATTTCTTGACAGATACACATAGAAAATTATTGTCTACACAAACTGCTTTTTTCCAACTGCATGTATAGCTTCCTTAAAAAATGAAACGGTGAAAAGTCCAGTGTGAGAATTGTAGAAAAAGACTGGGTGACTTTGATCCATGTGGAGTTGAATATTTTATCCGTGTTTTGCAAATCAAGAAACTTCAAAAATGCAATAGAAAGCTTAAACTCCTTAAAGTGATGACATCACAAAATTTATTAGTATACAATTCACATGGTCACAAATCTCACAATATTACTTTATTAGTAAACCACAAAGTGATTTGTGGAAGAAAATGCTTAAATATATACACAATATAATCACACTAGCACAACTGGGGGTTGAACCCCCAACTCCCCCAGACAATTCTCACCCTTTTGATAACCGATTCAAGTTCTAAACGGGCAACTATAGTTTAACCTCACAGTTCTTGTCAGCGTCCTGTTAAACACTTAGCAGTCAAAGAAAGAATGTCTGTATATGTGTGCAATATAAATAAGACTATCCATTCGTCTGTCTATCCACCCTCCGTCCATACATGCATACATACATGCATGCGTAGATGCATCCGTACGTACGTATACATACATAAATTGTACATAAATACATAAATGCATACATACACATAGGGTCCTACATCCATCCATCCATCCATGCATCCATCCATCCATACATACATACATACATACATACATACATACATACAAGCATGCATGCACATATGCATACAACTACCGACAAACACATACATTTACCAGCGCATGCATATGTGCACTGCAGGTAAAACCGGTAAATATTCAAAGTGTTCCATGCCCAGGTATGCATAGTTAGGTCCCGCGATGAAGTAACTGGCAAGAGATGATTGCAACGTGACGACTGCTGTTCGGCATCACTATACCGAATTCTCCAGCCTCCGCATCCCAGACCGTCGGTGCTCCTTGAGGATATTATATGGCCAGGCTCATGCAGTACAGCATCCGTCTGACTGCTGTAGCCGCAAGAGATCTAGTAAGTCTTCGTCATACTGAGTCTGCTCCTGCTGCTGCTGCTGGTGATGGGGAATATATGGGCCTAGGATACGCGCGGCGGAAGCATCTCGGTCCTGAAACGCTGCGTGTATAGACGGCTGCATCATCAGCTGCCTCCCTTTGCTTGCGCAGCAGCCGACGTCTCTTCTCGTCTCAAGAAACCGCAGATAAACTTCTCCCACTTTTCGAACTTAATCACCGAAGTATTCGACTGTGTAACCAGGTTTGTAGACATCTTTGATTATAACCCCACATGGATATCGCAGAGCTATTAGCTGCAATGGATCTGATGTTTTTTTTATAATAAATACAGCAAGGTCTTATGAACGTCACAATCTTAATGGTATCGGATGAGCTATAGGTCTATATCGACCTGTATATGTATATATTTATATCAAGTAGACACAATGTCAGCAATATTATATAAAAACTGAAAGGGTATTATAAAGTGGAAGGTGTGTATAGTAGGGCTGTACCGAATATTCGCTTCGTATTTGCTAGTGGGCCAAATAGCTATTCGGTATTCGGCCGAATAGTAACGGTCGGACCGAATACGAATAGTGGTCACGTGACATCTGTTTCCGCATATGCGGCTGCTATAGCGAGTGGAATGAACATTAAGTAAGTGACAATTTCTAAGTTTAGTTAAATTAGCTCCATTCTAGTTTACACCGACTGGCAGAAGGATGCAAAAATTACATGTACCGGTAGTTAACTGTTTACTTTTAGTTTATATATTAAATTTACTGAACTGAAACTGTTGCTTACATTTGAAATGTTGAATGCTGTCGGTAGACCTATTTTGTACATTATTTGTATTCGTATTCGGCCGAATAGCTGGTCCAATTATTCGTATTCGGCCGAAAAGTGATGATCACCTATTCGGTACAGCCCTAGTTTATGGCAGTGTGAGAATTTTAGAAAAAAGACGGGGGGGGGGCGTTAGACTTTGATGAGTTCGATGCATGTGGAGTTGAATATTTTATCCGTATTGTGCAAACGGAGAAAATTCAGAAATTCAATAGAAAGTTAACTCCTTAAAGGCTGACATCACCAAATTTATTAGTACACCGTTCACATGGTCACAAACCTCACAATAAACCAATACCATACTTAATACATCATGGAAATTTCTTCTCTTTACGAGAGACTCCGAGTCAAATAATGCGAAATCACACTAGCACAACTGACGGGGTTGGACCGACCCCCTTTGGTGTGCAATGAAAACTTAACTGTGGGGTCCTGAGAAAGACTAGGGGCGTTGAATCCCCCAAATCCCCCGACAATTCTCCACACCTTGTGTAGAGTGAGCACGGTAAGCACCTGTTGAAGCGTCTGTGCAATTTCAGCAGCTACTGTTTACGCAGCGTATACAGCCTAATCATCTGCAGCAACTCATACTGTACATCGATGCCTTGCCTCTGCTTGTTATATGATATGGGCTCCATTCTATATTCTCTCCATAGAAATGTTCAGGTATTTATATATGATAGACTGCAGTTGTCTGCTGTTATTAACGAACATTTATATAACGCGAATTCAAAGAAACTTTTCACCAGCGCTTTCGACCAAACCATGTCAGCATAAATGTTACTGTCTTCGGCTTATCGCATATATGCAGGTGCTAACCCATTCCGAAGCGAACGTTCGAAATCGAGGAACTAGACCAAATCGTTTAGAGTTACTGACGGACTGACTGACTGACTGATCGACTGGGCTGAGTTGCTGACTGACTATTTGATTGACTGGGTGAGTTACTGATTGACTGACTGAATGAATGAATGTATGACCGACAGATCGACCGACCGTCTTCCCGCCTGCCTGTTTGGCTAACTGGTTGACTGACATGACATGACTGAGCCAAAATGGCAAAAGGAACGGTTATTGCGAGTGCGAGACAGAAAACGAAAGGAAGAAACAAAGACACACGCACATATTGATACGGTGACAGGAAAGGAAATGTTTGCTTGAGATCAGCGTAAGATGGCATAACTGCAGGCAGTGGCGGCGATCTTGTTTTACAGGTGGGGGGGACATTTTTGAAGTGATATGGTAAAAAAAGAGTTTTGAACAGATCTGGTAAAAAAAAGGTCAAAATATTTTTTACTCTGAGCACGAAAAAGTTGATGACCTTTTTTTGGGAGTTCTTCAAAATTTGGGGGGTCCGATGTATGGCGTGTCCCCCCACTCTTAAAGGTGGGGGGGGTCTTGTCCCCCTCGACCCCCCGGGATCGCCGCCCATGACTGCAGGCTATGATAACTTACTTTGTCAGAACTCCTCTCCTTGGCATCAAGCGCATTGCGCTGTCTTGTACAAAGATCTTCCCGCCAAGCACACAGCGTTCCTCCTATCTTTGGCGGTGTGCTGGGGCATTAATTTTGCACAATTTACTCTACTAAACTTTTGATTAATCTATGACCTCCGTGAATTACTTCACCAAACTGAATACAACTTAAATTTCCCCTATTCTTCCTTACTGCCAGCCATTAACTCCGATATACAACTATAGATGCTAAGTGTATGCAAGAGTTCATGAGGCTGTACAGTTTCGGTTCCAAACAGGAAGCCACGGGGGGGGAAACGACAAGGGGAGGGCCATCTGGAAGTGTGGACTTGCCGGAGCTGAGAATGCTCTACAACGTTTGCGCACAGAGTCACAAGTTGACAAGAGATTTGATCAGAGCTACATGATTTATTCACCATTACTACACCTTACGTTTAAAAACAGCTGAAAACACAATAGCTCTATTTACCAGGAAGAATGTGAAACGATGATTGCTTTCGTCTATGTCCAAGGCCATAAATCACAGGGACCAGACTAGAGGAAAAACTAGTCCAACAATAAAACCGCATTCCAGAATTCCTTTTTTATTGTAGGGGAAAGGATGCCAGTGAGAAATTTATCATCAACTGTTCGATTCAAGACATCCGGTTTGTTACATTCTTCTTTCCTTCCACACATACACACGTCCATCCGTCTGTTCATCCATGCATCTGCCCTTACGTCCGTCTGTCGGTCCATCGGTCCGTCGTTCTCATCCATCCATTCACCCATCAATCCATCCACATCAATCCATCCATCCTCATCCATCCATCCACGTCCACCCATCCACCCAGCTACATCCATCCATCCATCCACCCATCCTCATCCATCCATCTTTCCATCCACCCATCCTCATCCATCCATCCATCTATCCACATGCATCCATCCATCCATCTATCCACATGCATCCATCCATCCATCCTCATCCATCCATCCATCCATCCATCCATCCATCCATCCATCCATCACCCATGCATCCACCTTCTTCCATCCATCCACCCATCCGCATCCCTCCATTCACCTCATCTATCCATCCACATCAAAACATCCATCCATCCTCATCCATCCATCCATGTGGTTGACGATATTTCTAATCTAGATGTCTCCCCGGATGTGCGGAGACGTTATGGCTTATACGACGACGAAACATTGGCGGCAGAGCTGGATCAACATCAAACGGGAGACGCATGGAAGCAAGACCAGAGGCTGAAGAACGACATCACTTCCGTCCTAGTCAGTACAACTGGCTAATCATCATAATCCACATTATCATCAACAACAACGTCATCATTCTTCGTCGTTCATCGTCATCGTCATCATCATCATCATCATCATCATCATCATCATCATCATCATCATCATCATCATCATCATCATCATCATCATCATCATCATCATCGTCATCATCATCAACAACATCATCATCATCATCGTCGTCGTCATCATCATCATCATCATCATTGTAATAATAATAATAAGAGTAGGCCTAATCATCATCATCGTCGACTTCATCACATTTAGTCGTCGTTTCTTGTAATGTGTTATTGGGCAGGAATTAGAGGAACGCAGTGACGTTATAACATTATAGCTGCTAATCAAAGAAAGATGGGCATAAACTCATAGAAAATATAAATTGTTTGAATTTTTCGCGTGCCACTTAGCGACACCTGGCGTACCGGTACCACTATAGTGGTACGCGTACCACCGTTTGAAAACCGCGACTTTTATAGACTATCATGAGCAATATCAACTCAAGGCATTAAACACCCGTGTAGATCTGTGAATAATTGAAGTGACCAATATTGCACTGCGCAGTTCAGATATTGTACAAGTTTATACCAAATAACTGCGATTTAACTTTTGTCCGCAAACTTGAGCAAACACTCGGAACATCATGAAACATACATGTTTTGATCATGAGAGAATAAATAATTAATGCGCAATTACTGTAGTAGTTCAGTCTGAAAAACAGTTCACAAAGTTCATAATTCTGATGTTGTCACCTTTTGGTGATGTTTAATACCTACAAAGTCTACAAATCTGTTCTATGAACTTCGCTCACGTATTTATACAGAAAATCGCTGGTGCGCATGGTGTCCAGTGTCCACAGAGTAGGTAGGCGTCTGGAACCCTGACCGTTAAGAGTTGGTCTTCAGCCTTGCGGAAATGTCCACTGATGTCTGGGATAGTTTAACGGCGCTTCCTCAGGCTCCCTTGCTGAGAGATTGAGGAAGAGGGTGCAGCTAACATTTCTGAGTATTTGACGTAGGCATTGATTCCTCGGCCATCTCGACTCCATTTCCGTGTCTTCTTCCTTCTAATCTAGTCTTCTCTCAGCCTCCTTCTTATCCCTCGGCTTATCTCAAGAACAACGACAAAATACACAACACAAAACTACCGACAAAGTATGGGCTTACGGGGTTTTACGCCACGCCAGAGGCCCCCTGCCTTATTGAGCTTACGGGATTTTAAGCCACGCCAGAGGCCCAGCAGGTCTACTACTAACACACACCTACCACCCCGACGACACAGAGCCATAGTGTAACCATAACATGCACCACTATCGATCCCATCTCGCCAAAGGGCAGATCTCATCGCCTCCAGTCACAGATACCTACAGAAACACAGTATAACCACTAAGGTTATTACTGCACGTTAGGACAGATATAGATCATCATAGGAAAATATAAAATACAAGATTATCCTCGTTTGTCGGCACCGCATTGACATACATCAGGAAGCTTCAGCCTTCATGTTCCAGTCTCAAGTCAAACCGGTCAGCGATCATTGTGCTCAGCTTCTCAGGCAGTTAGAACCGCAGGCACCGCGCTCTCGATATCAACTCAAACCCATTGTACCGTATCATGACACGGATCTTCCTCTAAGTCTTTCTAAGAACAGCCCTCCGCACGTGCTTTTGCATTTAGCTCTGTTAAGTGAACATTTTCTCATTGTCTTTAAAATGCACTTAAATATCTATAGATGTTAGACAGTCATGCACTCAGCGCCTTTGTGAGGTAGCCGGCTAAAACGCGCTGTATTAAGTGGCTTGATACATACATACATACATACATACATACATACATACATACATACATACATACATACATACATACATACATACATACATACATACATACATACATACATACATACATACATACATACATACATACATACATACATACATACATACATACATACATACATACATACATACATACATACATACATACATACATACATACATACATACATACATACATACATACATACATACATACGAATTTTCCTTAACTCCATTTACCATAGACACTGAACCCCACTTCACTTCGAAGGAGCTAACCACAACAAAGAAACATTACTTTCACAAGGATTACCCTAAACTCCATTTACCCCAGACGCCAATCCCCACTTAACTTCGAAGAGATAGGGCCAGTGGCGTGACACCAACCCTAGTGGTTGGTGTCACCCAGTGCGGTAAGTAAGGGTGTCACCCCCATTAGAAGGGTCAAAAAGGAAACTAGCATAGAGTTTCAGCTTTAGCGGTGAATAATGGGAGATCCGGTGGACCTAGAAGTGTACAGAAAGGGTGGGTAGATGGGGCCATAAGCCGGATTCCCCCTCTGTCGTTGATTATAACTTTATGACGGTTCTTCGTTGCATTTGTGTCGATATCAACAGCATCGTCTGGAGCTTGATAGTGTCAAGCCAGGCTTCGACGTCCTGGCCCAGACTGGATTTCGACGAGGCTACCAAGTGCGCAATCGTTCTCCGGGCGAGGCTCTACTTGCCTCGCCCCACCCGCCTGCAATCGACCGAGGCAGGAAGCCGAGCCGCCGTCACAGCTACATCGAACCACGCTCCGTTCATTTTCACGTGGAGAAGAGGGCGCACACGCCCGTTCACGAAGAACGCACCGTCAGATTCATTGAACCGGAACCGGTGCATCATCATCATCATCATCACCAGGAACCGTCGTACTCTACTGCCTGGTACTACACAGAGCCACGCAGCTACTCCTTTCTCCAGAGTACTGCACCGTCCGTACGAAGAATCGTAGAACGACCCCAAGGGGATCGAGCTCTGTCCGAGTACAGGGACACGCTCGTAACTGCTCCGAGTCATCACCAACATCAACAGAGGTGGTCTGTCTACGGAGCAACTCCCTCGACCGACTGGCGACGCTCCCAGTCAACGCCACCGGATTTTCACCGCAGGGAGTCGACGGCTCGAGTCCCCATCGGAGACCGACTCACGCGCCAAAGGAACCACGAGTTCGCCATCGGAGTGAAGCTGGCCGAGAGCCAGACGGACCTGGACACGTTCAACAGGATGCTCGACAAAAGATTCGGAAACAGCGTCGGAGGCACTGATCGAAGTAGTTGGTCGTGGCGCCCCACGACCAACTACAGAACCTACTCTACGTACTTGCCATCTACTTACTACACGTCTCCTTTGTTCTACGAAACGGTATGTAGCCTATACAGCATTGGATCGAGAAATAGCGACAGATTACTATCGCTTTTAATTATGTTTTGTCCATCATAATTAACCTGACACGCAAAATCAGACACACATACATACATACATACATACATACATACATACATACATACATACATACATACATACATACATACATACATACATACATACATACATACATACATACATACATACATACATACATATATACATACATACGTACGTACATATATATACATACATACATTCAATTCAATTCAATTCAATAAATCTTTATTGGTACTCATGACAATTTTTAACCAAGTTATGAACATCAGCCAAATGTATTATGTCTAGTGTAGCATTGTTTTACTGTCCGACAAAATCAAGAGTAAGAACATTTGTTAAAATTAAGAGTGTGTGGCTTGTGGTATATTATGCATATCCTGTTGTCTTAAATACCAAAGGGTAACCCTAAAGGGATGGAAGTCCCGCTAAACCAGGGATGCCCTATTATTTAATTTACTTTTTAGAATTATGGCAGCTAAGATGATCCATTGACGGATTCAACATCTGTTAAGAAGTGCATTTGATTAAGTACTCAGTTAGGTCTTAACTAAACTTAATTATGAATTATGAAAGAACAACAAGAAATGGAAAAATGGAGAAACAAAAAAACAAAAATGAACCCAAAAAGAAAGAACTAAGTAAAAGAAGCCTACCAAAGCAGGCTACAGTAAGTCCCTACTGGGACTCTAGTCAATCGCTTAAAGTAACAACCAATAACTTGAACCAAGTTACCAAGGAGTATACGATGAGCGATACGAGACTCTTATACTTGACCCCATTGTGACCTAGACCAAGTTTACTCAAGTCGATCCAGGGAGTATATGCTGCAGGTTAATTATTCATTGATTAAATATTTTTTTAGGCTCTTTTTAAAGATAAACTTACTTTTAGCATTTCTAACTTCTAATGGCATCGAGTTCCAAATTTGTGGACCATTTGATTTAATGCTGAATTTTCTCAAGTTTGTTCTTGTTTTAATTGGTCGGTAGAGTGCAGCACCTCTAGTGTAGTGTTCATGTACTGCTGAGTTTAAAGTGAAATAGCCCTCAAAAGAGTCTGGTAGGAGATTATGACTATAGGAATAAAGCAGTTCGGCAATTTGGAAGGTGTTAATCTGTTTAAGATTCAGAAGCTTAAGATTTTTAAATATAGGTTTAGAGTGCTCATTTCGACCTGCCCCCTCTATCATTCGAATTGCTCTTTTCTGCAGCAGAAATAACTTCGTAAGATGAGATTCATAAGTTGAGGCCCATAGTAAGTTACAATAGCTAAGATAAGGAAGGATCAGGGTATTGTAAAGACTCAGTCTGATAGTTTTAGGAAGGATTTTTGCTACTCTCGAAATTATTCCAATATTTTTTGCTATCTTTAAGGAGATGTAATTAATATGGGTTTTCCAAGTAAGATGTTGGTCTATGAAGACGCCCAGAAACTTGGCTGAGTCTACTTTGGCGATAGGATCGCTATTAATGGATAGGTTACCAATTATTGGCCTAATTTTCCTATAAGATTTAAAAATTATGTAATTTGTTTTTCCTATGTTGAGTGTCAATTTGTTTGCAGTAAACCAGTCATTGACTATGGTAAGCTCCCTGTTAACAGATTCCATGAGTGTTGCCCAAGAGGTGCCAGATTGGAAAATATTCGTGTCATCCGCAAAGAGTACAAAGTGAAGAGACGTAGAGATCTTTGCAAGGTCATTTATATACAATAGGAAGAGAAGAGGCCCCAAGTTCGATCCTTGAGGTACCCCCGAGGTTATAATTCCCGGCAAAGAGAGTGTCCCATTACAACTTACTACTTGAGTACGTGATTCTAAGTAGCTTTTAAACCAAGTGAGCTGGACCCCCCTAATTCCGAAGTTGGCTAGCTTATCTATTAGTATTGCATGATCTACACAATCAAAAGCCTTGGCTACATCGATGAACACCCCTACTGCATATTCATTGTTATCCAGTGCCTTAGAGATTTTATCCTCCATGTCGAGGAGCGCCATAAATGTAGAATGCCCGGTCTGGAACCCATGTTGGGAGGGGTGAAGAGCTTTAGTCTTAGTGATAAATGAGCTTAGCCTATGATGCATTATTTTTTCTAAAAACTTAGCAAAAAATGGTAAAACAGATATTGGTCGATAATTTTCACAATTTTGTTTATTGCCCTTTTTAAAAATAGGTATTACCTTAGCCGTTTTTAATTGATCCGGCACAATACCATTTGATAGTGAAGAATTAATGATTACCATCAGGGGGTATGTAATTAAGTGTAAGTTGGGCAACGCTATATACGGATCAATGCCATCGAGCCCCTTCGTATGAGTTTTTTTTATGCTATGTCCAATGTTCAATATTTCTTCCTGCGAAGTCAGTAACAAACCCATGGATGATGGATTAGTAGCAGGCATGTAGTCCTCGTAATTTGTGGAAGGAAGAGGTAGTTTGCTAACTAGGTCATTCGAGATATTAATAAAATATTCATTAAATCTATTCGCTATAATTTTAGGATCTTCTGTATTGATGTTCTGTATTACCAAGGAGTCTATTTTCATGCGCCTGTTATCAAGCTGCAAGGCAGAACGAATTAGTTTCCAAGTTGACTTGAGGTCATTTTGATGTTTTAGAAATTCTTCTGCGTAATAACTACGCTCAGCAGCTAATCTTAAAGTTTTGAATTTGTTTCGATATAGGGTGAATTTGCTTTTATTATCAGAGGTGGGTTTTTTTAAGTATTTTACATATAATCGGTTCTTTTTCCTAGTGGATTTTAATAGTCCCGAGGTCATCCATGGTTTTCTTAACTTATTGTTTTTTCCTTTGCCTTCAGACTGAAGAGGGAACGCATCGTTATATGCCTGTTTATATATATGAAAGAAGGAATCATAAGCATCATTAACCCTTCCTTGTGTGGAGTACTCAGCTACCAGCTCCCATCCCTCCCCCATTAGAGTATCAGCAAATTTTTTTAGTCCATAGGGAGTTATAGATCTACGCTCTTTATTCATGGATTGGATGGTGGAGCTGCTATCAAATGAGAACTGGGCTAGGATGGGCAAATGATCGGATAAATCAGAGACAATAATTGAAGCCATAATCAGCCTGGACCAGGCAGTGGAAAATATATTATCTATTAAGGTCTTTGTATCAGAAGTAATTCGTGTCGGCTTGGTAATGGCAGGGAGGTAATGGTGTGCAAGTATAGTGTTGTAGTATAGACCTGTTTCTTTGTGATCATTGACTCTCAACAGATCAACGTTGAAGTCTCCAAGAAGAATTATGTCTTTGGATTTAGGTTTCAAATTTGACATGAGTTGATCAAGGCCAGTAATGAAGCCTTCAAGTCCCTGTCCAGGGGCTCTATAAATGACACCAATAACAGGAGTAGTATTCTTTAAGTTGAGCTTTATAAATAGGCTTTCAAAATTTTCTTCTTGCCCTCTCTCTTCTCTTAGATCTAAAATTTGATAGTTCAGGGATTCCTTGATAAGGAAGCCAACCCCTCCGCCCCTGCCTCTTTCTCTAGCTTTACCAATGAAGACATATTCTGCTATATGAATCGTATCCAGTAAATTTTCCTCCAGCCAGGTCTCTGTAAGTGCAATTATATCAGCGTTTGTTTTATTCGCTATTTCACTAATTTGATCAATTTTATGCGTGATACTCCTGCCGTTTATGTGTACTATCGTTAAGGATGAATTTTTCTTTTCAAGAAATATCAAATTTTTTTCTAGAACATCTAAGGCAGTGTAATCACTAGTCCATGATGTGGATCTATAAAAATTTTGGTCCGGGTCAATATTATCGTTAGTATCAGAGCCATTAGTTTCAGTTACATACATACATACATAGTACATACATACATGCAATGTTCATACATAGATACATACATACATACATACATACATACATACATACATACATACATACATACATACATACACACATACATACGTACATACATACATACATACATACATACATACATACATACATACATACATACATAGTACATACATACATACATACATACATACATACATACATACATACATACATACATACATACATACATACATACGTACATACATACGTACATACATACATACATACATACATAGATACCTGCCGCAGTGCTAGGCATTTCGTACTCTAAGAGTGCACACATACATACAGACATAAATACATACATACATACATATATACATACATACATACACAATTACATGCGTACACACATACAGGCATACATACAGGCATACATACAACATACATTCAGACAGACATAGAGTTCTATACATTACTCCTAATGTATACGTTGTACTTTTCAGCCACCTGTGACCACGACGGACTATCGTTATGGCCTGTACAGTCCTCGAACCAGAGTTGTCACATCGTCGGGGGTAAAAATTATTACAATAGTTCTCTTACAAGTTTCATGCAGTTTTCTTCTGTCCACCAGAGGCTTCGTCATGATCTATTCGTAAAGCAAGCGCTCATTTAATTTTATTAAAGGAATCAAGGTCGACATGTTGCCAGAATGCCCACCTTGAGCCCATAATTATAAGACCCATATTTCCACATGGGACCCGTGTATAGCCCATATGTGTCCAATCTAATGGCCAGGAACATTTTGGCAAGACACCACTATCAACGTAGGTCCTCAGAGTCTTAGTGAAACGTCGTGAGTGTATGTTGATATTTGTTACAATTATAGACCATAAAATTAGGAGATAATTGACAGTCGTTATCACAATCTCGGGTATCCTTATCATCGGGGCAGATAAGATGGTAGTATCCACAAAAGTCTCTTATCTTCACCCAACCTTATCTTAACTTTATCTTATATCACCTGGCCTTTACCTTATCTCACTTTAACGCGTATCTTACCTTCTTTTACATTCTCCAACCCTATCTGATCTTACTCAACCTTATGTTACCTTGCTTAACCTTATCTTCACCCAACCTTATCTTAAGTTAATTCTTAACTTTATCATATCATCTAGCCTTTATCCTATCTCAATTTAACCTTATCTCACCTTATTTTACATTCTCCAACCTTATCTGATCTTACTCAACCTTATTTTACCTTAATAAGGTTATCCTTATAACCTTATCTTCGCCCAACTTTATGTTAACTTGATCTTATATCACCTAGCCTTTATCCTATCTCACAGAACCTTATCTCACCTTCTCGCAGTGCATATTTTAACTGCATAACTAGTGGGACAAATGTCCCAGTAGTTTTAGGATTTGTCCCAGTAGTTTTAGGATTTGTCCCAGGCAATGTATGTTTAAAGTATAACTAGTGGGACAAATGTTGCAGGAATTTTAAGATTTGTCCCAGTAACAAATCAATAAGAAGAACATTTTTGGTAGGTGAATTCCTAAAAAAAAGTCATCAACTTCTTTGGGAGATCAATTCGCCCGACTTTGTCCCAGTAGTGTAGATCTGTTAAAATATGCACTGCCTTCTCGTATACATTCTCCAACCTTATCTTATCTTACTTAACCGTATATGCTACCTTACTTGACCTTATCTTCATTCTTCCCGCATCTGTGTCATTGTAGACTTCGGCGCTTAGCAATCCGTACAGCTACTCGGGCTATCTGCCCTACACAACCACCTACAGCAAGTACTACGTACCGCCCAGCCACGTGGACTACGGCAGACCCTCGTATAGCGTGTACGAGCCGGGGTACGCATCGTACCCGAGGGGTGGGTACTACGTGGGGCGGTCGAGGTACCTGCTCTGATGGGTCATCGATCGATGATCAATCGATTGATTGGCTGATTGGCAAGACCCGATCGAACTGTACAGGAGGAATGCCATCGATCGACGTTGAGCTCATCAACTGCCAGCGAAGAAGAAGAAGCGCAGATTAATCCGTTTGCCTTTTCATGCTTGGATGGAGTTTTCCTTTTTAAGCCACAGCAAACAGCATCGTCTGTAGCAATCGTTACTTTTAGTTGAATATCCTCGGTATTATCCTCGTCTGCATGTGCTGATGACTGTATAGCGCACATGTAGCCTTATAAGCCTACTGTTATTCGTATAGCACATACCTACATCACATTTGTAATCTAATTAGTATACAGGGTATGTTCTAAGTTGCAGACTTAAGAGTAGGTCCAACTATACGTTCTAGGTTTGTTGTTACCCTACGCCGCAACTGTAGACTTCAACTTAAGCTTTCCAGAGATATTTTCTTATTCGCTTCACGTCCTGTTACACACGGAAAGTAGGCTTTGCAGGCAAATAGGCCAATACTTAATTGACAGGCGTAGGCCCTATAAATATATAGTTTGTTTGTTGGAAAATCCATCCACTGTTCAGTTTGTTTCCATTTCTGGATATTTATTTGGTTCCTGTCCACTCCATGTTCTATAGTTTTCTCAGCTTGAATTTTATTGCAACGCTTGAAAAGAGCTCTAGATTATAGGCAAACCTGCAGAATCGGTCTATTAGGGTTTTCTTGTTAAACCGTTTGTTTTCCCTTTATACCCTTATAAAAGCCGGCAGCGTAGAACTAGGCTATTCTGTGTAACCTTTAGCTACTATTTTTCAAGTGTTCAGTACTGAGAAATTTAGTAATCGTGTATATACAGCTTATGTTAAGAAACGTAGCCAGTACATAAGAGTGTGTTGCTGTTATCTTCATCGTGTAGAAACATGGTGACTGCGATGAATTTTGAGTTCAGACACCGTAGCATTTGCATGATAGAACATGCCCTCCATATTGCAGCCTACAAAATGATAATATGATATTATTGGCTAAATTGCTATGACATGTTCGCAGAAACGTTTGACACAGTGACCGATTGGCTAAACGATTGCACGTAGTTTTATTTATTTAATTAATTTATTTTAATCTATTGCTAATTGTTTCGATACAGCGCCAGAATTTAGTAACAAGCGCCCACAGTTGAGCAAAATAATTTTTCGTTAAAAATTTGCTTAATTTCTGTACGCAACGGAGGTTAGAACTTGCAACACCATCCGACGGTCACTGTGTCTAACGTTAGGCCTTAGTCTTTACTGAACTTGACGCCAACTTGACACCCAGGGCCGGCGCCAGAGTATTTGGCGCCCTAGGCGAACCTGTTGCACTGCGCCTCTGTCAAGTGCGATAACTAGGCCTAATTATTATTAAATTAATCAAGTTAATACAACCTTCACACAGGAATGCAGCCGAATGCTGCATCTTTATTTTAGTATCGTCGTTCATTGTAATCATCTAAGAATCATTATTGCTTCTAAATTAAACAAAAATATGGCATGTAATAAATTTTAAATTTTAAAGTTAGCCATAATTAAAGTAACAGTCTGGAACTGCATTAGCTATGCAGCCTATGCTGTATGGTCTAACACGTTTAATGGGAATTTAAAATGTAAATATTAATTAATGATACAGTGCACAGTTTCATTTGAACACTTAGTAGGCCTAACTCCTGTGGCTACGTTTACTAAGTCCTAGTCCTACCTACGTGCGAAGTCAATACAAATATAATGTAATTTCAAAATTTTGATTTTTCGCGCTTTCTCTTTAGCAAATGTAGAAACGAGAAGCAGATTACGTATGTACTACTTAAAAAATTAAAGCAACAAGACGTACTACTCTAAATTTAGAAGTTCCTTACCGTCAGTTGAGTCTTGGTATCTTTTTTCAAGAGAGCTTTGAATACTGCATACGTCTGTAAACAATGTAGAGTTCACAGGGTTGTAGAGAGACACTGAGAGAGACAGACTGCGACAGAGACAGAGCGAGAGAAAACGAGAGAAAACGAGAGACAGACAGACAGAGAGACAGAGACAAACAGAGACAGACAGACAGAGAGACAGAGACAAACAGAGACAGACAGAGATAGAGAGACAGAGTGAGAGAGAGAGAGAGAGAGAGAGAGAGAGAGAGAGAGAGAGAGAGAGAGAGAGAGAGAGAGAGAGAGAGTGAGAGAGAGAGAGAGAGAGAGAGAGAGAGAGAGAGAGAGCAAAACACAGACGAACAAGGCATACTATTTCAGGCATATCTTAGCGCTGGGGCTGTGAGATTATAGGGTTAAAGTGTGCCGTGGTTGTACATCTAAAAGAAAGAATCTGACTCATGTGCAGCTGGGTGTTCGCTTCGACTTGGGGGTCGAACAAGGTCAATTACTCCCACACATCAGGGTAACCTAGTACATGTATAGACATATACCACACATACAATATGTATGTGGCCCTGTGTATCAGTATCAGATATCATGAGGCATCCCGGCCGCATCCGTCATCATACAGACTGTAGTTAAGACTGCAGAGAGGCTGAGACATACACGCAGTACACGGGCTTTTTGAACACCGTAGGCAGTGGCTAAATATGTCATCAGATGGAACAATAAACCAAAATTTAAATTTGTGCGCTTGGAGAAAATGAAAGAATAGGGTCCCAAAGCAGAATGTGACAGGGGGTGCGTACGCACCTTCAGCGCCTTGTATGGCTAGGCCTACGCCTCTGGACTCGCAAAACGGCGCAATGGTTTAAAAAATATTTCTTTGTGTAACTTTTCTGTCGCCCCCAGAAATGTGCCGCCCTAGGCGGCCGCCTAGTTCGCCTAGTGGTTAAACCGGCCCTGTTGACACCTTATAATTGTCTGTAGATAAGAGCCCTAAGTAGGCTTTAATTTTAGAAATAAAAAAATTACGTTTGTTAGGCCTATTTCTTTGTTTGGAAATCTTGACGTCGAAAAAATGGAATCCCTTTGGAACAGTTGGGTTAGACAGTACCGGTCCTACCTTCGTCTGGTTTCTGCCCTCATGAGCAGGGAGGTTCAAATTCCCGACGTCGCCACTCCTCTCCATTTTGAGCATCTTCTTTAAGTCTACGTATCCCTCCTTCATCATCCAAACCAGCATCATCTGTCCAGTCGTTCTCGTGTCCTCATTCCCTCCGTACAGCATAAGCGATCGATAAAAATAAATACAACCAATGACACTGTTGACACACTTTGATACACGATTTAGAAACGCTGTAACTTCTGAATTAAAGAATTCGATTAGCACAAGCCTGTATACGTTGGTCGGCTGCAATCTAAGCACGCATGCCGGGTTCAGCGAGTATAAGCTATAGCCTATAGGCACATATTAGACCTATATATATACGCCTATGCAGATCGAACGTATAGGCCTACGCTACAGAGGAACAGAGGAATATTAGAGCAACAGTTTCCCCTTTTCACTTCAGTCCAGTGACAGACAGTCTAGACAGTCTATAAACAACTTCCAGTAATCTGCTATCAGAGTGGATGAACTGCGTTCACGCAGTGCGCCGGTCACATAGATCACTATTTGCAAGCTAAATACTGCACAGTGCTGTACGAAATACATTGGATTTTTAAACAGTCGAGTGGCATTTGAAACCAAGATGTGACAAACAGAGGCTACGGCTAAGGTTAAGTTAATTGCCAAGATCGAAATAATAATCGTAATCGTTAACTCCAAATTTCTAAAGCTCTACTGAGTCTACTCTAAAGCTAAGTGCAGTGAAAGCACCAGTTTATTCACGAGCGTTGTGAAAATGGTCACACGATGAAATACGTGGCGGAAATGAAGACAAATTGCAGCGACTAGGCCTAGCCACATAGAAAGCCCAGGCAACTGTGGATGGTCACTACAATATAAGTATATGTGATTAGCCATATAGAAAGCCCAGGCAACTGTGGATGGTCACTACAATATAAGTATATGTGATTAGCCATGTAGAAAGCCCAGGCAACTGTGGATGGTCACTACAATATAAGTATATGTGATTAGCCATGTAGAAAGCCCAGGCAACTGTGGATGGTCCACTACAATATAAGTATATGTGATTAGCCATATAGAAAGCCCAGGCAACTGTGGATGGTCACTACAATATAAGTATATGTGATTAGCCATGTAGAAAGCCCAGGCAACTGTGGATGGTCACTACAATATAAGTATATGTGATTAGCCATATAGAAAGCCCAGGCAACTGTGGATGGTCACTACAATATAAGTATATGTGATTAGCCATGTAGAAAGCCCAGGCAACTGTGGATGGTCACTACAATATAAGTATATGTGATTAGCCATATAGAAAGCCCAGGCAACTGTGGATGGTCACTACAATATAAGTATATGTGATTAGCCATGTAGAAAGCCCAGGCAACTGTGGATGGTCACTACAATATAAGTATATGTGATTAGCCATGTAGAAAGCCCAGGCAACTGTGGATGGTCACTACAATATAAGTATATGTGATTAGCCATATAGAAAGCCCAGGCAACTGTGGATGGTCACTACAATATAAGTATATGTGATTAGCCATGTAGAAAGCCCAGGCAACTGTGGATGGTCACTACAATATAAGTATATGTGATTAGCCATGTAGAAAGCCCAGGCAACTGTGGATGGTCACTACAATATAAGTATATGTGATTAGCCATATAGAAAGCCCAGGCAACTGTGGATGGTCACTACAATATAAGTATATGTGATTAGCCATGTAGAAAGCCCAGGCAACTGTGGATGGTCACTACAATATAAGTATATGTGATTAGCCATATAGAAAGCCCAGGCAACTGTGGATGGTCACTACAATATAAGTATATGTGATTAGCCATGTAGAAAGCCCAGGCAACTGTGGATGGTCACTACAATATAAGTATATGTGATTAGCCATGTAGAAAGCCCAGGCAACTGTGGATGGTCACTACAATATAAGTATATGTGATTAGCCATATAGAAAGCCCAGGCAACTGTGGATGGTCACTACAATATAAGTATATGTGATTAGCCATGTAGAAAGCCCAGGCAACTGTGGATGGTCAATGCAATGCGTATGTGAGCAGAGGCGTCTATCCCCCTAAGTCATTGGAGCAACGTCCATATTCCCCCTCTTCTTCCCCCCTCCCCGTTCCTTCCCCCCTAAAGTGGTGGCACACACATTGACAGATCTTCCCCCCTATTTCTTGGATGGAGCATTTGCTCCAAGGTTTCTATGGTGTAGACTCCCCTGCATGTGAGATGGAACATTGCCAAATGAGTAAGTAAGTAGCCTGTATATGACAAGGCACGTTGCATAGAGCAATTACACACATATTTTAAATGGACTACAAACAGAACCAGATAATAGGCATCGATAAACATACATGCACAACTATACATAATTACATCCATAGGCGTAATTTGTGAGGGGTACGAGGGGTACCTGTACCCCACTTTTTGGACTGGGGTACAATAGGCCTACACCCACTTTTTAAACAATGCCAATCAATCTTTTAACATTAGCCTACTGCAATTAAAAAGATGTCTTGTTATTAATATATTGACACAACAATTAATGAGAATACTGGCAGGTTAATACGTCCAAAATGGTCTCCATTCGAAAAGCGAAAGTGGAGAAGAAATTGGTACCTCCCCCCACTTTTAGACCTAAGTTACCCCCCTGATTACATCAATTAGTATAAATCGATTCTAAAAACTACTCTGACACGGATACAGAATGAAAACAATAGGAACATTGATGTTTTACCTCGGTTTTTACGTTTTAGTCTAGGTATAGGGATTATAGGGTATAGTTAAGGTATAGGGATTTCTAACTGCGCCACGGGAGCTGCTAACCAGCAGCATTCTGTGCCGGTCCGAAGCCCGGATAAAAGAGGAAAGTTTGCCAGATGGTTGTCGATACTCTGACAGTAAAAAGACAAGACGATTGATATCTGATGTCCAGGGTTGGACTGGCTTGCAAAAGCGGCCCGGGAAATTCGGTCATGGGCGGCCCACACTATCGAACGTCGAAGGCACGAAACCATTCAGGATAAGGCGCCTGGATGGTGCCTGCCAGAGGCGCCGGCAGCGTGACGCACTGGACGCACGTGAGTCCACCACCAAATCAAATGCACACAAGGCTTAGGCATCGCATAGATATTTTTAACAATTTCACTGTGTAATTCTGGTTTACCATGCAGTATGTATAAATACTAAATAGTATCATATGATATCATATGCATATGTTATGCTGTACTTTTATGAGTCACTATGAGTCATGTTTAGTGTATGACTACGAGTGGCAGACAGAGGACGAGTGTGGATGGGAGGAGACGGGAGGGTGTGCGTCCAATTTTTAAAGCCTGGCGGCGCCCCGGTGCCTGCCAATGCTTTTTGTAACATTTAACACAAAATGGAGGAAATTTTTAGTTAGGCCTATTAATGGACCATATGACATACCGGTAATACTGTTAAATGAATTTTAAAAGATTAAAAAATTAACACATATACGTTTTAATTATGTTTGGAATCAATTGTTACATCATGTAATGCATTGTGCACAGTTTAGTTTATTTGAAAAACTTAACATCGTGATAGAATTAGTAGACACAACTTCCCACAAACACTTAGTATGGCAGTTTTTTAATCGTATCACAAGTTGACGCCAAAACGCCAACGATTTCATCATTAGTAATTCTGAGAATAAGGTCCTATTCACAAGCCATCAGTTTGAAGGACCATAAACTTCACTGACTTAGCAAATTTCTTAATCTGTTCAAAATGTATTTCAATTTTGAAAATGACCTCTCACAAGCAAGTTGTGATGAGGATAATGTCAAAACAAATTTGAATAAGCCAGACTATGCAAACTGAACCTAAGGACAACGTGGTAACAGCAAACAATACATTTTCTGCAAGATTTACATTTATTTCTGCTCCTGCTGCTGTTTTCTGCTATGGGCTTGTTTCACTTTCTATAGCTTCAGATTGCATGGCGTTTTCTGAGACTGTGTTTGTTATTTCAGCGTCAAATAGCAAATTATCTATACATAATTTATAATGTCCATATAGTGTCCGTCCGACGATAAACGCTACGTCACAAACGGGTTCTGTTCTATTGTGAAACATAAACCGTTTGTCTTGACGACGGCGGTCTTGACGACGGCGGTCTTGACGACGGCGGTCTTGACGACGGCGATAACCAACGATACAATATAGGCCTATAATATGACGTCATAATATGACGGGAAAATACACTAGTAGTCTAATAGTTTTGAAACTTTCCCATTTTCTTGCAGAGTCAACAAATTGACTTTGCAACTGCTATTTCGTTACACTGTAATCAAAGTCTCTGAGCAACTCACTCAGATGCTGTACGGGAATCCTTATCGAAATTTCTACTAAACTGGTAGGATCTAAACAAGACAAATCAGCATGATTACCGTGCTCAGAGAATCTGTGTTTCAAAGTATTAATATCTTGATCCATTATAACCGTGTTGTGAACATTTACTCGAAATTTATCTTTCGCATTTTCATTTTTCTGGTCTTTAACAAATTCTTCTGGCAATTTCTTTCTTCGTCTAAATATTTTCTGTTTCAAAGCATTCTCAACATCAACGTCGAGATTTCTTTTATCTAGTTCGATCACTGTTAGTAAATTCTGAAAAATGTGTAGCTGCTTCAAAAATGACATCAAAGGTTCGATGTATTTGGCTCAGTTCATTGCTAGTAGGCCTACCTTGAACCATCTTATAGGCTCTTACAATGTCCATGCCGTTTGTTGGCGAATATTGAGTTAACAGAATTGAGTATTCAAACACATTCAAACTCAGTTGCGCTGTCAAAATAAATTCAAAACTTGTGAAAGAATTCAGGAGAGTTTTTAGAAGAGTTTTCGCTCTGTACCGGACATCATTGTTAAATTTTGTTTGATTCAGAAATATCATGAAAGCATGCATGTTGTAGTATGTCTATGCGCTATAATCAACGGTAAGTTAAAGTTAATAGAGCCTATTGGCACGTAGCCGCACGTTTCACATGGCAGTGTAAGTTTCTTCTTAACAACCATGCACTGCCAATATTTCATAATTTATAACACTAGAATTAAGAATTACAACTAAAATATCAATATTTTTAATCAAATGTTTTCTCTTTTGGGCGTCCGACCCATTCCCCCACCGGGAATTTCTCGGTGTCCCGGTGGGCCAGTCCAAGCCTGCTCATGTCAGGCTAAACTTGGTACCAATAGGGATGGATGGGAGAGTGCAACGAGTGGATTTGACATGGTCAGGAAGGCATCAGACACCTAAGGCGCTGAGCCCATGGTTATTGATTGAATGGTTGATAGGGCACATAGGCCTTATATATAATATATATGTATAGGCCTACATATGCAACAGTATGCACATGGATATACTGTATATAATTATATACACGACTGCAATCAACAGCAGTCCTGCAGATTAACGGTCTTGAAATAGAGCGAGTTGTCGGCTGAATTACAAGTAACGAGAACAATCCCTCCAGCAGCCGGAAGAAACTATTTCCGATTGAGTGGCTCTGACGAATGGACATCCTGGATATAGCCATGGTAACAGACCGTCTCGGATTTCTACACTTGGGCCAAAAGGGTCGTTTGATGCAGTTAATGCAGCGACTGAATGAATGAATGACGCAACGAATGAACGAGTAGATAAATAAATTAGTGAATGAACGAATAAACTAATGAACGATGCAATGAATGCAGTGAACGAACGAACGAATAAATGAATGAATAAATAGATGAATGAATAAATGGATGAATTAATGAACGACATAAAATATACATTGAATGCATGAATCAACGAATGAATGAATTAATGAACTAAAGAACGATGCAATAAATGCAGTGAACGAAAGAACGAATGAACGGATAAACGAACGTATAAACGAACGAATGCACGAATAAATGAATTAATGAAAGAATATATGTAGCAAATGAGTGAGCGAATGAATGAACGAATGAATGAACGAATGAACGAACGAATGAATGAACGAACGAATGAACGAATGAACGAACGAATGAATGAATGGATGAATGCAGCAAATGTAGGAATGAATGGCCTGTGAAGCAAAAGATCTTATGTTAGTTATGCAACCGCAGACTCCGAACATCAACTTCGTTTCCTTCTTTCAAAAGAAGTTCAAGGGATTGGATCGAGGTTTGTATGAGTCCCAATTGCGAGCGCTCTCTTAACAACTCAACGCACAACCGCAGGCAATAAATAGAGAATAGGTCCCTGGGACACATGGTCACCCCAGCAGTAGTCATTAATACCCTCGAAACGGACGATGGATTCCCAACTAACTATACGCTCCACCCCACATTTACATCAGACCAGGGATATACAAAGAGGTCATACGTTAGACCCTGGTGAGCTTTAGCTAGCGCCAATGAGTTGCTTTCCGCTCTTACATAAGATCCTATGAAACTTCCCTATAGACTGCCATCATTGTTGTTGTTCTTTCGCTGCTGCTGCGTTGCCCAGGTGATGAGTGAAAGCGACGAAAGGAACTTAACGCCACGAGAAGTGGCTTGTTGATTAGCCTTGCGACAGTACAGAACAGATAGCAAACCGCATCTGGTCGGGTACACTTACGCACGTAGAGACTACTAACAGTAGCCTCTAATGTGGCTAGAATGCAGTTATCATGACTGGTTAGGTAATCGAACGCTGTGGCCTACAGACATTAATTTGGGAGGTGTGTGCCGTTACACCGTTTCTTGTGGACGGCGTGATATTGAATCCGGTGCTAGTTGCCTCTTCTCGCCGTTGTGTGCCACTCCTGTATAGTCTGGAAACACTTTATCTTTGAAGTTAAAAGAAAACGCTATAAACAAGAACACAGCCGGTCCGTGTACGCCGAGGTGATAAACGTGAAACTTTATAGGTCAATGTGATCACCAGAAGACGATTCTTTTCATGACTGAGAACGAAGCAAAGAAGACCAGCGAAGTCAACCAAGATATTTAAATTTATTATTACGCACCACTAGGCCTATCTAATGACCAAATAACAATCGATGGCGTTGAATAATATTGTGAGCGAAGGACTTCATCAAGGTCCCTACGCAGTGATCGTTTCAGAGGGGGCCAGAAATGGTACTTTCCGCTTTAAACAATTAGAAGCTAACACAGTATGCTTCGGCACCGACAACAGAACCGTTGCATTCATCGCGTCATTTCACGTTAGCATGGGAGCGATCTTTCGGTGTCATGCAGACAGTGGCGCCTACACCCCCCCCAGCTGGAATGGGAGAACAAACCACCTCCACTCTGGCAGACTTGCACATAAGAGGCTCAGAGGTCACTCAGAACTGTAAAATAATATATGATATTAATCAGCAGCATGCATGGTCCATAACAACAGTTACCACAAGCTAAAAACTGAAATAAGAAGTTATTATACTATAAATGTTCATTAAAACTGCGTTCTGACCAGTAACGTTAAGCCCCCTACCCTCTACTTCTCCAACCGTGGAAGATCGTTCGCCCAACCCCCCAACCCCCCCATAGGTAGACGTCACTGCATGCAGATAAAGTTCATATTCGGCATAACACCAGCTTACCTTCGGGAGCTCTTTACCCTGACCTCGGCCTGCTCTGGTCGCCGATCTCTGCGCTCGGCATCGAGGGGTGACCAAACACGCACTTCGACTAGACAGCATAGAGCTTTCTCGGTCGTAGGTCCCTCTCTATGGAATCTTACCCTCTGACCTGCGTTCTCTCCCACGGGACATGTCTAGTACCTTTTATAAGAACCTCAAGACTTTCCTTTTTGACCGGGCTTGGGTCGGGAGCGCCTCTGAGTAGTCGCCTTGAAGGGGCGCTATATAAATTTCGTTGATTGATTGATTGATTGATTGATTGATTGATTGATTGATTGATTGATTGATTGATTGATATTCGCTGTGACTTAGTTATGAATCCTTCAAAAGTTCATATATTTTTGTTGAAATGCAATGCGACTTCAGTAATGTATCTTTATCACAAGCCATATCAAAACCAATACTTTTGTCAATGGTCTGTAAGATCTTTGCAGTCCCGTACGCATGCAGTCATGCAGGACGGCGCATACAGCTGCAACCATTCGTCTCTTGGCCCCATTGAAGATGGGCATATAAAGCGACAGGATCTGCATGCCGCCTGTATAGACCGAGCCTCGTATACCGTCAGCATCGTAACAGAATCCATGCAGAGTTGAACCACCGACTATCAATACCAGTACCTGATACATCTATCGCATCCTAACATCCTCAACCCCATCGACTGTAGAAGTGACAGGCATCAGAATGCGAATGGCCAGCTCGTTGTTGTGCGTTATGGTCCTTTCAATCATTGTCTTCATCACCGATCAGAGTCATGGTTTTCGGGCAATTCGGACCAGACGCCCCCACCTATCGGGCCACTTGAACCCTCTGACAAGGGCCGCCGTAGACGATGCTGGTGCCAGCTTCGGCCGCCAGTTCCGTCGAAGTTTTCGGGATGACGACGATCTACAGAATGACTACTTCCGGTTCCTGTTGGGAGACCCTGCAGAGAGGAAACGGCGTTCGACCTCGAGCGATCATTTCGTCCCAGACTACTACGACTTCATGATGGGAGACGAGGAGTTGAAGGAGAAGCGTCAGGGAATTGGGTCCACGAAACCCGATTACTGGGACTTCGTCAGCGGAAATACCTTCAGAAAGAAATCGGAAGCAGCTGAGGCTCTTCATAACCTCCTCCGCAAGAAAATTAAGACTGCTGTTGACGGAGAAGGAATGGGATTTCCTGCGGATGAATCAGCCTAGCTATAGGGCTTACAGGTACACTTATAATCAAACATGTAGGGCCTACGACGCTCTTACATTATAGGCAATATATGATTATTATATATATTATATATAGGCCTGTAGATAGAGAGATAGATATATAGAGCAATACACCTAACTGCGAGTAGCTATAGCCATAGGCGTAGACTCTGGGGGTCAGCCGGGGCACGTGGCCCCCCAATAATTGAGGAGCCGGGGCAATGCCCCCTCAAAATCGAGAGGAGAATTTCTTCAAATATTAAAATATTATGTTTCAATATAGACAAATTTCTTCAGAAACAGAAAAATAGAGGCACAGAACTGAAATACTATCAGAAATTCATAATGAAAACAAAGATTTATTTTTATCTTCAATACGAAACAAATTTACATGCAAACAAAACGCCCTATTTCATGCGCATTAACGTAACACCGGAAGCCTCTGCTGACTGTCCAGACCAGAGGTCAGAAAAGTTTTTTAGGATTTTGGTTTTAAATAAAAAAGAAAACCACAAAATTTGTTTTTTTGTTTCTTTAAAAATAAATTTCTTATTTTGTTGAAGCTATTTTAATAACTTTGATTTAATGATTTCTATAATTTTCGAAAATTGCAACTGAATTAAATTGAGTTGGAGCTCTTGTTCATGCCATTTTTCGTGCTTTTATGATCCGAAATCCGAAAATCTTAAAAACAACCAAAACAACAAAAACCATAAAAACCAAAAAAACGAAAAAAAACAACCAAAAAGAACAACTTTTTATCTTCAAAAAACTTTTTATATTGCACCTCTGGTTCAGACCCCATGCCCTCTCCCCAATATTTTGGACAAGTTTACGCCAGTGGCTATAGCACTGCATCTTTCAATTTCAGTCAGTCGAATTCATGCACATCATTGTATTGTATTTTGTATCACTGCATTGTATTTTATTTGGCAATTTATATAACGTCGCTAATTCTTCTCACAGAACAAAAACTACTCAGGGCGTTTCGCAGATGAGAGCCCCAGAGAAACCTGCATCTATAGCCTAATCTGTGGAGGCTTGTGTCGATCTTAGGCTTTGCCGATGAATACAGTAATGGGCTCAAAATAATTATAGGGCGGTCATTAGCAGCGTTTTGTATTGTCAATTTTGAGTCTTCTGTGTAACGGAGGGACAGCCACCATAGCCACAAAAACCGCTTCTATGGCGCCAGCAAAACACCTATAGGCCATAGAAAGGTAAATATTGGCCACTGACAAACTGGCGACTGAATGGGCAACTCATTTTCGAGATTAGACCTCTTATAATAGTTTTAATATAGGGCCGATGTGAGCGGAAGATGCGGTTGCTGAAGCTGTCGCTCCTCCATCATCATTGCAACCCGTCCTTCATCCTCATCCTCATTTTCCTCTATCTATCACCCCTTGGGCTTTCCACTCAAAACTGAAGTCTCACCTTTTCAAGTACTCCTACCCTGACTCATCTGATCCTCCGCCTTCCAATTATTCTCGCCGTAAACGACACCCGCATTGACAGCTGCTCTGCCTCTCCTGATCTGGTACCCTGGAAATCGGTTTTGGAACTCTTTTGGACTACTCTCTGGAAACCCCCCTGATTTGGTTTGGCCTTCTGGAAATCGGACTTGGACCTCTTTTGGACTACTCTCTGGAAACCCCCCTGATTTGGTTTGGCCTTCTGGAAATCGGACTTGGACCTCTTTTGGACTACTCCCTGGAAACCCCCTCTGATCTGACGTAGCGCTCGTGAATAGGCTGGTGTCCTGCGCTTGGCCTTCGAGTGGCGCTTTAGAAGTTTGGAGATTACGATTACGATTGCTAATGATGATGGCCGCGATGATGGAAGGATGGAGTGATGCTGATGATGATGAGGGTGAAATTAGGAGAAAATGAAACACGTCACATCATGAACCAATATCTGCAAGAGCATTACGCGGCCCTATGCCTCTTGATTCACGTTTTCACGTCTGGCCCTTTGATCTCTGATTTTAATTATTCATTAACAGCCATTCATTCCTTCACAAAAATAACAGATATGTAATTCTGCATAATTGTGTACGTGACTACGTGTATATATATATATATATATATATATATATATATATATATATATATACGATTATAGCTGCATATATATATACAGACAGGCAGTATATATATACAGCATATATACACGTAGTATATATATATATACATGCAGTGTATACTGTAAATGCCCTGTATGCTATAATAGGGCTGGTGAAGCCAAATGGACTATTTCTATGTAGCTTCAGATGTGCCATGGTTAAAACCAACGCGGACCCGATGAATATAAATTGGTCCAAAGCATGCACAGCATACGTTATAAGAAGTTCTAATTTTCATTCAGTTGCAATGCAAACATAGAGCCAAACAGGTAGACAGACAGGCAGACAAACAGACAGACAGACAGACAAGCGGACAGACAAACAGGCAGACAGACAGACAAATAGGCAGACAAGCAGACAGACAAGCAGACAGACAAACAGGCATGCAGGAAAACAGAAAGATCAGAAAGAGAGACAGAGACAGTCAACACAGATATACGTAGATAGTCAAGGAGTCAGCAAGACGGAGACAGACTAAGAGAGGCAGGGACAGAAACAGAGAGACAGTGGAGATATAATCATGTATAACCCAGCAAGACGGAGACAAAGAGACGCACGGACAGAAACAGAGAAAGAGACAGTGGATAATGTATAATGTAATATAATCATGCATAATATAATTATACATAATTACATATCTATTATTTTTGTGAAGAAATGATGTAATCAGTCGGTGATATATATATATATATATATATATATATATATATATATATATATATATATATATATGTATATATATATATATATATATATATATATATTATATATTATATCCGCTGCACGTGCCGTAGCGTATACACTGCGCCTTTGACTGGAAAACTTTGAGGAAGAAGCTGTAGTGTAGAGCAGCGGTTCTCAACCTTTTGAGACTCAAGGACCACTTATAAATGCTGTGTCTCGGTCGCGGACCACCACTATAAATTGTGGCAAAAGAAATTAATACAAAAGAAATTTTTGGCCATAATCCGTGTATCATTAGTTTCATGTTCCCATCAAGCCGATTCTAGCGATTGAAATAAAACTAAAATTTTAAAAATTGACAAAATATGTCCGTTTGCATGTTTTTAATTGTCAAAATATAAATTGTAGGCCTTGCTCACGGACCACCAGGCAGATGGCTGCGGACCACCAGTGGTCCGCGGACCACAGGTTGAGAACCACTGGTGTACACTGTAGAGGCTCTGATGATCTGTATACATATGTACATGCATGCTTTGGTGTCACTTTCCTCAGAGCAACCGCCATCCTTCGAGCAATGGACAGTCATTTAATTAAAAGTAGACTAATTAATAATTAAGCGCAATTGCTGCCGTCTTGCTTTCGTTCTATCTACCTGTGTCTGCCGGTAGGTATGTCTCTGTCTGTCTGTGTCTGTCTATCTGTATGTGTGTATGTCAGGGTCGTTGACGTCGGGCACCTTACTTTATACCTCACACCAAGTTCTGGTGATATGCCGTAGAGAATTAAGCGCACGTGATGTTTTGTAGGTTTCTGCAGTTAGCATTGCGCTGTTAAACATTACCTTATCCACAAACTTAATTAGGCATTAGACAATAATCTCTTCTATAGTATAGCCTGAAAAGTGCAACAGAGGTAAATTGAGGCTTCTGACTCGTTATGTAATTTTTCCGTTGCAGGAGGTGACGATGATTGGTTTGAGATGCTGTGAGTCTGAAGGATGAAGATGACGCAGCTGCAGTAGCCTATCTACGACGAATAAAATGACTGGAAAGACCGCTTGCTCCGGGGGATCGGAATACAAGAAGATTATTCTGAGAAAGTACCGATATTTCGATCGACACGACCCTAACAGTAATCCAGTGAATCAATGGAAACACGAGAAAATAATTGTATATCAGTTTACATCCTTATCCACAGATGCTGCCTTTTTGTCCATGGGCGTCCGCATGGATTTGTTTAGGGGGGGCGTATTTTTTGTTGGGGGAATGACGTTTGTACATAGCTATTCATGAACAGAGAACACGTGACAACTTTAAAAATAAATAGGGGCCTAATGGTCAAGGACTTACCTATATAATTAAGATTTTTGCACTGAAAATCGTGTTGGTATTTCTGTGATAATCATAATAACCAAGATATTTTTTTAAATATTTGTAAAATCCAGGGAATGCCCCCTTGCCGCCCCTCCTCCCCCGGACGCCCATGTCTTACCCAACTGAATTTTTATGTTTGATGTTAAATATGATGTATTAATCTCCACAGACAATGTTTTACTCCGCAAATATAAGTTTTCGTCGATTTTCCTTCATAGATAGGCTAGGTCCCAATATGGCCTAATGATTAAACTGAATGCATTTTATGTAAAGACGCGAAACTTCTTGTCCGCTAGAGGGCCGCTCTTCGTATAGTCACACGACGTTGAATAAGGACTTTCCAGTCATATTATGTAAAGTGATCTATGTGGGCCTATGTATGTATGTATGTATGTATGTATGTATGTATGTATGTATGTATGTATGTATGTATGTATGTATGCATGTATGTATGTATGTATGTATGTATGTATGTATGTATGTATGTATGTATGTATGTATGCATGTATGAATGAATGTATGTATGTATGTATGTATGTATGTATGTATGTATGTATGTATGTATGTATGTATGTATGTATGTATGTATGTATGCATATATGAATGAATGTATGTATGTATGTATGCATGTATGTATGTATGTATGTATGTATGTATGTACGTGTTTTTATGTATGTACGTGTGTATAGTTTTTGTTCGTATGAATACGTACATGTATGTATTTATGCATGTAAGAGGACACTTAGTGTATCGACTTTAACTTATTGATCTAAACTGGTGCATCTTAAGACCGTTTGAAATGCTTCATGTTGCACGCATTCAAGTGCAACAGCACATAAATGCAACATAACCAAATGACTTCTATAGCGCCTTAATCACGATGCACGAGACACCAACCGATGGTAGCTCACGTGAGACCGCAGTCAAAGTCAGATATACATACAGAGTCTGTTCCAGTAGGATGGTACAATTCACGAGAAGGCACAGCGGGCTCAAGTTAAAGAGCGGAAGTGCGGCTCCTGCAAGCAGGGACGTCGACTCCATAGAAACATTGGAGCAAATGCTCCATCCAAAAATAGGGGGGGATCTGTCAGTGAATGTGCCGTCATTATTGGGGGAGAAGGAAAGGGGAATAGGAGGGGATGGGAGGGGAAGTTGCGCCAATGACCTTGGGGGATAGACGCCCCTGCCTGCAAGTCTCCACCGAGTAGAAAGGCGCAAGTATGGCCCATCCAGTTGATATGAGAGTGGAACGCCCCAAGAACTCCCGAGGCAGCGTCGACAGATGTGGCACGGGCCAGCAAGATGATGATGGGGAAGGAGGAGCAGGAGGAGGAGGAGGAGGAGGAGGAGGAGGAGGAGAAGGAGAAGGAGGAGGAGGAGGGAAAAGGAGGAGGAGGACGAGGAGGAGGAAAAGGAAAAAGAGGGGAGGAGGATAACGAGGAGGAGGAGGAGAAGGAGAAGGAGAAGGAGTAGAAGAAGAGGAAGAAGGAGAAGAACCAGAAGGAGAGCATGGAGAAGGAGAAGGAAGAGAAGGGGTTGAAGAAGGAGGAGGAGGAGGAGGAGGAGGAGGAGGAGGAGAAGAGGAAGAAGGAGAAGAAGAAGGAGAAGAAGAAGAAAGAGAAGAACCAGAAAAAGATGGAGAAGAAGGAGGAGCAGGAGGAGCAGGAGAAGAAGAAGGAGGACGACAACGACAACAAGAGAAAAAAGAATAAGAAGATTGAAGACGAGACAGAGAACGAAGAGAAAGAGCAGTCCCGTAGACAATCCTGAGAGGCAGCCATAGGTGTAAAGGGTAAGCGACGTAAGGTTTCTTTGCCTCGGCATATGAGGGCGTGTATAGTCAGTCCTCCCGTCGCCGTCTGATCTTCCCACCGACAGTGTTCGGTTGATCATAGGATGTACTCATTATAGCCGAGCTGGCTAGTAGACGCAGGTGGGGCAGAAATTTCTAGCAAATTCCTGCCCTGAGGGTTTTGATTTTGTAATCGCAATCGTAATCTCCAAACTTCTAAAGCGCCACTCTTGATTCGACCTGTTAAAACTGTATAGCTGGCGCCGCCACTGCGTTTTACTTACCTTCTTCTTTGCCTTTCTCTTTGTTTTTCTCCTTGCAATTTTCTTCGCCGCCTTTTACCCTCCTTTGCCTTCTTGAAGGCTTCTTCTTGTCCTTCTTATTTGCCATTCTGTTTCGGCCTACCTTATTCTTTTCCCTTATCTTTGCCTCCTTCTTTGCCTTTTTACTTACCTTCTTCTTTGCCTTCTCCTCTGCTGTTTTAATTACTTTCTTCTTTGCATTCTTCTTTGTCTTTCTCTTTGCCTTTTTCTTTGCCTTTCTCTCTGCCTTGTGCTGTAGCCTACCATCATCTTTGCTTTCGTCTTTGCTTTCTTCATTGCTTTATAGTTGCCTTCTTCTTCGACTTCTTCTTTGCCTTCTTCTTTTACTTCTTCGTCTTTTTCATTACCTTGTTTTTTTGCCTTTTTACTTACCTTTTTTCTTTTACGATTCTTTGCCTTTCTCTTGCCTTCTATTTCGACTTCTTCTTTTCATTCTTTTCTGCATTCTTCTTTTCCGTTTTACTTACCTTCATTGCCTTCTTTTTCCTTCTTTTCCTTTATGTTTGCCTTCTTCTTGTCTTCTTCTTCTTTGCCTTCTTCGTCGCCTTTTTACTTACCTTCGTATTTGTCTTCCTCTTTGTCTTCTTCTTTACCTTTTACTTACCTTCTTCTTTGCTTTCTTCTTGGCCTTTCTCTCTGGCTTCTTATTTGCCCATCTTTACTTTCTTCTTTGGCTTTTACTTACCTTATTCTTTACCTTCTTCTTTGCCTTCTTCTTTGTCTTGCTCTGTGCCTTCTTTCTTGCCTTCTTCTTTCCCTTCTTCACCGCCTGTTTACTTGCCTTCCTCTTTGCCTTCATCTGTGTCTTTTTCTTTGCCTTCTACCTTGACTTTCTGCTTACCTTCTTCTTTTTACTCATCATCTTCTATGGCTGCTTCTTTGTCTTTCTCTTTGTCTTCTTTCCTGCTTTCTACCTTCCTGTTTGGTTTCTTCTTTACGTTATTACTTACCTTCTTCTTTGCCTTCTTCAATGCCTTTCTCTTTAACTTCTTCTTTGCCTTTCTCATTGCCTTGCCCATTACCTTTTACTTTCCTTCTTTATTGCCTTTCTCTTGTCCTTCTACCTTGGCTACCTTGACTACTTCTTTGTATTTGTCTTTTCCCTCTTTCTTGCTTTCTTCTTTACCACCTACGCCGTCTTTTTACTTACCTTCCTCTTAGCCTTTTTCTTTACGTTTTCACTCACCTTCCTCCTTGCCTTCTTCGATTTCTCTTTGACTTCGTATTTCTTTCTGCTTGCCTTGTTCTTTGCCTTTTAACTTACCTTCTTCTTTACCTTTGCTTTCGTGTTTGTCTTTATATTTGCCTTCTTTCTTGCCTTCTTATTAGACTTCTTCGCCGCCTGTTTACTTACCTTCCTCTTTGCCTTTCTTTTGCCTTTCTTTTTGCCTTCTACTTTGACTTTCTCCTTATCTTCATGTTTATCTTCTTATACGGCTACTTCTTTGCCTGTCTCTTTGCCTTCTTCTTTGCTATCTTCTTTGTCTTTTTACCCACCTTCGCCTTGCCTCGCTCTGTACTTTCGTCTTTGCTTTCTTCTTTGCATTCTTCATTGCCTTTTACTTACCTTCTCCTCTGCCTTTCTCTTTGACTTCTTCTTTGCCTTCTTCTTTTCCTTCTTCTATGCCTTTTTACTCACATTTCTCCTTTCCCTTTTTCATTGTCTTTACCTTCGCCTTCAACTTTCTTTTACTGTTTCTTTGCTTTCTTTCTGCCTACTTCTTTGCCGTTTTACTTACCTTCTTTGCTTTCTTCTTTGCCTCTTTCTTTGTTTTTTCTTCTTTGCCTTCTTCTTTGCTTTTAACTTACCTTTGTTCTTCGCCTTTTTCTTTACCTTTATCTTTCCTTTCTACTTTCTTTGAGTTCTTCTTTGCCTTCTTTTTTGTCTTCTTCTTTGCCGCTTTACTTACCTTCTTTGCTTTCTTCTTTGTCTTTCTTCTTTGCCTTCTTCTTTCCCATTTGCTTAGCTTCTTTTTTTGCCTTTCTCTTTGACTTGTTCTTGGTCTTCTTCTTTGGAAACAGAGAAGAAAGCAAAGAAGGTAAGTAAAACGGCAAAGAAGGAGGAACAGTAGAAGTTCCTCCTTCTTTGCCGTTTTACTTACCTTCTTTGCTTTCTTCTCTGTTTCCTTCTTTGTCTTTCTTCTTTGTTCTTTGCCTTCTTCTTTGCCTTTTACTTACCTTCCTTTTCGTTGCCTTTCTTTTTGACTTGTTCTTGGCCTTCTGTGCCTTCTACTGTTCCTTCTTCTGTGCCGTTTTACTTACCTTCTTCGCTTTCTTCTCTGCTTTCTTCTTTGTCTTTCTTCTTTGCCTTCTTCTTTGCCTTCTTCATTGCCTTCTTCTTTGCCTTTTTACATACCTTTCTCTTTGTCTTTCTTTTTGATCTTCTTCTTCGTCTTTCTCTTTGACTTCTTCTTGACCTTCTTCTTTGTTTTTCTCATTGACTTCTTCTTGACCTTCTTCTTTGCCTTTTTCTATTCCTGCTTCTTTGCATTTATCTTTGATCTACTTTCTTTGACTTCTCTTTGCCTTCTTGTTTGTCTTCTCCTTTGCCGTTTTACTTACCTCATTTGCTTTCTTCTTTGCCTTTCCCCTGTCCTTCTTCTTTGTCTGCTTCTCTGCATTTTACTTACCTTCTCATTTGCCTTTGGCTTTGACTTCTTCCTGGTCTTCTTCTTTGCCTTCTTATGTTCTACCTTTTTACTTACCTTTCTTTTTCTCCTTTTTCTTTGCCTTTATCTTTGCCTTATACTCTTTGACTTCTTCTTTTCCTTTTTCTTTATCTTCCTTTTTGCCGTTGTACTTACCTTCTTTGCTTTTTTCTTCTTTGCCTTCTTCTTTGTCTTTCTTATTTGCCTTCTTCATTGCCTTTTACTTACCTTCTTCTTTGTCTTTCTCTTTGACTTCTTCTTGACCTTCTTCTTTGTCTTTCTCTTTGACTTCTTCATTGCCTTTTACTTACCTTCTTCGCCTTTCTCTTTGACTTCCTCTTGGCCTTCTTCTTTGCCTTCTTCTTTTCTTTCTTCTTTGCCTTTATCGTTGCCTTTTACTTTCTTTGACTTCTCTTTGCCTTCTTGTTTACCTTCTTCTTTTACTTACCTTTTTTCTTATTTGCCTTCTTCTTCGTCTTTCTTCTTTGCCTTCTTTAATGGCTTTTGCTTACCTTCTTCCTTGCCTTTCTCTTTGATTTCTGCTTGGCCTTCTTCTTTGTCTTCTTCTGTTTTACGTTTTTACTTACCTTTCTTCTTTGCTTTTTTTTACCTTCTACTTTCTATGACTTCTTCTTTGCCTTCTTTCTTGCCTTCTTCTTTGCGGTTTTACTTACAGTCTTTGCTTTCTTCTTTGCCTTCTCTATTCCTTCTTCTTTGCCTTCTTCTTAACCTCTTTACTTACCTTCTTCTTTGCCTTCTTCCTTGCCTTTTTCTTTGACTTTTTCTATGACATTCTCTTTGCTTTTTTTACAAACCTTCTTCTTTACCTTCTTCTTCACCTTTGTTGTCTTGCTCTTTGCCTTCTTTCTTGACTTTCTCTTTGACTTCTTTGCTTTTTCTTTGCCTTCTTAGTTGCCTTTTTACTTACCTTTTTCACCTACTTCTTTGCCCTCTTTTTTGTCTTGCTCTTTGCCTTCTTTCTTGCCTTCTTCGGTGCCTTCTTCGCCGCCTTTTCACTTACCTTCCTTTTTGCCTTTCTCTTTGCCTTTTTTCTTCCCTCTTTATTGCTTCTGTACCTACCTTTCTTTTCGCCTTATATTTTGCCTTTAATTGCCTTCTTTTTTGCCCTCTTCTTTGCCTTCCTCTTTGCCTTCTTCTTTGCTTTCCTCTTTGTCTTCGTCTTTGCCGTTTTACTTAAATTCTTCTTTGCCTTCCTCTTTGCCTTCTACTTCTGCCTTCTTCTTTTCCTTCTTATTTGCCATCTCCTTTGCCTTCTTCATTGCCTTTCTCTTTGCCTTTTCAAATTTTCACGACTTTTCAAGGAACTACTATGTCTTGTTTTAGAATTTCGTATTAATTTTGATTTCTGTTTTGACGAGCTTTTCTGAGTCGATGTCACCTTCCGCCATGGCGACACTAGATGGCAGGCAAGAGTTTATGAATGCACACAGCTTTATATGCAATACAGGGCTATGGTGTAGACGAAAATACAGGCCTATATATAGGTCCTATGCGCAAGAGCTTCAGCAGGTAGAGTGCAGAGAATTGGCCAGCCAGCCAGCCAGCCAGTCAATCAGCCACAGACTAAAATGCAGGTAGATCAACTGACGGAAATAGTAAATGCATCCACGCGGCGCGCGCATGCGAAAGATGCAACACAAGGACAAGCACACAGACAGACAAAGACACATACAGGGACACAAACAAACATAAAGACAGACAAGAAAAGGGATTTAGGGACGATTACGTCCTGTCAGACTTTTCAAACTGGCCTTTATTACATCTGCCGACCTCCGTAGAATTTTTCGTATCAGCTGACAGCCACGAACCTCTGCATCCCTTCGCACAGGCCTTAAGCGCCTTGCCCAAATATCAGCAGACGACAGAGAGACTACTTTTCTCTTTCAGCGCTTATCTATGACAACCCAACGCTTCAGTGCAGTCGCGTTTTGTTGCGCCTCTCACACCGATAAAATCATCTGTGAAGACTAGCTAGGCCTATACCAGAGCAATGCCCCCTAATTTTTGCAATCCAGAGGGATCATATGTACCTCGGGAAAAAATAATAATAAGTAGGCTAGGCCTATCATTAATAGCAGTGTATCAGGCTGTAAAAATTGGTATACCCACGTTTTAGACCAAAGTTGCTAATCTCAGCGAGGTTGCTCCGAGCGGGCTAGTATTCTTCGGTGTTAGTATGTAGGCCTATGTAGTTAGTCAACATTACAAACTGGCACAAAGCCAGGACTTACCACAGTACTTGTTGCTCGGCTGCCGCGACCTGTTCATGATTGTGCTAGGACCTTGGCTTCGCCCGAATGACAAAGACGATCAACGTTCTCGGGTTTCAGCAGGCTTACCTGATGTTTGGACTAGATATGAATGTGCATACTTCGTATCGAACCGCCAGAAATTTTCAGCACTGACACTGTGCCGTTTGGCCTTCAGTAGGGCCTATCGCCAACGAAGTAGGCTATATTCTCACACAGCGCCTGGTACGGGTCAAGAATTTGGCCCTGCTCCAAACTTCACCAAATTTCACCTGCTGGTAGCTGGCACGAAAAGGAGTCGAACGCGCCTATTCCCGACCGGGGGTATCGACTGTACGATTTTATACAAATTTTTTAATATTCCACCTCGCGCATTGGAAAACGGTACGACTGTAAGATTCGTTATTTTATTTAAATTGATATAATTGCATTCGACAAGTTAAAACAATTATAATTATACAGTTTCGAATAATTATGCGATGCGACTAAGAGCAGCGTTCGTTACTAGTAAAGCGTCATAGACATATGACGTCACCAAACAAACTAGGCATTGCCTTCTAGATACTGAATGGACTAGGCCATCACCTATAATTAATGTAGGCTACTGTCTACATGCTTGGTAGCCCTAATTTGTGGTTCTTAACTTCCAATCAGTATTACATATTCGTAAATCATAATTGAATGTGAACTCATTGCAATGTAGGCCTATGTGAACTGAAAACATGAAAACAAAAAGCCCTTCGCGATGTCACAATGGCAACAACGGTGGCGTATTTTATACGCCTCCCCAGCCTGGTGGGTAGAGCTGTACCGATGCATCGGCAGCATTCGTAATCGGGCCGATTATTAGAGGTATCGGCATAATTTGCATCGGTTAAAAATAATCGGCGCCGATGCAAATTACTTTATAGGCCTAATTAACGTTTTTTGCACAATAATCGTTACAAAAAGAAAACTTAGCATAGGCTAAATATCAATGTTTTGTTTCTTATTCTTGCTTTATATTTAACACTGCATTACTTACTAGGCACCGTAGAAACCAAGGACCTATATTATACACAGGACTGAAAACTCCTTAATAACCCTTATACAAAATCGTGTGCCTAGTTTTTGGGCGATAACACAAAAATCGGACTCATTCGCGGTATCGGCTATTTCAATAATCGGCTATACGCGGTATCGGCATAATCGGTAAAAAGGGCTATCGGTACACCTCTAGGTGGGGTTATACTAACAAGAGGGATAGAGACAGGATTAACCGTTTGTTTAGGGGACTAACCCGTGGCGGATTCCTCCCTGGTGATGCTGATGACGTCAACCAATTGGTCAACAAGTCAGACGAACGACTTCTTCTTGCAATTATAAGGAATCCCAATCATGTGCTGCATGACCTGCTCCCTCCCCTCCGCAGCAGTGGACACAACCTTAGAGCGAGACCGCATAAATTTACCCTACCCAAAAACGATAATAAGAATTTTATATCCCGTATTCTCTGCAAGAATGCCTACTGACACTAATTCGATGCTCGTGAGACTATAGGCCTATAACCTCTGTAGCATGTTTTAGTCGCGTTCTGTCAGCTACGATGTTTTAATAAACGAGTATTCATGAAATATCCGTTTGTTTCTTAACATAATTAGCCTACACAGTATAAACAATTACACAGTAGGCCCTACGTCGACTCGCTTTGCTAACTGTTGACTAGTTTTTGGGGCGACGCCATCTTGAAACAGAGCTTTTGAATTATAGATTTAAGCTAGCTGAAATTAACGTTAAAATAATATTGTTAATTCTAATGAAGTCCTCGATGTTGTTTTAACGTTTAAAAATATTTTATTTGATGGATTCCGGTGTATCGGCGTGTAGTCCTCAATGTTGTTGTAACGTTTAGAACAATATTTGATGTGATTGTTTCCGGTGTATCGGCATGTAAACGTTCTCTTTCAAGATGGCGTTTGGTCACACATTCTGACTCCTGCAGAGGCCGGGAGTCGACGTACTGTGTAATTATTTATACTGTGATAATTATTTAAATTTAGTTCTCAAATTATTTGCAGACTGAGTAATAGGGCTATATTGCCCACCTGTCGATTTTAAAGTAGGTACTTCGTATAATATATTAGGGGCCTAGGCCTACTACTGTCTGTCGTAATGAGTGATACACTTATACCTGAAAAAGGTAGTTATAACGCGCTTTTACGGCTAGCCGAAAAAGGTAGTTTACGCGCGCATTACGGATAGCCGAAAAAGGTAGTTTACGCGCTATTACGGCTAGCCGTAAAACCCGCCGTAAATTTGCTCAAGCCAGCCGTTGACCAGAAAAATTACGGCTTAGGAGTATAGTCTCAATACCTGAAAAGAAATAAAAATTTCACAGAAATGTAGCAGAATTCTCCAAATAGTTTTCTGCGGAATTAAGCCCCGACCAGTTCGACCTTTTGGTTGACAGTTAAGCACGCTAACCACCAAATTCAACCCCTAAGAGACAGGCACATAGGCCTAGGTCTATACAGTTTGTTCAAATTAATAGTTCGCGAAAATAATCACTGAGTCAAATAACTTCACATTCCTTAATTACTCATTAGCAGAGGTGTAATTTACGGATAGGCCTACCCGTACTCCCACTTTTTGGACTGGAGTGTACCGTCGTACCCACACTAATCATAGGTTAGGCCTACCCATTGTTTTTGGCAACTTTTTGCTCATAAGCCCCTTTTTGTCTGAGGAAGCCCATTGCAAGAGTCAGCCATTACCGTAGGCTACTGAGCATTAGGCCTATCATCGGTGTGATCATCATCATCATCATAGATGATCACTCTCATTGTTGTTATTATTATTGTCGCAGATTATTGTTACAAACGATGCTGTTTTAATTATTTAACAGTCGCGAAGCTGAAACAATGCGAAATTTTCTAGACCAAAGTTGAGCCTCTGCTCATTAGGCCTATGAATGTTTTGAGGGGAAGACAGAGAACGGATAGGCTAAATTAAGTTATAGCATTATATATATATTAGGCTTATGTCACTGAAATTGAGTCTGATATGATTTAAATATATATTTTTTAGATCCTGCCCTAGGTGGTGAAATTATTTTAAATCCTGAAGACCGAATATGCTTCAGTCCACTGTAACAAGGCGCGCATCTGGCGTCTGGCATTTACATACTTACTTTCGTGACTGGTTGCTGTGGGTTGTAGGCCAAGGCCTACGTGGATTCCACGTCGTCGTCTTCTAAATTTTAAAGAGGATTAATTGTCGGCTTAATTCTCTCATTGAACTTCTTAAATGGCCGACTTTCTGGACGAAAGAACAGTATTCTTTTCGGATTTATTAGCTTTCTAAAAAGGTTGTTGTTGCACTTTGTTTCTAGTTGTGCTGGCGTTTTGATTGGTCGGTAGCCAGTGGGAACGTACGTTATGAGCCGTTTTAGGCGAACTTTTTCACTAGTTACCATCCAGGAAACAGCTCTGGATTGATATTATCATGTCTTTGTTTAAGGAAAAACTGGGCAACAGTTCCGTGCTGAATATACAACTCGTCAACGCAAATTGTCAATTTCCTGATTCGCTGAGTGATTTTGAACACTGGATGCGGTGAATGGCGTATGCATGACATATTGCTACAAAAAATTAGTTCATAGGCAAAGCATCACACTGCATTATGTAGGCTGTGCTACAATTCACTGGCGAGTGAATAACACAATTTTGTGTCAGGCATGCTAGTACAGCCATATGACCAAAAGCCACATATGAGTTTCTGAATTGGTCAGCGACTTTCATGGGATAGTTCTAACGCTCAACACATCCTTGTCAAATAGTTTCTGCCACTTGAAATAATTACGAGATACCACATAATTCTCGTGTTTATTGCATTTGCATTTTATGCCACTGAGCAGTTGGTGGTTTAAGGCAGATTTCAGCCAAATTTTTAATTTGCTTGTAATTTGCTATCATTTAATTTTCAGGTGGATTGGTAAATTTCTGCAACTTCTTGGAAGGCAATTGGAAACAATGGATCAATACGAGGCTTTATTGTGTGGCCTTATAGTATTCTTTTTCTCTGCATGTTTGGTCTTGTGGATGACAAGACATTCGACAAATGAAGAAACATTCGATAAGGTTCTGAAAGAGAGGGAGGAGAAATTTGAAATCCCAGTTGGTACAAAGAAGGACAAGAAAAGAAAGTTGAAGAAAGGGAAAGCGACTGGAGGAGAGAAAAAGAAAACCGAGAAACAGGACGTCAAAGAAAGTGCAAGCGCAGATACTGATGTCGATGGGGAGAGTACTGAACCTCAGTACTCAAAGCCTTCTGCAGTGAGACCAGATGATGTTGTACAGAAACCACAGCAGAGTGGAAGAAGTCTGGATTCTGGAACGCTACATCAGCGAAAAACAAAAACAAAGGGTGAATCAGAGATCAGTCGTGCTAAAGACGACGCTGACATCCAGGTTCGACCCCCCGTCGAGAGGGTGTCTGGAAAGTCTGTTGAACCAAAGGTGGTTAGCAAACTTGTGAATCGGTCTGACGGAAGCGACAAAAGAGGCCGAATGGAAGAACTGGATGAAATTTATCCAATAGAAGTTGGAAATTGGTCTTATGCAACAGATACTGACACTTCCTATCGATCCACTGAGCACAGTTTCGTGACTGATGTAAGAAAGAAGTCGTGGCATGAGTCAACATTTCGAGGTTTGGATGCTATATCGAAGAATAATGTAACATGATGCATTTCTAAAGCTTGTCCGAAGAACCATGCTAAAGCGGAGTACAACTGACCCATACATGGGGACCTTAACACTTTAACGATGAGAGTGTACTAATAGCAACTGGGAAACCAATGCAGCTTGTCGTTAAGGTGTTAAAAAGTGTGGCACCCATTGAAATGGGCAGCGGTGGTGAAGGATCTCACCTGATTAGTTCATTGAAAAATGAGCAGGGTTGAGGCCATACAGTCTCTATATAAAAACGTTTACATTTACATTTACAATGACCTACACAATGTTATGTGTAGTTCAAGTAGAATTCTAGTGCAGTTATAGTTGATTGAGTCAGAAATTCGTGATGCACCAATTGATTATGATAAAATTTTTATGCATTACATAAGCCTATAATCAATTGGCTGAGTAATTAATTTACTAGCATTTGGCATATGGTAGCCAATAAATAGCTTTCAAGATTAGTGTGAGAATGACTGTTTAATGTGGCTATTTTGAATGGAAAGCGTTATCAATGACAGAATCAATCTTGACGTGATCTGGGGACATCATCATGAAAATGAGCAGTATTCATGCAGTTGTTAGAGCAGTCCAGAGTTATTGTAATTTAAGTATTATAGCTTCACATGCTGTTCACTAATTTCATATGGTACTATGAGACTTGAATTATCTGTGAAAATGTGAAGGGCCAAGTTGCTCTTACCAAGCAGTTGTAACCTTAGTCTGATCATCTGTGTTTCAGGTGAAAAAGAAAAAGAGGAAAAGCTCAGAAACATGAGGTGTTGTCAGGAACTGAAATCCAACTTTGAGATTCTACTGAAGCAAAATCTAGATCAGGTTTGCTTCTCTAATTTTCATGCATTTTATGGACCATTTAGGACCTGTTTTCTTTGTGAATTGTAATTTATGTTGAGAGGATGCCTGTAGTGTATGTCTCCAGTAATTCTGTATTTTTCATGCATCAGAGTCAGTGCTTGTCTTACATACTGGTGGCCAAACTTCACTCCCTTTCACCTCCTCTTCCATCCCTTTCAGATGCATCTGCTTCAAGACACCAGTTCACCAACGATGCATGTAGTTGGCCTATGGGAGTGCCAGATGATTGGCCTTGGATGTGATGGGCAATGCGGTTGGCAGACTCGTGCCAAACTAGCACTAATGAGGTCACTGCCATTGAAAGGGCATGGAAAGATTGCAAAATAAGCCATGCTTTTATTTGTATGCACTTTCCTTGGCTTTCACAACGCTTTGTCCAATAAATCAAGATGGTATCGATTGCAGCACCTGTTCAGATTTTATCTTCTTCCTGTGTTTTCTAAATTACTCAAATTCACTTTGGAAATGCAAATTAGTTACTATGCAATTCATTGAATGACAATTGTGTCATGAGGCAACCAGATGCCTCCAATCCATGGCTTCACAGGCCACAGACAGCTGTGCATTGTTAAGCTGTTAGCCAGTGACTAATACAACAATCTGCCTAAAGTTATCTTTATACTGTTTGGCCAGTGTACAGGTGTTTGTTTCACGACCCGGGTGCCACCCTTTGGATAGAATACTTAGACGTCCAGGTGGCTGCTAATAGGCCTAGTGAGCTGCACCAAAAGTATTGTCTTGCAGCACCACCATGCCCACTTTTTTGCCAATGATAGACGACGATCCGCTGATAAATAATGAATTATGGAATCTATTGTCATTATCCAGCATTGATTAGCCATGGACATGAACTGCTACAAGGCAACAGAGCTTGAGCCCACTCTTCTATCGTTCAAGTGCTAGGCATGCCAAGATTTTAGATTCTAGTACTCTAAATAGTTATACAGTTGCAAATGAATACCAGTTACAGGCTTGATTATGACTAAACTATTACTATTACTACTGCTAATACATGTAATACTAATGATGGTGAATGAGAGCTTAGTCGTCTGAAAAATTATCTTGAGGGTCAAATTTCTATATGCGTCATTGCTTTCATAGGGTCTTGAAAACTGGGAAGCATTCCTATGTCGTTTTCATTAATTGTTGACAATTCATGATGTATAAGCTTTTTCCACATTTTTAGTATAATTATTTATCCCTGCCAGGGCAGAAATTTGTTTTAAGATTTCTGCTTCACCTGCCAACTCAGCTATAATAAGTACACTGACTGTAAACTATTGGTGAGAAGATGAGACGGCGAGGAGTGGCCACCACCCTCATATGCCGAGGCTAAGAAAATGAAGTCGCTAACACTTCATACCCATGGTTGCCTCAGGGCTAGGCTAATGAACTGCTCTTCTTTTTCTATTTATCATGATGTTTGTGGCTTAGTTTGCCTGTTTCAAGTTCGTTATGTGTGACATCATTTTAGAAAAGTGAAATTGAGATGTTGCGATCCACAGTACATGCCTTCAGTGTGCAGCGTTTGAATGAGATACAAGTTCTGCGAGAGTATCACGACGAAGAGACGAAGAAATTGGTTGATGAAAACCGAGAACTGAGGGAAGAAAACCGAGTTAAGCAGGAGGCCACAGCTATAAAGAATAAGTATGAATGATGCAACAAAACTATGATGAACTTTTACATAATTTAGGATAGCATGGGCAGTGCTTTTATAAGGTACCTAATTGGTGCTGTTTTAAGTGTTTACAACTAACTGAGGAACTAACTAAATTCATTTCTTTCTCACTACTGACTGACTGGAATTTGACTCCCAGCATGTCCTAGGCAAACTGACAATTTTAAATTTAAGAATGGTTTTCAAATGTTAAATTTGTGTTTCCAAATGTAAAATTTATAATTTAAAATCGTTTTTGTCATGTTTGTACTTCATCTGAAGAATTCTTTAATCTCACAGACTTGCAAGTTGCTTAGATGGAGTATGGCTTCAATGTGCTTTATCCTTGACTGACTTTTACCTAGTGTTTTGGACTATATGTAAATGTGGAATGTTGATGGCTGTAACAGATTAATGGAGCCTTTTGTGGCTGCATTTGGAAACGATCACTGCTCGTACATTTAAGAATAATAGTTCTTTAATAGTTTCCTATTAACTTCTTATTAATACCATAATGATAGTTCCGATTTTGGACTGCTGGAATGTGTAACTGTTTTAGGCAGTTGGAAGCAATGAACTTGACAATCGACGACCTTAAGCAGAAGATTGACATCATGGGATCTGCACTAGAAACGAATGCTAGGATGTATAATTCCAGCGAAAATGGTCGGAAAAATGCAGAGTCGAGACTCAAACAGTTTGAAGCACGGATCAAAGAGATGGAATCTGCTGCTGTAAGTATTTATTTAGCATAATTTTCCTTGAAGATTTGTGGGTTCCGTATATATTAGGGTGGTCCAGAAAAATGAACTTGCTCAGAGTTGCGCTCCACAACCCTCGTTTTGTTCTATGACTGCCCACTATTACTTGTACCAAATTTGAGGGAGATTGAAGGGTATTTAGAGGTCGCTCAAGGTCAGGGTTGTTTTCACCATTTAAGCATGAAATCGGTAATTTGCACTGTAGAACAGAAAACAGAATTTGAGTTGAATTAAAACATATATTGCAGCAATTAAAATAACAGAAGGTTCCACAGTGTTCAATGTTGCTATGGACGCACTAGAACATTTTACTTTTCTTCAATTACATCTTCACTGTCTTCTGTGACCTTCATCAGCGTGACCTTCGAGCAGGACGTTTCACGAGAATGAACTGATTCTGCTCTTCATTCCTTGTCAGTGATGAATTGTACTGCTGCATAAAAGCAATGGCTCTCTCTTCGTAATAAAATTTTAATATTTCAAGATATTCTTCTCTCGTTTTTTGGGGGGGGGAGGAGGAGGTGGGAAATGCCCCCTCCTCAATTACTGCAGTCACGTGCCCCGGCTGCCCCAGAGTCTACGTCAATGGACACCATATATAGTCCTTTTTTGGCATTATTTTTGAATAAACTTAATAGCATTTTATAAATTTCAAATAGAAATTAAAAAGCGAATGACATTTTACATTTTAATTGCTAGGAGCCTATATTTTAAATCCTTTTGGGGGTTGTTCCCGTGGTCCGATTTTGTCGGATTCTGGATATGTTGTTCAGCAATGGTTTCTGAGTAGGAAAGCGTTTAAACACCTTCAGAAGCAATATTGCCCATGTCTAATTGCAAATTATTCATTATTGTTATTGGTATTTCCCAATCCGCCATTTTGAAATTCACTTTTGGGGTTTTTCCCGTGGTCCAATTTTGTCAGATTTTGGATATGTTATTCAACAATGGTTCTTAAACAGGAAACCGTTTAAAAAGCTTCACAAGCAATTTAGCCTAGGTTTGACTGCAAATTATTGGTACTATTATTGGTATTTCCTAGGAAACAGCCAATCCGCCATTTTGAAATTCACTTTTGGGGGTTTTCCGCGGTCCAATTTTGTTGGATTTTGGATATATTATTCAGTAATGATTCCTGAGCAGGAAACCGTTTTAAAAGCTTCAGAACCAATTTAGCCTAGGTCTAACTGCAAATTATTGGTACTATTATTGGTATTTCCTAGGAAACAGCCAATCCGCCATTTTGAAATTCTCTTTGGGGGGTTTCCCGTGGTCCAATTTTGCCGGATTTTGGATATGTTATTCAGCAATGGTTCTTGAGCAGGAAACCGTTTCAAAGCTTCAGTAGCAATTTAGCCTAGGTATAACTGCAAATTATTGGTACTGTTATTGGTATTTACTAGTAAACAGCCAATCTGCCATTTTGAAATTCACTTTTGGGGGTTTTCCCATGGTCCAATTTTGTCGGATTTTGGATATATTATTCAGTAATGGTTCCTGAGCAGGAAACCGTTTAAAAAGCTTCAGAACCAATTTAGCCTAGGTCTAACTGCAAATTATTGGCACTAGTATTGGTATTTCCTAGGAAACAGCAATCCGCCATTTTGAAATTAATTTTTTGGGGGGTTTCCCGTGGTTCAATTTTGTCGGATTTTGGATATGTTATTCAGCAATGGTTCCTGAGCAGGAAACCATTAAAGACCTTATGAGGCAATTCTAACTGTAAATTGCCTGGACTAGTAAAAAAACAGTAAATAATTTCCACTAGGCCGTATGTGGTATTATGAAGAAAATGTTGGGGGCCTTGAGCGACCTCTAAAAGTGTTCCAATCTGCTTCAGATTTGGTCTAAATCTTACTTAGGTGAAGTAGAACAGATTTAAACTTGTGGAGACTAGTTCTGCTAAAGGTGAATTTTTACCATGGTCTCGTGGACCACCCTAGTATATATGCTCGGTCTCACCTTCTGTCTTTACCACAATAGTTCATGCATTTGTCTGCTCACGCTTGCATTTCTACAACTTGCTCCTCATGGGTCTCCCTAAGCAGCGTCTCTTCTCCCCTTCAACCTGTTCTAAATGCTTCTGCTAAGCTCATCGCTCGACTTCCCCGCTTAGCCCATATCTCTAGTTACATGCTTGATGTCCTGCGCTGGCTCCCTATTGCCGTGCACATCCATTATAAGATCGTCCTTGTCTCCAAATCTCAGCCGGGTACTGCCCCAAAATGTCTCTTAATCTTTCTACAATTTAAAGGCTTTCTGCATTTTCTTCTTGCTCGTTGCACTCTGTCAATTGGCTTGACCCGGGCTTCTGTGCTGAGAATGCCTCTGAATAGTTATTCTGCAAGAGGTGCTTTAAAAATTTCTAGATTCAATACAATATGATATAATCTTAATGACATTTAACATCCTATAGGCTGGTTTAGTTTGCTCTTGAAGCAATGCTATATTCAATATTTAGTTACAATTAGACACTGATTTTAAGTTTTCAGGCACTTGAGAAGTCTGGACTGTTGTCATCTGATGTAATATTCACTCATAGAATTTATATACCACCTGTTCAAGAGACCTTCTCTTTACAAAGGAAAAGCTACTATGATTTTTCTTGACTTCACATCTGCATTTGATACAGTTGCTCTAATCTAACATAGCCTGATATAGAGACTATGGAAGTTTTGCAGCATGCAGTTGTGTTTGTGTCAGAAATTTCGCTTTCTTCAAGTCAAGCACATGAGCCAACTTATATATAAATAATTAGTCAGACTCAATCAAAATGTCCATTTTCCTGTACACCATGTGTTTCCAATACTGTGTAATCGAAAGATACAGAAACCTGTTATTATGCAGTTATTACCATACTTCTTTCAGAGACAAGAAATTGGTGCAATACAAAGAAACAACGACATTGTTCAGAAGCTACAAGCGAAAGCAGAGGCTTTGCATCATGCCATGGCAGAAGTGGAAATGTTGAGGAAAGAAATTGCTTTAAATGCCGATGCTTTTCAGTCGGCCTTGGCGGAAGTGGAGACATTGAGGAAAGAAAATGCTGTGAGTACATGAAATGCCCATTTTTAGATTTCCTTTTTCAGACACTGTTTTTGCTATGAAATTAATCAGTTTTGGTTTTTAATTTGTTTAAAAATTTTAATTTTTTGAGATTTCTTAACTAAAATGAAAAGTTTCTATGCTGCAATAGAAAGCTTAAACTCCTTGAAGTGATGACATCACCAAATTTATTAGTATGCAATTCGCATGGTCACAAATCTCACAATAAACCAGAGCGTTACTTTATTAGTAACCCACAGAGTGAATTGTGAAAGAAAACTAAAGAAACTAAAATATATGCACAATGTAATCACACTGGCACAAATGAGGGGGTTGGAAATGATCCCCCTGGGGTGAGCAATGAAATCTTAACTGGGGTCCTAAGAAAGACTAGGGGGTTGAACCCCCGACTTCGCAACAATTCTCACCCTGTCCATGGCTGCCTATCAGAGCTAGCATGAGGAACTGTTCTTTTGTCTTCATCTTACGCAGTGCATTTTGGCAACTTTCATGTTATTATTGCACTGATAAATTAAACTGCGTTTTCCTGCTTTTTATTCACACTTGATTCACCCTTCAGATCACATTTATGTTTTTTTTTCAGGCATTGAATGGGAGTCGCCGTCAATGTGAAGAACTGAAAAAGAGCTTAGCGTCGTCGAAGAGTGACACAGAGGCTCTGCAGAACTGGAACGATGCTAACGAATTACGCGTCTCACAGATGGAGTCTTCTGTTGTCGAATGCAGGAGGACGTTTGAGCGACAGCTCAGAGATATGGAGGAGACACTCCAGAAGAAGGAGTCGGAGATTGGCCAACTGACAGAGGAAAAGAAAACTTTGTTGTTTCGTCTTTCGAAGTTAGAACCTGCCTCAAGTGAACTCGAGGCAACTCAGATGCAAAAAAAAGAATTGGAGGAAAGGTTGAAGGAGAGTGAAACGAAAATTGAGCAGTTGAAACAGACTGAACAGAAACTGATGGAAACTCTAAAAAAACAGGAAACTGATCATCAAGTAAGCAATTAGCCATGCTTCCTTCAATGGTTGAAGATCTTGCAAACCATCTCCCTAAAAACTCAGCATTAAGATGCTTGAGCTAGGGTCCCATTATGCACAGTGGTTAGTTCCTGACATGTTCTGCTACTTGCAAAATTTGTGGGCTCAATATTTGACATGATAGAAATGTCACTTTGCTTGCTTTAATTTGAAATGAATGAATAATTTAATATTTATAATAATTTTATTAATGGTCTATGAATTTACCTGAAATTGCCTTTTGGATGATGTAGAGTAAGGATCAAGACAACTTCAACTTAGCGTTCAAAATATTCATTCCTGAGACTTCACTGCACCTTTTGATGCAGTAAACCAGTTAGTAGAACCTAAGATTGTGAGTTTGAGTTTGCTGAGTAGATACTGATGTGTAAGTTCATGCATGATTGCCTCTGTCACCAAGCAGTGGAATTATTACTGGCTTTGGCTGGAGGTCAAAGGTGCTGGTGCTACTCCAGAATTGTTGAAAAACAGTTGCTGTAGCTGATGTCAGGTCTGCTTAACCGCCGGATGGGTACAGTAGTGCTCTCACTCCAGCATTACTAAGTGCATTTGCAATGATTGTGGACATGGGTACTGGTCACTACAAGATGTAAGCATCACCATGGAAAGAGGAATGACTTTGACTTTAATTTTGAATAAATATCCATGGGGGAAAAGGAATTAATTTGATGTTGGTAAATAAGAAATGGTCACTGTGAGATGTAAGCATCACCGTGGAAAGAGAATGACTTTGACTTAAGTAGAATGAATATGGGAAAAATGGAATTACTTTGATGTTGGTAAATAAGAAAATGAAACACATGTATCGATATTATAATAGGAATGCAGTGTGACAGCACCCAATGATTTGCTGGATTTGACGGGGAACCAGCGTGAGGTGACCGTTTTTACCCATGTGAACGAAAAAGCCCAGTGGGATATGTCTCAGCTCGTTCTGGATCTTGATACTAAGGAAGCAGAAATCAACATCTTACAGTCTCTCCTAACGCAGCGTGAGAGCAAACTTAAGGCATGTTTGATTGTTTTATATTGTATTGTATTTATATATTTATAAAGCACTTCCCACAGTGCTCACCAATCAGAGGTGCTGATTGTAGGTTTCATTGTACAAGCAACTGCACTAAGGATAGTTGTAGGTACTGCAGCTTATGCTTTTGGCTTTCATGAGCTGCATTTATTTTTACTAGTACTAGTCGTGGTACCTGAAGTAAGATAAGGTAATGCCAGTGTTTTACAGGCCTTCAAACAAGCTCTTCAGAAGTGTATTGAAATTGAAGTATCTTTGACAACATCTTCAAGAACAAACCAGATTTTTATTTGTGCCCTTTAATACTAGTTTTTAATCACACTGCATAACCTCATTTGTGTGCTCCAAAAATCTGGTTTTATTGGTGCTGTAGAAAGCATTCTCGTATTTGCCTCAGTAATCTTATTTCAAATTGTTTATAAATATATGAAGTAATCTCATTTGATCTTTACTCACTCAACGCTCGTGAATAGTGTGCCTGCGCTTGGCCTTCGGGTGGCTCTTTAGATGTTTGGAGATTACGATTACTCAAGAAGTATGAGAATAGTTGAGCAAGAAGAACATGCCAGTAGATATTGAAACGTTTGCTGAATTTTATGATTAAAATGATTAAAAATATGATTAAAATATGTACAGTGTTTTGCTGTTGTCTCATTTAGGAATCTGAAAAAGAAAATTCGGGGTTGTCTGCTACCATCAAAAGATTACAGAATGAAATGAAACCAAACGAAGGCGCGAAATGGGATGAGAATTTTCGGAATGTTAGCATTTGCTTGGTTGCTCAATTATACTGGGAAAATGAAGAATTAATGTTTAAAGTTGTGTATGTGTCATAGTATTTTCGAGGTCAGAGAACAGTTTAGACCCTGCAGAGACTGACATAGTTGTATGTTTATTTAATGTTTTGTTTTCTAGTTAACTAGTTCACTGGCGCTTCTGAGTAGTTTTCTTGAAGAGGCGTTACAAGGAAACTCAGCCATACATCTAGAAGCTGTTACCTGGATACTGGGGTGACCCCGCTTAGCGGAATTGTATCCCTTTGGGGCCGCCCATTGCTACCAATAGCTAGTATAAGTCTAATTGTGTTTAAAAGTTGGAATTGTGATTTTGTTGTTATTGGTCGCAATAAACTATATATCCATGAATGAATGAATGAATTGACTCTAGTGACATTTACATCATTTGTGAACCATATTAAGTTCCAAGTGATTGGTGTATTTGTGGTGCACGGACTCTTTAACTGAAGACTGTGGCGGTTTCTTTTTGGCTTTCAAACATCTGTGTATCTAACTGCTCCTCACATGGCGACTGGCGTACCATGCCTTGCATTTCTGTGACCTGCGTGTGTCAAAAAGGTTTGTTATAATAATAAATATAATGATGGAGCTTCTTTGGGTGTGTGTAATACAGTTACGATGTGATTTATTATATGGAGTTGCCTCTTCTTAAATGAAGTATGAAGATGGTTTTGTAGACAAATGGTCTGACTGATACCCTGAAGGCTGTAGACCAGAAGGAATTACACCGGGAACTTCTGCATCAGCTCCACTCGGTTAGTTTTATGAAGAATTTGATGATTAGCCGAGAAAACTGATCCTGCAATATATATCATAGTTTATGTCATAATGTGTTGTATGTCTTAATTCATATCATATTGTGTTATTCTCATTGATGACAAATGGAGAGTACTGGTATGAAATTAATTTACTTGACATTTTAGGCTCAGAATGAGGTGAAGAAACTAGAAAAGGAGCTGAAAGTCTTGCGAGGAAGTACAGAAGTAAGTGTCATATGATGTAAGGGCAGGCTTGATTTTAGACAGTAATAAAATTTAATTTTGTGTATTACATTAAAGGCTGTCCTTAGTGCAGTTGCTTGTACAATCAAACCTCATTAAACCGTGAAGTCTATTACAGTGCTGATGATTTATATTTGCTGATCTTGTTACACCATCGATCTGATTAATAAAACTCAGTCATTGATATTGCAGTAAAGTTCCATGGTATAAGTGGGGATTCGATCTGTGGAGATATTGCATTTTTAAGCTTTGTAATTTATAAAGTTTCCCTCATTCAGGTAATCACTTGCATAACCATGATTTTTGTTGTTAAAGTTTTTTTGATTTCAGTATTTTGTATGTCTATCTTTTGCTGCAGAATTTAACTGACATTGACTTTGCTTATCGCTGTGTCGAAAAAAGTCTAACAAATATTGTAGATGAGGTAACATACTGATGAAGATTTTTCGTGTTGTAATTTAGGTTGAAGTTTTAAGAGCGTTTTGCTTTTAGTTAGAAGTTAGTTCTAAGTTAGGTGTTTGGAGTAAACCCTTTCCTAAACCCGTTACTGCTTTGATGCATACCAGTATGTCTAATATTACCTTGAATACTTCTTTCGTTGCCTGTGTGTTTTTGATACAGCCATTCCAGTCTTCTGGAGCGCCATTTGACTGATTGATTTAGACATTCTAACTAGTAAATGTTGCAGAGCATTTTAACGATCCTCTATCCATTTTCAAGGCCTCTGTCACCCAGCAGTATAGTTTATTACTGGCAGGAAATGTGAAACAAACAGCAACTCATGCGAGTCTTTGTGTACTGGCCCAAGAACAGAAGAAAGGAAATGAGCGCTCCACTGTGGCATAATGGTGACTTTGCCTTTAGTTCTGTAATACTATGGCTGATGGAGTGGGAGACGGAGGAAGGAAATGGAGAGAATGGGTGGAAAGGGAGCACATCTTGTAGTCAGGACCCTGATTTGCATGTGGGTGACATGTTGCCAATGATGGAGCATGTTCAAAATGCATTGCCCTGCTGTTGGTCTGATTGTTTGGCTTGCCCATAAAACTTTTTGTACTGAACGAAACTTTGTTCAGACTGACTAAGTGCTGGTACTATGTTTATAGTTACTTGCATTGTAGGTGGTTTCATTTTGTATTAGTTGATTTCTTGTTTGCTTTACATAAAATTTGACTGTTCTGTTTCTTTGCTTTGCTTTTGTGAACTGATAACCTTTATGCAACAGTTTAATTTTTACATATTTTTTAATAGAAAATACTGAGGACGTGAGGCGAGATTGTAAATTATATCATTAGTCATATGTTGCATTGGTGTAAACATAACAAAAATTGTGGATTGTGATCAATCCAAATAGCATATGATAACTGATTTATATTTGCCCAGAGAGGAACATATTTTGTTATCCTGCCTTCTACTCTCATGCATAGCAACAGCTGTATTATTTATCAGAAATTGAACTTCGTAGTGAGTTGTCTTTTCTCATGTTGCATATTGGTTAACAGGAAACATTCTTTTGAAGCAGTTTGAATAAGTAGCACCATATATTTTAATGCAGTTAGATATGTGTCAGCTGAGGTTGCTATCAGTAAACAATTTTAACGGTCTTTTAGACCTGGAGATGGGATTGTGCGAACAAATTGTCCGGGAAAAATTTTCTTGTGATACAGTTTTCATTTGTTATTGTTTTTGTTTTTAGAATTGTGCCAACTGTTCTGATGTAAACATCAAGCTCGTTTAGTTATATGCAAACCAAAATGAAAGATTATTTGATTGATGAATTACAATTATTTATACGGCTTCTGCCAGATATTCTAGAACTACTTTAATCAAGGAGCATGTTATCTTTCCTTCCATTCCCTTCCCTTACTCCATCTTACCTTACCTTCATTTAGTTACAGATATGTGAGAATATTCGTGTGATTTTGTTACCTTACCATACCTTATGTTGCCTAACTTTGATGGATGTGGTAGTAGTGTTCATGTTGTTTAGTATTTAGTATTCGTAGTTTGGCAGTCATTAGTCTAACGATGCTTGTTAATTTAGCAAGTAGTAAGCCTGTTTGGTTTGATGTGTCTTATTATCTCTGTTGTTCTTAGTACCATATAGAGCCTGTGTTATGGTAGCGATGTCACACTGCAACTGGCTTTGTTTCAAAAATTACTGATAAATTAAGCTTTTCACCATAACCATTATCATCATTATTATTGGATTTGTTGTTGTTGTCATCAGTAGAAGCATCACCAGCATCATCACTATAATCATCTGAAAATCGGAACTGTTCAACCATAGATCAATAAACATTTGCAGCTTATCTTAAGTCTCACCTTTTTAGATCTATCGGAGTGTTTGTAATTGCAGTGTCCAGATACTGCCACTGTAAGTAATCATTGTCTTTGCCATTTTTATCATTACTTTCTTTATTTACCTGTGGCTATTTTTGTAACTACCTTCTTCATGTACCTGTTAAGAATATCCTTTTAACGTATGTTTATGATATATGTTACTTGTTCTTGTTAAAGATGGAGGAGAAGATTAAAGATCTGCAGGATCGTCTGGATGTTGCAGAGGCCGAGAAACTGGAGACGTTCCTACAGTTGAGTCAAGTGAGTGCGTTGACGATATTCCATTTTTCTTTTGCTCATTATGCCAGTGTGCGTAAATTGTGTAAAGTGCATACTTGAAAACAGCATAAAATTATGCTTACTGATACTTAGATTTTAGTTTGATCTCCACAGAATGGAGCAGAAGAAATAGTAAAAGCAGTGTCTTTCATGTTTTCGGTTATGTTGCATGAACTGCACGATCACTTTCATTGCTACACTAGATCGTCTTTCACTGGCCGTTTATTGTCTGTGTTTTTATCTGAGTTTTTTAGATACTTTACTGGTCATTTCTGTCTTCATTTGTTTACGTGTGTTTTTTTTCACTTATCAGTGGTTTTCCCAGCTTATTTAGTTGTTAGTTCTCGTGTTTACGTTATGCTTTGGTTTTATGAAATTGTGCATGAATTTAAATGTGTTTAGTTAAGGGCTACACATGAATTGGTTCTTGGGGAACTGCATGATCTGCGTCAAACAGCTGATTCATACAAGGCAAGAATATTCTCGATCCATTTACTTATTATTGCTGTAATATTACCTAGTACAGTATGTAGCATATGGTGTATGTACAGATACTTGCTGCCTAAAGTATGCATAAAAATGCAAGGAATTTTTGGTCTTTGTTTTCAAGTGAATGTAGTTCTGTGTTAGGTTGTTCACATGCTGTCTAGATCTGTATTGAAACTGTAGAGTGAAGGAGCAAGAATTTTGCACTTGATTGCATGTAAGTGTAATGCTTGAGTCTTTCAGATCACAAGACATTGAGGAGAAACTCTGGCCTTTGTTTTCTATTACTACACCAGAGACTCTTTATAAAAGTTCAGTATACACATAAAATTCTGACGATACAATACAATAACCTGCACTCTATCCATTCGGCTACTGTGACCTGACAACACAGTCTGAGATATGGATTCCAAAATTAGTTCAGCTGGGGAAAATGACCTTGTTGTAACTTTACCTCTTTATAAAGTGGTTCTTGACAGATGTTTGAATACTTCAGTCTGTTTCAAATCAACATAGGCTGTCTGTCTCAATGGAATGATCTTCTGGATGGTGTGACCTGTTTATGGCTTTGATTTGATGTGCCATCAGTTGATGTCTTGTGTATTAGACACTGATGCTACTGAAGTTACTAAATAATGCTAATAATAGCAAAGATGTGTTTTAACAAGTTTTGGGTGAGTTGTCTCAGCTAAAGGCTTGTAATGTAATTTCTGTTGAAATTCTTTTTGCCTTTAGGAGGATCTCACAATAGAAGACGACAATGAATCTCTGTCGCAACTAACGCGACAGTGAAAGCAAAGTTGACGTGAACCTGCTTCACGTGGTGACAAAAGCTTCCATCACCATCGCACTCAACATATCAGTCTATTTATTTGCTCAAGTGATATGCCATCGACATGCCATGACAATATATATCTGCACACAATTGCATATTACACACATGTGTAGGGTTGCCAGGTTTTGAACCCGACTGTGCTGTAACTGGGCACTTGATGAAATTGGAGGTAATGATGGACGTGCTCCACATTTTTACTTATTGAATGTACTGTCGACTAATTCAGTCATACAGAGCTGGTCATGATGGCCCTGTGTGAAATGACAGTAGTATGAACGCAGTTACTACTGGAAGTGACCAGCAGTGCATTACTGTATAAGGCAACTCGGTATGCAGAAACTTGCAAGCATAAGTGTATTTTGCGGGGGTATCCGTACCCCACTTTTTGGACTTGGGAGTCTATGGGGTACCGTACCCCACTTTTTGAACAATGCCAGTCAATAGTTTATTATTGTGCCTTCCCAGAGATCGCAGTCTCAGCCTTGCTTTGTGTGTGTAATTGGTACCTCCACTTTTTAGACAAAAGTTACGCCCCTGCTTGCAAGTGTACAATCTTTTTGCTTCTGAGAGATTCGTAGGTAGGAGTTGCTGTATAAGTCCTGTGTTACAATTACAATTACAATTAGGAATGGTTTGCTAATTATAAGGATCAGATACCGGTAGTTACACTTTTCTAAAATATGGTCACTCAAAACAGGCACTGGTATCGTAATACTTCATCACGCTACTTTACGAAAATGGTTGGAATGAGAATACCTCCCACTCACAAACCCTTCAACTCGACATTTTTAGTATGCTTCAAATTTCTGTCCAGTATTTTTGCAGGAATTGCCTGGCAACCCTACATGTAAAAGTACCGAGTGATTCTCTTAGTTATTTTTATTGTTTTAACACTGCTTTTATTCTAAGAACACAATTGTTAAGACGTGGGTAATGCTGCAAAGGTGGACAGGGTTTACATGTAATTGTTAATATTAATTGGCATTTCTTTTTACACAGCACAGGACAGTGTAACAGAAGTCGAGTTTTAGGATGTGACTGACATATTATATATAAGAACACAGTTGCAATGCCTACCACGTTGTTCTTAGAGGCCATTAAAGGTTCTTCATAAATGTGTTTAAAATGCCTGTGCTTCCATCAACGTAATGTCGCTTTTAATGCAAAAATTGTGTGTTTGTTTTAATATCTTTTTAGATTTTGTCTCATTCCGAGTTATCGCTAAATGTGCATTCAACGACGTTTCTCTTTTTTGATTGTTTGCTATTTTCGACTGCCTTTTATAGCTTGGTTCCTTTTGAGTTTGAAGCTTCTATGCTTGTTCAGTAATGTGTTTTCATTTGTTTAGTTCTGTGTGTTGCCTGTGGATATGCATGTGATGCTTTTGAACTGCTGTGTGATGCAGCAGCTTCTGTTGTGCTAATTGCGTCCGCACCAACATTCCAGTCTAGATACGAGACTGCCTTTTCATGGCCAACACTGCCAAGAGATCTCGCTTCAGTATCTCATAAGACTATGAGTGTCTTGATACATGTATGTACACATATACATTTATGAACTTGGGTAAATGGCACAATGGCTTAGTGTCTGTGTAGTGGCATTTGACCCAGTGGGTCATGGTTTTAACTGCCAATGCATCAAATCCATTGGAATTTGAATGCCTTGAAAAGCACAGAGAAAGGCTACCTAGTTTATTCGTGTACTGGCTCTATATAAATAAATGTCTCGTTTACATTGCATTATCCAACGGTTGCCAAGGTTGTGTACGTATTTGTGTGGTTGCGATTTTAAATTTATGGTTGCAATTACACTGGACATTTGTTAGTGGCTTTTAGCAGCACTTCCCACCTTATAACACCATACTTTCTGTGAGAGTGATAATGTTCTTGCCTTGTCTTTGATTGTCTTGGAATCATGAACATTTTAATGATGAGCTGCATTGGTCTCCCAGTGGCTTTTGGTACATTAAAGTGTTTAACAGTTTGTGGAAATTGCAATGGAAACAACAAGAAGGCACGAGAGACAAGACTGATAGAAAGGAACTTAGACTTTAAGATAAATACATACACAAACATGGATACACGGATTTACAGAGAATGAAGAGGTTTTAAAAATGAAAATTATATAAACTCGCAAATTTTCTTGGCACTGCACAATGCATTGTAATGTGAAGTTTTTTTGCAAATGTTTTCTGGTACTGCCGTGCTTTGTTATAAATTCAACGCCTTCCAAGTCACCGATGTATGTTACAAATGACCTTAATTTGCTTTTGATTTTATAAAAGTCATTGGTTTTTATTGTTTTAGCACAGCTTTTACTGAAGAATTTGTACCTTTGAGTGTGTGCCTTGACTAGAATGTATTTTAGGAGCTAGTGCCTTGGATAGTTAATGACAGCAATGATGATTGGCTTTAAGTTAATTCACCGAGTAATTTTCAAGTTCATTTTATTTGGAGCAGAGCTGTGACCAATTTTTCCTAAGTAATTAATTGATTGCTCAATAAACTGTGTTTTGATTAATAATTTTGGATTTTCACATTATTTTATAAAAGCATGTTGAAGAGGAGTTGTATTTGATCTAGTAAGGTCATAAGAATCGTTGGAGACAGATAAAGGCATGCAGCTGGTCTCAGATTTCTGCTTAGTACCCCATGTCCGACCGCAATGTACAATTTTTCCGTGTACAGTGAATAAACATGTGAATAAATCTAGCAAAATACACCAAAGGGGTGTAGTGCTTGTTTTAAAGTAGGTGTAGTCCAAAGTTGTTTCTAAAATACATGTACATTAAAGTTATGGTCCCAGAATCCATGTGGTTAGCTCGTTCGTTCTTAGGTAGCAGCCATTGAGGGCAGTGGTGGCGCCAGACCTTTTTTTTATAACCAGGGCATAGCCAGGGCAGTCATATAAGTAACCAGGGCAGAGGGCGCGAGCTTAAATGGTGACCATATACGAGATCGCGCTACCGCGCTTGCCGTAAATCGCCCCCAGCACTATTATATATGTCTATAATCAGATTGGCGAAGCCCCCTGGAAGCTCAACGCTTTTTGACATTTGTAAAGCAAATTTTAACATTTCTGTCAATTAAATTAATTTGTATCTCAGGATATAACAAATATGCCAGAACAAATTCTTGATATTGCGTCAAGTACCTTTGTACAAGGATCAGGGTCGCAGAAGTCACGCTCGGTAGCCATTCCAAAGATGACTCTTTAGTGCATAGCCTCGGGACTGCCTTGAACCTATGCAGTATGCACTTAACCGACTTATGTACATAACAGAAGTTCACATATATATATACTGTGTAAAATTGGCTAAATGAATTGCTGCAGCTGTTGTCTGCTGTCTTTGACAAGGTATGGTCTTGTATGGCGGCCAATAAACTCCTTAACCCATCAAAGATTGAATATTTCCTACTTGGCACTCTACAGCAACTTAAAAATTTGATCGGCTTAAGTCGTTGAAACTGCGCGAGTCAGTTTTTCAGCGGGCAGACTCTGCTCGTAACTTAGGCATTGTTTTCAATTCTACCATATGTCTCTCACTGGTCATGTAAATAGTATTTGTAAGTCGTCATATAAGTTCATTTGTGATATATGCAAAATTAGGCGTTAGGGTCGGTTAGGGTCAGGGTAAGCGTCGTGAGGGTCGGTTAGGGCTTAGGGTTAGGGGTCAGTGTAGCCTATGTAATTGTGGGACTAAAAAGCTATAGTTGCGAGTGGAAGCTGGATTTTAAAATTCAGGGCTAGGGTTAGGTACCCCGATTGTACATGATCGCCCCCATGTCTGCAAGGACATCTCTGGCAAATGCATTGGTTTCCAGTTGCCTAGATTGAACTCGCTTCTCACTGGTATCAATAAGTCAAACATGCTGAAGCTGCAGAGTGCAGATCTCTGGCTAGAGCCATAACTAATACATCCAAATATAGTGCCTAACATTATTTCCGTAGTTTAAATTATTTAATTGAAAATCATTGAAAATAATGCCAACATTTATTATCACTTGCCTTTCTCTGTTCTTCTGAAACCGAAAGAAAAATAATCCTAGTCTGTTATTCGTCGATTTCATTTGCCCGCGACGACAGAATGATGTCGCCACGATCGTGACGTACACGTTATTTTCACGAGTAGAAACTATTCCTCTAATTCCTTGATTTATTATGCGCTTAGTAATGTCAAGTGAACCGCGTAGGCCTATGATCTGTGTTACTAGGTGCATCGAAGTGGCAAAACTCAAGCGACGGAGGAGTCATTTCAAACGGACGGCGGCTATGAAGACTTTGACCCGATAAGTTCATATAAAATACGTAGCCTACGCTGGTTGTTGTACGCTCGCTGCAGAAAAGCGAGTGCAGAGACACGAACGATTGGTGCCATTCACAGTATAAATAATTACATCTGCTTGTATAATTATACTCATCTACACTTGATCGGTGCGTACTTTGGCTGAAAAAGGAACGCGCCCAAAGTTTCAAGGTAGAGATTTGGAAGAGGTAACTAGTATAGTAGGCCTACTTGGGAGGTAAGTTTGCTTGTTAAATAGTAATCATGTCGTAATCGTAGGCCTAACGTTGAGATTGATGGCTATCAGCAATATGATGTTTTTCAACAGAGAATACGGTGCGAGTCAAGAAGTTGGTCCGGCTCCGAACGTCACCAAACCTGACTTGCTGGTAGCCGGCACGAAAATGATTCAAACGCTCCTATTCCCGACCTTGGGAAACGATGCTACGATTTTATACACATTTTTTTATTATTCTACTGACTTCGACCCTTGCGCTACTAATTGCAACGTCGCTAAGCATGTAATACTTGATGCCACGGGCGTTTCAAGTGTTGTTCTGCTGTATACCTCATACGGAAAGTCTGTCATAGAACCTAACTGCTTGGCATAGTAGTTAAGTTTTCCGGAGTTGTTTAGCTCCAGATGACTTTTTCGTTAATTTGCATTTATCTCAAAGACTCGTTCGGTGACTAGGTGCACAGCCTCGGAATCTGTCAGGCCTTGGCCAGTACTTAGAACGTTTGTTCGGCAATCACTGTCTCCTTAGCAGTTGATGTAAAGTAGTTTTAGCCGAAATTATGAAACGCCATAGTCGCATTTTTTGTTGTTAAGTACGGTAATCTACAGAAAGTGCCAATTTAGCTTATATGCAAGCTTTTGTATTGTGGGAGAGTGACGTACGGTAAACCAAAGGGCACACAGTGTTCTAGTCTTACCTGGGTGCATTTTATGGATTTGACCTGGCACCATTGTTAACGGAAAGTGACCCAATGATCACAAAGTCTTGGTCTTGAGTTTCAAAGTCTTGGTCTTGAAGTTTAAGGTCTTGACAACAAGACTGGTAGAAACTATTACTAAACATTACTCTCGTTCGTTGGACCCTTTAACTATTCATTGTGAGGATTTATATAGCGCCCCTCAAGGTATCTACAGAAGTATTGTTGTATGTATTTTAAAGAAATTTCAACCATACAGTGTGGAGTCATTTATACGCTTCGGGTTTACGTGGCATTCTGCTTAACACAAAGTCTTTTATGGCCCCTGAAAGCTATTACACGCCGTTTTTTTAATGTGCCATACAAGAACTGTAGTGTAGTGCTAAGTAACGTCTTTTTCGGCATCACTCTTTTTGTGCCTGGTCTGGTTTATAGGCTGCATCATAATCCATTCCCCCTATGATGACTTCATGTTAATAAGTCCACATTATATATATATATATATATGCATATATAATTATATATATATATATATGCATATATAATTATATATATAATATATATATATTAGTTTTCTCAGTCTACCAGGAATCAGACTAGTCCAGAATTGAGCAATTAAAATTAAGACAAGTCGGGGCTTATTACTTAGCAAATATGGTGGCGTGTAAGAGTCTGCTGTGTGGATACGGCTTCATTATTTCCAAGTAAACAAACAGCCATAATTATAAGTACTCTATCCTGTAACAAAAGTAAGTCAATATTAAGCTTGAATAAGCACTGGCTTGTGGTATGGAGTAAGGTTTGAGCTGTGCCTAAAGTCTGAAAAGCGTAGGCTTTAACCAATAACAGCTACAGTAATCAAATTCTTGTGGTCCGGCTGGTAGGCCTACTTTTGTAGGGTAGTCCTAAAACAGGATATGCTAATGAAGTTGCGGCTTGTCAGCTGTCGCACACAAAGCTATGTGTAGGTATTCTAACCAGAGTAATTGTAATTGTAATTGAACATTTCTAAAGCACATACTTGTGTACTGTAAGCACCTTTGAACCTATCAGATCAGTAACCACGTTCAGTATTAATCCTAATGTTATGATTCTATTATTTTAATTAAAACAGGTCAGGTGTTTAAGTTTTAGCCTGAAACATTCCAGCTCCACATATACGTGTGTGGAGCTGGAATGTTTTTACACCATTTTGAAGTTTAACCCCAGTTAGACAGACTTGTTTTGGGTGAAAACGTAAGGCTGAAGTTCAGAGTTAGTAAGCTTACTAGTCTGCTTGTTGTAACTCTGGTAGAAGCATCGATCTAGGAGGAGCTTCTGGAGATTGATACGCGGGACGTTCTGAGGAGTTCATTAAGCACACAATGGATCAACTTATTTTGTTTGTGAATGGTAAAAAGGTAAGATTTACTTATGTCTTTGCCACAAGATGTTTGATTGTGTAGTGGTTAGAGTGCTGGACTGTCAATCGAGAAGTTGGGGTTCAAATCCCCGCAAGGGTAGAAATTTTGTTCGAAATTTCTGCTCCACCTGCACCCTCTAGCCAGTGCAGCTACAATGAGTACACTGACCGTACACTGTCGGTGGGAAGCTGAGAGGATGAGGAAGAGGACTGGCCACCCGCCCTTGTGTGCCTAGGCTAGAAAATGAAGTTGCTAGTACATCATACCCATGGCTGCCTCAGGGCTAGCTCTAGACTGCTCTTCTTCTTACCACAAGATGTGCTTACTGACAAGAAGGTCAATATATGTTGTCTACAAGCTTGACTTGCTAAAACTCCTATTATTTCATATTTAACTTTATACCTAATTTAAGTCTTTGTGGTCAAAACAGGCTATACTTAGCATACCAATACACAGGCGTACATACATACTTATAATTTTATGCATTGATGCATTCTGCTAAGGTAGTTTGCATGCTGGGCTTATCATAGATAAGCAGCTACATTGACCTCTGTTCAAGGCTGCTTTTTATGACTGGGAGTTGCCAAGGTCCGTTGGTTTGCACAAATGATTGATGGATGGAAGAAAGCAAGGAAAGAATACAAGTTCGAATGCAGGACAGAAGGGAGGATGAATGAATGGACGGATAAACAATCAGAAGGTTAATGTTTACTATTGGTTTTGACCTATTGATCAATGTAGAGAGATCTGTGTATACGTAAGAAATTGGCCCAGTTAGTGTTTCCAAGAAAGGTTACGGAATGACTTGTCTGTGACATTCACTACAACTCTGAGTAACTTTCCAGGAACTATGACTACTGGCCTAGCTTCCTATTTTGTGTACCCTTTGACAGGATTATTAAACTGTGGCTCTCTGTTTTAATACTTGTCCTGGTCACAGACATCTTGGCTCCACCACTATATTGTGCCCAGAAATAAATAATCAGTTGCATGCATTTTAGTAGCCAATTTAAGCAGGTTTTTCATGGTTCAGCCACAGATATTTAGCTTTGTGTTGTTTGGTTTAAAGTCTGCTATTTAAGGTTGCTATTAGAAGAAGAAAAAGAAGAGCAGTCTCTTAAGCTAGCCGCAAGGTATCCATGGGTATGAAGTGTTGACGACTTCATTTTCTTAGACTCGGCATTCGGGGTTGCCATTTCCTCTCCCTCATCGTCTCATCTTCCCACCAACAGTGTACAGTCAGTATATTCATTATTTCTGAGTTGGCTAAGGAGTGCAGGTGGATCAGAAATCTCGAACCAAATTATCTGCCCTGGTGGGGATTTGAACCCACGACCTATCGATTTGAGAGTCCAGCACACTAACCACTATACTAGCGAGCACCCCCAAGTTTGCAATTAAGCACAGTTTAAAGTTAGTATTTAAATAGTTATTTAGTACTTAAGGTTAGTTAGTACTTAAAGCATTTATATAGAACGATACAATTGTTCAAATATTGCATTTGAAAATACTTATTAAATAATTGCATGGTTGGATGCTTTAATTAGCTTAAGATAGTACTTAAATTTATAAGTTGTTAGATAGATAAGAGTTATTAGTTCAGTATTTCATCAAGCAAGTGCCAGATATACTATTTCTTCACGTTGGTCGGTCTGTGCATATTTGTTTAGACCTGCAGTGCTGACATTCTAGATCCTTCTTGGCTCATTATACAGATGATATGTGGTGTGCTTGTTGTGACTTTGGCCTCTTAACCTATAGTCATAACGGACCAAATAGCCTGGCTATAGCAGACTTGATCTTAATAGGATGATCTCACTGACTTGGCTTTTGTGTGGTGCTGGGACAGTTAAGGGAGTTACATTATAGTTTATCGTTAAATCATGCCAAAAATTGAACTGTAAAAATAATTCCACCAGAAAGCTTGAAACTGCGATGAATATAAGTGATAAAATTTGCTAAGCCGGATTTTCTCGATCCTAAATTTGAGGTTGAATGACTTAATTGCTGGAATTTGCCTTACACAGTCCTCCTAAGACAGATGCAGTCATGGTATAGGTTGTTGTGCAGCCAGCCTGATCCCACCTGCCTTCTGGTCCCCTAAGTTCAGACAGTAGGCCCTATAGTCAACTATCTGCACTCTCGTGTTGTCAATACATTACCCTCTGTGTTTTTACCGTTAAGTCGGTTAAGTTTTTCCCATGGTGGTTAAGCAGTGAGTAAATCTTAGACTTAGTGAATCTTAAGCTATGACAGATGGAATACTTGGAATACCTTCTCAGTTGTGGTTTATCCAGCAGTCGGTCTGAGGAACATCATTTACAGAATGATAACGTAGGTTCAAATATAGCATTTGAAAATACCGAGGACCCCGGGTATAGAAGGCGAAGGAAATACTTATTAAATAATTGCATATCAGAGGTCGTTGTCTGCCCTCTCTCTCCATATTTATATGCTTGTTTACTGAGTAAGGCCTATTTGGTCCATGATACCTTAAAGGACTGTCTGAAATCTATAATACTAATTAAGGTCTCCCAGTCTGTATCAGACCATCTCCGTTTTTTGGTTGACCTTCTGAACAACATCATACACTTAAAGCGATACTAAGTAATTATATTCATTATATTTTGTTACTTTTTGTTGCATTACATGTTTTTGGACCATCAAAAAACAGTGGGTGGACTCAGTAAAAGTGATATAACTTTTCTTTTGTTTTAAATATTTTCGTGAAATTTGGCTGTTATACGTAGATATGAATTACCTTTAAGCCAGTAAAACTTGATTTGAAAATTCTTACTTTTGTCCGAAATATTAGCAAAAAATCTGTAGAGGGTTACTTTTTTGGCCCACCCTGTATATTACCCATAGCTTTGTGTTTGTCATGTATTGAACATGTACGATTTATCAAAGCATTTATAAAGTATCTTTAAAGGTTCTTGAACGACGCTATATAAACACTTTCATGCATACCTATGATGATAATGATGAGTCATCTGCTCGAAGGCAGGTCCACTGGCTTTATGCACCCAGGTATGAGATGAGTGAGGTGGTTTCCCGTTACCTCCCTCACATACAATTGTGGGTGAGCAACTTGTCCTAGGTTGCTGCGCAGTGGCTTTAAGTAGATTCGAACCTGCAACCTTCCGGTTACAAGGCACAGAACATACCGCTACACCACCACGTCCCACCGTATTAAATATGCACATCTGCTTAATTGTCAAATTTGGATTGCAGTGATAGCGTACTAAAATATCCATCACTGAAGAAAAATTAAGGAGAGTGCAGTTTAGGCTGCTTTGTATTATGTCCATATATATCTGCATGTTGTTCATCTCGGAGTTGTTATTATTGCTATTGTGGGGTGGTTCTTGCAGGTGGTCGTTCAGAATCCAGATCCAGAGATAACTCTGTTGCAGTTTATTCGAAACGAGCGTTAGTCTTTTCTTAATTTATTTTTACTGATGAATGAGTTGTTTACTACTAACGTAACATAAGATAAATGTAACATTGTTAAGGTGGGATGTATCTCTTAAGCTGTGTCTGCTTAGATCTGACAAACTCGATCAGCTCTTTATATGGGCGTCCAGAGGGGGGCGCAAGGGGGCATTTGCGCCTCCTGGATTTTATAAAAATAAAATCTTTTGATTATTATGATTATGACAACAGTCCCAATACGGTTTTCAAAGTGAAACAACGACTTAATTATATTGGTAACGTCCTTGATCATTATTTATTTTTAATTTTTTTTCTATGCAAATTTTTTCTCTGCAAAAACGTCATTTCCCCTCCCCCATAAAAATGTTTTGTCCCCCTAAAGTATTTTACACCCCCACCCCGAAAAAATTATGTTGACGCCCATGGCTGTTTAGAAAGACTTCTCAATATCATAATAAGTACTAATACATAAAATAATAATAAACCTGATTCGCTACCATGAGTAACGATCTGCCCTGTAAGACCTTTGAACTTCTTATGTTGTTGGTTGATTTGCATCAATCACTAGAGATGCAAAGTCTGGGCTGATGGCAAGGCATTGCTTAGTGCATGTAAAAGATATACTGGGTTGTTTGCTACAACTCCATCTGTGTAGTTTTCACTGATAACTGAAGAGCCTATTTACATATTTCTTCTGAGGGCAACAGGTGGCTTGATAGGATCTCTAGCGCGTAGTTTATAGCATCGCAGATTTGTATCAGTATTGGGATGCTGAGAAGGTTGTTGCAGTGGCTGAGTTTGCAACCCGGACAACAGTGGCTAAATATAAGGCCACAACTATAATGGGTCGCGGTTTATTTGACCCGACTATAATGATGCTGATGATTTTGTCAGCTGCTGTATCCTTTTGCATTTGAAATTCCAGACTCTTTCATCAAAGGTGGACTTGGTCTATTATTAATCAATAGTTTCTGTTGAATCCTGGTGCCAATGTCGTCATGTCTAGACTACTTTATTTCTCTTTAGTACCCATCTATGGCAATCCAACATGTCTGTTATGTTATTAAAGCTCTGTCATTGAATTTGGATGTTGATGATGATGCTAATGCTGCTGATGTTCATGATGATATTTTGACTTTGTAACTAGCTCACATTTAACATTTGTCTTTGTAACTGAACTGTAGTACAACTCAAAGGAACGAAGCTGGGCTGTGGAGAGGGAGGTTGTGGAGCCTGTACTGTTATGGTCACTCGCTACGACTACAATGACAAAACGTTCAAGTATCCTTACTTCGACTGACACCTAACTGACATTTTTGCTGCCTGAAAGCAGGATTCCTTTTCTGTGGATTGAAACAACTTTATAGAAATGTCTGATAACAAAGTTTTACACTGTACATGTAACTGTAATCTGACATTAATAAAACGCCATTTTAAAAATAAACTCGTCAGTGGTGCTCCCGACCAGAACCAGTGAAGTCACTGTTGAATAATACATACTTCAGGTGCTTGAAAAACTGTGGAAGGGACAAATTGCAGCATTATTGAATGCCAGTGTCTAATTTATGCTGAAATCTTTCATAGTAAGTATACCTTCAGGGTAATGCATAGGGAATCAGTTGATGGTCTGTTGTGGGCAAAACTGCTTTCCAAATCAAAATCCCTTGTACAGAACCGTTTAAGATCGATTATGTTCTGAGACAGAAGACAACCCTCAGAAGCTAAGCAGTTTTGGGAAGATGAGATATTAGTCTAGGGCTGAAGGGTACTTGCAGATAGGACAGAAACAGACAGAGAATTCCAGAACATGGAACTATTAATTTAAACATTGGACGGTAATACAATGCAGTGTATAACAGTGTAGTGTTATTGCAATGTAATGTTAATGTTAAGTAATAACAGTTCCATTACGTTAACCAGTAAATGTCTGCTTTACATTGCTTTGTATTGCCTGACCCATTACTACTAATGTTCTCCATATCGTACTGTTTTTCAAAATTCGACTTAGTCCACGGATTATGATTGCGTAGACCTGCTGTGATGTCGTTCAAGCTGACCATTGTTGGATGCTTTCTTTCAGCCTGTGATAAGGAGATACTGAAGTTTCTAGATTAGATTAAATTAGCATCACATCATATTACTTCACATTATATTCTGTTATATTCTTCCAATTAATTAAGATCTTGATAATTGTACTGCCGTGTTTCAGTGTAATCTTACTGCGTACCTGTCAGTTTTAATTAAAAGAGATTATTATTATTATTATTATTACTATTATTATTATTTTTTAAAAATGCCCCAAGGTACATATGATCCCTTGGGGACTTAAATATTAATTAAAATAAGCAAATCATCTGGAACGGCCTCTATTCCTCAGGATTCGAGAGAGGGAAAGTGCTGCGGAAAGCTACAGCGTTGAAGCGTTGGATTGTCAACGTCAGGCGTTGGAAGAGGTATGATGTTTCTCGTGCATCATCGGAGATTATTATTATTATTATTATTATTATTATTATTATTATTATTATTATTATTATTATTATTATTATTATTATTATTATTATTAGATTGCATTTGACTTTCTGCTTACCACACCATTGGTTGCAAATCAGCTTACTTGTATTTTCCGATTGACGGGTTGTCCTCAGACATATGTCAGTCAATGCCTGTCTGGCTCCTCTGTGCTCGTTGCACGGTCTGGCAGTGACAACGGTTGAAGGACTTGGCAACGTAAAGAATGGCCTTCACCCAGTTCAGGTGAGCTTTACCTTTCCCTAAAGTTTCAGTACTGGAAGATGTCGTAATTACTTTTGCCTTTATAGACAAGTCTTATTGTGAAGTATTAATCAGAGAGAGTTGGAAGATCTTGCAAGATCTCAATAAATACCTGGTAGTTCTACTATATTGTATGATGCTTTTATATAACACTGTCTTGAGAATTTAACAATCAATTATTTAAGCAAGTATTTAAGCAAGTATTTAAGCAAGTATTTATTATTGTCATACTTCCAAAGGAGTTTATGTAAATCAAACAATTTTTCACAATATTGAATCATGTTACCGTAAAGGTCATAATTTTATATGTACCATATTCAAGAAGTTTACCCTTTGCACACTGGGATAGAATGGAAAATGAGAAGTTGAGCGCCATCTACCTGAAAGCAACGCTACTGGAGTAGATTCTGTTTTCAATGTTTCATTTCAAAATGAGCAATTTTTCCTGTTAGAATGCTATATAAACATGTTATTGCCCTACAAAGATTTTGACAAATTTTTTTTACATGCCTGAACAAATTATTTTGTGTTTTTGAACAATATTTGACAAGTAAATGATTTTCTGAATCAAACAACTGATTTCAGGAGCGATTGGCCAAGTCTCATGGCTCGCAGTGTGGCTTCTGTACTCCTGGTATTGTTATGTCCATGTATGCCCTACTCTGCAATGATCCACATCCGTCTGAATCATCGATGGAAAAAGCCTTTGAAGGTTAGCTGTATCTCTGAAATTATTCTACTGTCCACGCTTTTCAGTCATACGAAATACTGAGAATTGACAGTCTTGTTATGTAATACCAGGTTTTTATCAGTTACCTACTGTGTGCTTTTAGTTGAGCTTTCTGACTCTGTCTCTTTCTCTGCCTGCCTGCCTGTTTGGCTGTCTGCTTGTCAGTTGTCTGTGTTTTTTACTTTTTGTATATGATTAGTGACTAGCGACTCAGTAACCGCGCATCAGATTCGCATTTCTGTGTGACTTTGTGCACGTTAAAAATGTTCGTAATAAATAATAAATAAATAAATAAATAGTGTTGAAACTAATATCTTTGCAGATTATAGCAGATTGTTGTTCAGCTCTAAGGAAACTTGTCTCTGTTGCTCTGTTGTGTGCTGAAACTGCAGTTATTTCATAACAGGAGTGATAGTAGTGTCTGACTTTTTAAAGTTTTAAACAGATATGGTATTTGTGATCACCTCTGTCATCTTTTTCTGTTGAATATGATAATAATTAATCATAATGTTGTTCCTCAAATCATATAATCTAAATCTAAATCGTTGCATTCATTTTTATACTAATCATTGTCATTTTGTTCATTTTCATCATCATTTTGTTCACTTTGCCATTTTGCTGTTGGTAAATCCAAGTCTTTCTGTTTGCAGGCAACCTGTGTAGATGCACTGGTTATCGGCCGATACTGGAGGGCTTCAGAACCTTTACTCAGGTGACTAGACACTTGGTTCTTCATATATTCACATTTATAAACTCATTGGTGTTTTCCATCACAGACTACCCTGCTGATCTTCTAGAAAATATAAATTGTTGTTGCTCATTAGATCCACAGAATTAATTCTGTAAGTGAGCTAATATGACATTGGAGTTTGGAATGTGCTTCATAGATATAAGACAAGTAATGCCACAAAGCTTAGACATTGGAGTTTGGAATGTGCTTCATATATATAAGACAAGTAATGCCACAAAGCTTAGCATCCCTACTCTTTCACCTTATGCTGGTCATCTTCGAATTGGTGATGTATAGGTGTGTTAAGCTACTGTAATTTTATGTGCGACTTGAACGTGTTTTGCAAGTATTTTATTGTTTAAACTTACATTTGTAGCCTGATTCAGAGAAGAGACAGAACGGCATATCTCAAAATTGCTCCACGAACAATGCTCGGTGCAGTGGTGAACAGTGCACCAATGGAGGCAAATGTTGCAAACAAAATGGCCCTTTGGACAAACAACAAAATGCAAGTTTTCTATTATTGTTTTAAACAACGTTAGATAAATATATATTTACATTTATAAACTCATTGGTTTTTTCCATCACAAAGGTTCACCAGTCACTCTAATACAGAGTAAAACGGGGAGGCGACCTGACCGACGTCTCTGATGAGCGTAGACTCGGATCCGACCTGGGCTGGTGAGCCAAAGTCCTCCGTGCCCACCTTCTCGTGGTGCGGACCGTTAGTACCCTTCCTAGGAAGGGGAACGAACGGGCATGGCAGGCAAAACCAGGGGAAGGCAATGGCAAACCACCCCTGTTAACTTGCCAAGAGAATCGTCATGTGGTTATGCGATCTGATGGTCTGGAGAAGGAAATGATGCTGGCGTGTGGTGAGGGGAGGAGAAGACGGGGTCGCCCAAGGAGGAGATGTATGGATGAGATACAAGATGTAACTGGTATGAATTTGGCGGAATTAAGGGACTTGTCATCGAATAGGAAACAATGGAGAGTGTTCACCATGACGATCGCTAGAGCTCCACGAGCTGACAGCACAAGGTAACAAGGTAAAGATAAATAATATTTGTAACTGACATATGCAGACCTTGTTACTGTATACAACGCGTTTGGAGATGTGGTGTCCTAGTGACTGAGGGAAGGCCACAGTAACTGGAAACAGATTATCATTTGTTGACCAGAGCTCAGGTTTTCCCTTGCTGACCAACTCAACTGTCTCTGTATTACATTGACTTCCCTGTGACATTAATAAAAATTTGATGGGAAAATCATCTATCATTTCTCATAAATCATCTATTATTTTCTCATGAATCATCTATTATTTTCTCATAATTATCTATTATTTTCTCAAATCATCTTATTCTCATAAATCATCTATTGTTTTCTCATCAATCATCTATTATTTTCTCATAAATCATCTTTTATTTTCTCATAAATCATCTTTTATTTTCTCATAAATCGTCTTATTTTCTCATAAATCATCTATTATTTTCTCATAAATCATCTTTTATTTTCTCATAAATCGTCTTATTTTCTCATAAATCATCTTTTATTTTCTCATAAATCGTCTTATTTTCTCATAAGTCATCTATTATTTTCTCATAAATCATCTTTTATTTTCTCATAAATCGTCTTATTTTCTCATAAATCATCTATTATTTTCTCATAAATCATCTTTTATTTTCTCATAAATCGTCTTATTTTCTCATAAATAATCTTTTATTTTCTCATAAATTGTCTTATTTTCTCATAAGTCATCTATTATTTTCTCATAAATCATCTTTTATTTTCTCATAAATCGTCTTATTTTCTCATAAATCATCTATTATTTTCTCATAAATCATCTATTATTTTCTCATAAATCACCTTATTTTCACATAAATCATCTAGAAGTTCTCATAACTTATAGATGTAGCATATTTGACTCAGAAACAGTTAATCCATGTTCAACTCTCTTTTTACACACACAATTTTCTTGCCTCAGAATCAGTTTATTTACTGAATTTGCATGCATATGTGTGCTTTAAAAAATTATGTTAGTGAAATAAAATATATTAACTTAACTAATGCTTTTTTAGCTCAATAATTTTGTAAAGTAATCGATAATTTCTTTTTTGCTTTTCTGTAAGTTATATAGTGAATTTAATTTCTTGCAGGATTCAAAAAAGCTGTTTAGTACTCAAGAATTTGTGCCATTCAATCCAGCTGTACACTTAGCGCAGCCAATCAAAGAGCTGGAAGTAAGCATACACAGAAATTATGCTGCTTTGGAACAAGTTAAAAGTATCTGTTTGATGTCCTGTTCTGTTATACAAGGTTATTACTATTACAGTGTCTACTTACTTATTTACAATTTGCAAAACTGGTTGTTTCATTAATTTCTGGAGTTATAAAAAGTGTTTTCATCGTGGCTTTTTTTAGTTCTGTTTTTGTTTTCTGTTTATGTAATTGTCATGGATTGTGGGATTGATGGGGTAAACTTTAGGAATGCTAGGTAGAGTTAGCTAGTGTTAGTTGATCAGTTAGTCAGTTAGTTATTTGAGACTTAATATGGCACCTTTTATGTAGTGAACAACAACACTGGGCAGCCATGGTTGCTGAATTGATATGAATAGAGAATAACATTTGATGCATTGGTCATCGTTAGCATTATTAGTAGTCGCTGGCAGAGTTGTTTCAGAGTTTTGGAACATGAACTAAATACCTACTGTGTGTGTTTCCTGTTAAACATTCAGAACAACCAACCAAAAGACAATTCTTAGTTAAGAAGGCAGTGCTAAATCTAAATGCAGTTAATTGTTTAACTCAGAGGTTCATGATTGGCCGTGGACATGGAGCCATTGAGAAGTTTATTGTAGAAAAGAAATTTAGGTTGCAGAAAAGGCTTTCTGTTTTTTTAAACCCAGCATTCTATTCTGCCAACTTTGGCATGCCATTCAGACGACTCCATTGCAGCTATCTGCTGACCACCCACATTTGGCAAATTGTCTTTGACCTTGTCTAATTCTGCCTCCAGCATGCCTTTCACAAGTTTCTCATGAACTGGTGCTATATAAATTTGTGATTTTTAGCTGCATTTGCAATTACAACACGTATGAAAAGTCTAGATGTATAGAAAAAGGCAATCCCAGGCCGAAAGTTTAAAATACTAGACCCCTATTTAATTTTAAAATGTTGATTGTTTTAAGCTGATTGCTGAGGAGTGTGACAAACAATCACTCATGTTCAGATCGGATCGTGTGACGTGGCACAGGCCGACATCGTTGAAGGATTTGATCAGACTGAAAGACAAACATCCGAATGCCAAGATTGTAATTGGAAACACAGAAATAGGTTAGGATTAATTTTAATGATCTTGGAAATGGAGTTACTAAAGTTCAAGATCACTTATTGTATGACTCTTTACTTTAAGTCATGTGCTGTGGTATTACCAATTTGATACCTTTTGATGCTGATACTGAAGTGTCATGTGTTCAGTTAATGTTACCATGGCTTAGACTAGTATTAAGAAACTCCGCCACTGCTCGTATTCTGGCAGTGCCAGTCCCAAGCCTGGATGAAGGAGGAGGGCGATGCTAATGATCTTTGTTATCACACAGTGTCGTTAAACTGAAACTACTACTATCAGTATTAAGAAGCAATTTAATTTTTAATAATAGTTGGTTGTTTTGACATATTTTTGTATTCAGGTGTTGAAGTGAAGTTCAAAAACATGCACTATCCTGTAATAATTGCTGCCACCAACATCCACGAATTGAATTCAGTGCAACACATGGAAACTGGCATCCGTGTCGGTGCATCAGTCACATTGGCAAAGTTGGAAGATGTCCTTAACGAGGCAATTAATCATAGAGAAGGTAAGACTTTGTGTTTTATTACATGTGCTCTACTGTGCTCCATTTGAAACAATTTCTAGACAGTTGAAACTAATAGCAGTGTAAAGAAATTGTAATTTTTTAGTGTAACTAAAGATGATCATGGGAGAATAATTTATAATTATTTATTGTCTCTTAACCAAATTGAGATTATTACAGATTAGATTTAGTAAAGGTGACTGCATGAAAATTATTTTAAGGGCCGTACTGGCCCTTAAAATAATTTTATATAAGTATATCAGTATATTATATTGTAGGTATACCAGTTGGGTTGTTGTCATTTGGCATAATATTTTATCTTCAGGCGTCAACAGTTGATCAAATCTTGAAAAACACTCCCAGACTGATATATTATTGCTGTGATGGATAGCTTTCTTGTTTTACACTTGCCAAATAGCTAGAGAAGAGTAAGAAAGTTAATACGTTGGTTTTTCTGTTGTTTTGTAAAATGTGTGATAACTAAATATGTTTGACAGAGTACAAGACACGAATATTTGCGGCTATTGTTGAGATGCTGCGGTGGTTTGCTGGTCCGCAGGTTCGGAATGTTGCTGTGAGTAGAGATACTCTATATTTATTAGTTGTAAACAGTGGTAAAATACCTAGATATGGTTACCTGTATTTCTTTCAGCACATACAAAATCCTAGAAGAATGTTATAGCAGAAGTAATTATTTTTTAAAATTTGTGTTGCTTTCCTATTTTTTATCAAAATTTCTATGCCATTCTTGCATATGTCACAGTTATAATGTAACAATAGTAGCCAAACATATGTATGGAACTTTTTGAATGTCTTTTGGAATGTGTACATTGCATGCATCATGGTTTAGTTTTCAGGAACAGTTTGGTTTCTTTCGTGGTCGAATGAATGGGACAAAACATCAGTTTTGAGTTTTTTCTGTTTTTAGGCAGTTGGTGGGAACATAGTAACAGCCAGTCCTATTTCAGATCTAAACCCATTGTTTCTGTCAGCTGGATGCACGCTTATGGTGGAATCAGTTTGTGAGTATAACCCAGGCCTAGCTCTAGCATTTGTAATAATGCCGCCACATGAACAATAAATGTACAACACAATTCTGACAATTATAAATATGGCTAGAGCTTATCTTATCTTATATGATTATTTATAAAGTGCCTGTCACAGCATAGACTATTCAGAGGCGCTCCCAGCATGTCAGCCCCGAGGGAAAAGAAAGGTCTTTAGGCAGCGGAGAGAAGAGGGCGAGATCCCAAGTAATATCTTGCTACGGAGAGAGGGGGGCAGGTCATTCCATAGGGAAGGGCCAAGGATGGCAAAAGCACGATGCTGAGCCATCGAAGTCCTTGCGCGAGGGACAAGTAGATCAAGGCGGTCAGCAGACCGAAGAGGGCGGGAAGAGAGAGCAGATAGAGGTTTACGCATTAGGTCACAGAGGTATTTAGGAGCTTTTCCCAGTTGAGTCCTAGAGACCAGGAGAAGAACCTTGTATTGGATGCGGGAGGCAACAGGAAGCCAGTGAAGTACATCAGTCATAAAGGTAGTTATGTGAGAGAAGCGAGGAAAACGGGCAATGAGCCTGGCAGCCGCGTTCAGAACAGACTGCAGAGATGAAAGGCGCGCTTAGGGAGCCCAGCAAACAATGAATTGCAATAGTCAATGCGGCATCAAATGACTATATATATATATATATATATATATATATATATATATATATAGTCATATATATATATATATAATGTATATATATATACACCTGTTACAAGTACCGCTTTGTTTTTTTCTTTGAAGGTGCTGCAAACATGTTCAGTTACACAGATGCATTCTTATGTGGGACATAGTTGCCGATTAGTTGTGGAACATGGTTAAAATGCTTGCCTTGTTTCGTATCATATCTGGTAATTTATAAGACGTCTCTCGCAGTATGAACTGTTCAGAGGCACCCTCAGCAAAAGTACTTAAGTTGTTTGGTTGGTTTAGGTGGCAGACGTTCGCTGAAGATGGATCATGAATTCTTCGTGGGCTACAGGAAAACCAAGATCCAACCGAATGAGGTTCTCCTGTTTGTCGACATACCATTCACCAAAGAGGTTAGTTATATCTTTCAAATCTCACTCTCAGTCTTTTATTTCTCTAATTCTTTAATCAAATCCTTTTACCCGTGATTGGTGGCTTCATGGTTATTTATGTAAGTGCTAGACTAACTGCTTCACACAGGCTGCACAACACAGCATTCATCAACCCAGCTGAGGTTTCAGCAGCTGCCGAGGCCCAAAAAGGAATGTAATTTTGGTTTTTTAAGTGGGAGCTGCCATCATCAGATGTAGTCTGTCACCTATAATTTGAAGCATGCTAGAATTTTAGCATGCTACCCATGATATTTGTAACACAGTTGAGGACTGCCTGAACTGTTTTGGTTCAGCAGACCTGCAGAGATAGTTAGAAGGCTTTATATAAAACTAATGTCCAGCTACAGATACGTACATGCACTGCTCGAGGGCCACTAACTATCCTTCAAGCCTTCATAGGTTGTCCCAGTAAAGCTGTACAATGCCCTGATAAACAGAGTGTTTTGCTTCACAAATGCTGAAGCATTTCAGCATTTGAAATCAGTTAACTGTGATGTCTGACCAGTTCATTCAGTATGTAATGGTCCTTGTGTGAAACTTTTCATTTAGAATCAAAACCAAATTCACTGCAATATATGTTCTGTTGATGTCATGCGTCATTACCGTATTTCATTTCCAGAACGAGTATTTTTGGGGTTACAAGCAGTCGCAGCGGAGAGAGGATGACATTGCGATCGTAAATGCTGGCATGAGAGTGTTGTTTGAAAAAGGCAGCACTGTGATCAAGGACATTGCACTGAGCTATGGTGGGATGGCTCCGTTCACTGTCGTGGCAACCAAAACGGCCAAACAGCTCAAAGGACGGTATGCACCTGTTTATCATTTAACAAGAAACATGTTTCAGTTTCTTTTTGTGTGAACAGTTATACTACATAATCATAGTTGGCAGCAACCAAAAATTAGTTGTTACTTTTCCCTTGTTTGAAGATTTTATTTATTTATATATACATATATATGTAAATAGTTTTATTTTAGCAGTTTATATATACATGAGTAAGTATACAACCTATGCTAAGCAGGCCTAAAAGTTTTAATGGTTCACACTCTACTTAACTTGGGATTCATCATTATTGTCTGACTATGAAGACTGATTGGTTACATACATGTATGTTATGATCGACGGCCAAATACCTTGTATGCCCTTCATTACAGATGCGAAAGCAATGTTAAAAGTCAACTCAGTTCTTGATTGATAGTGAAACCAAAAACTGCAACCAAATCGTCACCAAACTAAAAATGTTTCTGTATATTTGTCCGGTTATAAACATTTATTTCCATTTATTTACTTTAATGTTGCTTTTAGGAAATGGGAGGACGATTTGATTCCTGTTGCTACTCAACTGTTGGCCGATGAGTTGCCCTTGGCGCCTGGTACTCCAGGAGGCATGGAAGCGTATCGTTGTAGTCTGACTATGAGCTTCTTCTACAAGTTCTACTTGACTGTGCGCTGCAGTTTGCAACAGAAACTGGTGAGTGACTTAAAAGTTATTTTTCTGTGTGTGAAACTTCAGCAAGTGTTTCTTCTCATGTATCATGTTGCTGTTTGGTAATGGCAGGCAGCGTAGTGTACCGGTAATGGAAATTTGATGGTTTGTATCGCATCAGTAGTAATAAGCTACTGCCGGGATAATATATTTTCTTATTTGTCAGTGCAAATATGGGGCAATTTCAAGTGCTTTTCTACCTAAGTAAACACTGTATGTTTTTAAACAAGTTGTTGAACGCAGAATATTTTGTCTGTTGTTTTCTTTCTTTGATTTCTTCTTTGATCTCATCTGCTTCAGGCTTAGGTGATCTCCTGAATCCTGCATCAGATGTACAAGAGAGCAGAGAATGTTGTGCTGAAGCATAACGATAAATTCTAGGTTAATCTGAGTTGTTGTAAAATGCACTGTTGGGTTGTTTAAGGTTTTCTGCAGGTATTCTTCAGAGCTGTCTGCTTAAGGCCTACATTTGTGACTAGTAAAAGCACAAAATTGCATTTCTGTTTTATATTTATCTTTCTATTTTATGGTTGATATTGTTTTTCTTTCAGCCTAAACTGCTGGAGGCCCCTGTACCTGAAACGTGCCTGAGTGCTACAAGGTTGTACCACCGAGAAGCAAGCCATGGTGTTCAGATGTTTGAAGATGCACCACAAGGTCAGATTAAAGTCGACGCAGTGGGTCGGCCATTGCCGCACATGTCGGCACTGAAGCAAGTGACAGGAGAAGCACTTTTTGTTGATGACATGCCTGTTTCCAAAGGTTTGCTTAATCTAAACTCTGGTTAATGGGAACCTCATAATCATACTATTATTGTCTGCACTGATGCACTGCAGAGCTCTAAAAAGCCAAGTATAGATAAAGTAACATGAGGTTATTATTCATTTAATGCGTGCTTCTATCAACTTTAGTCCTCGGAGGTAACCAGTTTATTAGCAGGTATATGATAGAGATGAATCATTAATTAATGCATGGTTGAGTCAGGTTTTGTTCCTGGTCGAACTTTTGGAAGCATGCTAGTCTAGTCAAAGCTTGTGGTTTCTCTATCAGGCGCATAATAATGCACATGACACAGCCAATGGACACGAAACCCTGTATGCAAGTCTAATCAATTCCAGTACATGCTTTAAGACAGAGAAACAATGTTTAGAGGATAAGCATATGGAAACAGGAGGTTCGTAAGTATGAGTTTATCTCATGAACTGCGGCTTCCTGTGTTTCTGCTCGATCAGCATTATATTAGAGGTTGTGCAGTGGCCACGCTGATGAAATGTTGACCTTTCACTACCGCTAGAGTGGTTTGAATATTATTATTATTATTATTATTATTATTATTATTATTATTATTATTATTTTTTTTTTTTGCCCTGAGGTACTTCATTCCCTCAGGGACTTAGAGATTAAGTGTGCAATTTTTCTGGAACGGTTTATTATTATTATTATTATTATTATTCGTTTATTGACACGTTGGCAAACCGCAATATGGTACATGAACAAGACTAAGTAAAGACTAGCTCGACAACCATAATCCACTGAAATTGAAAATCACGGTCATAAGGTGACAGTACTTGTAACTAGAAACTTCTTTCCTGCTGGTGCCTAATAGACAAGGCATCAACCGATGGCGCACCAAAACCAAGCCGTAGTCAGATGAATATCCCGAAGATCAGTTCATAAGACAGGAGAGGCAGCCTATGGTGGATAAGCAACGTGAAAGAGGTAAATCGTATGTTGAGCAAGAAAATGACATAAGTGACTGAGCAGATGGGACAAACACAGGAAGAGAATTTTCGACATTGGACAAGCTGTGGAACTGTGCGTAACCTCGGAAGCCAAATAATAAGTACGAGTGCCTGCTTAACTCTTTAACGACGAGAGGGATTAGTTTTCCATACATGTTAGTGGACGCTCTTCATTAAAGTGTTAAATCCAACATCAAGAATTATGTTATTGTTGCAGCAGTTACGGTTGTTGGATTAAAAATGTATTGTTGAACCGCCCATACCTCTGAACTCTGTATTTGAGGCCCAGTATTCCTGAAAACATGCATCAAGCCTTGCCTTTTTGGGGATGTTAGTTGGCTGAGGTGCAGACAAGAGAACAGCAATTGAGTATTCTTTCCCTACATGCTGCATGGTTGTGTGCAAACTGAGAAAGTCAAGCAATCACTGAATATCAAACCCTAGCGGCAGTGGAGGAAACTTGGAGAGTGCTGCTTTAATACATGCATGACTTTTAACCTTTATCAGTTTTCTTTTAACGATATTACAGATCCGACATATGAGAAATGGTATGGCTTGTTTTTCCAGGCGAGTACTATCTGTCGCTTGTCGTTAGTACGAAGGCACATGCTAAGATTCTGAGCGTTGATCCTTCGGAAGCCTTACGTATGCCAGGTGTTGTGGACTACGTTTCGTGGAAAGATATACCAGCACAAAACAAGGCTGGAACTATAATCAGCGATGAAAAAGTCTTTGCAGTGGATATGGTAGGTTATGGACTGTTGCTGTCAGATTTGTGTAAAAGCATTGAAGCCTTGTCGGATCAAAGTTCTGCCATCTGAAATAGAGTTGTAAGGCTAATGTAAAATTGGTGCAAATCCAATTAGCAGATAGTCTCGAATTTACATTTTGTGGAAATTATCGAAATAATCTGATTTGTTTGTACAGAAAGTTGTAACTGCTTGTTTGAATTTGGAATTCAGAAGCAGATAACTTCGCGTTTATATTTCGTGGAAATTATTGAAATCATCTGATCTCTTTCTACATGAAATTATAACTGCTTGTGGGAATTTGTAATTCATGAAAACTAGATGATGTTGAAAACAGGTCACATCTCAGGGTATGGTCATCGGAGCAGTGTTGGCGGATAATCAGGTTCATGCTCAGAGAGCAGCTAAGGCTGTTAAAGTGGAATACGAAGAACTGAAGCCAATCATAACAATTGAGGTGAGTAGAATTTCGAGATCAGCTCCGGAAGTGGTGCATTGTTGCATACACCAATTCCAGTCCATTGTTACAAAATACTTTGATAGTGGGAAATGATGACAACATGGTTCTGTACTTTACTTTCATACTTTAACATGCATAACTGACAGCATGTCATTAGCTTCTGTTCCAAAAAATTTTGTAAATATAGGTAGTGCATGAATTAAGGAAAATTTTGTGGTTTTTATCAGGTGCTGTATTAGAGCATGGCCACATTATGTAATGGTAGAAACTGAGCAGCAATGACCTTGTGGTTTTTATTTAACCGTCCACGTCATCTACATTTTATGAAGCTGAGAACCTGTCAGTAGCTTGTTGACTTGACTGTTTTCTGCATGCCTTGAAGTGAGGGGATGTTTGAGAAATGTGACGAGGGGAATGATTAAGGAATGTGTTTTGCAGGAAGCAATTGCAGCAGGTTCTTACTTAACGCCTCCAAAGACGGTCCAGTCTGGTGATGTGGTGGCAGCAATGTCCAAGGCAGAACGCGTCTTGGAAGGCGAGGTCCGAATGGGTGGCCAGGAACATTTCTACTTGGAAACGCAAGCCACCCTGGTTGTTCCAAAAGATGGGGATGGTGAAATGGAAATCTTCTGTTCCTGTCAAGACCCTGCTTATATACAGGTAAGTGAAGCAGCAGACTGAACTGGTTCTCTTTTGGCTTATTAAGATAAGTTTGGTTTCTTGACATGTAGTGTTCTCAGTTTGACTCAGTGGCTGACTGGTTAGAGCGCTTAGCCTGTGAAGTCGAGAGTATGGGTTCAGGTCTCTATAGAGGCAGTCACTGTATTGGAACCTTGAGTAAGTCCTTTATGAGCAGTTGTTCAGCACTATCGGTGGTGCTCTGGCGTATGGTCATGTGTGCACTGCTGATCTTTGGAAGGAGAACTATAGCATGAACAGTTGTATTGTATTGTATTGTATCTAAACATTTATATGTATATAAAGTTATAAATTTATATTCATATATATACAGAAATTATTCTAAAGATTTGAATAAATTTATTATTTCAAATGTTTCAAAATTGTCACGTTTATAATGTGATTATTAATGTTGTATTATTACTATTCAGTGAGTATGCGTGTTGTGGTTTTATCACTTTTGACATATGAAAAAGAAATGTAGCCAAAAGCAGGGCCAAATTTGGAAATTTAAGGGATCTGGAGATGATATATATATATCTGGAGATCTGGAGATAATATATATATATATATATATATATACAATATATATATAAAGAATATGGAGAGCATTGTGTGATATTGAATTACACTGCAGGTATTAGTTGTTGATGTTCTGTGAGTCTTGAACTCATAGTGGAGACGTTTGATTTTTCTGCAGAGAGCAGTGGCCACTGTTCTTGGCATTGACTGCAACAAGATTGTAAGCCGTGTCAAGCGTTTGGGTAAGTTCGGTTTCACCAAATTTCCATTTTATTTTTTGACAAACCGAGCTCTAAATTTGTAGAAAAGTGTGTACCGGTAGTTAAGGCTGATACGGTAATTCTGATTACTGTAATTTATAGGCAGGTTGCTGTTATTTAAAAAATTCAATAAATTTACATGTAATATGAATAAAATACTGGTATTGCTATTTTGCTTTTGACTTTCTCTTACTAATCTTTTATGTTTTGATGTTTCCAGGTGGTGGCTTTGGTGGCAAAGAGAGTCGCTTTGCGTTATTGGCCATCCCAGTTGCAGTTGCCGCTTACAAGTACAGAAATTATTCTAAAGATTTTAATAAATTTATTATTTCAAATGTTTCAAAATTGTGACATTTATAATGTGATCTAATCCTGATTCAACACACTTAGTGTTATATTGGGGAGGGGGGATAGAGTAGTGGTAACTCATGGCCAGGAGAGCATAAGGTACGCGGTTCGACTCCCGTAACCCCCCTCTAGGGCGACGCCTTGCATGACTGCCAAACCGTGTGTTAATTAAGATATTGATTGTACTTTCATGTTTCAATGTAATCTTACTGCATCTGTCGGTTTGAAATAATAAAGAATATAATTATTATTAATAATATCTGATGCAAATTATGGGTATTAGATTACCAGCATACAGCAGTAACTCATTATTATGCTGTCTTGGAGGTCATATCATGAACCACCTTATAATGAGGTCGTGTTATAAAGAGCTTGGTTTCTACAGGCAAATTAATTGTGGGATCCATGTACTCAACTGTGTTATATAAGAATTTATGTTATAATGAAACATGTTTAACAAGGCTCTGGTGTATTATGCATGATGAAGTATTGCATTTAACGTATGGTAACTGGGCGTAATGTGCAGTTCAACTATTAGCCCTACAGTATTTGTATGGTAAAGTAAGGTAATGCTCACTTTGTGCAAGCCTTTGTCAACAACAGTCCTCAAAGACTTGGAGTAATAGTACACATTGTTGTTTATTGTCATGTTTTTTAGACACAATCGTGCGGTACGCTGTATGCTTGACCGAGATGAGGACATGGTGATCACGGGTACAAGGCATCCATATCTCGTCAAGTATAAGGTTGACTTTCTTTACTTGCTGTGTAGGAGCGTTTAAGGCGGAAGAGTTCTAATTTTCTGAGGAAGATTGTTCTAGAAGGAAGGTCCAATACACGAGAAAGTATGGTGTGCCCAGGTTGTTGTATGATGGTGTAGTTTATGATAAACACATGTAGCATAATGTTTTATGTTATGTATTCAGAATTTGTTTAATGCCTGAAATTGTTGATATTACATAGCTCTTGCTGGGGTCCATGCATTCACAAAGCTGTGAAAATCAATATTTATTCCAATAGGTTGCCAATGTGTCACTCCATCATTGAATATGTATGTCATTTCTTAGTCGAAGTGTTATTTCTAGGTTGGTGTTACTAGCCACGGAAAGATCCAGGCACTGGAGGTTGACTTCTACCAGAATAGCGGCTACTCCCTTGACTTATCAATGACTGTAAGTTCTGCATATTGATAACCACACTAATTGTCAGTTTATCTTGCATGGATTTTCTAGCTCTTAAAAGATGCATGTAACAACAGTGACGATGAACATGATGATGATGATGGATTGAAGAAGAAACATATTTATTCTGTAACATTTATAGTTACAGCATAAATATTTATGGTGAATATATGTATCAGATTTTATCTTTGAAATATCGCAATAATAAGTTAAGTTTGGCAACCGTTGTATCTTAATAATAAAGTTTAGCTTCTAACAAACAGAGGATGACTTGCTCTGATGTTTTACCATAGGTGATGGATAAGTCGCTGCTTCATATTGACAATGCCTACAAAATTCCACACATTCGAGTAACTGGACATTTGTGTCGGACAAATACTCCGTCAAATACGGCCTTCAGAGGATTCGGAGCTCCACAAGCAATGTTTACCTGTGAGACAATCATTGACCGAATTGCTAAGACTCTCGAAATCTGTCCAATGAAGGTATAAACTATATAGGAGAAATTTGAAAGTAAACTTATCAAAAGAATGCCTAAATGGTGCCTCAAATGTTCTGTATGCCATCAGTATCAGTAAATATGTCGGTATATTTCGTTTGGTAATGCTAATCTTATTTGATCTAAAATCATTTATTCAAGTGGATGTCATCAATTGCACAAGACTAGAGTCAATATACACACCAGATGTATGCCAATGTGTGTTGCAAGTCTTGTCATTTGTGGTCTTGTGGAGGAAGGTAGAAGCCTGGTGCAACAGGTAATAGGACGATTGGGAACAGTGGCTGAGTGGTTATGGGGCACAGTGGCTGAGTGGTTATGGGGCACAGTAGCTTCTTATCTCTTATCTTATCTGAACATTTATAAAGCGCTTCTCTCAGCAGGGCTATACAGAAGCGCTCTCAACGTGACAGGCCCGTAAACAAGTAAGTCTTTAGGCGGTGAAGAGAAGCAGGTGTGATCCCCTCTAGAATCCTACTACGGACTGCAGGGGGAAGGTCATTCCATAGTGACGGACCCACTACAGCGAAGCCCCGATACTGGATCAGGGAAGTCCGCGATCGAGGGACAAAGAGATCAAGTCGGACGGAGGAACGAAGAGGACGAGATGAGCGGGCAGAGAGTGGTTTACACATCAAATCACAGAGATATTTAGGCACTAGACCCTGCTGGGACTTAGTTACTAAGAGCAAGACCTTAAATCTGATCCTAGATGCTACAGGAAGCCAATGAAGTTCATTGGTCATGTATGTTGAGATATGCGAGTAACGCGGGAGACGCTGAGTGGTTACGGAGCACAGTACTGAGGTGTTAGAGCGCTCAACTTGTAATGTGAAGAGTACAGGTTTGGGGTTACCAGTTGTTTAGTGTCCTTGAACAGTTCATACAAACTTGGCAGATTACAAAGTATCTGTTAAATAAGTAAGCATTTAGTGGATTCTGAGGTTATGGGGAAGTTCTGTTTAATTTGTTAAGGTTCGTGAGTTGAATATGTACAAGGAAGGGGATGTAACATTCTACAATGAAACACTTGTAAACTTCACGCTACCAAGATGTTGGAATGATGTGATTAAGCAAAGCGACTATGAAAACAGGAGAAGACAAGTTGAAGACTTTAACAGGTAACTCAATTTTCTGCTGCCAGATTTGAAAGTTTTGGCAATTTCACTTAAGTTGCATGTTTAAGGTCTTTTCAATTTTAGAGGAGTTCCAAATTCTGTTCTCAGCACTTTTGCAATTTTTCTTTTTTGGAAGGAAAATAACTGTTTTGAAACGGCAAAGGAGCATTTTCCAAAGAGCTTACATATTTTAAAATAAAAAAAAACATGAAAGGCATTCTGTTTGATTGTGGGTTTTGTGTTGTCTAGTTTAGTGCACCTGTGAGGAGTTTCTGTTGAAACGTCCTATACAAATTCATGATTACGATCAAAATTGCAATAGCAACATGTGAAATTTTAAGTGTTTTTATTATAATTGCGTTTTAAAAGTTCTCAGAGCAGATAGAAAAATAAGAATGGATTAATACTTAAAACATTTATGTTAAATGCTTGATTATTTTGCAGTAAGAATCGTTGGTTGAAACGTGGAATAAGTGTCATTCCAGTCAAGTATGGCCTTAGTTTTGGATTTCTTGCCCTCAACAAGGTTTGCTTGTGTTTATGCTTGTAGATCCAAAGATTATTTTAACATTTTTTTGTCATAGCCATTGTTAGCTCTTCTTGGCTAGTTGTGCCAGTGAACAAGCTGGACTCCTGATGTGGCTTTTGTGTGGTGCTGAAATATATTTAGGAGATTTACATTACATTGTAGTGTTTCATGAATGCTCTAGCACCTTCAGGTCATTTTTATTATTGACTCCTTTTCTAAGGTTCTAGTAAATATAAATTATTATAAAGTCGTGCATATTTGTCTGGATGTCCTAAGTTAGAGCCAGGTCAGATTACCCTTAGGTTAACCAAAAATTTTTTTTTTGTGACATGGGTGCTCGTAAAGCGTGGAAGAAAAGATTCAGGATAAAATTTTCAACACAGTTTTCGATTGAGTGACCAGTGAAGCTGGCAACTGAAGTTTATTTGTTGCTGTCTGTGATTGTTTTTCGGATGAGTTGCACCACAATTTAAATACACTTCGTTTTCATACAATTCCTTGAAATTGTTGAATTCTGCCAATGGCAGGAGACGTGCATGCTGCATGTATTGAAGTAGTAACTAGCTCAGAGGTCCTCTTTATGTTTTCTGTGCATTTCATCACTTAAATATTGTCTTCATGTTACTGCCTTACTATAAAAATTGGCAGGTTAATACAAGTAATAAGCATGTTAATAAAATGGTTCTGTGGAAAAACATCATTGGAACATGTTCAATTTTACAGGTGGTGAAATGTTTAACATAAATATCAGACATAGTTTCTCAAATATCTGGGTAAATGACCTGACTGCAGCTTACTATTAGTGCGCGGCCCATAGGCGTAATTTGTGGAGGAGGGGTACCCGTATCCCCACTTTTTAAAACAATGCTAGTGAATATTTTATTATTGTGCCTTCCCAGAGATGGTCTCCATGCGAACAGTGAAAGTGGAGAAGAAATTGGTACCCCCCCACTTTTTAGACCAAAGTGTGCCACTGGTTGATGCTCTTTCCATTGGACACCAGCACCACAGAAGTTGCTAACTGATAATGCCAATAAATAGGTGCCGCATGGGTTTAAATGACACAAAAGGCATTTAATAGAATTTGTAAAGGAATGGTATATTTAGGTAGGAAAGCCAGGTGCTTTAAAAGATTTTGTGGGTAAGCTGGATAGAAGTGTTTAGGTTGTGTGTATGTGTCATCATGTCTATGCATATCTTTGCATTAGAATATTATAATTTTGATTGAAGTAACTTGTTTGGCTTGTGTAGGGTTCTGCCCTCGTTCACATATACTTGGATGGCTCTGTGCTTCTCTCATTTGGTTCAGTAGAAATGGGCCAAGGACTAAACACAAAAATGATTCAGGTTTGCTTTGAATTTTCTTTCTTTCAGTATAATATTTATATATTCATTCATTGCAAGATATTATATAGCGCCCGTTCAAGGTATCTACTCAGGAGTGTTCCCTCAGAAGACAGTGTGTGTATATATATGTATCTATATGTGTATATTTTTATCTATCTATCTATCTATCTATCTATCTATCTATCTATCTATCTATCTATCTATCCATAATAAACTTTTATAGCACCCCTTCAAGAAATCTAATCAATGGCGCTCAAATATATATAGGATGGGTTGGGCAGTCTGGCTTGGAGGGAGATATTTCCAGAGATCGACCACCTGAATGAGGAAGTAATAGAGGTATGAAGCAGGAGGATTGGTCATTTGGTCACAAATTTTTACCTAAATGAAATAAAATTATTAGCCTATGAACATTTTAGAAGATCTGAACAGTTTGATTTTAAATGACTGAAGTCACTATCGGTGAAAACTGGTAACATTCTTTGAGTTTATAGCTGCGATCAATTATCTGTAGCGGCTGAATGTATTGGCAGGTTGCCAGTCGAGTGTTGAAGATTCCAACATCAAAAATCTACGTTAGCGAATGCAGCTCAAGCCATGTTGCGAACGCGTCACCCACTGCAGCCAGCTTTGGATCTGATCTCAATGGAATGGCAGTCATGGCAAGTAAACTTACTTAAGAAGTATGCAAAATTTGGCTTGACATTTTCTTATATTAACATCTCTTTTGAGTGTTATATAAGCAAGATGTGGAATTTATATAGCAGCACTTCTTGTACGTAGAGTTATTGATTCAAGAATAACAAATTGGTTTTACAATGGAGTGAAAATGTTAGAAAAGAGGCTGTTCGTGCTATTTGTCATCTGAGACAGCTAGGAGGTGATGTCCCTGGTCTGACTCAGTTTTTGTTCCTGCAGAATTTTTTGGCCCAAGTATTTTGAAGGCATTTGGAGCAAAACTGCTGGTTTTTACAATATAAGCAGCCTAGCATGTTTGGCAGACTTTGCATCCTGACCTGCTGAGTTGTTAATCATCAGCGAGCTTGCTTGGATGAGGTTTTATGTAAAAAGCAGCACAATATGAGCAATATGTGTAGCACTGTCAGGTCGCCTACCCTTGGTTTGGATGTATTGATTGTTTACATTGGAGTGAATGAACATATTGAACTCACTTGCTGTCCGGCGGGCAGCCAAGACGTTTAAGAATCTTGTTCATTTTTGTAGATTAGTTCGTTATGTGCAGAAAACTGTTTGATTATTCTTATATTTCTGGACATCTACAGTGGAGATTCTAATTAGGCAGTTTATCCTTCGTGCTGGTTATTACCCAATGTGTGATCATGCAGAGTATTGATGACAGGGTTGGCTCGAGAGAGTAGAAAACATCGACTGAAAGGAGATGAATGCAGAGGAAGAAGTGGGTGGCCTTGAATGATTAGGTTTATCAGCTTTCTACAGCTAAATGTTAAATGTGTCTAAAAATTTTTATTACCATTGACAGAAAGCCTGCGAGAGTCTAATGGAACGTCTCCAGCCATACATAACATCAAGTCCTGAAGGACCATGGGAAACGTGGATCAACAGTGCATATATGGACAGAATCTGCCTCTCGTCCACTGGATTTTACGTGTAAGAACATAATTACTTGAGCAAAATCTTGCCTCTGTTTCTCAATCGCTGATGTGCTATTGCTTTGGAATTCCTAGCTCTATTTCCGTTGAAGAGAATATTGACTTAACAACATAAGATAGCATAACGTAGGTTTCGAGTGGTTCAGAAGACATTTCATTTTGTGTTAGAAGGCCAGATTTTGCGAGGGGCTGAGGATGGATTTTGAAGGGTGCTTGTCCCAGTTCTTCTTACCAGCTTTGTAGTCAAATACCAATTCTCTGCTTCAGTGGAATCTCTCTAGTCCTCCTCAAAAGTGTATCTTCTTTTGCTGAGTCATTAGTACCTTCTTCAATGACTACTTTGAGCACTTTGACACTCAGTAGTATGTAGTGTTAGAGTTAAGAACACCTCCTGAGTTTGTTCAAATTTAGTTAGTGGCATGCCGAGCTGATGTTGTCTAATGACTGTTGATATCTCTGGTCACACTCTATCATTAGACTAGCATCAAGAAAACAGACGCAAACTGACACTGGGTATTTTACAGTTGCAACATGAGCACCTATGTCAAAGAATGGTCTTCACATATACATTTATCCAACTGTACCACTTGTACCTAACCGTTTTGGCTGTATAGGTTTCCTGGACTAGATTACAACTGGGAAACGAACACTGGACACTACTTTGCCTACTACTGTATGGGCGCTGCCTGCTCTGAAGTTGAGATAGACTGCCTCACAGGAGATCACACGGTCAGTGCAGGATCAGTCTTATTGTTTAATCCTTTAACAACGAGAGGGATTAGTTTTCCGTGCATTTTAGTACGCGCTCGTTGTTAAAGGGTTAATGTTGTTTTGCTAGTTAACAAACACCTGTATCATATTTGTACAGTCAAGTGGTAATGGTGTCATCCTTTGCATGTCGAAATAGAGTTGATACCATCTGTAATTCTGAAACCCTTGAAACAGATGACAGGAAATTTGTTGTTTCCGATACACTGTTGAAGGTGTTCACTCCTAGAGAATCATCCTATATGTAAACCTGTTTGTAATTCGTACCCGTAGAAACATCACAGTCACACTTGGGTAGTAGGCCCATATTCTGTGGGCGGATGGCAGGATAATGGAGCCCGTACCTGTTGACCTGTTAATTGGTGTTTGCTGTTTAAACAATGTTTCAGTTGGAAAAATATGATTAGGGCGATATTGAAGTGAAGGAGGGTAATGACTTTCTTCTCTGCAGTTGATAATTTTTAGGAAACTAATTGGCCAAACATGTTGCAGTGTTATGTTTACTAGACAAAGTTCAGTCTTTGTACTTGCACAGGTGTTGCGAACTGATATCGTAATGGATGTCGGAAAGAGCTTAAACCCGGCCATCGACATTGGACAGATTGAAGGAGCATTTACTCAGGTCTGTTTCCTTATCATTTAAGTTATAGTATCAGTGTTGGGTCAATTTCGAATGTGTGTTTGTGTGTTAGAGTGTGATTCTGACAAAGTGCACATTTTATAAATTGGGGACTTTATTATGCAAGTTTTTGCATGCACGATAATGCTTGCTTAATGCTATAGCACGTACTGAAGCAATATTTGGGGCCAATAACCCATCAGTCAGACAGACTTCAGATAGGTTAACTTTATCTGCCTTAACCTCTGTCAGCTGTGTGTCGTAGTGAGCAACCAGTGGCATAATAAGGTCTGCACTTGGCCCATTGAATGCGGCTATCCGAGATAGAACCAGTGATATTTTCGTTAATGAAAACTAAAATTAGAAGTAAAAATAAATGATTTCGTTAACAAAAACTAGAAGTAAAAGTAGAAATTATTTCAGCAGCAAAGATGAAATTAGGAATTGATTTAGGAATTATTTGCCAAACTAAAATTATGAACGAAATTAGGAATTATTTTCAGAACTAAAATCATTTTACTTCTTGTGGCGCTTAAGTTGAGACGAAGGCTAGTGAAATTGCACGCGATCCAAACGCTATGAATAGAACTTTCTAGAACTTAACGTTTATACCTGCCTCAGTCTGTAAGAGGAGAGGCGTTTCTTTGACTAGTTGTGCTATGCAGTTTTAGGACTGTTTGAACAGACTTGCAGTTTGATGTTGGCTTAATGTTGTGATTGTGAGGGCATTAGATACAGAGTTTTCTGTATGTGGGTGAATTTTGTCTGGTGTTCATCGCTTTGTTGTCTTATAGGGTTATGGTCTCTTCACCATAGAAGAGCAAAAGTATTCTCCCACTGGTTATCTGTACAATCGAGGTCCTGGTGCATACAAGATACCAAGTTTTTCAAACATTCCTATTGAATTTAATGTCACTCTGCTCAAAGACGCACCCAATCCAAAAGCTGTCTACTCTTCAAAGGTGAGAGTTGTCATTTTTTTTATTTTCATTAGATCTGGGTGATTACCGGTACATTAAGCAATGAATTTACAATAATTGGCTTATTACAATGTATTTAATAATGATGACAATTTGTATGGCGCCGTAGCACGGCCATGCCGTTACAAGGGCCTGACAATCAACTAACGGTAGGATAGGCCTTACTGTCATAAGCTGAGATTTGAAAGAGTCGACTGAATAGCAGGAGGAAGAACGATCCAGCATCTGGGGCCAGCGGCCGAGAAGGCGCGGTCACAAAAACTGGTCCTCATCCGAACATTGCATTTCTCCAGCGGTAGGAGTCACAACCTGGATGCGTAGGAATGTGTCCCAATGCATTAGTCTTAAAAACTGCTTTGTTCGTTCGTGCTGGAGTCGGGAGCGCCTCTGAGTAGCCCCCTTGAAGGAGCGCTATATAAATGCTCAAATGAATGAATGAATGAATGAATTAGTCATGCAGATAATCTGGTGCCGCCTCGTGAAGCGACTTAAGCACCAGCAAACAGGTCTTAAACTCGACACGGAGAGGAACCAGCAGCCTGTCATGTGTTGTTGATGAAGCAAACTTTCATCATGTGTTTTAACAATAGAATGGTTTACTGGGCTGTTGTGAGTGCTGTCGTACATTTTAGGGAATTGGTGAGCCTCCTCTTTGCTTGTCGCTGTCAGTGTTCTTTGCAATCAAAGAAGCCATTCAGGCGGAAAGGAAGGAAGCTGGTCTCGACGGGAGTTTCCGCCTGGACAGCCCTGCCACAGCTGAACGAATTCGTATGGCATGCGTCGATGACTTCACAAAACGAGTATGCTGCTGTTCTGTATGATCCGCATCATAGGGGGAAGGAGGACACAGTCGATCGTCGTACACAGTCGATCACATCACTTAATTTACAATATACTTTACATGGGGACATAAAAAATAGGTCAGCAAGACTGACTATGTGTCGTTTCATCCTGCAACGTCGTTTAGGTTGTTTATTGCAGACATAAACTGAAATTTTTACATTTTTATGTTTTTGGTTCTTTGAAGTAATTTTTTGCCTAATGGCATGGCCGAATTTTACACAAGGTATGTATAACTTAGGTATTTACGTGTATATGTTTTGTAAACATAATTTCATTGGGTATTTAATAGATAAGTGATAAAAATAAAACGCGCCACGGGTTTATCACTATGTGTCTTTGGATGAACATCGCATGGTGTAGTACACAGTCGATCAATGCACGGTAGTACACAGTCGATCACTTGTTGCAATGGAACTCGGTGGTGTAGTACACAGTCGATCACTGATCGACTGTGTACTACACCACCGAGTTCCATTGCAACACCTGAACAGGTTCGCCAGTTCCCTAAAGCAGCTGCCAGCAAGGCAACCAAAGGCACTCGAAAGAGAGCCATGACTCGAATACTAACAGCCACACCACAGTAATAGATGCATTAGAGAATGAACTAAGGGCACGAAGTGAGAGAAAATGCCCTGCTAGGAAAAGAAAATTGGACATGACGCCAACTGAGGATAGGTCATGTGTAAGCAGACAAACACGCAGACAAATCATTAGCCAATGGTAAAATTGGAAGAGCATCAAAGTGGAGGTAGTTCAATAGCCAAGGCCAAAAGTGAGTGGCCATGTTTGGTGTGCTGTGAACCACTGGACACTGGTAGGAAAGAAGGCAAAGACTCCATACAATGACTAAAACCTGCCAAAACTGGGCACATGTTGCGTGAACAGTTGAAGATGAATGCTAAATTTGCGAAAACTGTGAAAAATGACAATAACCGAGTAGCTGCATTATCTTAATAAATGTACTTTCAATCTTATCTTAATATTTTTTAAATACAGTTTTATTTTTAAAGCAATTGATTATGAACATTTACCTTAAGAAACCTAATGACATTCTGAAGGTCTTAATAGCCTAGGCCTTTCATTTAAGTTTATTAACTATGTTTATTACCAGTTTAGAGTATTCTAAAACTTTTCTAATGCACTTCTGATGTTGTTCAACTGTGTACTGTCATGTGATCAACTGTGTACTGTGGTAGTACACAGTTGATCACTTTTGGACTAACAACGAAAATGATAATATCCAAAATACCCTGCATCAGAATTATCATAAATACGTTTTATAAAGTGGAGGAATGATTATACTACAGACTGAGCTTTAAAAAATATATGTAGGTTTTGAAAACCACTTGTAACTGTAAAAAAATTAAAAAATGATCGACTGTGTCCTCCTTCCCCCTACTGTATGAAAAATCTTGAAGTTTTAAAGCTATTTGTAACAGATAATTTATGCATTTCAAAGAATACGATACAAAGAGTTGTATTCAACTACCGTATATACTCGCGTACAAGTCGAGTTTTTTTGGACAATTTTGAAAGTCCAAAGTTAGGGGGTCGACTTATACGAGGGACAAGCCAAGATCGCAAGATTTATCCATCCGAGATCGCATGAACATGCAACCGAGGTCAACAACATACCCCGTCCGATACGGCGATACCGCATGACGCAAGTGTCACGCAACAATGAGCGATCGCATGACCGTGAAGGAAATAATAATGTTATAAACAAATGATACTATAAAGAATCAATTTTTAGCACAATACTGACAAAATATCTGGTAGAATAAAATAATGTTCTATTAAAATTTGAACCATGCTACTAATAACGTCAACGCCAGTTCTTGTTTATTACTCTTTTGATTGGGTGCAGGTTTCATTCTATGCATCATTTGATTTTATAGCGCATTTCTATACGACCTTAAATTCGTGTACGGTAAAAAAATTGATAAAACCAAATTTCACCTGCCTGGGAATTGTACTGTAAACGATATAAGACCATTCAGGTCAAAACTATTGGCCATAACCATCGACGTATATCCCAATATACGTCGATGGCCATAACGAACGCATTTCTTGTGATAATTAGTTGTCTAGCAGATGGGATGAAACTGATGCCAATATTTATTTTTAAGCAATAGTAAGACGCCCCAAAACGAGGTTTTTAAGAGGCTCTATTGTAAAAGCTCATTCCACAGGTTGGTTTTACGAATAATGGTTGTAATGCATGTGGAACGCGAGGTCAGGTCATTAGAAAAGAGGAATGCCAGTATTAGGACATGATTCGCGCGTATCTGACTGGTCCAGTTAGATCAGGTGATGAAGGTATCGGGCTTGACAACGATGACGAAACCTGCTTGACCTTGTGAATGGGCGAAGCTCTTCCAAAATGATTTGCCATGAGATATGGTACAGCAGTTGTTTTAAAGCTTAGGCATTATATAAATAGATTACATGGACCTACATAGACGGTTTGCAAAACGACGCCAGAGAACTCGGAAATCGACGACGATGACGGCGAAACTTACATTCACAACCACTGACTTGAAATTAACAGCAGACTTTTTGAAGTTCGAAACCGCAAATGTTACTGGCAGTTTAGTTTGTTAATAATCGTAATAGCGCTATAAAATTTTGCCTTCATCCATATTCCGGATTCCTCGAATCGAAGACCGCAACTTTCACAAAATGGAAACTATGAGTGGGCAATAATTTGAGAAAACACCGGGAAGAGGCCAAAATTAACTTGTAAATAACTGACTGATAATTTAAAGTGTTTTTTTTATATTAGAAAATGTGCAATTATTGGTAGATAATTTGTTGGGTAACGCCATATAGTTTAAGGACAACAAACGATACGTGCTGGTCCATGCCTATATATGACTCTGCATAGGGACGAAAATGTTACTTTTAAAATAGAAGTCAGATGCTTTTATAAGTTCGACTTATACGCGAGTCGTCGATTTTAGACACTATTTTTCCCAAAAAAGTACACTTCGACTTATACGTGAATCGACTTATAGGCGAGTATATACGGTACTAGTATTTGCAACTATTTACATATAGTTTGTTGAGATATAACAGACTGGCATAAGTTAGTATCTTATGTAAATGATCATGTTTTAATTGTTCGTCTGTTTGCAGCATCCTGATCCGACGCCAGGGACCTTTACTCCGTGGATCGTGAGGCTGTGAAGAACATGATTAGCCTACCAATGTATCTTTCGCTGGAAGCATTGCTAACATTTGAACTTTTAGTCTTCTGTAGGCCTAATTCTGCTTTGGGATTTGGCTATTTGGACTCGAGTTATACAACTCGTCAGAAATCTCTCAGCATGATGCATCACATGCAGAAGTTTCGGCAATAAACTATATTCATAGACAACACTGCCTTTTAATTAATCGCTTGTTACATATAGAAGCCAGAATTTCCAGGAAAGTGCTTGTGAATTACCTGCCAAGGTATTACAGAGAGTCAATAAATTGTAGATGAACTGTTAACCAATAACGTTGAGTAGTTGCTATTTATTATAATACAAAGCACAAAGTAGTATTAGCAAATATTTCTCGCTCGCTCAAGGTTTTTCTGTTTCCATGGGGCTCCTGCACTGAGGGCGCGTCTGAATAGTTTATACTGTGATGGGCGCCTTATAGTCCTAAATTACAAGATACGATACAGTAAGGTGACTCTTCAACACTGAAGGTTGACAGACTGTGGTGACTGACAATAAGACGCTAGGGTTGGCCCACACGTCTGAGGCGCACTGTATCCTGAAACTTTTGAGACGAGTTGAGTCATTTTCGGGTAATATGTCACATTCACTAATTGAAGCAAAATTTTTTTGGGCAAATTACATTGATTTTTTTGGAGTAAATCTTTAATATTTCTATTTCACTAATATATATTTGGTTTTGCACTAATATGTAAAATTATGAAGTTTTTAGCAGAAAAAAATAGCCCTACTAAAATTTTTGTCCACTCCGTTACTCCGTTACCAAAACACATATGAGCTATTTATATATAGTAGACAGCTTCCTACTACGTAGTTTGACATGCAATATGTTTTTAGTATTAATGTTTATAAAATAAATATAAAAGAAATTACAATACAAATGATTATTTAATTCCATCACATTTTAAATTTTGTTAAGAAATTCCACTCCGTTACGAAAAGGAATTTTTTAGGGAATCTAATCAATGTAAAGTTGACTATTTTTTTTGGCCAAATAACAAAATAAAAATCACTTGAGCCAATCATTCCCAGTGATCAAATGAACAATAAAACATTAAAATATTTATGATGTTGTCTTAAAAATCTGCTCATACAGTCAAAATTACATAACAAATTACCATAAAAAGTTCCGCTCCGTTACTATCTGTCGAGAATTGAGCACAGAATGTGAAAAGTGAACTTAAAAAACCAGAAATTTATTTAAAATGTCATGATATATTGTTAAATAAGTTGTATTAGAAATGATAATTTAAGTAGACGACTTATCCTGACAGTGGAATAAATTTTAGTACCTCAAGGCTCACATTTGTGGTAAGTAAGTGGACAGTTAACGGAGTGGACAAATTGTGTATTAGCACGGTAAATATCATATTATTTCTCATGCGTCCACATTAATCGTCGGTACACTCATTATGGCCTAAATAGCTTATAAATGTTATATTAAAAATATTATTTTAATTAAATTTATTCATAATCATTGCAAAAATGCAGTAACGGAGTGGATGTATAATTAAAAAACCACATCAGGTACGTAATAAATGAAAATTTGTAAGAAATTTGTCTTAGCATTCACATCCTGTATTAAGACATACTTACTTACATAGATCTTCACAGAAGAGATGTGCTAAGTTGCGAGACCAAAGAACTGAAAGGGTTGTGAGATACGAGATAATTTTTACATGTTAACGGAGCGGACATTTTTCCGGGGACAAGTTAAAATATATATTTTAAATTATACTGAAGATCCGGTTTACCAAGTTGTATTTAGAAATATACAATTATGTTTAATATAAAAGAAACAAATTTTTTTGGTTTAATGCAAATCATTTAGAAATTGTAGACGAAAGCAGTAAGTGCTACAGCCTAGGGACGGTAACGGAGTGGAACATTTTAATTTCAAAATAAATTTTAATAAATTATTTTATTGCTTTGAATTACTTTCAAAGGTCTTTAACTGTTGACTGATCAATAACGTTTTAATCTAATCACTTAGCATGATCAGACTAGGTATTGTTTTCTGAGAAATGACCGGGGACAGTCGTATTTCCAATTTAGCCAAATACCGGAAAATGACTCAGGTACACCAGCAAAGCCAGTGAAGCCACTCGAGGCAATGAACCAACTTCAATGACTCCTGTCTTCTTTGTGATGTTTTAATCTCACGTAAATTAAACAATGTCTATTCGCATAATTAGTTGCGTGAAGGGTTTTGTTGCGATGGATGTGTTTAAAACATTGCAAGGATGACAGATATCAGCAATCACAAACGACAGTGTCATGAAAAGGCACTAAGGTGCTATTTAGATGAATTGGTATAGCTCGCGCTTGATATCGGTCGATTCGTATCTCTGAAAATCTCGGCCGACAATTGCGTCAGGTCTACACAAGGCACCTAACCATATCGGGGAACCTATAGGCCCCTACATGTTAAACTCCTCTGCCAGCAGCAAATGGACGTGTCTTCCTCTGGGCTGTACGCAGCTGCCTAATGCCTATATGCCTTTGAGATTGCTTCTGGTTCTGCCACGCTGGATGTTGACTTCGGTGAGTCTTCAGAAATGCGAAAACACCTTGAGAAATGTTTCAGCGACAACATAATGCTGCCTTTCCGCAAAGTCCCTCTTAAGAGAATAGGGGAAGAAAGCCACTTCCACGTGTGGTTATCCTTCCTACAGTGGCCCTAACCGGTTTGATTTGCTCTGAACATTGCTTAGAACACTTAACACTTTTGTATTTTGATTATAGCATAGATTTATCAATTATACGCATTTTCAATAATACCAATTACACCTCTGAATTTTATCCCCCGGGGATGATTTTACACGATGGGGGATAGAAATGGTTAATCCCCCAGATACTCTATACCGGTATATTCTATCCGGGGGGATAAATTTATTCATCCCCCCGGATAGTTTTAGGACGGATAGTCTTTCATGCGACACCGGCTCATTCAAGTCGTTTTATATGGCCTAGATATCACTTGCATCTGATACCCCATGTCTAAAGTGCATTGTCCGATTTTTAGACATTGTGGTCTATATACTAACACGCTGAGTAACTGTTAATTGCACATCGTGACTCTACAACAATTTTACACTCTGAATTTTGCAGTCGTTCTTTATGTCACGTACGTAATGCAAGCTATTTCAAAATAAGTAGGCCTAGGCTAATAAAATTACCTATTGTAAACTTCAAATTTATAAAGCGTTTCTCTAAGCGCAAAGCACCAGCTCATTGAAGTCGTTTTATATACAGCAACAACGAAGAAGATTTCCAAGAACAGAAAAACCATTTATCACAATAATAGTTTCGTAGAAGACTAAAGTTTTCATGTCGCAACTGTAGGCCTAGTTGGAGGCAATGCACCTCTCAGAGGCGGCGCTACACCATGCAGGGCGCGCCAGGGCAAATGCCCTGGTAAAAAAGCCTTTGCCCTGGTCGATGCCCTGCCAGAATTTTTGCCCTGTTCAGAATTTGTTCGGCCATATTTGTTATATCCTGAGACTTAAATTCCTTTAATTCACTTAAATGTTAAAATTTGCTTTACAAAAGTCAAAAAGCGTTCAGCTTCCGGGGAGCTTCGCCCATCTTATCTCCTGACTATTATATATATAGGCCTAGTGCTAGGGGCGATTTATGGCAAGCGCGGTTGCGCGATCTTATAATTATGGTCAACATTTAAGCACCTTTTTTCAGCTATTAAATATAATTTATTTATTTTAATAATTAAAACAATAATTTAGCTATTTTAATTTAATTTAAGTGTTTTTGAACTGTTTTCAGTGTTTACTGAGATCCCTCCCAACCCCCAATCCCGTTTTCAACGTGATTTTAGCCCGCCCATAATTGCTGCGTTCCGGAACCTATTGTTCCTTTCCGGAACCTTTTTTTTCTAGAAAAAAAAGCACTGGTTACGATAGTAGTCTGTAGTGCATATAGGTTAAGGTTAAACAGAACAGTGAAACAAAGCTACCCCAATATATGACGATTATAACAAGTATTATTCGTTGTCCTAACATTGTAATCGTAAGTAAGTAAGAAAGTATATTCTTTATTAAAAAGCACTAGCAAACGCACAGCGCTGTACAGTGTAAATGGCAAACACATTTCAATCAAACATGGTAGACATATGATAATCAAACAATTAAACAACAAAACCAATCATGTCAAAGAGAAGTTATTACGAATCAAGTGGGATGTAAGGGGGGAGTCGAAGAGGATCGAGAGGAGTAAAGTAGCCAGATCCATGCATGGAGAGCATAATAGTTATTTGTATGGCATCCTAGCGAGGAAGCATTTCTGAGACAAATTATTATACCTTGGAAGCTCACGGTTATGGGGCCGTGGGCGCAGAGAGTACCAAGTGAGCTTAATCGGCGGCAGCATAGTATGTAATACAATAAGGGGCGTAACTTTGGTCTAAAAAGTGGGGGGTACCAATACTTTGGTCTAAAAAGTGGGGGGTACCAATTTCTTCTCCAATTTCTCTTTTCGCATGGTGGCCATTTTGAACATATTCCCTCTCAGTATTCTCATGAATTTTGGCTCTCGGTTTACATGTTTATCTAAGTACTTTCGCACTTTGGCGGAGACTGCATTCTCTGGGAAGGCACAATAACAAAAATATTGATTGACATTGTTTAAAAAGTGGGGGGTACAGTACCCCCCAGTCCAAAAAGTGGGGGTACGGGTACCCCCCGTACCCCCCACAAATTACGCCTATGAATACAATGTCATGGCAGGGATTGTGCAAAATACTAGCAAAGAAACTAACGTTGGCATTATTACTAAGTGCCTCAAATGAGGGTGATGATGAAGGTAAATAAGTACCTCTGACGCACCAGCTTCCGGACTATATTCCCTCTATAGGGCCTCGCGCTAGTAGTGCGAGAAGTGCAACTGACTGGACAGCCACGCATTATAGAGTGCTACTGACTGGACAGCCACGCATTATACAGTGCTACTGACTGGACAGCCACGCATTATACACCGTGTCTCAAAATAAACTGTGCAAAATTGCTTCTGTCAGAACTTCGTCAAATTTCCACCAATTTTAATAATTTTTGGTAAGTAGGTCGCAAAATAGCTGAAATTTTATGCTATACATAAATTTTCCACCTCACCTGACTCATGTCACCGCACTACCTTGTTAAACACAGATGTACCAATTTCTTATATAACGCTTAAATTTTAACAACTAGGCTGCACTTTCATCGAGCCGGGTGTCAAAGTGAATGGGGCCTAATATCGCGACAACCTTCTTGCCCAGAAGCTACTGCCAGACATACGCCGGATATCCCAGGGCGAGTTTTCTGTCTTTCAACAGGATGGCGCCCCGGCGCGCGACACTGTCTCTTTCCTGGAGCGAGAAACGCCTGACTTCATACCTCCAACACTGTGGCCGCCGAATTCACCGGATCTTAACCCAGTCGACTATAGCATATGGAGTGTGCTACAGGAAAAGGTTTACCGCTCCAGAATAGCCAACGTCAACGAACTCAAAACGCGTCTGATCGACGAGTGGGCGCGATTTGACCAGTCGATCATTGATGCTGCTATCGGCCAGTGGCGTCGCCGTCTAAGCGCTTGTGTCCGTGTAAGCGGGGCACATTTCGAGCCCCAATTCTAACACTTTTAAGCAGATCTGTCATAACAATTAAAAACTCTGCTAAGTAAACCATATTTTACTTTACTGCGTGCTAATTAAGTCGTCAGAAAGTTTGTTGCATGCAAGATAATTTAAGCGTTATATGAGAAATTGGTACATCTGTGTTTAACAAGGTAGTGCGGTGAGATGAGTCAGGTGAGGTGGAAAATTTATGTATAGCATAAAATTTCAGCTATTTTGCCATCTACCTATCAAAAATTATTAAAATTGGTGGAAATTTGGCGAAGTTCTTACAGAAACAATTTTGCACAGTTTATTTTGAGACACGGTGTAGAGTGCAACTGACTGGACAGCCACGCATTATAGAGTGCTACTGACTGGACAGCCACGCATTATAGAGTGCTACTGACCGGACAGCTACCGTAATAATAATAAATATAATAATAATAATATTAATATTAATATTAATAATATTATTATTATTATTAATATTAATAATAATAATAATAATAATAATAATAATAATAATAATAATAATAATAATAATAATAATAATAATAATAATAATAATAATAATAATAAAAATAATAATAATCTTGTTCTTTATTAATTCAAACCGACAAACGCAGTAAGATTACATTGAGACATGACAGTACAATTATCAATATCTTAACTAAACATTCGTTATGGCAGCCATGCAAGGCACCCGCCCGAGGGGGTTGCGGGAATCGAACCGCGTACTGCTGCTCTCCTGCTGCTCTCCTGGCCATGGCGCCCCCCCGGGGGTTGCGGAAATCGAACTAACTAAACACTTCCCTCTAACTATCCCCTCCCCTGTATATTCTATATAATAGTTTCCTTATATGCAAATTTGTCCGTCGTATGACGCTACGTCACAGACGGCTTCTGTTCTACTGTGAAACCGTTTGTGACGTCAGTACTGCCGTCTTGACGACGGTCGTCTTGACGACGGCGATCAGAGCATTTTAACCAATGATATAGGCCTATAATGATACACTGTCGTCACGTCATAATTATGACGGGCAAATACACCTGTATGTATATATTTGCCCATAGATTTTCATCATCCATGGATTTTGCATGTGTAAAAAGACTTATACAAGAACCTTGAAATTTCTTGAAAGGCACCATATATAGATATGCTTCCTATCACTTAATTAATTATCACTTACTCCATTTCTCCTTTGTATTTCCTTTCATGTAGGCCTATAATTCTTGTGTTAAAAACACAGGTCATTGCGACCTGGTTATTAGGCTTTTTCTCTCCATACTCAGCCTTCTCATTCGTTCCGTCGTATCGTATGCATTGACCGTCAAGCCTTCATGCAAGATATTTCACCGACTCCCAGCTGGTTCTGAACCCTTGCTCTTCTCTTGATGATCTCCTTTCTTGCTACAAGTCTACGTCTCACCAATTAACCCTGCTAATACACTTACGCTGCTGATTACCAAGCACAGCATACACAGAAGAAGGCTAAAAGTTATAGAGACTAACCGGTTCACCTGTCACGTTCAGACGTGCAAAGTCTTTCGTAGACGACTTGAATATTAACCTTTTTAAGATAACATAAGTTAATGTTAATGATATTGTCTTGCCTTCGCTCAAGCGCAGGTTATCTTGACATCAATGACACGGCTATTTCCTACTTATCTTTCTTGTCAAAGAAAGTTTGAAACACGTCTCGATGCAACTCAAAATCACAATCTCACATGCAGACTAGTGTTAGGGCAATTCAAAAGTCCATTCTACCTCAGAAAAAACAATCGGAGTTTAGAAGTTCTGATTGCACGGAGTCCGTTTTAGCACTCATTCTGACTGACATTTTTGGGACAGAAACGTGACCCTCTTCGCCCTGTTGATGTGAGTGCGACCTTCGACTCTGCTGACCACGTATACGGTAGCCTATTCTCTTACAGCCACTTCGTCGTAGGTCGCGGTCTCTCTTGGTTTTGTTAATAATTCCTCTCTGGGCTTACTCGGGCTGTGGGTTTTGGTACTGTATAGTGAAAGCGAGGAAAATAAACGATGATACGAACGATTAAAAACTAAACTCGTAAAATAGTTATATTGTGTAGATGTAACCGTATGACACTGCAGAACTGTGAAACTTGTAGGCCTACACTTAGATTGATCTTGTGTAGAACTTAAAAACTGGACACGTAAACAAGGCAAGGTCAGACCAATAATTTTCTGTAGCTTATAAATTGCGCCGTAGATACAACCCTGTGTAGAGCTTAAAACCGGACAAGTAAACAGGGCAAGGTCAGGCGAGACATGACGCACGCATTGGACTGTAGAATTCAATAAGCAGTAGACGTGACCACATGGACATAAACATGTCAAGGATATTTATACCCAGACTACCCTATAGGCTAGAGCAGCGGTTCCCAAACTTCTCTGGGTCACGATCCACTTGTGAATATCTTGGCAGTCTCGCGCCGCGGTACCCACTGTGTAAAATTAAGCATTGTATAGTAAAATTTGATTTGTATATTGGTATCGAAATATGTGGATATACGTACAGCGTTTGAAAATTTAAAGCATTAAACGGAAACTTAGGTAAAAACAGTTTACAATTTATTGCAATCCAGCTAGTTATAGCCCAATCATAGCCAAATGTTGTTGCTGCAAAAAATAAATGTTTCTCGAAAAAATTGGCGACCCACTTGCCAGAGCTTCGCGACCCACTTTTGGGTCGCGACCCACAGTTTGGGAAACTCTGGGCTAGAGAACTTAAACTGGACAGGTCACAGGCAGTCGTTCTTTATGTCACGTACGTAATACAAGCTGTTTTGCAATAAATAGGGTAATAAAATTACCCATTGTAAATTTCAAATTTATAAACTGTTTATCTAAGCGCAAAGCACCGGCTCATTCAAATCGTTTTATATGGCGTAGATGTGCGCAATAGAGTTGGCCATGTCGACATAAACATGTTGATCTGGATTGACCAAATATAGACTTCAATTGCGCAGTCCACGCACGTATACTATAGAAGTGAACACGAGAGAGAACTTGCGCAATGCCAATTGCCAGTTATGAGGGTATTGATGTAAACACGAAAGGAAGACGTGCACAATTTGGAAGAAGAATGATGGAAGACCGGCGCAAAAGAAGGAAGCCGAGACGGAGGGGGAGAAAAAGGGAGAGAAAGGATATAGGCTGATGGAAAGGGAAGAGCAGGGACTCTGAGAAACGGCAGCGAAGATTCATCAAGAGAGAAGTTAGGCAGAAGCTTAGTTTCTCAGGGTACAGAGACGTTGCAATGACAGTCAAGTCTCGCTGTAATACATTGTTGAGAATATATAGGCCTATAGTAACACGCTGAGTAACATCGTGACCCTACAAATATTTTACACTCTGAATTTTACAGTCGTTCTTTATGTCACGTACGTAATGCAAGCTATTTCAAAATAAGTAGGCTAATAAAATTACCTATTGTAAACTTCAAATTTTTAAAGTGCTTCTCTAAGCGCAAAGCACCGGCTCATTGAAGTCGTTTTATATACAGCAACAACGAAGAAGATTTCCAAGAACAGAAAAACCATAAATCATGTCTCTTTCATGAATAATCATGAATCGCATTTCGCAAACTCACCTATCGTCAAACTATCACTAATCTTCCCTTTTCAGGTGACAGTCGGGTAAGGACCGTAAGGTAAACCCGTGGGTACGGGTAGGCTATACCCGATGACCAAAAGTCCATGGCCCAGGCCCATGACTCTGGAACATAACGTCTCTCTGAGGGCAGTTTCTAAGAGCCTAAGGCATCATTTCTAGCACGGGCGAAAAAAAAAGATCTTTTTCTTTATTAATTCAAACCGACAAACGTAGTAAGATTACATTGAGACATGACAGTACAATTAATTATCAATATCTTAACTAAACACACGTTATGGCAGCTACGCAAGGCGCCCGCCCGAGGTTGAATCGAACCGCGTACTCTCCTGCTGCTCTCCTGGCCATGAGTGTTACCATTACTCTACCCCCTCCAGGAGTTCGTTTTAGAAACAGTTTTCACCAAATTCCTCACGACCACTGTCCGACAAATTGCCTCAACATTAACTCTCAATTTCTTTCTCTCGAAACACTTACCATCAGCTACTTCAATGTCCGCAATGACGGCTATATCACAATACTGTTACACAACAACTGCTCTTACTGACTATGACGGCTGAACGTTCAACTAACTTCAACTGACAGACTGCAACTGAACTTCCAACTGAACTTCAATGCACATGCAATAACTGAATCCATTCATAACTACGTGTAAGTCAATCTGTTACAAACTGCCTCTATTTATACCACCGATTGGATAGGTTTTGCAGTTCTGCACAGGCAGTTTTACATTTGGCGGAACCCTAAATCTCGCCACCTATTCAACCTATAGTAAATGTTGCTAAGATTTGAGGAATCTTCGCCAAAATTTACATGGGAAATTTTCTTGGCGAAATATTTTTCTAGCCACCATGCAAACTACAGGCAGAATTTGCCTAGAAGTTAGCCAAACGAATTAGACGAGAACACTAGCCAAACAACAACAAAACAGGGAGAGACGACCTGCAGCTTCGTCACAAATCCCTTAATGTTTTACTCACATTCCTCATGTGCTCTTTCTCAAACACCGATCTAATGGCCTCTGTCAATCGAATCCTCTCTCGCTAGCTTACAGTCATTTCTCTGAATTCTTCTTCCAGCCTCTTAATGATAGAATTAAGTTACACGCCCTATTGTAAATTCTCTCCCCAAACAGCAATGTGAACTCGATCCTATTCCAACTTATCTTCTCGAAGATTGTTCCTCTGTTCTTGTCCCATGGCTTTTAAATATTCTCTCGTCAGTACCTTCTAAAAACATAATTATTTCGACAGAGAAAAACTCTATACTTAGCGTACTTTTTATTTATTTATTTTGGATATTTCTATAGCGCCTCCACAAGTCTACTACTACTCAGAGGCGCTCCCAACCAAGGTGCGACCGTACGTACGGTACGTACGTTATTATTTTCTATAACGTACGTACGGTACGCGTACGTTATTTTGCCGTACGTTACCGTACGTTCACATCAGTTCATGATGAAAATAAAAACACACAACCTTATGCACAAGAAAAGTCAATAATAGTTGGTGATTGACGGTCGTAAACAATTTTAACCATTACATCAGTCATCTGTGGCTGTTCAATGATCTCTAGGCCTACTTTCAAACTTTTAAATTCCAAATTTTTAATATTATGTCTAATGTATAATACCCCTAGTGTGAAGAATAGGCCTATTAAGATTTTATGGCACACTTTATTGGATGGTCAGTGCCAGTGGTAATTTTATTGGCAATACTAAATTTCGGTACCGTTCGTAAATAACTTGGCCTGCGTACGGGAGACCAATACTGTAGACTGTAGAGCTAACTGATCATTTTTGACGTACGCGTACGGTACGCGTACCTTATAAGACTATAGTTATATTGAGGTTCTTTGTGAATGATCAGATAAACTTGTGGCATTTTTAACGTACGCGTACGGTACGCGTACGTTATTTTTTTCGATAACGTACGTACGGAACGCGTACGTTATTCCGGGAGGTAACGTACGGTCGCACTATGCTCCCAACTACAGCATTGATACTGTGGTCGGAGTTTTCACGCCGAAGCGCCACGAGCAATTGCGAGTGAAGGACTTGCCCAAGGTCCGTACGCAGCGGCTAGAGTGGGATTCGAACCTGCAACCCTCAGGTCACAAGGCGCCGAACTTACCACTGAGCCACCTAATCTTTCTCTATTTTCTAACTCTGTCCTTGTCGTTGTCCTTGCCCGGCTGAAATAATACTTTATCTGCTACCTCACTTATAAAACGGAAGCCAATCTTGATTGACAAAGCACCACTCTACTGAAAGTATGGGCGGCGATGCAGAGGGTCGAGGGGGATAAGACCCCACCTTTAACAGTGGGGGGGCACGCTATACAGTTGTTTTGAAGGAACACTAAAAAAGGTCAACACAATTTGTTCGCCTTCTTTTTTGACCAGATCAGTTCAAGATCAGTTCAAAAGTGTCCCGTGTGACCCTGTCAAACAAGATCGCCACCACTGAATGAAAGTATATTCAGTGAGTAAGTAAGTATATTCTTCATTAACCAATTGCTAATCGGACTTTGGTGTAGGCCTACAGACATCTGACAAACACAGTTAAAAAACGTAGTTGCTCTGCTTGCATCTCTGTACATTAAAACTAGTCTCCACTCTTTGTCATTAGTCTTGACTATTTTTCGATATTTCTGCTGGTTTTGACACCAAGCTTCGATCACGAAGAAGTTCTTGAACGATTGTATCCTTCTGGTTTGGCATCTCTGACACTGCCCTCATTTAAATTCGGCCTTAATTGACTTTTTCCCGTTTCCATTCTACAGACTGTAAATCAGAGGTGCAAATCTGGCCCGCGACGAGTCGTCATGTGGGCCGCGATGTCCAACAGGGTGAGCTCATTTGGCAGTGAATTCCAAAGCACCGGTCCATAGTTTCGAATACTGTATTTCCTGATGTTAGTGCGTATGCAGTGTTGGTGATATTTGTTTGAGGAACGCGTTTGATGAGTGTGCACTGTGGAGTTTGTATAAAACCAGCCATCAAAGCTTTTGGGTAACAAATGCGTATGGAACTTATACATAAATAGCCCTACCTGTTATTTGTTTATATTTTCAAGGGGCAGGATTCCCAAATTCAGGTACAAATTTTTGGTGTGTGCTCTCGGGGGCGCATTGCATATAGGCCTAATTCTCAGAGCACGCTTCTGCAGTAGCATCAAGCAAGTCAACAGGGACGTAACTAGCGTTGGGCTTGGGGGGGGCTTAAGCCCCCCAAACGAAGTTGAAGCCCCCCCAAACAAGTCAAGCCGTTGTATGCTTACGGCTAAAATTTGTATGAACACTGTATAAATGTTGCCATGTTCAAGGTTTAAGCCCCCCCCCAAACGAAAAATCCTAGTTACGTGCCTGCAAGTCAAACGAGTGTGGTAGGTAGATGCCCATACAAGGTTGCAATAGGAGAGGTATGGGTCTATTAACGAATTTATATTAATATAGGTTTACAAGTGAATATTTCGGCAAAAGGTGCCGTATGCGAGAAATTATGCCAACATTTTTGGCCAACTTCTATTTTCGTTTATATGGACTATCCATAACAAGAGCTCGTCTATGTATACTCCCAGAAATTTGGACGAAGCCACTCTACTTATACTCTGTTTATCTATGTTGATAGTAAGATTATAGTCGTGTTTAAAAGCTTTATTTCCCTTGGAGCAAAATATAATGCAATTTGTTTTGGTAAGATTTAGGGACAGTTTATTTGCTTTGAGCCAGTTATTTACCTTTAGTAGGTCACCATTTAACTTACTAACTAGTTCAACTAGTGATTTGTTAGACATAAATAAACTGCAGTGGTGTCATCTGCAAACATGAGAAACTGAAGTGTTGTGGAAGCATGTGATAAGTCACTTACGTATACCACTCCGCATCAGTTTAAAGCGCATCTTATGTCTAAAATAAACTAGAAATTATATTGGACTTGAACTGTGTTGAGCAAGTTTCTCTCCTGTTGAATCGAGTAAGGTGCTGGTAAGCTCCTGATTGTAGAACTGGTCAATAGCTCACCCTCCTTCCCACTTCGCATCAGTTTAAGAACAGGTTTAAAGCGCATCTCATGTCTAAAATAAACTAGAGATTATAGTGGACTTGAACTGTGTTAAGCAAGTTTCTCTGCTGTTGAATCGAGTAAAGTGCATGTAAGCTCCTGATTGTAGAACTGGTCAATAGAAATGTTTCGCTGCCAAACAAACTAAAGAAATTTTTTAAAATAAACAACATTGATGGTCAGGTTTCGTTTTTAAAATCTGTGTGAAATATAAATATTGTCAAAACGATGTGTAATTGCTAATCATTGTATAAATTAAACTGACTGTTACACACTTGTATTAGGGCTACCTTGTTAGCGGAACCTTAGGTTCCTTAGGGTATTACCCTTTGTCACTGAAATTGTACAAGTTTTTTGACGCAACAGTCATGTAAACATTGTTTACTTGGAAATGAGGCACTGAACAATAAAATTGATTGATTGATTGATTGATTGATTGATTGATTGACTATTTAGACCAGAGGTTCTTAACAGGTGTATTGCGACACACTAGTGTGTCACGAAGCGACAGGCGGTGTGTCGCGTAAACATGGTGTGTCGTTGGTGTGTCGCGAGAAATTGGTGTGTCGCGAAATCTCACAGCGTATACGTCCGTCATTCTTGCATTACACTTACCTACTTTTGCGTACGTAGGCCCTATAGGCTGTGAGAATTCGTAGCACTCTATAGGCTATATCTATTCAATTGTATCGCAATCTGGGGGCGGCCATGCTGCTTACGTTATAGTATTATACAGTATGTATACACGTTTGGGACCGCGCCGTTGTAAACTTTTACCCGTTACTGTAACATTCGAAATGGCTAAATTTATCAGAATAAAACGAAACTTTTGCGAATCTACAACTGATGATGCAGAGTCAGATTTTGGGAGACGGATTCTAGCTCCAACAGTATTTAATACAAAACGATGCTGCTGCCACTGCCAGTTTTAGCAAACCAACCAAGAAAAACATGAAAAAGAAGAAATCTGTTGTGCGCAAGTGGAACGATGACTAGGCCTACTTGAAATATTGTGGATCCTGGTTTTAATATTTTCCAAAGAAAAATTCAGGAGCAAAATCCCATTAATTGTTACTAAGTTAACGTTGAAACTAGAAAGAGTTCAATATGAATATTTTCATTCATTAAAAATGTTAACAATTTAACATTCTAAATACAGAACAAGTTTAACTTTAACATTTTAAACAATATTCACATATGACGATTCCTTGGTGTGTCGCCAAATTTGGTTGCAAGTTTAGGTGTGTCGCGTGCCAAAATAGGTTAGGGTTCGAACCACTTATTTAGACTACTTAAGAACCGGCACTGATATTGAGTCTACATTGGAAAAACTATCAGTACTGTAGTAATATAGAAGTACTATGAGTCCCATTTCTCGGTAACTCTTTATGTTTACTTTATATGCATGGGCGTCGGGAGGGGGAGGGGCATTTGCTCCATGGCTTTTGGAATCATTTTATAAAAATAATTTTTTTGATTATTATGATTATTAGAACTGTGCCAACACGATTTTCAATGCGAAAAAAGAATTTTGTAGGTAAAGTTCACAATCATTGTTTATTTTAAAGTCTTTTTTCTATGCAATTTGTTTTCTATACAAAAACGTCATTTGGCCCCTCCTCTAAAAAATTTGTCCCCTAAAAAAATTTTGCCCCCCAAAATTCCTGCGGCCACCCATATTTTCATGTGTTTTACTGTACAAGTCTTCTTCATAAAATTTAGCATGCATTCATCTGAACTAAGTATTTGTTTGGCCCCCAAAGGGTTTAAGAAATCGTTTAGTGGCCCTTGGTCGAAAAAGGTTGTGCACCGCCGAGTGTAAATCATTGTTCGCCACCCCTCCCACTCTTTTGAAGTGTTCCACAATATTCCATTCTAGGGCTACTTCACTTTACCAAGTTCAATACACGCCGCTGAACCATAAAGAAATACTCTTCAGTGAATCACAGTCTTTAGGCTTGTGACACTCAGCTCTTTTTAATAATCCTTTTCTCCCGGTCATTTTCCTCACCCACCAATCGCTTGATGTCGTCATCCAAATTTCATTTCAAAGTTCTCTCACTAACCTAAAACGTTGTGCAATGTCTTTTGTTCTAGCGCGTTCAACTTCATATCTAATTCTGCCTCATTCACGTTTCAAGTTGTCCAAAGCGCCCTGCTTAGGACAACTTGAGAGAGCGGCTTCTCTTTACCTGAGATTATTTTCAATTTAGGTTAAGTTGTTCTTGAAAACTCAAGGCTCAAGTTCAAGTTTAATAAGATTGTTCTTGTCTGTGTTTTGTTATTCTGTCAGAAGAACAAGCCAAGTAGGAGCTTTTGCGGTTTGATACTCGGGAGTTCTAAGGAGTTCACTAGGCACATGATGGATCAGCTTATTTTGTTTGTGAATAGCAAAAAGGTAAAAGTAACTGTAAATGCAATGTAAATGTGCACACTAGGAAGTAGTGATAAAAGTACAAAATGTTGATTTCTCAACAGCATTTTGAAAACTATTTTCAAAGGAATTTTCAAAATACCATTTTCAATAGTATTTCGAAAATACTTTCGAGAAGTATTTTATTTTATCAACTGACTAAGTCACTTAGACTTATCGACTGACTTACCGACTTGCTATCGACTTCTCAGGTAATCAGGAATGTCTATTAGTCACCTAATAATATAATGCATTTTGCTTCATGCTGTACTGACCGTGCCTTCATTTCCGTGGGCATTATATATGGGCTCTATACAGGTCAAATACGGGATTATGGGTCCCATGTGGGCTCTGCTCCATGTGGGCATGCTGATAGAGGACAGACCGATGACTATGAAATGTTAATGAGAATTTATTAAAGGTAACACACGCATTTGAGTGTTTACAAAACGAATAAAGCATACGACTATATAAGTCCATGGCCTGATTTCACTCGGGAACGCAAATGGCCGCCTGTTTCTCCTAATTTTACAAGCATAAATTCTCCTGGCATCATCTGCAGTTATACCACTGTCTTATATCCTAGCCTTGATGAATTACCATTATCTATCAAAGATCAATTCGCCTTTCGTCCCACCGGTTCTACTACTTCCGCTTTGATTGCAATTCTTCAAAGTATTACTGATCTGCTCACTAATCATAAATATGTTATTATAATATTAATGGATTACTCCAAAGCATTTGATTCTATTCGTCATTCTGCCATTTCTGAATCTTTATCTCAGCTCGACACACCAGATAATATTTATAATTGGCTACTCGATAACTTCCAAGACAGAAATCACATCACCAGTTTTGAAGGAAAACTATCAAAAATGGCTTCAATAAATGCAAGCCTTGTACAGGGTTCTGTGGTCGGCTCTCTAGAATTCATAGTTGGTACTTCAGATCTTCAACCAGTCAAAGTTAAACAACGAGAGTTATTCATCAAGTTGAGTACAGCATCCTAGTTAAGAATGTTTCCCTCATGAAACTCTCAGCCGAAGGAATGGCTCGGTCATGGGCTCGGGGTCGGAGTGCATATCCGGTAACCTTTACAGGCGGAAGCAGACTGTGCAGGACATGCCCTTCATTACGTAGAACTGCCGAGAAAAGGCGGTTGTCGGCCAAGCTACACAGCTGCTGCATGGATGGACAGAGACTTATCGGGGTGGTAACCTCTTCTTTCTGAATAAACGAATATATAATAATATGGAGTCGTTGAAACCAGCGTATTGTCAACGAGACGTTTGCATGTAGGAATAGACGCCATCGTCAATGAAAACAAGTGCGTGACGTCAGGTATCGTGGTAGTAAGCATAACTAGTAAAGTAGCAATGTAATGTAAACATTTGTAGAGCGCTCCTCGCAGCAGAGCTATTCAGAAGCGCTCTCAACATGATAGGCTCGTGCAAAAACAAAGGTCTTTAGGCATTCAAGTGAAGCTGGTGAAGACGCCCCGAGGATCTCGCTCCGGATCACAGAAGGGAGTTCATTCCACAGTGAAGGGCCAGCCAAAGCGAAGGCCCGATGCTGAGTTAATGAGATTCGCGACCGAGGCACAAACAAGTCCAATCGGTCAAAGAACGAAGGGGCGGGAGGAGCGTGAAGAGATTGGCTTGCTCATCAGTTCAGAAAGAAATATAGGCGCTAAGCCTAACTGGGATCTAGTGATTAGAAGAAGGACCCTGAATCTAATTCGAAACGGGACAGGGAGCCAGTGAAGTTCATTTAGCATATAGGAGGTGTCCGAGGTGTTGTGTGAGTATCGTGGTGAGCGGACAATAAGTCTAGCTGCATCATTTTAGACGGATTGCATAGGAAACAGCCGAGCATTAGGGAGCCCAATTAAAACAGAATTGCAATAGTCAATGCGCGTAGATACAAAGGCATGCACCATGGTCGTGAACACCGCAGAGGATACCGATCTCCTGATGACTCTAAGACGCCCAAGTTGGTAATAACAAGAACGGGTAAGAAGAGAGAGAGATGTTCTGTGAAAGTCAAGGCACTGTCTAGTGTGACAACCAGGTCACGAACACTGGAAGAAAAGTGAAATCGGGAAAAAGTGAGGTCAACAATTTTAGATCAATCTTTTGTTACTGCTGCCTGGTACAAAACCAGATCAATTTGGTCTTCGTAGGATTTAGATTAAGCCTATTTGCAGACATCCAATGGTGGAGATCATGCAGTGGCATTCTAGTCCTTTCAACCAATTAAGGAGGTCTGCTCAGAAGGTGAACCATGAACAAAAGTCTGGACGTCATCAGCATAGAGATGTCCCTTTGCTCAATGCCTTGCAAATACAGAGGGATGTCTGCCGCAAAAGGTAGATAGTGACTAGTGAGGTAGTAAGTAAAGAACTGTGACCTGACAACGACTGATTGGTAGACTGTTAGTCTGTTGCACTGTGACTCGTAACTTCATAAGCAAGTGTTGCTTGTGTTCTGCTGGTGACGTTTTCGTCAAAAATCGTAACTCGGAGTGAACGAATGAGTAAAATATTAACGAACGAAGTCGCTAGCAGTCGATGGTGGGTCCACACTGTACCGCATTTTTCTGACCTTGCCAATAAACAACGCTAGTGTGTAGGCCTAAAGATCTTCCAGCCGACTTAAACTCATAAAATCGTACGTAGGCCTACTTTCTACAATGTGCTTAGCCTTGATTACTGAATCGAAATAGACCAGAAGCGGCCGCTCCCTCTGCTCCCCCTAGCTACGCCTCTGGTCCATATTTGTATGTTGTGGATCTGAAAGCTGTGTGTTTAGTGTGATTGCTTTACTGTTATTGTTTTAATGTGATTGCTTTACTGTTATTGTTTTAATGTGATTGTTTTAATGTTATTGTGTGGTTCTTGCAGGTGGTCGTTCAGAATCCAGATCCAGAGACAACTCTGTTGAAGTTTATTCGGAACGAGCGTTAGTCTTTTCTTAATTTATTTTCACTCAAGAATGAGTTGTCAACAATATCAATAACATAGACAACATAATATCAGGAACGTGATTTGGGGGCAAGAGGGCATTTGCCCTCTGATTTTTTGAAAAAAAGAAAAACGATGTAAAAAAGAAAAGCATGAAGAAGAAGGGGGTAAAAAAGAAAAAAAGACTCATTTGCAGCACTGACTTACAGTTTTGCGCACGTAGACTAAATACGAACATAGGCGGCGATCCCGAGGGGTCGAGGGGACAAGAACCCCCACCTTTAACAGTAGAGGGACACAGTGTACTGTTGTTCCCCACATGGTGAAAAAAAGTCGCGAAACATTTTTCACCTCCTTTTGCTTTTTGCGTCCCCCCTGGGAAAAGCTGACATGTATGATATATTGTTTGAACATAAAATAGGCCTATATGTCATCCTAAGTTGTGTCTGCCTAGATCTGGTAAATTCTGCACTTTGCATTGAAGCAACACCTCAATATACTTGTAAATACTAGTAGCCTAATATATAAAATAATAAACGTGATTCTCTAACATGACTAACGACCTTTCTAGTGGTTTACTATAGTTGACAAGTCTTGATCTCATTGCAAGACATTGCTTATACATGTAATTACGACTCTCCAGGTAATTTACCTCAAGTTCATCAGTGTAGTTTTTCCTTGAGAACTGAAGAGTCTATTTACATAGTTCTTCTGAAGAAAGCAGGTACCTAGCAGGTACTCAAGATTACGACGTATAGGCTACCGTGACAGATTCGTATTTGTTTGCTGAAAATGTTACTATCGCTAGAGATTGCAACTCCGACAATAGTGGCTATACTTAAAAATTCCTGTCAGCATGCCGCTGTGTTCCTTTGCATTTAAAATTCTAGGCTCTGTGGCGTTCGCTTCGCCCTCTGGCGACCACGCGCCCTGTTGCAAGGCATTGGCTGACAGGACATAATGCGAGGGATTTGAACTCGGAACAGCATTGGGCCTAACGCTTTTCTCTACACCAACTGTATCAAGCGCTACATGTTTAATCGGTACCAAGGATGGGTTTCTACATATGTCAGCGCGTGTATTTTTTTCATTTGCCACTGCAAGTATTTTCGGCGGGAAAGTTCCCGCGCAAACCGCCAACTTCCCGCGCTAACTGGGACACGCTAGTTTCTAGTTTCACCTGGGGCTCCATAAATGCTCTTACTATATCGCACAGTTAAAACAATCTATCTGAAATAGAAGTTTCAGCCATAATTCCTGTTGATTAAGTAGTTCTTCAATAATACAGCAGAAATTAAATTTATCACATTTCACTTTGACTATCTTCTGATACCGATCGATTTACAAACTAAGCGAATCTAACGTTTTATTTAGGTCAAATGTCAAATCGTACATTAAAGTCAATAGGAAGTAACTCCTCAGTTCAACATCTACTTCTCAAACAGCTCTTGATAAAACTGACCACAACCTTATATCAAACCGAACGTTCTAAGTTCTAACAAGATTGGAGCTAAACTATCTACACTAGGTCACGCAAGGAGGACACGAAATGTCACCAATTAAGGCTTTAAAATATTTGAAACGATACTCAACCTTCCCCGCTTCAAACAATAAGTTCTTCAGTCCGAAAAGTCCTTTGAACGATTTAATTTAATCGAACCGAACTCCGTCAAAAGGCAATGTTCACGACGATGTCACATGCACTATTACCACTGCTAGTTTTACTTATTCTCTCTTTCTCTCTGTTCTGTTCCTGTTCTGGCGCTAATACTTGCTTGGTTTCAGCTTAACGACGCTGTGCCATAACAAGGGTGATTAGCGTCGCCCTCCTCCTTTCTCCAGGCTTGGGACCGGCACTGCCAGAGTACGGGCAGTGGCGGAGTTCTGGCGCTAATAGCAAAGTTCCCGTCTTATATAATATCGTTCTGCGCGCTAAAACTTCCCTCCTTTTTCTAACCAATTACAGAGCTCGAAATCTGTCACACTCATCCTTCATTGGTGTGCTATATTTATATATCGGTCAAATGGTGTCAACAGAAATGTTTATCCCCGTCCATCAATAATTTATATGGCGCTTCTATATGACGAAAGGGTTACCGTTCGTCCCACCTCTATCATCAAAAGTGGCCTTGTTTTATTATTAATCACTAGATTAGGCTGAATCCTGGTGCCAATGTCGATGTTAGTGGATTATTTCCTCTTCAAATACTTATCCATGGCCATCCAACATGTCAGTGTTATTAAATCTCAATTCCTGGGTTGGATGATGATGTGCTGATGATGCTATTGCTGCTGTTGATGTTGATGATGATACTTTAACCTTGTAACCAGCTCAACTTTAACGTTTGTTCTTTTAACTGAACTGTAGTACAACTCAAAGGAACGAAGCTGGTCTGTGGAGAGGGTGGTTGTGGAGCCTGTACTGTTATGGTCACACGTTACGACTACAATGACAAAACGTTCAAGTATCCTTACTTCGACTGACACCTAAATGAGATTCTTGTTGCCTGAAAGCAGGATTCCTTTTCTGTGGATTCAAACAACTTTGTAGAAATGTCTGATTCCAAAGTTTTACACTGTAATTGGAATCTGAAATTTATAAAGCGCCACTTCAAGAATAAACTCACCAGTGACGCTCCCGACCAGAACCATGTGATATAACTGTTAAATAATACATGATCAATTGGATTGGATGTTGATGATGTTGCTGATGATGCTACTGCTGCTGCTGATGTTGATTTTCTGCATTCCAAATCGCAATCCTTTGCACAGAACAGTCAAGATCGATGATACCCTGAACCTCTATAGGATAGGCAGAACGATATGAGACTTTAATCTAGGTCTGAAGGGAAATGCAGATGGCTCAGAAACACTTAACAGCTTCAAAAGCTTGGGATTATAACTTAAACACTAGATGTTAATGACATGCAATGTGTGACAGTGTAATGTGAATGATTGTTATGTACTGTTAGAGTAAATTAGTAACAGTGCCATGAAACCACGTATAAAAGTGTCTGTTGTACATTGCTTTGCATTGCTTGATCCTTTACTTGTTTGCTTCTCCCTGTCATGTTGTATTTTAACCGAACACCTTCAACGCGTTATGATCGTTTTCTACGGTATCGTTCAAATTGAACATCAATGGATGTGTTGTGTTAATGATAAGAGCACTGGGAAAGCCATTGGATTGGACTAGATTAGCATCGTAACATCACATTATGCTGCATTGCGTTGCACATGTCTCTCCTGCTTACAAATCGGTTTATTTTCCGATTATCGTGTTTGTCCTCAGACATATGTCAGTCAACGCCTGTCTGGCTCCTCTGTGTTTGTTGCACGGTCTGGCAGTGACAACTGTTGAAGGACTTGGCAACGTAACGAATGGCCTTCACCCAGTTCAGGTGGGCTTTTCCTCTCTTTATACTTTCAATACTGAGAGAGTTTTCTTCTGCTCTATAAATGAAACGAGTTATTCAGGAGTAGTACCCGGCAGGGTCCGATTTGCCGGGGGGGTCGGGGGGGTTGGACCCCCCTGCTTCTTTTTTTGACCCCCCTGCTTCAAGCCTTTGGCCGACCCCCGGGGGGGTCGGCTTGACCCCCTCAAATTCATTACCCTGAGTCCTACACCAAACGACTCCAGTATGACCTATCGCAAGCAGTACAGCCTTGTCACCTTTGGGTAATTATTTATTATCCAGTCGGTACCATAATTCTGAAATATCGCGTTAATATTGTTCACGAGTAGCGCTTTAAGCTTGGCATATTCAGCTGTTGAGGGATTATGTTACTTTTAACTCAAGCTGAGGTCGTCTACTCTGTAGGCAGAGGCAGTGTCAGAAATATTTCGCAGGGCATGACCAAACATACAGAAGACAACAAACAGACCACAGTCCCTGCACAAGCCAGCGCCCTCAGGCGCCTTCATGCCCGGGGTCCTCGCCTTGGGCACATCGGCTCCAACGCCACGAGCATCCAGTTGCGGGGTAAAGGTCAAGTAGACAGTGGCATTCTGTCCAGCGTTCGCTGGCGCTTTTGACCTCGATTGACCTAGACTAGAGTGCACATCTGTATCAGTGCACAGCTATGCTGTCATTTTTGTGACATGAACCGAATTGGAGATCGGCATTCGGCATAAGGTGGTCAAAATGCAGGGCTCACCTGTGCCTATATAAAGTCACTGGTGATGCTGCAGTTGTTGTCGAACAACCGCCAGTTTAACAACTTTTTTCCGCTCTGCCGAGTCTGACTCTGTTGTGGAACGGCAGAATATGTTCAAACAAGAACACGTCATCAAAACGTACGTCTCCTACCAATGGATTATGGTGGAACCCCAGAAACTGTGCACTCTGCTTCAGAGAAGTTTCGGATTGACAATTTTCTGTCCATCGTTGATCAATTCACAACCGAGTTGACAAGAAGGCTTCTCTCTCTCTTTAAGTTCTCTGCCCTTCGGCAGGTTTCCACTTCCAATGAAGAAGGCTTACATCATACGAACTACTCTGCTCAAGGTTTGGTTTTCTATCGAGGCTTGAATCTTGTAGTGATGAAGAAATACACAACTCAGAGAAACACCTTGTAGCAATATACGGCGATGACCTCGATGAAAGCATTGGCAATGAGCTGATGATTTTATGCAGTGTTCTTATTTTGTCAAAATGTTTAAACACGAGACAGGTAGGGCAGGCCTCAACATAAGTCATGAGTAGTTCATGTACCAATACATGGCAAAGGTGTTGAAAGTTCATTTCAAGTATGACACATGAGAGACCTAGCCACCCTGCAGCGTTGAGCATAGAGAGTGATATTCTACGTCAACTGAATTTTAATCAGTTTTTTGATTACTTTGCCAATGGAAAAGTGCGCAAAGTCCTAATGGGCCTATTTAAATTTACACCCAACTGTAGGCTTAACTGAGCTAATTAACTGACTCGATCTACCTGTTTTTAGTTTGGAGGTCCCGCCTATCACCCTTTTTAATTTCTTCATTGTCTGTATCAACAATTTCTATTAAAAACTGGATAAGAATCTTAAAGCTTATCCTTTTGTGTTGTACTTGAACCTCTAAATATAATAGAAGACACTTTATTTATAAGTAAAATGATCTTCCCAATTTATTTTCATATTTAAACAAATTAATTAACAATAAGTCACAATTCCCAGATTGTGATCGAGTACTCTATACATACAAACAAGGCCAACATGGGGGGGGGTCTGATCTCGCAACACTTGAGCACACTTTGAAGATTCTGCTCATTTCGTCTGCAGCTTGCGAGTGTGGCTTTAGCCAGATGAACTTGCAACATAGGCCTACAGTGCGCAACCTGCTGGGTGTTGGCCCCATCAGCTACCTGCTGATGATCAACATTAACGGGCCATCTCTAACATCTTGGAATGCCAGGATATACGTTATTTCCTGGCTGAAATCTGGGTGCCATGATGCCTCAGATAAGCCAATTGGCAAGGCGACTATTGTGCACAAACAAAAGAAATATGCACAGCTTTTTATAGTGGCTATACTAGTGTACTTGGTGCACTGGTTCATTTGGTTTGCTAGTATTTTCAATGACAGTACTTGATGCATTGGTTTGATAGCTTTGGTTGTGTACTTGTATTTCATCTTTCAGTGCAATTTAGTCACGTCTAACGCTTCTGTGTGGGCCTACAATTTGTTGTTCCTATTAGTATATTTAAGCTAAAGCTGCTGCTGAAAGCTCCTTTTAATTTTGAATAAAAACTTTTTTTCGATGTCATGTTTGCATCGTAGTTGACTGTTGGTCATTGCAGAATCTTGACATACTATGGAAGTTCATTAACCTCATTTACAAAATAACGAGTAAAAAAATTAATTATGGCTTAATAAATTTTTATTATTTGTATAGATTTCCGACCCCCCTGCTTCTTTTTTGACAAATCGGACCCTGGTACCCGGACTCAGTCGCTAAGAAGTTACCGACTGACTTAAAACTTAGTAGACTGAATCACGTGCTTATCGACTGACTAAGTCGTTTAGACTTATCGACTGACTTATTGACTGGTTCTGTCCAAAGGATTGCGACTTGCTATCGACTTCTCAGGTAATCAGGTATGTCTACTGGACATGTCTAATTACTTAACAATATAATGCATTTTACCGCATACTATATACTGACCGTGCCGTCATTTCTGTGGGCATTGGATGGGACCCATATGGGCTCTATCAGGTCAAATATGGGAATATGAGTCCTATATGGGCTCCGCTTGATGTGGGCATGCTGACAGGGGACAGACCGATGACTGCGAAATGTTACTGTGAATTTATGAAAGATGAAAGACGCATTTGAGTGTTTAAAAAAGCTTTAAAAAGGAATAAAACACAGGACTAACCGATCGTAGCATAGTTAACCAAAATGGACTCAAACCCCGGGTTTCTCATTTTTTCTCTCGGGAACGCAAATGACCGCCTATTTCCCCCAAGTTTACAAACCTATCAATTTCCCTGGCTTCATCTGCAGTTATACCGCTGGCTGAAGTCGTTGAAACAAGCATATTTTCAACTAAGCGTTTGCATGTGCGAAGAGACGCTATTTTCGATTAAAACAACAAGCAAAATATTAACGTGAACGAAGTCGCTTGCAGTCGAGAGCTTAGCGACTGGTTTCGACTTGAAGGTTAGCGGCGGCGGATGACGGCGGCGCTGGGCACTATTAAGGAGTACTGATCTGGGAATTTTGAAAGCTTTTGAAGTATATTAAAAGTGGTTGTGATTAGTCTATTACTACCACTTTTTGGCCAGCGTTATCTTGGTTTCAGGCAAGTTTCACAGGATGCTGCTGCTGCTGCTGCTTAGGTCTGTCGTGGTCTCAATGTCATCAACATATTAAAGTTATTAAAAGAATGTAGACAATGTCATGTTTTCGTTTTCTGCGTGGATGAAACATACCACTAAGTTCATTTCTATGGGAAGAGACGGAGAGAGAAGGGAAGTGGAAGGAAGGGAACGTAAAGGAGGAGTGGATTAGTCACCACCACTTTTGGGGGGCAATGTTACGCTCTTGCGTGTCTGTATAGCAACTTGAACATCTGCATACTGGAATAGAATGGAAAATGGGAAGTTGAGCACCTTCTACGTGACAACAAGTCTATTGAAGCATAGGCCCTATTCATTTTGTGTTTGTTTAATTTCAGACGGAGCAACGTTAGAATATCCCTACTACAGAAGCATTTTATTGATCTAAGAAGATTTATAAATAAATATTTCCACGTCCTTGTATTGCTTAAAGACAAGTCTGATAAGTAAATGACTTTCTGAAGTGAACAACTGATTTCAGGAGCGATTGGCAAAGTCTCATGGCTCGCAGTGTGGCTACTGTACTCCCGGTTTTGTCATGTCTATGTATACCCTACTCTGCAATGATCCACATCCGTCTGAATCATCGATGGAAGAAGCTTTTGGAGGTTGGCTGTATCTCTGAAATTATTCTACTGCCCACAAAACGCAGTAGTGTCAACAAATTTATGACATTTGAATCACTAATCAGGCGTATTCTAATCTTCAATATCAGGCTTTATTAGTTACCTGTTGTGTAGGCCTACTTATAGCTGAGCTTTGCTGCTTGATTGTCTGTTCCTCTGCCTGACTGCCTGTTTGTTTCTCTGTCTGTCTGCCTGTTTGTGTCTCTGTCTGTCTGCATCTCAGTTGTCTCTGTGAGTTGTTTTTTTAAACTATTTTTTGTCTCTGATTGTTGAAAAAACAGAATAATTGTCCGGCCGTAAGGAAACTTGACAATAATTTTGATGTGTTCTGAAACTGCAATAAATTCTATTAAATCATGAATGACGGAAGTGTCTGACCTTTAAAAAGATATGATACTCGTAATCACCTATATTACCTTTTCATCACTCTTGAGACGATAATGACCACCGCCTTGTTCATCATGCCATATTATCATCTAAATCATAATCGGCACATTATTGAATGTCTATTAATCAATGCAATTTTGCTCATTTTCATCGTCATTTTTATTCATTTCACCATTTTGCTGTTGATAGATCCGAATCCTTCTGTTTACAGGCAACCTGTGCAGATGCACTGGTTATCGGCCGATACTGGAGGGCTTCAGAACATTTATTGATAATCAGGTCACCAGACATTTAATTCCTTCTTATTTTATTTAAACAATAAGAAATTGATTGGTGCTCTCCATCAGTGCGATTATTCTACTAACCCTCTGGATATTGTGAAGTATTATTATGGGTTACTGGCCACATACTTAGTTCTGTAAATTAACTACTGCTGGAAACATTGCAGGTAGAATGAGCGTCATAGTATGGCCACTAAAAAATAAGACATGTGACTCAACAAATATTGAGTATCACTATACCTTCTCTTCTTTTCAGTAGCAAACAAACACCAAGCCACAAAGGAATGCCCAAATGACTAGTCAAAACTGGTATGGTCAAAAATCATTGTATGGGATATGTGATAAAACCATGCAGCCCAATTCAATTTACTACTGAGCAATTTGACAAAATTTCCGAAACTGTGAGGGTTTTCTCAGCCACGGTCTTATTTATTTCTGTTGGTTAAATGGGCAACGTTTGAATAAGAAAAAGTAATTTATGTATAACATTGCTAATATCTGCCTTATGTTGAAGTGTAGGTGACTTGTGGTAATCTGATGTATTACTACTACTAATAATAATAATATTTATTCTTTAATTAAGCGCCTGTAAACGCACTGCGCTGTACATGTACATGTTATGCGATAAATCTTAACTACTAACAGAACAGACAGCCTGCAATACAGGGCGCAAATTGCGGCCTACAAAGCATGTCCGCCTATGGGACTCGATCTCTGTAGCTCTCGCACTCTACGCCAGATGTTATCCAATGCGCTATCGCCTCCCCCCAGGTCTTTTGAAAGTGTTTTACTTTTTGAACTTATATATGTAGGCTGGTTCTAGTGAAAATGGGCAAAACGAGGATGAAAAACATTTCAAGGAGAGACAGAACGGGTCTGCTCACAATGGCTGCGTGGACCATAAACAGTGCAATGGTGAACAGTGTACCAAAGCAGACAAATGCTGCAGAAAAGGTGTTACTTTGGACAACCAAGAAAATGCAAGTTTCTATTATTGTTTTGAAAAAAAATTAGACAAATATTTTTTCAACAGACATAATTATGCAGACCTTTTCACTGTAAGGCCCATTTTGAGCTGTGAGCCTGTGACATCTCGGTCCTAGGTTGTTGTGCACACAATCTTGGCAATTGAAAAACTACTGATCCGTTGTGCAGCTGTGGCACACTGCAGACTGCTTACTTTTTTAACATATCTGCAGGCTAGTTCTAGTGAAAATGGTCACAAAGAAGATGAGGACCATTTCAAAGAGAGACAGAACGGCTGTGCGCAGGCTTCATGACGATGAACAGTATAACGGAGATAAATGCTGCAGAAAAAGTGTCACTTTGAAAGTTTGGACCACCAACATAATGCAGTTTTCTATTATGGATGATGAACGAAGATGTTATTCTAAAAGAAATTGTTATAGGGCCTACACACCTTTTCCCAAAATTCAGATTATTTACTGAATTTGCATGCATGATGAACACTTTAAAAATAAATTCAATAAATTGTTTAGGCCTATATTAAATTAAATATATGAACTTAAGTTACTTAACTAATACTTTCTTTAGCTCGGTAGTTTGTAAATTAGTCGATAATTTCTTTTTTGCTTTTCTGTAAATTACATAGTGAATTTAATTTCTTGCAGCATTCAAAACCACTGTTTAGTACTCAAGAATTTGTGCCGTTCAACCCAGCTGTACACTTAGCACAGCCAATCAAGGAGTTGGAAGTAAGCATGCACTGAAAATATTCTGCGTTTGCAACACGTTGTCAGTATTTGTTCTATGCCCGGTTATGTCATACAAGTTTATTACTATCACAGTAAATGCAGAGTTACTAATTTGCAAATTATGAAAATGTATTAATCTCAGGAGTTATAAAACGCTTTGTATCATTGCTTAATGCTTATCATTGTTATTCTAAAATAAGCCTACAATAATTGTTACGCTGACGACGTGCAGATTTACGCGACCTTCCACCCACCCATCTGGTGCCCTCTATTGCGTTTCGAGGATTCTGGAGGCGATTGCTGGCACTCAAACCTGGATGTCCTCCAATCGACTTCGGCTAAGCCCTGCGAACACGAAGTTCATTTGATTCGAATCTCGACGTAGGCTATCAGACCTTGGTAAGACATCATTAGCCTACTGAACTGTGTTCCACTGCACGTTGTTCGCGATCTGGGCGTTTCTCTGGACGAGGAACTGACGATGGCCGACCACGTCAATTCACTCTGTAGGACGCTTTTACGAAATAGCCCAGAACAGAGTCATACGACGTATAATCTGTCGCACGAAGCTGCCTTCTGATCGGTCCATTCTTTCATCTTGACGCGTCTGGACTAAGCCTACTGCAATTCAGTCCTGGTAGGCCTACGTGAATGCGTCGGAAAGGCTGTTTCTGATTTTAAAATCCCAACGTTCCAGTCTGCAATGAAACCCCACTGCAGCTACCTGCTCATCACCCACATTTGCCGAAAATATCTACTGTACGCCTTCGTCTAATTTCGCACTTGCCTCCAGCATGTCCTTCACGAGTTTCTCATGGACTGATGCTATGTAGATTTGTAGGCTGTGTAGAAGTTCTAGATTTATAGAAGAAGGCAATGCCGGGCAGAAGGTTTAAATACTAGGCCTTACTTTTAATTTTAAAATGTTTGTCTTAAGCTGATTGCTGAGGAGTGTGACAAACAATCACTGGTGTTCAAATCGGATCGTGTGACGTGGCACAGGCCAACATCGTTGAAGGATCTGATCGGACTGAAAGACAAACATCCGAATGCCAAGATTGTAATCGGAAACACAGAAATAGGTTAGGATTCAGTTTATGAAACATTTTTGAAAATAGAGTTACTCGCATTTTAAGGTCACTTAGTATATTACTATTGTACTAAGAGATTTTCTATGCTATATATGTTGTAACTCAAAGTGTTGTAATTGTGATCACAGTTTTTATATAGCACCTCTTCAAGGGAGACTTATCAGATGCTCCTTCAACCTAACGGCCGTAATCTCTGATCTAACAAAGTGGTTTACAAGTGCATAGATATCGAGGTAAAGAAAGACCAAGGAGCTCATTTTGGAAATTACTCCAGAAAGTTGGAACGACCACAGCGACGCTTCTGTGATGCACTTGATGTATGGGCGAACGGTCAGGTGGCCCTGTGCAGGAGAAATCTACGGCCAGGAATGGATAAGACCAAGTACACACAATTCTTTTAGGTAAGATGGAGCACAGCCCGCAAGGCAGTTGCGCATAAGCGTTTAGTTATTAAACTCGGTGCGTTTACGCATCGACAACCAGCGCAAGTTATCACGCACGAAGCTGGAGATATGACTAAGCCTCCGATCAGAAGATAGACTACAGTTGGTTAATGCGGGAAAGAGTTTGCCCTACTCTTGGGCAGGAGGTGAAATCACGTTCGACATACACTTCTTACGTGCTCTGAAAAGGTCAATTCCTGGTCCAGGGTCACTGGTCTAAATCGGTGGAGTCTATAGATAATATACACTATTTATTTATTTATTCCGGATATTTCTATAGCGCCTCTCAAAGTCAACTACTACTCAGAGGCGCTCCCGACTACAGAATTTGATACTGTGCCGGATTTTTCACGCCGAAGCGCCACGAGCAATTGCGAGTGAAGGACTTGCCCAAGGTCTGTACGCAGCGGCTAGAGTGGGATTCGAACCTGCAACCCTCCGGTCACAAGGCGCCAAACTTACTACTGAGCCACCACGCCCCACTAGGAGCCTTAGGGTGGATCCTGCGGGAGACGAGGTGGAACCATCCGTCTGAGAGACCGTGTTGAACCAAAAACCAAAGCGTAACTATTACGGTTTAATTTATAAAAAAGAGTCTAACATTATTGTATTCAGGAGTTGAAGTGAAGTTCAAAAACATGCACTATCCTGTAATAATTGCTGCAACCAACATCCACGAACTGAATTCAGTGCAGCATATGGAAACTGGCATTCGCTTCGGTGCATCAGTGACATTGGCGAAGTTGGAAGGCATTCTGAAGGCGGCAATTGAGCAGATGGAAGGTAAGAAACTACTCTTTTGCGCTTAGCCTATCTGGCAATAACAGTGGCGTCACTAGGGTTGGTGAGTCATGGTGTCACCGAATAGAGCTCCTCCCTTAGTCCCTTACCAGAGCAAACATTATAATGACGGCATTGACCGGAGCGCATTAGAAGGTTCAAAAAAGAAAATTACCATAGAGTTTCAGCTTTAGGTAAATTGATACTGATACAGTACAGGTAAGTTGGGCTTATGAAAAATGTTTTTGTTATTATCTGTTAAAGTTAATTTAAAAATAAATATTTTATAGACTGTCATTTTGGTGTCACCCCTCTGAAGGTGTCACCCGGTGCGGCCCGTACTCCCCGCACCCACCTAGGGACGCCACGGGGCAATAAATTAATAGCAGTTTACATTCTAACCAACTAACTGCAATTTAAGTAAGAAACTGCTTTATTATCGAATATTCTGGCTTGCAGTGAAGCAGTGTCGTGTACTGATTTGAACTGCTTGAAAATGGTAAGAATTTTCCGTGAGGAGTTTCTCGTCCGTTTCCGCTTTGTAAGTCGATAAGTGATTAGCTTCAAGCAGCACATCGCTCACAACGCATAATCATTACGCCCACCAGAAGCACTCCGCAGGTGAGGTCACATTGAACTCGGTCCAGGATAGCAAAGTTCGGAGTGGTTGTCGGTGTTAAGGATGCCGACGAACTAAGTTATTTGTAAATCGCCTTATAATGTGCACTCGTGACATTCACAGATTTAGGTGTTATGTGCCCATGTCTACATGGATATCTCTGACAAATTCATTGATTTCTAGTCGCCTACATGACTAACTCGCATCAATAAGTCAAACAGGCTGAAGCTGCAGAGAGTTCAGAACTCTCTGACTATGGCGATTAATTATTTATACGTCAAAACTATCAACATATGACCTCTGTGTTTCAATCTTTGCATTGGCTTCCTGTCCAACAAAGGATTGTTTCAAAGAGTGTTCATAGTTTATAGAACATTGAACTCGTTCCATGCAGAGATCATTAAACAGCCACAGATAACTGATGTAATGGTTAAAATTGTTTACGACCGTCAATCACCAACTGTTATTGACTTTTCTTGTGTGTAATGTTATGTATTTTATTTTTGTCATAAACTGATGTGAACGTACGGTAACGTACGGCATAATAACGTACGCGTACTGTACGTACGCTATAGAAAAAATTACGTACGTACGTACCGGACGTACCGTACCGTACGTAGGCCTACTGTACGTACGTAACGTACGTACGTCGCACCTTGGAGACGACGCTAAGCGTATACGTAAGCATATCAACAGCGCACCATATATACATTACAAGTAGGCCTATATATACATTTACAAGTAGGCCTAAATAACACAGGTCTATAGCAACGCGGTGTTTACAGCCACAAAGTGAATATAGATGACAGGGAACAGTTTGGTATTAAGACGCTGCCAGATTTTATTAATTTTATAATTTAATTTAATAATTTATTAATTTAATTATCATTTTTTGACAGAATGCAAGACACGAATATTTGCGGCTATCGTTGAGATGTTGCGATGGTTTGCTGGCGCGCAGGTTCGGAATGTTGCTGTAAGTACAGAGAAAGTTTATTTTCGGATTAAAAAACAAACCGGTAGAGACTTGTTGAGATTTTATGTTGCGCGTTTGAGAACAGTTTAGATGTGATGGAAGGGAATGATTTTACACTACCATACTAATTGGATTAAGTCTAATTAGTGCTTTAACAGAAAATTCGTTAAAATATTAAGCAGTAAAAGAATTATTAACAGAGTGTAGGCCTTTAATTTGTGGTTATCAGTTAGGCCTAAGCAATTGACACGAGCTGAACGTGACTTGCGAACGTGTTCTTCATAATTATTTTTGCGATTGTTCATATGAAATATGATTATATATATGTTTACTGTTTTGTAATACATTGAGGTGTAAGCTTAGTGCAGTGCAGTGCAGCGCCGTGTATCGCAGCATCGCTGCGAAGTTTCCGAACTTTCATAGAATAACCTCTGACACGTACAAACTTGTGATGTTGCGCAATCTAGGCTACTGTTATATCCATTGGAATATGATGTAATGCAATCTACTGCTATATCCAATCGAATTTAATGTAATGCGATTTGGTGTAATGTAGTATAGGTACAGCAGTATAATGTAATGGTAGGCCCTATTGTGCAACATGGCGTTGTTAAAGCTTATATAACCAAAATTTTAAACAATTAGGGTCTGTGTATTTGTAACACCCGCAATGTATTTACGCCAACGGATAAAGCAAGGCGGTTTCGTGATAGTGAACAATAGAATTGCCTCCCCAACAGGGCAGCGACCAAAAAGGTTGGCGTGGAGTTAACCGCTATCACATATACTTTCTGTCCTGGTCGAGTTATATTGTCTTTACGACTGTTTGAGCCAGTGCTTTTTTTCTGGGAAAAAAGGTTCCGGAACGGAACAATAGGTTCGGGAACGGAATAATTATGGGCGGGCTAAAATCCCTAGAAAAATGGGATTGGGGGTTGGGAGGGGTCTCAATAAACACTGAAAACAGTTTAAAACACTGAAATTAAATTAAAATAACTAAATTATTGTTTTTATTATTAAAATAAAAAAATTATTTTTAGTAGCTGAAAAAAGGTGCCGGAACGCCGTTCCGGCGCGTTCTGCCTGAAAAAAGCACTGGTTTGAGCCATAAGTTAAATATTTCGTGTTCTATAGGCAGTCGGTGGAAACATCGTAACGGCCAGTCCAATTTCAGATCTCAACCCGTTGTTTTTGTCGGCTGGATGCACGCTTACAGTGGCTTCACTCGGTCGGTACATTCTTTGTAAATCGTATACTAATCAAATCTCACGACTTCGGCTGCGTTACTAGCTAATTACAACGACTATATGTGAGAACCAAGTCTCAAAAAGCAATCAAAGTTACTAGAATGGTTCACCGAGCGTTGGTTAAGCCCTTTCTGCTAGCTAGCAGGCGATCTTTTGTTTAAGGTTCACTTTTTTCAATTCAATTCAATTCTGTTTATTTCTTGTAACCATTATAACTGACAGTTATGCAGTATACGCAGTTAGTACATTCATAGAGGTCACGAGGCGAAGACCCAAAAGGGATGGGAAATCCCGCTATTTTTATTCACCTTACACGGTGAATAATAGGAATGGACATCAGAGAAGGCAATTACAGCATGACTTCCAAATCTGGCACCAAGGAAAGTTCTGGCATCTAGAAATCGAATAATAATATCGTTTAATGTAGTAGATTCTGTTTTTGCTTCAGGTGGTGGCAATCGCATCCTCAAGATGGATGACGAATTTTTTGTGGGTTACAGAAAAACCAAGATCCAACCAAGTGAAGTTCTGCTCTTCATTGACATTCCGTTCACCCGAGAGGTTGTACCTCGCGAAACTGTAGTTATTTTTGCAATGAAGGGAACTTGTTGATAGTATGTGTGCATGTAGGTATGTAAGTATGTATGTAAGTATGTATGTATGCGTGTGTGTATGTATGTATGTATGTATGTATGTATGTATGCGTGTATGTATGTATATATGTATGTACGTATGTATGTATGTATGCATGTATGCATTTATGCATGCATGCATACATGGATGGATGGATGGATGGATGGATGGATGGATGGATGGATGGATGGATGGATGGATGGATGGATGGATGGATGGATGGATGGATGGATGGATGGATGGATGGATGGATGGATGGATGGATGGATGGATGGGTGGGTGGGTTGGTGGGTGGGTGGGTGGGTGGGTGGATGGATGGATGGATGGATGGGTGGGTGGGTGGGTGGATGAATGGATGGATGGATGGGTGGGTGGGTGGATGGATTGATGGATGGATGGATGGATTGATGGATGGATGCATGGATTGATGGATGGATGGGTGGGTGGATGGATGGATGGATGGATGGATGGATGGATGGATGGATGGATGGATGGATGGATGGATGTTACTATTTCACGTCAAATAGTAGTCTAAACACACACATCTTGGTTTGTAAACTTCATTACTTCTAATCCGACTTGGTTGATGACGACCAGGAGATTATCTTACGTTGTGTATGTTCAACTTCTAAACCAGATGGTGCTTATGCGATGGAACTAATTAGCGTGGTTCTGTTTCCAGAACGAGTATTTTCGAGGTTACAAGCAGGCGCAGCGAAGAGAGGATGACATTGCGATCGTAAATGCTGGAATGAGAGTGTTGTTTGAAGAAGGCAGCACGGTGATCAAGGACATTGCACTGAGCTATGGTGGGATGGCTCCGTTCACTGTCATGGCAACCAAAACGGCCAAACAGCTCAAAGGACGGTACGAACCAGTGTCTCTTATGTCGACGACATTTCGTTATTTTCCACTTTCATTTCACTGCTGCGGTGCAGCTGAGGTATGTAGGTCAACGAGAGTGAAATCACAGAGTCTTGAACACAGGCCGCTTGTGGCAGCGCAGGACGTTGCAACTAGAATTGTAAGTAGTGACTTCTATTATGTCGGCGTCCCTTGCGCGAGACATTAGCCGATTGCGCACCAAAACCAAGCAGTACTCGGGTACAGTTTGGTTATCCAGACGATCAGTCTCCCAAGCAGTTTGGCCAAAATCGCTACAAAGATTCGTCTCAGCAGAACTACGTATTTGAAGACTTCTAACTTGAGAGACTAGGGACTAGCCTACGATCAGTTTTTAATCGACTACAGTCAGTATTAATTTTCCCTGATGTTGCTTTTAGGAAATGGGAGGACGATTTGATTCCCCTGGCTACTCAACTGTTGGCCGATGAGTTGCCCTTGGCGCCTGGTACTCCAGGGGGCATGGAAGCGTATCGTTGTAGTCTGACTATGAGCTTCTTCTACAAGTTCTACTTGACTGTGCGCTGCAGTTTGCAACAGAAACTGGTGAGTGTCTTTAAAGTAATTCTTACGCTGAAACAAAGTCAGAACTTTGTGATTTTCGTTTCACGAGTAAGAAACTTACGAATAATACCAATACACACGTATGAAAGTCATGTAGTGTTTTGTACTTATCTTTTACTGATATTCGTTAGTTATCCTTTTCAGCCAACTCTTTGGGATACCTTCCTTCCGGAGACGTACCTGAGTGCTACGAGGGAGCATCATCGACAGGCAAGCCATGGTATTCAGGTGTTTGAAGAATCACCAGAAGGTCAGATTAAGGTCGACGCAGTGGGACGACCATTGCCTCACATGTCAGCACTAAAGCAAGTGACTGGAGAAGCCGTCTACGTTGACGACATGCCCACCTTCAAAGGTATACGCTGAATCATTCAAATGTTATACCCTAGCGAACCATGATTGTACAGTAAACTCTGCTCTTACTGACGGCCAAAGTAGAGCCAGCTTATTTACTGATACATGTATACTGACATAATCATAGGCGTAGACTCTGGGGGGCGGGCAGCCGGGACACGTGCCCTCCAATAATTGAGATGGACTGTACACCCAATGCAACAAGTGTATAATGAATAACCAAATCCCCTCCCCAATATTTTGGACAAGTTTATTCCAGTTGACATAATTGCACTAGACAAAGAGTGTTAGTGTGAGCATCAATTAAATATAAGGAATGAGGTTTTATTGTATGTTCTTTAAAATTCTAAACCTCTATATCGAATCACTTGAAATTTGACAGAGGTGATTAGGCCTATGCTGAAAACTCTCCCAAAGGTCTCCAAAATACGCTACGTAATGTTCAGGTACCTGCATATCAAGCATGGGTAAAGATGAGGCAATTGAGTGCTAATGTTCTAAGCTGGTCTGTTCAAAGTAGTCCTCGTGAGAGACATAATTATGGTAGGTCGTGGGGTCAAAGGAGAAATCGGCTGGTGCGCAATGCGACAGGAGGAATGCTTGTCCCTATAGGCATAGGCGTAGCTACATTGGTTTTAAAAATTAAAAAGTTTTCCTTGGGTTATAGCCCTCCACCTGGATTTTGCCTCCTCTTGAACGGTGAATCCTGGCCCAAGAGAAGAAATTTAAGAAGAAATCCCAAAAACAGGTCATCAAATTTTTGACAGAAATCTCCCAAAAACGTCATCAAATTTTTGACAGAAATCTCCCAGAAAAAAACTCCCAAAAAGGTGATCAATTTCTTTGAATTTCTTTGGGCAGCAATCTCAAAAAAAGGTCGTCAAATTTTTTTTCAAGATTTTTTGCCTCCTCTTGAATTTAAGTCTGGCTACGCTCCTGCCTATAGGTTATATGATTTGACAACGATTTGGCATAGGCAAATCAGCATGGTGGTGCTGCATGCTGGTGTTCAGCGAAAATATCAACCCTGCCATTAAACGATACCTTTCAAGGCTGGCACCGATAACGAAAAACATGTAATATACCTACTGATAGAAATGTACCTTTAGGAATTACGACTTGGAGGTGAGGTGTAAAAACAGCTTTAAATAGCGAACACCATTAATTTACGTTGCGCAGTTTGTCACAAATCCAGAAAGTTTCACTATCCTGATAAAACCTAAGTGGTCATAGATATTATGCATTAGACCTGAACCTTGATGTACAGTGTTTAATCTAGACACCTTTTGGGAGGGAAATTCCCCCCCAGGATTTATGTTTCCCCAGAGGCCAGCAATATTTTAATGCAGACACCTTTAGGGGGAAGTTCTCCCCAGTATACATGTTTCGCCCCCCCCCCCAGAGGCGAGTAATATAAGAATAAAATATAATAGAATAAGATTATGAAAGTTTTTGAGAGATTAATTCCTAAAAAAAGGTCGTCACATTTTCAGGAATGATTTAAGATGAAATACGGTACCCGAAAAGGGTCGTAAAAGTCGTTGGATCTTCGAACACGGATGAAATTTTCCAAAAAAGGTCGCCCTTGTTGGCCCCCCCCCCACAAACCTTGCCCCCCATTAGAGGGGAATAGATTAAACACTGCTTGATGTAGCAGAAGCCAAACCTGCCACCATGTAGTATGGGAGAGTTTACTTGATGCCGTGCCATACCCTGTAATAATTTCTCATTGCGGTAGATGACGACGTATAAAAACGAAGCCTGCGTGTCTTTTGATTTTACTAGATGAGTACTATCTGTCACTTGTGGTTAGTACGAAGTCACATGCAAAGATTCTGAATGTCGACCCTTCGAAGGCTTTACGTATGCCAGGCGTTGTGGACTACATTTCGTGGAAAGATATTCCGGGACAAAACAAGGCCGGAGTTGTAATCCAAGATGAAAAAGTTTTTGCTGAAGATATGGCATGTGTCGGACTTTTTCTATCAGAATTCTTTATCTCTATACTATAGATAGGAGGCCTATGTCAGGCTAAAACGGCCTCAGATGTATATAAAGTTTTGATGTCTTAGACTTAGATGAAAAGTGCGTAATGCAGTGTTTATTGAAGCTATTGTCTCTAGCTAGAAACTTAATTAGACGTCGTCTAATTTCGAATCAGTTTGCTAAGAACTTGAGCAGCAAGACGAAACCTGAGGACCTGCAGCTCGGATAGTATACGCTGGGTTTATACAGGTTTCTTTCGAGTTGAAGCTCATAATCATAATCGTGATTTGAGATTTATACAGCGGACAAAGAAATCACAGTCGCGAAAATCAACTTATTTTAAGACGAACACTTCCTTGTTTTTAACTACAAACCGTAACGAATAAGCTCTTCACTTATAAACTTCATGACGATATATAACCTGAGCCACATTCAAAGGTTAGCCCTATACTGTGCTAAATTTCAGCGGAAGTGAACTTCTACTTAGACTTAATTGTCTTTTTCGGGTTCATCTAGCAGCGAACATCGCCTGTTCTCCGATGATGTAAGCTTAAGCATCATGCACGATGTATCAGGCACTTAATACAGACAGGCTGGGGCGTCTACACCATAGAAACCTTGGAGCAAATGCTCCATCCAAGAAATAGGGGGGAGATCTGTCAGTGTGTGTGCCACCATTTTAGGGGGGAGGAACGGGGAGGGGAAGAAGAGGGGGAAAGGGACGTTGCTCCAATGACTTATGGGGATAGACGCCCCTGAATACAGAGATGCTTAGGTAGCGTATAACTCACAAAAGCGCTGAGCCTATATAGACGCATTAAAAAACCTTAGATTTAAATCACTAGAGGTATTGTTGTTATAAGTTATCTACAACATGAGTAATTAATTCAGCGTATACATGTGCACAACTAGTCAGTAGGCTACAGTACCGGCCTAAGGGGGTGGCGAACCGTGCGGTCGCACAGGGCCCGCAGCTTAGGGGGGCCCGAAAATTTCACAGAAAATTGGCATGCACAGAAAGCAAGGAAAGTTCCTTTTCTGTGACGAAGCAGCATTATATATTATTTTGTTACAGGTATACTTGTATAGTAAAATTTTACTTCTTGTACTTGTTAACAATCTGCTAAAAATGATTAGCAATGAAAAACAATTTGACTTGTGTCATGGGGCCCGTACAGTATACTCTGCACAGGGCCTGAAATATCTTAAGGCCAGCACTGGTTAGTATTAGACTTTGAACGTAACTTTGTGTTGAAAATAGGTGACATCGCAAGGCACCGTCATCGGAGCAGTGTTGGCCGATAATCAGGTTCATGCGCAGAGAGCAGCTAAGGCTGTACAAGTGGAATACGAAGAACTGAAGCCAATCATAACAATCGAGGTGTGTGGAAGTTTGAGACCATCGTCTGATTCACTCACTTTCTTAATATCTAGGTCTATGTATGTATGCATGTAAGTACGTATGTATATATTATGTGTAATGTAGGCTATGTAAGTATGTCTGTCTGTATGTATGTAACTATGTATGTATGTATGTATGTACGTACGTACGTATGTAAATACGAGTCGTCGTACTCTTCGACATTGCGAACGTAGCTTCTCCTATATTCATTTCGTTTGAAGAATTGTTCTGTGAATCAGGCAAAGCGAACATCGACGGACAACTAAGCTGAGTACTTTATGTCGTGCTGACACTATGGATCGCCTCAGCCATATAAAATCCGTGATATAAGTAGCCACATGTGGCATATGTGATTGCGGACGTGGCATTGCCAAAAGATTATGAATAAGTGACAACACGGGTAAATAGGCCTCTGCAATTTGAATGAATGCGCTTCGTAAAAGTTCAGATACATACACATTATACATACTTAATACATATACATAATACATACATGCATACATACATACATACATACATACATACATACATACATACATACATACATACATACATACATACATACATACATACATACAAAGATTCTAAAAAATCTAAAGTAATTGATCCACTTTAATTCGTTTTGGAGAGTTCCAGCTGTTACAGCACTACGTGAATAGGCGTGCACACTGCACATGAGCAATTTTGCTCCTGATCAACTCTGGCATGAATTACGCCATTAAGAGGCCGTTACGTAGAGGGCGATCTGGAAGGGTATTCAGTTGCGCTAGATTCATTGCACACACAATACACACGTTACATTAACACATGGTTTGTTGCAGGAAGCGATTGCAGCCGGGTCTTACCTAATACCGCCAAAAACGGTGAAGTTTGGCGATGTGGCTGGGGCAATGTCCAGAGCAGAACGCGTCTTGGAGGGCGAGATCCGAATGGGTGGCCAGGAACATTTCTATCTGGAAACTCAGGCCACGCTGGCTGTTCCAACAGATGGTGGTGGTGAAATGGAAATTTACTGTTCGTCTCAGTCCCCATCTTCTTTACAGGTAGGCCTATACAGGAAACTGCATGCCGATATACTAGAAAAACCAGCAGTAGGCCTATAGTTAAGACTTGCGTCCCGTTTCAAAATTCACTTAGTTAGCGCAGACTTGTTAAGCTTATTTATTGTAATTGTAATAGTAGGCCTAGGCTAAGTATGACAATAATTTATATAGCGTCATCAGTAGCAAATTACTTCTATGATGCTTTACACTGTCAAATGTCTCCGCAGATGCCAAGAGCTACTTTCTAAGGGTTACTTAAGCTATTGACTATTTTTTATTCTGGCAGTTCCTTGTGAGCTTGTGTATTTTGCCGGTAAAACGTTGACAGATGGAAGATTTAAATTTGAATAGTTGCCGCGGCATGGCATGGTAGTTAATGGACATGTAGTCAGAAGCATGGCTTACTAGGTGCATCATAGGCCTATAAAGAAACCGAGGTCCTTACAATAGAACAGTTTGGAAATGTCGCCAGGCCCTGGACCTGGCGTTTTGTGTTCCGCCTATACTAATTATTTTCAACCTATAGGCCTACTTCACTTGATGCCTATCTGGCATCGCATCGAATTTTCTATTTCCGTTTGGATCTGGAGATATCTGCTGCCCTGCCATGAAAATCATGGGCAATTGGTGGGACGCACATGCATGCATGGCCTCTGTATGGGTCCTATAGGCCTATTATAAGAATTTGGGTCCTATATGGGCTCCATGGGCGGTATTGGTCTACTGGCAAACCTAAATTGGCTAACCTAATTCTTTAGTCTCGTTATTTCTCTTTTCGACGGCATGTTGTCCTTGTTACACCTACTTGATCAGCCGATCATCAGCGCAGTGACTTCGAAGCAGAGTGTCCAAAATCCAAATAGGCTACATGTTGTACATGGATCCTCGCCTATTGTAGACTAGATTACTTTCAGCTGGATTCTGCTCAGTTACAGATGTTGAACTGATACTGCATTGCATTCAACTCAATGTGAAGCTGTTTGTGTTTTCTGCAGAAAGTTGTGGCATCTGTTCTTGGCGTCGACTGTAACAAGATTGTTACCAGAGTCAAGCGATTGGGTAATATCAGTTTCTTCTATTGTAACTTGGGAACTGTCTGGGTAAAATGCGAGCAGTGAGTTTACCCCAGATTTTGGCACAGCTCACGATGATAAGAAGCAATCGCTGACGTCATTCAATGAGGGCATACTCCAACCAATCACAAGCGCGTCTTTCAAACGTGCCCAGATGAATTATTCTCTGTTGACGTCAGTTTGGCTCAGCGCCAGCCAATCGCAAACAAGCCCACAATTCGATGATTCATTGACGTGACGTCGCAGAAAAACCCAATGCAAACAAATTAAACTTCCTGATTACAGTGGAAAGTTATGTTCAGAACAAAAACAACAGCAACATTAATATTGGCAACAATAATAGTAATAATTCTAACCATTTTATATCACTCAAATATCTCAAACACAAGTTTGCATCTTATCTTTGGTTTATTATCATTTGTGTTAAAAAAAGAGACAATATAATGACAATAATAATAGTAACAAATTAATTGTAGCCTAATAGCAATAAGCTTAATAACAACAATAATAGCAACTGCAGTTGGATAACTGAACGTCTAATCAAGCAAGTTCGTTAGATATTTCTGAATTCAACCCAGAGATGTTATATTAGACAAAATACTTGCATGAATAGTGAAAATAGTTTCTAAATTCCGGTTTTTGAACATGCAGGAGGAGCCTTCGGTGGAAAGGAAACTCGCTTCACATTATTAGCACTTCCAGTGGCTGTGGCTGCACACAAGTAAATTTATTCTTCAGAAGATTATAATATTGATGATGATGATGATGATGATGATGATGATGATGATGATGATGATGATGATGATGATGATGATGATGATGATGATGATGATGATGATGATGATGATGATGATGATGATGATGATGATGACGACGACGACGACGACGACGGTGATGACAATCTGTATGGCGCCGTAACACAGCCAAGCTCTTACAAGCCCGCAATTCGGTGACTCATTGACGTGACGTCGCAGAAAAATCCAATGCAAACAAATTAAACTTCCTGATTACAGTGGAAAGTTATGTTCAGAACAAAAACAACAGCAACATTAATTATGCCAACAATAATAATAATAATAATAATAATTCTAACCATTTTATATCACTAACAGCAGGAAAAAATAAGTCAAGCTGAGATTTGAAAGAGTCTACTGAGTCAGCAGCTCGAATGGTAGAAGGGAGTTGATTTTTCGTGTGAACTTGTGAATTAAGTTCTAAACTTCGAAGTTTCTACTCCAGTTCAATTGAAAAGAATGTTTGCTACTTGGATTCTGTTATGCAGAGTAGGCGCCCAACAGATAATTACCAAATTATATAGTCTTCGCTGTACGTTAGCAGATCTCATAACTGCATAGGACCGTGTCGACTGTAGGCCTAGTAAGTGAAGACGACACAACATACCGTGGATCTTTGAGTAGTTAGTCTACTGTAAAAGTGTCCGGGTAAATCATTGGGAGTTGTGTGGCTGATTACAGGTTATGGCCTGAAACTCACCTAACGTCCAAGTGTTTGTTGTGTTGTTGCACTAGACATAAACGTCCAGTACGCTGTATGCTCGACCGAGAAGAGGACATGGTGATCACGGGTACAAGGCATCCATATCTCGTCAAGTATAAGGTTAACTTTCAGGATATTTCATAAAATTAAAGATAAAACTCAGAGGGTTTAAACAATATCTACAAGTCTTGTACAAGATGCAATGGGAGTCAGGTCAAACTGGCAACGTGCTCGTTAGCTACTCCGGGAACTTTGCTGCTCCACTGTGGCTGTCCAGCGTCGTGGTTCACTTCGCTCCGCAGCGCAGGCTGAGCTCCTTGTCCCCCGCGCACGGACTGCTATCCGGCAGCACCGTGCCTTCTCTGTCTCTGGCCCAGCGACCTGGAATGGGCTCCCAGTAGCGCTGCGCCTGACCCCGATAAATTGCTCTTCTCTGTTCCACTCTTGCCTTAAAACTGTCTTGTTTGACCGGGGTTGGACTGGGAGCGCTCCTGAGTAGATTACCTTGAAGGGGCGCTATATAAGACTTCTGTAATAATAATAATAATAATAATAATAATAATAATAATAATAATAATAATAATAATAATAATAATAATAATAATAATAATAATAATAATAGTAAGGATATTTGCACCCGTATAAGATAATAAGAAGGAATCACACCCTGACATATCGTCGCGCCAGACATTTTCTGACTGCTGAGTGCTGACAGTTAAAACACTGGCTTGTGCACGTGTTGTTTATCGACAAAACTGTGTCCTCTCGCCCCCAGTTAAACCTGTCTTAGCATCAGATGCTCCAGGGCATATTTTAACTGTATAACTAGTGGGACAAATGTCCCAGTAGTGTTAGGATTTGTCCCAGTAGTTAGGCTGATTTGTCCCAGGCAATGTATGGTTAAAGTTTTCGGGAGATGACTTTTTCGGGAGATGATTTCCTAAAAAAAAGTTCATCAACTTTTTTTGAAGAAGAATTCCCAAGAAAAGGTCATAAGCGGTTTTCGGGAGGTGACTTTTTTGGGAGATGACTTCCTAGAAAAAAGGTCATCAACTTTTTCTGGGAGATGAATTCCCAGAAAAAAGTCATCAAAGTTTTTCAGAGACGAGTTCCAAAATTTTGTCCCAGTAGTCAAAATTCCTTAAAATATGCACTGAGATGCCCTGCCTCCTCTCTCTGGTCTCTCTGGCAACCGAACTCACATTTCCACCCGACATCGTTCTCTGAACAACCCCTCTGATACGACGCAGCGCTGTTGAATAAGCTGGTGTTCTGCGCTCGGCTTAGAGTAGCGCTTTAGAAATTTAGAGTTTTACGATTACGAAGCGAATGCGGTGCTGTATATAGTATGTCTCTTTTGATCTAATTAGGCCTTGATTGTTCAGTATACTCCTTAGCTAGGGTTGTTACTGCTTGTTATCGACAGTCCAAATTAATGTCTTGTCGACTCAGTTGTTTTGTTACTTTTGGAACGGTTTCTTCTAGGTTGGGTTCACTCGCGAAGGAAAGATTGAGGCACTGGAAGTTGATTTCTACCAGAACAGCGGCGACTCTGTCGATTTATCGATAAGCGTAGGTTCTGAGTTTCATTGATCTTTGTCATTTATGATTTAGTGACGATTAATCTAAATGATTGATGATTTAGTCCACGTCAATCTATACTCTCACGGACCTTCGTTTACTCGCTTAGGTTTCAGGTTAAGTTCAGGTTTCTTCAACTGTTGGAAATGTTGAAATAGTGACAGTGAAGGTATTGGTAGAGGAGATGGTGGTGGAGACAATTTTATTATTTTATTATGTAGTAGTAGCAAAGTGTTTGGGTTTGGTGACCGCGTGGTGTTCAGACCTCCTCACTCTGTCGACTGGTGTGTCATGCGTGATGCATAAGTGATGACTGGTGCGTCATGCGTGGGTAATGGCTGGCTTGGTGGCTTGCGCGTCATGCTTGGTGTATGAGTGACGGCTGATGCTTCATGGGTCATGCATGCCTGGACTGGTGCGTTATGTGTGAGTAATGGGAGGGGCGTCATATGAACCTTTGTGGTGGCTGGCCTGAGGCCGGTGAGTCATGCACGGAGCTTGGATGATGGTTGACATATCATGCATGGTATGTGGTATGATGCTTTCTGGTCTCAGTTTCTCTCACTAAGTCAGTAGGCCTAATGCCTAGTTGGCCCAAACGCTGCTGGGGCGCCTTGGAAATGACGGGGGCTTTCTCCGATTGAGTGATTGGGTTTAAACACACCCAGCGGTCAACAAACCCCCACTTTAATATAACTGTTCCTTCCTATATGCATACATACATATATCATACATACATATATAGCGTACATATATACATAGGCCTACATACTGTACATGAATACATACATACTGTACAAACATACATACTGTGCAAGCATCGTAATCGTAATTTCGAGATTTCTACAGCGCCCAAAAAAGCGAAGTGTGGGAACCAGCTTATTCACGGGCGCTCAGTCAAATCATAATCGATAGGCGGGGGTCGGTTTCATGTCAAGATCCAAAGGGTTGAAAGGGGTCAATCAGGTAGACAGTCAGACGGCTGGGGTGGTGGTGTTTAGGGTTGAAACGGCGAGCCTGCGAGGGAGGTAAGGAGAAGAGGAGGAATCGGGATAGGATTTGTGAGAGAGCAGTGCTTTCAGTTTTAAGTGATAGACCTGTGAAGATATACTGTTCAAACATACCTAGGTCCTTCGTAGTTGTACACGTCATACATACATGCATGCATAAACAGGGCCTACCATTGCAGCTACTAACGAGTCTTGGGGTATTTTGAGATTAGTTGTTATAATTTTAATAGGTTATGAAAAAGTCAATGCTTCAATTTGATAACGCCTACAAAATTCAGAATATTCGAATGACTGGATATCTTTGTCGGACAAACATTCCCTCGAATACGGCGTTCAGAGGATTTGGAGCTCCACAAGGCATGTTTACGTGTGAAAATGTGATGGATGAAATTGCAAGGACTCTCAAAATCTCTCCGGTTGAGGTAACTCGCAGTCACATACGTTCTTAACGGCTTTAGCACTATATAGGAATCGGTGCATATTTTAATTGGGGCAAATGTCCCACCAGTCCACCACTGTTCGGATTTGACCCACCGCTGATTTTTGTCCCACCACTGATTTTTGTCCCACCACTGTCCCACCACTCGTTTTGTGAGGTATTAATATTAGTTGTGATTTTAAAATATTAATTTGAAAACAAAGTTAAAGTATAATTTCCTACTGTAATAATACAGAGTGGATTAGAGCGGGAGTTACCAATGGTAACCCTATAGTCACTGGGTACACGCGGCACAGTAGAGAGTATTCTAACATGGACTTTTCATAAAATTGTTAATTTTAATTACAATTAAAATAGCGATTTCTTAGCATAACCAAGTGTATCATAAATAAGTACAATACAGCGGCAAATTATGCCGCTTTGAAATAAATTAAAATGAACGTTTTGAGCATGGAATCGCGGGAATTAATATGGTTTCTAGGCTTACGCGCCAAAAATGTTATCTCTCACCAGGTATTTGTCCCACCACTTCAAATTCACTAAATATGCCTTGCTGTTATAAGATACTTAAGTGCGATATATTCAGTAGCCCGATAACTGGCGCTTTTGTGGGTTCCTAAGACCAGATACATAGACCTATACTGGGCCTGCATGCAGGTAACAACTAATAGGCTACTGTCTGCTGACTGCATTTTGGCAGACATGACATTACCAGCAGGCAGTTCGCATCTATAGACAGTTAGACACTTCGCTTGCAACTATTAAGTCGAACTCACGTCTACAGTAATGTGGCAAAAATATTGAGGTCCCTGGTCTATACTTCTTCAGAGTTGAGTAACGAAATCGATACTTTGTCAACGCGGGACAGGTCGCTATTAGTAATTGAAATTAATTAACAAAGATAAATAAATAGGTCTACACACGTGCAAATCAAAATAGTCTAATTGGATGAGGGTGAGTTAATCGTATATCGAACACTATTATTGTATCGTACAGCTTTTCTTTCATATTAGGAACGGTGTTATAAAGAATTAAGAATTTTCTGTTTTTCATTTGTTGAGGTTCGTGAGGTGAATATGTACAAGGAGGGTGAGAAAACATTCTACAATCAAACGCTTGTGAACTTTACCGTGCCAAGGTGCTGGAATGATGTGATTAAGCAGAGCGATTATGAAAACAGACAGCAACAAGTCTATGACTTTAACAGGTAGGCCTAACTCGTACTCACCTTGCAAATAGAAACTACATTAGCAACGCATTGTCGCGCTCCGAATAGATTTATCTATTAGGCCTATATTACAAAAACTCACGGTGTTCTAATCTCGAATATCGGTGTGTCATTCCATATTGTCTTCATTGTCAATGTCATTGTCTAATTTGTCTTACAAAGTCTTCACTGAGAAGAGGATAACTTGTCGGGTTGCACTTGTCTTACATGTGCCTTGGTCGGAAAGAACTTAATCGCAATCAGCCATATGCATGCTCTGAGTCTTATTTTGAAAGTTACAAAATAGACTTATAGGCCTAATTATTTAGATATTCGTGTTTCGTCACAAGCTCACTGACAAAGAGTGTGAAAATTGTATAAAAAGACTGGGGCAGGTTAGACTTTGATGAGTTTGATCCATGACCATGTGGAGTTGAATAGTTTATCCGTATTTTGCAAACTGAGAAAATGTAAATATGCAATAGAAAGCTGAGCTTAAAGTGATGATATCATCAAATTTATTAGTATACAATTCACATGGTCACAAATCTCATAATAAACCAGAGCATTACTTTATTAGTAACCAGTGGCGGCGATCTTGTCCGAGAGGTGGAGGGGGGGACAAGTCGGTCGTGGTGTCTGGATGATGACCTTTTTTTCGCTTTTTTTACCAAAAGTTTCAGACTTTTTGGCGATTTCATCTCCCAAAAAAGTTGATGACTTTTTTTTAGTCCTTCACCTCTTTTTCCACCATTTTCTCAGGGTCGAACCATATACCACTATCATCATATTATCACTTTTTTCAGACACCATGTCATCGCTCTCTAATTGTGCTTTTTTATAAATTCTTCTCCTAAAAAAGTCCTTATTACAAATTTCTTCTTGCTTTCTACTTTCTCCTTTCTCATAGTTTTTTCGGGGGGGGGGGGACACTTCTCCTTATACGTTTATCCCCTTTCTTGAAACTTTAAATAAATAAGCGATTGCCTTTACACATCTTGTCTATTGTTAGTAGGGCTATATGTGAATTCATGTCCTGGATTTATAAATTTCTTATAAAATATGACTCACTCCGAAAATTTCTTATTTTTGTAGCAAGAATCGTTGGGTGAAACGTGGGATATCAGTTATTCCCGTCAAGTTTGGCATCAAGTTTGAAATGCCGGCTCTTAACACGGTTGGCACCTTAATTCAATTGGCAAAATTCTAGTTTTATGTTTATGGTTGCTTTTTGCTGTCTTGGGGTGTAGTTTTGATTTAAGATTTCAGAAAGTGTTCAACATAATGTGGCTTATCAAGATCTTATCGAATAAGGCTCCAAAATATTATTATGAAGCCTTCTATCCCTTCCTCAGTTTTCCTTTTGCTGAGTTGTAAATTCTAATCTTAAAGAATTGTTTTAGATCTTGCCAGGCCTATACAGATCTAAGTAGGCTGTTCAGATGTCGGGGTCTGGTAGGCTTATGTGTATGCACACGTTTTCTAGAGCGACCGAATAGGATCGATCGTGATCATTTTTCAAAGAGTTAATTATTTGTTCGAGATTCTTCAACACCGCATCCGGTGGACGTCACTCCATCTTAATCGTAAACGGTAGACTCCAAATTGACGAAGCGCAGAGCACCAGCTTATTCACGAGCGCTGTACCGTATCAGAGCGGTTGTCCAGATAGGGATATTAAGTGGAGATCCGAGTCTGGTTGCCACGGAGCAGGGCCGACGACAGAAATTCCGGGCCCCTAGGCAGAGAGGTCACGGGCCCCTAGGCAGAGCAGTCGCGGGCCGCTAAGCAGAACAGTCACGGGCTCCTAGGCAGAGAAGTTACGGGCCTCTAAACTATCTTTAGGCTTTATATAGCGGTAAATATAATATCGTAGGGTCGTACGAAAAATAAAAAAACACAAATTGAAATAATAAAAGTGCGTGTACGACCGTACGTACGATATTATATTTATATAAAAAAATTATATATTTACAACTATGATTTTATGCACATGCTTGAAGTTTAAACTGATTGTAGTTAAGCGTCAGATAATATGTTTTAAAAGGCATAAATCATAAACTTTGTATAACTGATTATAATCTTTTTCATAAGTTGATTGCGGGCCCGGCCCGGGCCCCTAAAAAGTCGCCGGGCCCCTGGGCATTTGCCCCCCTGCCCTCCCTCTCGGCGGGCCTGCCACAGAGACCAGAGACAGGAGGCAGAGCGGCGTCCATGGCGGGTTTAGTTGAGGATGAGAAAGCTTAGTATCGGGAGGATTAGGTTAGGATTTCTTGAAGAGGCAAATCCAGGTTCGAATGTTTCACTGGTTTTTAGACTTCCTAGTTCGCGATATTCTAGTGGTTAACATGCAGGACGCATGTCAACCGAAAGGTTTGTGTTGCAAGACGTCCGTGGAAAAATATAAGTGTTAAGATTTCTACTTTATTTTTGCCCGTAACAAACTCGGCTGTAGAATGAGTAGGCCTACTGTGCATTCACCGCACACACTGCTCGCGGGAACATTAATCGGAGGATGAACAGCTGTTGAAACAGCCGAATCTTACTCAACATAAGTGTGTGTGTATGTGCAATAAATTTATACAGCCCTTTCCGAAATCTCTCAAAGGGCTATCAGTTCAAATGGGAAGAATGTTGACACTTTATTGAATGGTAGAATATTGTTGTGTGCAGGGTTTTGCACTCGTTCACATATACTTGGATGGTTCCGTGCTGCTTTCGTTTAGTGCAGTGGAAATGGGTCAAGGAATCAACACGAAGATGATCCAGGTTTGTTTCGATTGCTCTCATGTCTTCAATAGCAAAGAACTCGTGAGGGGCTTCTTACGTAGCTGAATAACGAAAGCTTGGCTAAACTATTTCGCGAGACCTGAATCAGAAGAACCGAAAAAGCGTATGAATTATGACAACTTCCTAGCCAGCATAGCCACGGGCCTTGCATTGGACTCGTATGGGTTCTATGGTCATACAGATCCTATTAAGGCAGTGTTGAATCTAGTCATCCTCTTCTGAGGGGGGGGGGGAACAAGGGCGACCTTTATTTGGATGGGGGGCCAACTAGGGCGACATTTTTGGGAAATTTAATCCGTGTGCCAACGTCCAACGACATTTTTGGGGGAATTTCATCTTCCAAAAAAGTTTTATGACCTTTCTTTAGTAATTCGTCTCACTTTCCTACCTGGTGTCTAGATTAAACACTGCTATTAAGGGAATATCGGCCTCATATGGACTCCAAATGGGCCTGCTGCAGTGATTTGGAACTAGTTTCTTCAGCGCTGTAAATGAGCAGAGTTTCAAATTAACGTAGGCCTACAAGGCCTCAAGTCTACAACGCTAAGCAAGTTAGCCTAGCTAAATAAGCAGAATTTGCAATTAAACTACAAACACGGAGATAGGCGGGTTCGCGAAAGAGGAGGATGATTGGGATAAGTGGCTAACAAGTAAAATATAACAAGCAAGCTGGTTATGTAAAACTATGCTTTAAACATAGAAGTTCGTCATATAAGGAATTTTCTATATAATTAAGTTAATTATTTTTTATATCCTCGGACTAGTATACGGTACTGTCAATCGGGAGGTTGAGGGTTCAAATCTCCATCAGGGCAGAAATTTGCTTAGAGATCTCTGGTTCACTTGAGCCCCTAGCCAAATCAGCTATTTGAGTATAGGGTCTACTGACTGCACACTCTCAGTGAGAATGTCAGGCAGCGGCAAATATATATATACGAGATTCCGAGGCTAAGAAAAATGAAGTCGCCATATATATATACTTCATATCCATGGCTGTCTTAGGGATAGCCTAAGGAACTGCTCTTCTTTCTTCTTCTTGACCTTTCTGGATTGCACGATAGTCTTAAGGTGATTAGCCTACTGGAAATTTTCAACCGAATGTTCGGGGTTCAAATTCCCGTCAAGGCGGCAATTTTTTTCTTAATTTCTGCTCCATTTCCACCCCTAACCAACATGGCTATAACGAGTACACTGACCATACGTACACTGCCCGTGCAAATGTCAGGAGCTGAGGGGGTCGAGCGTTGGCCACCCGCCTTCGTACGCCAAGTTCTGGGAAATAAAACAGAACAATGGTCCCTATAGTAAATGGTACTTTCGATGTGGACAACTATATAACTCGAGAGGATATAAATTATGTTCTATAATAACCAGTCTTGTTGTCAAGACCTTAAACCTCAAGACCAAGACCAAGACCTTGAACCTCAAGACCAAGACCAAGACCAAGACCTTGAACCTCGAGACCAAGACCAAGACCAAGACTTTGAACCTCGAGACCAAGACCAAGACCAAGACCAAGACCTTGAACCTCAAGACCAAGACCAAGACCAAGACCCAAAAAATCGAAATCAGGTCAAGACTTCTAAAATTGTCAAGTCGGAAGATTCGCTATTTTAATGAAAACATGAGTCTTTTATTTTGTTCAAGCAAACTAACTTTAAATGCAAACTGCAGAGATATCCGAATTTGTATTCAAAAGTCCTTCATGCAAACTCTTATATCAAATGCCTTTTGTATTGTATAAAAACCAATTCGCTCAGAATTTTCTGACCAAGACGTGCCTGGTGGGCCTCATAAAAATTCCGCCATGTGAAAAAATACGTTCTACAGGTGCTGAAGTCGCTGACACACACAGAGTAGCTTTTCAAGCACTGGATGTAAATGTACAGATAGTGAGTCCTTTTGAAATCTTCCCATGGTTTATCATACCGTCTGATACAGAATAACTGTTGCTGCTGCCAATGGGTTTTCCTGACCAACATGACTTGTATCCATCCATAGATATTGGTCGTATGATGCAAGCAGGCTTGATACAGAATTCTTGAGTTCTGTTAAATGACTTCATATTAACAGCCGGTCTTGGTCTTGGTCTTGCGAGACCAAGACCAAGACCTTGAACCTCAAGACCAAGACCAAGACCAAGACCTTGAACCTCAAGACCAAGACCAAGACCAAGACCTTGAACCTCAAGACCAAGACTTTTAAAAACGAACTCGAGTGCACTCGAGACCAAGACCTTGGTCTCGAGGACAACAAGACTGATGATAACGGATTAACGGTGAGAGCAATTGTAGGCCTAGTTGTCGAATATTTTTTAGGTTGCCAGTCAAGTGTTGAAGATTCCTACGTCAAAAATCTATGTTAGTGAATGCAGCACGAGCCATGTTGGAAATGCACCACCTACTGCAGCCAGTGTTGGATCAGATCTCAATGGAATGGCAGTCCAAGTAAGTGATTGACATCTATAGGATATATAGCCTTGCTCAACGTATGCCTACAAACTATCACAGTGTTTTCTAATTGACTGGGAAACAAAATCATCGCGTTTTCTAATTCACAAGAAGTTACAGTACATTATTTTATAACTTACCCTAGCTAAAATAATGTTACTTTTATTGTATTGTACTGTATTTAAACATTTATAAAGCGCCTCTAGTAGGGTGAACCGTTCAGAGGCGCTCCCTAGAAAATAACGGCTGCAAACTTGATGTTTCTTAAATAGGCCGCCTGCCAGACGCTGATGGAGCGTCTGCTACCATACATGGAAGCCAATACACAGGGACCCTGGGAAGCTTGGATCATCAGCGCATTCATGGACACAGTCTGCCTATCATCCACTGGATTCTACACGTAAGAACACATTTAAAAGAGATTTATTCAGATCGTTATTGTCTCATCTGGCGCGTGTAGTTTCCTTACATCGTGAACATGAATTAGCGAATATAATAATATGTCCAGTAAAACATTTGCAAACTTTTGTCACCTATCCTGTAGGCCTACAGTCCCTGATAATGTTCCCAAGAACTGTGAAGATGAGGTTCAACAAAACGCAGAGTAGTTTAAGGAGCAGTCACAAGCACTAAACTATCATTAGACTTTATGAGAAAAGTTGATTGCGGGCCCGGACCGGGCCCCGGAAAATCGCCGGAAAATCGCCGGGCCCCTGGGCATTTTTCCCCCTCCTGCCCCCTCTCGGCGGGCCTGGGGTGGTGTCAATTATGTAGGCCCAGTGGCGGCGATCTTGTCTGAGAGGTGGGGGGGGGGCAAAGTCGGCCATGATCTCGTCGACGACCGGTTTTGGAAAATCTTGTCCCCCAAACAAATTTTCTGCCACTCCGAAAAATTTCGCTTTCATCTCCGAAAAAGTTGATGACCTTTTTTTTAGTCTTTCACCTCTTTTTACAACTTTTTCTTACACTTATCCTCTTCTTTCCGCACTTCTTTACTTTATTCCTTCCCCACTTTCATTTTCACCAATTCGTCTCCACAAAATATCGATTTCATCTCGAAAAAAGTTGATGACCTTTTTTTAGTCATTCGCCACCTTTTACAACTTTTTCCCATCTCCCAGCAATAAAACTTTTCTTTTCCTCATTTCTTCGTCTAAAAGATCGTCTAAAAGATTTTAACTTTTTTGACGAATTCCTTCTTCTTTCTTATAATTTTTTGGGGGGACACTTCTCCTACAAAAATTTATTTTTCCCTCGTCTGGTCAAAAACGCTACGAAAACCCTCACACGCAATTACATTTCTCCGCCTTTTTTGGTGTTTCTTCAAAATGTGGGGGGACAAATGCATGGAGTGTCCCACCACTCTTAAAGGTGGGGGACATGTCCCCTCGTCCCCCCTAGATCGCCGCCCATGTGTAGGCCTAATTAAATGGTGACGTAGGCCTAATCAGATAAACGTTTGTAGGTAGTTGGGCCCGCACTCTGTAAGAACTTGAGGAAGGCGATGAAACAAGAATGAGTCAAATATAATAGAACATGTATTTCATTATCTGGTAAGTTGATAAGTAATTAGTAGTGTAATTATTAATTTAACTAGAAGCTGATCATGTCTACTAGTCTAGCCAACGGCCCAATGCATTATGTTAATTAAGTATGCCGTCTGCAAAGGAAGAAATCACGGACTCGATTTAAGAAATTTCTATTATTGTAGCGGTAGCTATTATCATCAAATGTATAGTCTATAACCTGATATAATGTGTTTCAATATATAGGCCTATGTTGTTCAGTGAACGGAACAATAGGTGCCGGAACGGAACAATTATGGGCGAGCTAAAATCCCGAGAAAAACGGGATTGGGGGTTGGTAGGGGTTTCAATAAACACTGAAAACAGTTCAAAACACTGAAAATTAAATTAAAATAACTAAATTATTGTTTTTATTATTAACATAAATAAATTACTTTCATTAGCTGAAAAAAGATGCCGGAACGCCGTACCGGCGCGTTCCGGCTGAAAAAAAGCACTGATGTTGTTTAATAATTATGCGACATCGCTAGCGAGTAGCGACACCTAGGGCATAATAAATATTAGCTCCATTATGCTACGAGGTGGTGAAGCAGACTATGTACTGTTGGAGAGTACAACGCATCACGTGATATGGCGTGATATGGTGTGATATGATAACGGCCAATCACAGGGGCGCGTCGTTTGAAAGTTGAAATTAGGCGCAAAGAAACAAACGGGAATTGAGCGCAATCGAGAGGAGAGTACATTCATTCGGCATCTGGCTGTGAATCAGACTGGTCGACGCAAGGTTGACTGTAGGTGAACCTAAGGAAATCTAACGCCTGGGCTTGGATTGAAGAGGTCGTGCGGATCCAACATTGGGGAATTGGATCGAAGCAACGTCGTGAGTCGGCCGCGGTTGACTCGAAGATCCAACGACGGGGCGTGGATCGAAAAGGAATCTAATCTAATTGTGGTTGATTCTAAAGAAGCTGAGTTGTTCGGTTGGTGGAAGCCACATTCTACCGGTAGAAAGGTGTTCCGATCGAACATCCGACGTGTAAAGAAGAAGAGGGAATTCGCAGATTCGAGATTACGGGACTCGAATAAACACAAAGAATCACAAACTCTGTCGAAACTATTAGTCCGTTGGCTTATGTCACAAAAATGACGGGAAGCAAAATTTTGGGTAGAATCTTGGCAACGATGTTTAAATTGAAGATATGATAGTTCTGAAGCAGAAAATTGCTGTTGCCAATTTTTCTTTCATGGTTTACGCCCCCTAGCGGACGTTTTAGCATGACGTCCTATCCCCACCTTAAAAACTGCCAATTAGTCAGTCAGCTTGGTGTAAAAATTGCTCAATTGATGTTGAAAGCATGAAATTTGGCACATGGTAACAACATACGATGAAGAAACATTTTAGCTATAGGGCCACCGCAGATTTGCCTTCTGGCTGCGAGAAGGACTGTAGGGCATAGCGCAAATGTGTGATAGATGCTCAACAGTGTGCTGGTCTCTGTGTACAGGCCTATGTGACCGTGAATGACGTGAACAATGCTATATAACTTATTTGTGGTCGGCCATTTTGGAAAATGGCTGCCAGCGAGGCCAGACGGCAAATCTGCGATGGCCTTATAGCTACAAAATTCCCTTAGGACATGTTCATACAATATACCACATTTCATGCTTCTATCAGTTAATGAGCAATTGGTTCATATATTGCACCGGACTGCCCCTTTCAGGTCACCTTAACTTCAAGATGGCTACCACAATTAGCTTTTCTATTATAATAGGTAAGTGACTGCAATTAGTTCTATTGGATACCTTGCCCCTAAATATGTATGTTTAGACACCAAGATTACGATTCTAAGTAAACTAGAGGCTGAGATATTGAAAAATATTTTCGGTCGGCCATCTTGGAAAATGGCTGCCACTGAGGCCAGAAGGCAAATCTGAGATGGCCCTATAGCTACAAAATTCCCTTAGGTCATGTTCAGACTATGTACCAAAATTCATGCTTCTATCAGTTTATGAGCAACTGGTTCATATTTTGCACCGGATTGCCCCTTTCAGGTCACCTTAACTTCAAGATGGCTGCCGCAATAAGCTTTTCTCTTATAGGTAGGTGATTGCAATTAGTTCTATTGAAATCCTTGCCCATAAATATGTATGTTTAGACACCAAGATTACGATTATAAGTCAACTAGAAGCTGAGATATTGAAAAACCTCTATTTTCGGTCGGCCATCTTGGAAAATGGCTGCCAATGAGGCCAGAAGGCAAATCTGCGGTTGCCCTATAGCTAAAATGTTTCTTCATCGTATGTTGTTACCATGTGCCAAATTTCATGCTTCCAACATCAATTGAGCAATTTTTACACCAAGCTGACTGACTAATTGGCAGTTTTTAAGGTGGGGATATGACGTCATGCTAAAACGTCCGCTAGGGGGCGTAAACCATGAAAGAAAAATTGGCAACAGCATTTTTCTGCTTCAGAACTATCATATCTTGAATTTAAACATCGTTGCCAAGATTCTACCCAAAATTTGTGTTCCCTTACATAAGCCAACGGACTATATGCGAGGAACATTCTGTGCTGCAGTGAGGATCATTCACTACAAAGGAGAAGATCGACATCACATCCTCCAAAGGACAGATAAGGAATTTCACAATGATATATATATATATATCATTGTGAAATTCCTTATCTGTCCTTATATATATATATATATATATATATATATATATATATATATATATATATATATTAATCTAAGCGGTGTCGCTTTAAGTAAGGTATTTTGATATATGACGAATCGATAACTTCGTTGTTCATAACGCTAGATAAGAACTTTCAATAATTTGTCAAAACCTACGTGTGTATTTTATTGTTACTCAAGAACACTTTTTTCGAGTTTCGACGTAAAAACTGTATCATATAGGGTAAAATAGGGTAATTTCGGCACCTTAAGCAATTTCTTCAATATTTAAAATGCTATCACATCTGTAGGACACATTGAAGTTTCCACAGTCTACTGCAACCCTCTGCTATGAAATGGCGCCTTCAAACTGTGAATCGTCTCTCACAAATTCCTGTTATAACATGCGAAGTGAAGGCATTCAAAAGCCGAAATTACCCACAGGGTAGGGTAATTTCGGCCTCAGGGTAGGGTAATTTCGGCAGGAGTGACGAAATTAACCGATATGAAAATTGCCATACATTTATGACTAGCTAAATTGAGCAGATAGGCATAAACTATGAATGTATACCTATGGGGCATATATACCTGCATTTGTTTACACTCTACAATCAGAGACTGTAACACGCAATGCTATGTTTGGCTCATATTTATTAAAAATTCCCAAACTGTTAAAATCATACCCGAGTCATAGTAGCCTAGTGCAAATGGACGGCGAGTGAAGGCCGCTGCCATCACTGCTGTCGAATATAATAAATTGCAATTCATCGATGTACCTGTCGACTTTAGATCTGTTAACTCCGATACTTTAAGCCTGCATTGAAGTCGGCTCTCCTACCCATACGGATAACTCTCGATGGCTTTAATGAATCCAGCAAGCCAGTTACCGTCGTTAACTTGGTGCTCAATTCCATTAATTTGCAATAACTGAACACTAGTTCTCTGACGAACTTCGGTGAGAGACCAAACAGTTTGTCGGGCATAAAAATCAAAACTTCCGACTGCTCTTTCTCCTGATCGTCAGTTAAATGGTTGGTCGACAGCACTGTCCACGCAAGCTCTTTTCAGATAGTCCTGAAGAGTTGGGCGTGGAATTCCAAGCTGTTTAGCGACCATTTTCTTTGGTCGCTCTTCAACGAGCACAGCCTTTAGGCTACTGCTAACCTAATGCATTCGACCACTGAGCATATCGTCCACATTTAGGCTTGGATCAGTTATCTCACCCAATCATCCATTTTATCTGTGCAAATACTCATGCGTTTTAACTATGCAACGGATGCTGACAGAATTAAAGTCTATTCAAACGTTGCCAACTGAAGTAAGACAGAATGGTAATTTCGGCACTACCCTAGAGCAAATTTCGGCAGTGCCGGAATTAGAAAAGAGTTCAGTGCCGAAATTACCTCATCGATAGGCATTATTCTGACCGTACATAGAAAAAATAATCGGCTACTATACACTTTGTATTCGCTCAGGGTTCTGAAGAGCAATATTTAAATGTGGAGAAAAACCATTGCATTTATTTATAGGAGCGATACTAAATTTTTAGCAACGATGTGTCTGAAGTGATATACAGTTAACAAAACGCCTCAAAACGAAAATGACTCACCAATCGTGCTAAAAATGCGATTCTAACAAGGTTTTATAACTTTCTATATTATAGCGTCCAGACCTATGACGTCTCACCATACAGGTTTATTGCAGCACGATATTTTCTCGGCTAGGCGGGGGTGCCGAAATTACCTCCATACCGAAATTACCCCACTTTACCCTAACTTCTATTCGCCGAGTCAGGACAGGGTTAGGAGCGATCGAAAGTGAGCGCAACAATTATATGTTTTGGCTGTAGTAAAACTAAACGGCTACTGAAACGGTAGGCCTACATATATTTACCTGCCTTACTGTAATATCTTTACAGATACCCAGGACTCACTTCTGACTGGGAAACAAACACTGACCAATTCTTTCCTTACTACAGCATGGGCGCCGCTTGCTCAGAAGTCGAGATAGATTGTCTCACAGGGGATCACACGGTCAGAGAAGATAAATAGGCCTAATAATAGGCCTAATAATAATAGTAGTAGTAGTAGTAGTAGTAGTAGTAGTAGTAGTAGTAGTAGTAGTAGTAGTAGTAGTAGTAGTAGTAGTAGTAGTACTGTGCCGTTGAATTAAGCCAAGAATTTGGCAAGGAATTAGGCATACATATTTCTGTGCGACGTAGGCCCTTTAGGCCTACATTTTCATCGACCTAGGTCCTAGGCTATTTCAGCTTATACGCCTATCCAAACAATTACTTTTAACTAGTTTCAATGGTAGGCTAATCATTCCTCCTAAAACAGTAGTAGCCTACTTGCAGTTCATTAGACTGCTAACCTGTCCGGTGAACTAATTAGGCCTAATGTAAGGCGTGTTAGGCCGTCGTAACTCCACGATCGTCGCATTCGCTTTGCAACATAAAGTAACAAAATAATAAAATAAATACTAGTCCTAAGTCCTTCGTACATTAAATATGATTCCGTGTGTTAATGAAAGCGTTGTAGGCCTATAGTTGCAGGTTTCGTGGCTTTATCAAGTTTATTCTGGGTTCAAGAATTTAGGGGGCCTAATTGTTTTTAATACATGTTTCTGTGCGACGTCTTCTGAACCACTTAAAACTCTTGTTATGTTATGTTATGTAATTGTGTGCACTTTTTGCGTAGGTCTTGCGCACCGATATCGTAATGGATGTTGGGAAGAGCCTGAACCCAGCCATCGACATTGGACAAATCGAAGGAGCTTTTCTCCAGGTTTATTTTAGTTTCTACATGTAGTTATGGTTAGTCTGGTTTAGACGCTGAAAAGTTTAGCATAGGCGTGTACGAAACATTTCAGAATCACAGAAAAATTTGTTCTTTGATATCAATATAGGCTATGCGCTTTCGAGAGGTAGGTCTACAAAAATGGCGCAGTAAGTGTTCAGTTACATCACAGTGACAAGTTTACTAACAACAGGCGTCAATGGTTCGAGAGGCGCAATTAATGCCTACTTAACAAATGAAACATCTTAGCAGCACTGGGAATTGATGTTGTTGACATTTTTTATACCAGATCTCAGAATAGGGCCGACTCCTGGCTTGAAAATCAGAAGTTGTCGCCACGATTTGAAAAGTAGTACGGCAGTCTGGGGACTGAAGCCTTTAGGGGGCCATCCATATATTACGTACGCAAAAATCCCGGAAAATTGGACCCCCGACCCCCTGTTCGCAAGCGTACTTTCTTCCACACCCCCCCCTGCGTACGTACGCTTGACGCACACCCCTCCCCCGGAAGAAAGTGTCTGGACAGCTCCAGGCTGTCTGAACTTTAGGCCAGATTGAAAGATGAGTGAGGGCCAATATAGACAAATTATAGGTGTCTTGTTCACAGCACAGAATAACTGCACATGGCTTTTATATGGTGTAATAAAATGCCATAGGACGACTATAGGACAATACAGAGTTATAAATAGGCTAATGTGGACGTCATAATTAGAAATTTATTTTGCGTACGTACACATTTTGTCCCCCCCTCTCCCCCCGTTCGCACCCGTAAGCAAAATTGCCTAAATCCTCCCCCCTCAGTGCGTACGTAATATGTGGATGGCCCCTTAACAGACAAAGTGGTACTGCAAAACTTCAAAAGCATGTTGTTGCCGTAGGCCTGCCAATTTAAAAAGTGGTAGGGCAAAAGCCATAGCACACGTATGTTTGGCGAGTGGCGACGCCACTGCTGAAAATCATTTTCTTTGGCTGGCGGTTCATATGCTAGGCCTCATGGGCGGCGATCCCGGGGGGTCGCGGGGGACAAGACCCCCCAACCTTTAACGGTGGGGGGACACTCCATACATCGGACCCCCCAAATTTTGAAGATACATGAAAAAAGGTCAAGAAATGCAATTGTGTGTGAGGGCGAAAATGAGTTTTGAGTGCCTTTTTGACGAGAAAAGTTGTTTTGAGCAGAAGTGTCCCCCAAAATAAAGAAAAAAATAGAAGAAAAAAAGTTAATAAATTGTTTAAGAGAAGGGAAAAGGAAAAAAAGGTGGAGAAAAATGTTGTGGAAAAAAACGAAGAGGCAGAAAAAAGGCGTGAGTTATGAGTTAATTCTGAAAAGGCATCGAAAAGTCACGAAAGTAGGTGGAGGACTAAAAAAAAGGTCATCAACTTTTTTTGAAGATGAGATGAAAAATTTTTAGGATTTTTTTGAAGATGAGGTCGTGTGAAAAAAGGTGTACGGACGGAAAAATTGACCACTGTAAACATTTTTTGGAAGAAAGAGGTTAATGACTAAAAAAAAAGGTCATCAACTTTTTTCGAGATGGGGAACTTTTTTGGAGATGAAGTGGGAAAAAAAATTTTTTTGGGGACAACTTTTGAAAAAAAGGTCGTCGACGAGATTGTGGCCGACTTTGTCCCCCCCCCACCTCTCAGACAAGATCGCCGCCACTGCTAGGCCTAAGTCCTTGATTTGTGTAAGGAATAGCTTTTCATTGTTCAGTATAAATAGTTGTCTATCACTTTTGTATATATTTGTTTCAAGGGATACGGTTTATATACCATTGAAGAGCAGAAGTATTCTTCCTCTGGTTACTTGTACACTCGTGGTCCAGGAACGTACAAGATACCAAGTGTTTCCAACATTCCCATCGAATTTAACGTCACACTTCTCAAAGATGCACCCAATCTGAAAGCTGTCTACTCCTCTAAGGTATTCAATTCATCTTCATTTACAATATTTTTGTCAGAAAAGATTATTTCTACATTTGCAATACTAGGCCCCTACATGTATATTTCTTTAATACTACGTAACAAGTTACGAAAATCGTTTCCCTAGTCGGACTAGTCCTAAGGTCTGAACCCAGAATCTCATATTACCAACATGTGGTGTAAGATCAACATGGTCGTTGCACATTTTAGGCAATTGGTGAGCCTCCCCTTTTCCTCTCGTCATCGGTATTCTTTGCAATCAAGGATGCCATTGAGGCGGCAAGAAAGGAAGCTGGTCTCAAAGAGGCTTTCCGCCTGGACAGCCCTGCCACAGCTGAACGAATTCGTATGGCATGCATCGATGACTTTACAAAGCAGGTATGACGATATCCAATAATTTCAAGTTGATGTCTAACATTTTATGAAATACCAGTAATTTTTAAAATACATTGTTCATAACTATCATACCACACAGAACTGTAGGCCTATTAACCGGTAATAGGTACACTTATCTCGAAGCTCCTCTTCTCTTCATCATCGCTATAATTACAAGTGCCGTCTGGGGTCATCCATAAAGGACGTCCGCAATGAGGGGGGAGGGAGGGGTCATCAAAATGCGGACAAGGTGGAGGGAGGGTTATGACCAGTGCGGACGTCCGCATCTAAACTTTTAAATTTGATAGTTTTTTAAACACCACACTGTTTCAACCTTGCCCGAAAGACGAAAAGGTCAGTGAAGTGATTGCCTAAAACCACATGCATGGCATAACTATTACTAGTGGGGCGTGGTGGCTCAGTGGTAAGTTCGGCGCCTTGTGATCGGAGGGTTGCAGGTTCGAATCCCACTCTAGCCGCGGCGTACGGACCTTGGGCAAGTCCTTCACTCGCAATTGCTCGTGGCGCTTCGGCGTGAAAATTCCGGCACAGTATCAAATGCTGTAGTCGGGAGCGCCTCTGAGTAGTAGTTGACTTCGAGAGGCGCTATAGAAATATCCGGAATAAATAAATAAATAAATAATCTTTACTGCGACTTTTAAAAGAATTTTATTACTGCACATCCTGCGATATGAAACCCCAACTGTCACTTAAACGTGCACAGGAACTGTGGAATAATTGTAAAAATAGTGATGATCACATCAAAAATTGGCTTTGGCGTGCGGATGTCCGCAAAGGGGAAGGGAGGGAGGGTAAGGTCAAATGCGGATAAATGCGGACGAGGGGGAGGGAGGGGTACAAAGTAGGTCATATTTTGCGGACGTCCTTTATGAACGACCCCTCTGTCTGTTCACGTGCTAAACTTTTAGATCCGGACTTGAAATTGTAGCCGACTGTAAACCTACCTCTGTGATTTTGTCTTGTATGAGCACCTGTATTTAAGCTGGTTCCCATTAAATATGTACTTAGCTTATTAGGGCACCAAGATTTGCAATTTTAGGATAACAATGGACGACATAATTATATGGTTTGTTGTGATTTAGCAAAACTTTCACTCATAGGCGCCGACTTCTTGGGAGCCTTGGGTGCGAATGCACCCAGAGAGAGAGAGAGAGAGTTCAGTGGGTGCCTGGCACCAAGAGGAATTCGAACCTTAAATTCAAATTTTTTTACAACTAAGTAATGTCACAACTTGAGAAGTATAACTGGCCTTCCCAAGATCCGTCTTTCTCCTCTCCAGTCCGTACTCGATGCTGCTGCTAGACTCATTGCCTGCTTCCCTCGGTTCTCTCATATCTCCACCTTCATGGTTGAACAACTCCATTGGCTCCCTCTCTCTGCCCGTATACAGTTCAAAGTGCTTATTCTTGTGCTTAACTCTCAACTGGGTCTTGCTCCACAGTACTTGCGTGATCTAATTCAACGGCCTCATTCTGCTGCTTCGCTGCGTCCTCTCCGATCTTCTGATCGTCTTGACCTCTTAGTTCCTCGTGTCAGGACTGCTATGGCTCAATCCAGATCCTTTGGCTGCATAGGTCCCTCACTTTGGAACTGACTTCCTCCTTCTGTCCGCACCACCATTCTCTCTGGTAGCGTTGCTTCTTCCTTTTCTCACCTTAAATCCTGCTTTTCCTCTCGGGTCTTGCGCACTGGGAACGCCTCTGAATGGTCTATACTGTGAGAGGCACTTTATAAATGCCCATATACAATACAATACAATACAACACAAATACCCAACACTGCATGATTTTACAGTCAGAGCTCGTACATAAATAAATTATTTATTAATTTAAAAAAATAAATAATAACACTGGAACGTCATCACCGATTTCCAATACTTTTTCTAACCTCGTAACCTTTGACAAGAAAACAATTTTCTTTATCCGAAAATCCGCTACACTCACCTACCTAAGGAGAATGGGAAGGGGGAAGGGAAGGAGAGGGAGGACCCAGGCATCCAGAGACAAAAGCAAGTCTGCACCTATGCTTTCACTTCACATCAGCTGCAAATGCCAGAGTTTATTTGAGTCATTTTCTGATTTGTTTGTTAACAGAATCCTGAGCCAATGCCAGGCACGTTTACTCCGTGGTTCGTAAGGCTGTAAAGAACGTGGATACCAATACATTGTTTATTTGGGATACCACTAACTTTTGAACTCTTGTTTAGCTTTTTGAATTTTCTGCCTTGGCAATTTACAGTGTAGCTGTTTTGACTATGTTTGTACTGGAGAATTTGTTCCACACCAAATTGTCTCAGCATATGCAACATACTGATTGTAATTTTAAATTTTTATAGCATCACTTCAGGTAAGCAGAGGGCCACATTAAGGCTAGTGCGGGCCCGGATGCTGATACCTATATAGCCATCAGTGTGCGGGGCCCAATTACAAGTACAATAAACAAATTTTAATGTACTTCCAAAAATGCGGGCCCCTCAAAACTGCGGGCCCGGGTTCTGCAGCACCTTTACCACCCCCCTTAATGTGGACCTGGGTAAGCATCTTATGACTTCGTCTTATCTGTTACAGTAGGTCACTGCATCGAGTTATAATTATGGGACAGAAAAACATTTTCGTAATAACCGATGTTTTATCACTTTCATAGATCTTAATTTGTAGTTTAGATGCATTGATATCGGAATGGACCAAGATCTTATTTTATGTCAAGCGTTATTTCATCCAATCAATTTTCGTCTCAAGTGTTTTGCTCTGTATGACATGATGCATTGTAATTAAGCTGCTTATAACAGATTTTTACCTGTAATTTTTTCTTTTATCCAGCAGAAAATTATTTTTTAACATCATTTGTCCTAGTTATTAATGTGTTCAGCCTGCTGCCTCTTTGTTCAGTGAATATGAAGTTAGTGTGCTGACGTGATCACCAGGATTTAGGACTGATTAATCGCGGGCCACTGTTGTTGCTGTAAGTAGGTAACCTCCTGATCCACTCATGTTTATGCTCGGATGTGTTCGATCTGTCAAGACCTACAACAAGAATTGATGCTTAGTTATAGATGAACTATACCCGAAACATTTTCCAAAAACATATTCAACACATTGGCAACAGCTGTGACTGCACCAGGATTTGAACTTGGATTAATTATTATGCATCACAGTGTCAAAGGGCCGACAGGAATTGTTTCCGAAGCGAATTAATCTGCACAAAGAGTTTCGTCACAAAGAGAATAACCACGGACAAGCATAGGCGCCGACTTCTTGGGAGCCTTGGGTGCCAATGCACCCAGAGAGAAAGTTCAGTGGGTGCCTGGCACCCAGAAGAATTCGGACCTAAAATTCAAATTTTTTACAACTAACTAATCTCACAACTTGAGAAGTACTACTACAACACAAACACCCAACATTGCATGATCTTACAGTCACAGCCCGTAAATAAATATATTATTTATTTATTTATCATTTAAAAAAATAATAACACTGGAATGTCGTGACCGATTTCCAACACTTTTTCTAACCTCGTAACCTTTGACAAGAAAACAATTTTCTTTCTCCTAAAATCCGCTAAAACACACCTACCTAAGGAGAGTGGGAATGGGAATGGAAGGGGGAGGACCAGGCACCCAGAGACAAAAGCGAAAGTCGGCGCCTATGAGGACAAGAATAGGGATTATTGCATAACAAGGATAATTTCTTGTGGGGGTTGGGAGGAATATCGTAAATACACTGGTACTCACTCAGAAAGATGCCCCAATAACTAGCAACTTGGAAATGATTCCATCCATTTTAGCAACACATCCAAACCATTTAAAGCAAGAGAACTTTGTACATTTCAAAAACAACTCTGAGCAAGTTAATTAAATTAGAAGCAAATTTAAGCGATTTAGAGCATTTGACTTTGATTCCTTCTAGCAGAACAATTAAAGCAAGCAACTGGAATTCGCTTTTGGAGCCAAGTAATGCATGACTCCATCTACATGTAGACTGTTATTTTCTGCTTTCACAAATCTGTTTATCAGTGTTCTGATCCAACATTAATGTGAAGCAGCTCACATATTGAAGAGATTTGTATACTTTTCCAAAATTTAGCCATTTTTGCATTACAGCATTTTACACAGTACAGTGGCCTATGCTGATCTGGCAAATATGGCAGTTGAGAGCAATTTCATTTATTACTCACGTTGCTAGAAGTTATGAGCACTAACATCAAGCAAAGCAATTGAACATAGAGCAAGTTTCATTTGAAGATCATGTCTGTGCTGCAGTACAAAGAAGTTAAGAAGAGTCCCTTAAGCAATCCCTGAGGCAACAATGGGTATGACATGTTAAGCGACTTCACTTTCTGAGCCTGCATATGAGGGCAGATCCTCTCCCTCTCTGTCTCATCTTCCCACCGACAGTGTACGGTCAGTGTGCTCATAGCCGAGTTGGCTAGGGGGCGCAGGTGGGGCATAAATCTCAAACCAAATTTCTGCCCTCGCTGGGATTTGAACTCTAACCTCTCGTTTGACAGTCCAGCACGCTAACAACTACACTATCGAGCACCCCTCAATGCAAACCAAAATTTAACCACAATTTTATATTTTGTCCCTGGGCAAGTCTACTTTAAAAAACTTCAACCTTGGCATTACACGCAGTGGCGTCACGAGGGGGGTGCGGACCGCACCGGGTGACACCCTCAGAGGGGGTGACACCCAAGATGAGAAAATTATGAAATTTTTGGAAGATGAGAATTCCTAAAAAAATCATTACTTTTTTTGGGAGACGAATTCCTAATAAAAGTCATCACTTTTTTGGGAGACGAATTCTTAATAAAAAGGTCATCACTTTTTGGGAGACGGATTCCTAAAAAAAGGTCATCACTTTTTTTAAGGGTGACACCATGACTTACCGCACCGGGTGACACCAGCCCTAGTGATGCCACTGATTACGCATAAACACTAACCTGGTAATCACGAAACCATGTCTCGGTAAGTTTGATCATTAGAACACTGCCTTTCTCCCGTAGTTTAGTAAAACAGTCGATTAATGGCTGCAAAAAACAAAACTATAGGTGAAGTCAGCTTTATAAAACAATGTACTCTCTTGAATTTTATGACACTACACCTTGCAAAAATCACAACAGGTTCAGTTGATTGCAGCACCCTTAGGTTTTTCTTTATTTAGCTTTACAATGGTGGTGTAGTTGTATGTTCTGAGCCTTGTAACCGGAAGGTCGCAGGTTCGAATCTACCTCAAGCCATTGTGCAGCAACCTTGGACAAATTGCTCACCCACAATTGTCCGTGAAGAAGGCAACAGGAAACCACCTCATTCATCTCATCCCCGGTTGGTATAAAGCCAATGGACCTGCCTTCTGGCAGAGAACTCATCATTATCATGTGGAGACAATGGTGTATTGTGATAAGAGAACAGCCAGTAGGCCTATCCCTATATGAAGAAATCTTGGCACTGGGCCAACTTGCATCCACCTACCGAATATCACAATATTCATAGCAACTGATTTATTACTATGCAGTTTTTTACCTCTTTGTATGGTGAAAAGACGACAATTGGTCGACTTGGACGAACGAAATCGATCAGACTCATGACAATTGGTGTTGGGTGAAGTTTGGCTGCAACTATCAACCTATAAATCATCAGAAGACATAATTTATGTAAACTATTGTAAGATGCAGTAATTACGTTTTAGTCAGCTGATGCGCAAACTTTTGTCAAGCAGGAGTTGAGTCACAAAAGGGAACCATTTGCAGTTCATTACGAAGGCAAGAAATTTACCTAAGAACTTTTTAAACTAACGTTTTGTAAATAAAATGAAAGTGAAATTAATCTTTTTATATTAAGAAAGTACTTGCCAAACATCTTTGGTAGTAGTACGGTTTGTTGCAGTGACACTAAATAAATTCATTAGTGTCACTTATGCAAAAACGTATTACTACCAAAGATGTTTGGCCAGTCTTTCCTTGATTTAAAAAAAATTAAACTATCATTTTATTTCAAATTTTTCTTAGGCAAACCGTGAATGGTGTATGAGAATAATTCCAAGTATGTTTCTCAATTATACTAACAGAAGGACAGATAAATTACATGTAATTTACCCGTCCATGTCAGCTTTCTCTATCAGTGATTTTGCGTTCTGCAGCTGAGTCAGTCTTTCAAGTTTTCTCTTCTCTCTGTCTTCAACCTAGCACAGTAAGAAGTTTTACAGAAGTTTTAATGTAACATTTATTTAGCCCCTTTCACAACAATACATTTGAACCTTCTTAGAATGCTAGCTTTGGAAGCCACTTTGGAAGTGCTATGTTACAGTGTGTTCACGTTCTAAACATTAATCAAATTTTGGATCTTGGCACTCGACCTCATTATATTTGAATATTTCAGCATTTCAGAAATGCATTCTAGTAAAAAAAAGTTCTGGAACTCCGGAACTGAACAATTATGGAAGGGATACATCGAGGGCCAAGCCCGAGAAAAAACAGGGGTGTGGTTTGGGGAGAAGTCTCAATCAGAACGTCCCCATGAAAATTTTTGACACTTACATTAATTAAATTATTTTTTGACATTAATTAAATTATTTTTATTAAAATAATTAAATTATTTTTAATAGTTGAAAAAAGGTGCCAGAACACTGCTCCAGAGCGTTCCGGCAGAAAAAAGCACTGCTTATTCGTTACCACTAGATGGCATACTAAAGTTCTCCACTTCAGAATTCCTTTCCTTATAATGATGAAAAGTAGCACCAGATTAACAATTTAACAACGAGAGTAATGTAATGTAAATCTCCTAAATTTCTCAGCGCCACACAAAAGCCACGTCAGGGAGACCAGCTTATTCACAGGCGCTATATCAAATCAAGTCCGCAATAGCCATGTCCGCCTTGTCCATTCCGGTGTCAGGTCAGAGTCCGGGGAGGTCCAGCCGAGGAGACAGCAGGGTGCTATTGTGGTAGTCGGTGATGATGGCGGTTGTGTGGTGGCGCAGGAATGGAACTGAAAGAGTGTACTGAAAGCAACTGGGAAAACAATGCAGGTCATCATTAAAGTGTTATTACACCAATAAGGAGGCTCCTACGTACATGCCAAATGCCATGGTAACTCTGGTCCAAAGCAAGAGCGATATTGAAAAACAGCTTATGTTAACAGGAATAGAGGCATCATGAATTTTTCAATGGAATGCATAAGCCATTAAAATTGAAATACACTCTTCAAACTCAGTTATACTGTCAATGTACACTCTCTTTTTTTGAAAGTATTCCACAGCTTAAGCAATTTGGTGTTTTCCATCAAGGGTCTGCAGTGACTTAGGCAGGAGTGCATTGCACAAAATACTTTCTCACAACAACTGTCCTTGTCATCAGCTGTGGTAAAATCAGAGTATGTACTCACATCATGAAATTTTCGTTTCCTCCAGTTCCCTTTAGCCTCCTTTTGTGTTGGGCCAGATTCCTTCGGCTGAGAACTCTTGGCAGTTTCTTGTAACTGAACCGTTACCTCTCCCTCTGCTGCACAAAAACTATCTGGTTCAACCGGATTTTCCACTTCACATGACATTGGTTGAGACACGTCACATCCAATGTTGGACTCAATTGGTTTCTTTGCAGATGGAATGTCACTCGAACTGCTCGGCTGCTGCTCGTCTGCTCTTGCAACGATACAGACCGAATCAGTTGACAACTGTTCAATCTGCTGTAAGACAACAACAGACTGACACAAACTTAGAATGTAAATGCAATGATTACAAGTAGTGAATCAAGTGACTGGAGATTACTATCAACCCAGTGGATCATTACTGGCTCAACAAGTAATTGGAACAGCAATCCAACATCTGACTGATCCTCTCTTAGAAGGTAACAAAGTAAAACACAGACAAATGAACTGATACGATTTCAGTTAGCAATAATAAGTGGCTGCCGTTGTTAGGATAAAGAAAGGTTTGTACCTCTGTTGGCATGTTGACTACTGGAGCATCTGCTTCATTGCTATTTAATTCGTCACTAGGTGGCACTTTGGAATTTGTAGGTCGCTTCAGTGTACTGACTTGATCAAGTGGAAAGCTGTAGAGGCTCTGCAAGCATTGATCGGAGAAATGATATCCTTCGGTCAGAGCAGGCCTAGCAAACATAACAAATGTAGTGTTTTGTAAAGGACGACGTATCACACTATACAGCACAATTCATAAATAATGTTACAGCACGAATACGAGAAGTCAGTGGTGCTCACCAGCTAATCTATTCAAACAAATCAGAAGTACTTGCAAAATAATATAAATTTCTATTATTTTAACTTAAATTGAAGAGATAGAACTTTGTAAAAACCTGAAAAACAGATGAAAAAACACTTATTTTGATAAACAATTTGCAATGTTTGCCATAATATGTATGTAACACAAAACTAAATTGTGCCAAAGTCAGTCTGGAACCTTACCTAGTTGGTGCAGTACCTGTGTACAGGTGAACCACAGCACCTTCACCTGCAGATCAAACAACATTCAGATAATCATGGTGTAAGAATGATAACTGGAATGTTTCAATTTTTTCTCAAATATGGTCAAAACGTATTAAGTTCATGTAACAACTATAAAGCAATACAAATACAAAATTAAGATCTGCGCACATTGTATTCATAACACCCTAGCTTCAATCACTAAGCGTTGTGGTAGCGAACACAGCCATTGTTGACTTGTCCAGTTCATTCTGATAGACTGTGTTTGTCACATGATGAATCTGCTTGAAAATTCTCATATGTTCACATATCTATCGTGTCCAATTCTAAGTCCAGAGTAATTTTTAAAGTCTCCTTAAATTTTGTTCATTAATAGATCGTATCTGAGCCAATATCACCAAAGCCTGACCACTATTTTAAATTGATCAACCTGTAATAGGAAGACAGGTTCCTGTTTAGAAACTGTTGAGCCCCACACTTCTATGTGCATCGGTGACACAGTGTTAAGGCAGAGTTTCTTTAGTTACATCAGCTGTCAATCATGCAGAGTTCTGTTACTAAATGGCCGACAACTTAGGAATCCCAGTGCTGCATACACCTGGTTGCCTGAGGTAGAAAACATCATTTCATGTCTTTTTCCATCTGCCCAGAGAGAACCAGTCAGTGAACATAACCATAGTGAAAAGTCCATAGTGACAAGTTTTGATTTCTAATTCAGGGGCAGTTAAGAGCAAGCTACCTGCAATGCGCTCAAGAATAGCTCCGATTACAATTCCACTGCAAGACTCAATGACCATCGTCTTCGTGGAAGATCTGATGTTGGCCTGCGTCAAGATCTGTGCTAACGAGTCCATCCTCAGATTACTAAAAGAAAAATTATCAACTCATTAAGAAGAACTTATCTGACCATCATCAGTGTCTAATGGTATATAGGTGCAATTTTCAAATGGGTGCAATTTTCAAAACATACTTGTTAGCTGTTACAGACGTTGATACACTCAATGTTGTCGTCACTTGTTCAATAATGCAAAACGTTATTCTCTTTGCTGATGGGTCTGATTATGAAGAAGTTGTTACCATGCTAATCCTTTAACGAGATGGGTTAACATGGTAACAACTTCTTCATAATCAGACCAAAAAAGAAACGTCAAAGGGTTAAATACTGAACTGGTGAAACTTGCATCTTCGCTTAAAGCAAACAGATTATTACAAAAACCAGCTATACTGTACTTACTAGTCCTTGTGATTTTAAAATGATAATAAAACTTCCATAAAAACTGAAAATTGACAAATTATGAAGTACAGGCTAGTAAATGTCTAGTGGTTTGCAAATACCACTCACCATATCTTGGTTGGTCCATGACTGTAGTACATTTCGATCAGCGTACGAGTGTTTGGTCGTAGTACAGAAAAGACTGGGATGTGCCTAAAAACATCACCTTTTATCAAATAAACCAAAGCCTTTCTTTCCAATCTGATATCTTTAGGCACAACTCACTTGAAAATCTTTCTTGATGGTCAAAAGCATCCCAAGACATATAGTATTTTTTTAAGCAGTCAGAGGTGAAAAATGCTCTAACCTGTGAGAATCTATACTAACAACTGAAAATATTTGACTCGTACACATGTATAGTAATCCTGCAAGTTAAACCCTACCATTTGAGCAGACGAGTTGTACACCCTTCTCTGATGTCAAACTTGTGTGGCTACAAACTAATGGGTATTGAAAGAGATCGTTAGAACCAAAGGTGCTCTCACGATGGGCAATGACTCCCACTTGAAAATCCAGGGGTAGAGAAACTTTTGACACACAAGATTTCAACTGAGTGTGCCTAAGCTCTGGTTGGCTAAAACAACTGGAGGCCTATGAGACAGCAAATCGATGCCTAAGTAAACTGGCTTAATAAATGGCAGACAAAACACAAAACAGGTCATCAGAAATATTATACCAAAACAAGGTCATCCAAGAACCTGATGACTATAAAAGGCAAATATTTTTTTCATGGAGTCATGTACAGCCGTGCTAATTTGCACCACTTCCCCCCCCCCTCATTCCAAAACAAATCCAACATTCTAAGCTCTAACCTAATCCCAAACCACAACACAAGCCATCACCAGAAAGATAACAAATACACCAACACTACCATAGATGCCAATTAAAACACATGAACTATAAAAGCACATTCATGTAGCTTCTCTCAATAATAACTCAATGCCTAGTCTTACTGGCTGCAGAATATGTCTACCAGAAGTTCAAATACTGTGAACTGAACACTAATACTACATAAAGTTTATTAATTTACCACTCTATCACTGTAACTGTTGCTACATACTGGTAAAGTTTAGCACCCTATCACTGAAAAGTAAGAATCCAATTAGGTTGTTTTCCATGCGACACATTATAATCAGTAATGGCACACTATCAGTTTAGGAAGTTTCATAGCAACTGCTAGCAACTATTAAAATGGAGAAATAAGTTTAGAGCTAAAATTACAGAACTCGAAGACACTTGTAAATATCAGTCAGAACAATGGAATATAAATGGATTTGGAAGTGCTGTTTAAATTAAAATTCCTACTTTTTCTTTTTCTTCTTGATGTATTTCTGCTGAGAAAATTCAGTCTTCTGCTGGAAAGTGGAACTGTTTTCGACAAGATGTTCTATAATGCCCTGAAAATCAACCAAAGATAGTACAAATCGTTCAATATAATAAAGCAGAGAAAATCTTTCACATGCCTCTGCCCAAGTGGCAAGATGCACTGCCTGCTGTTACTACACTAAGAAAAGCTAGCGCAGACAAGTGACTCTACCAGAGTAGCTGATAGATTTCTATGTGGCTGAGGTAAGACTTCACTCAGTCAAATGTCAAATCCTTCCAAATCTGCCCAGCTTTATCTCAAAACATTTGTAGAATGTCTGATTTCTAATACAGTAAGTTCCTTAAGCAAGAATTGTGCATATGAACTGTATGCAACTTCCTTGTTTAGCCTTGACATATGAGGGCAGATGGCTTCCTTTTCCTACTTCTAACCCTTCCATCAACACTGTAAGAAAGCTAGAGGTCACAAATGGCTGGGGTATCTCAAATATGTCTGTCTTGTCAGGGATTTAAAATCCCTGACCTCTGGGTTACTGCTTGAAGCATACATACTTATACATATGAACACACTTATACATACCAGCTGTCTTAAAACCAATACCTCTACCAATCTGAAAGTGCATTGTATGCATGTATAAATCTGGATACTTACTAAAGCACCTCTTAAGTAGCTCACAAAAGCACATTGTAACATAACGACCCAAAATTCATAGTCCTTTGTATTGCAATTTATCAGCCTTACCTCTCCCGTAACACCCTGCTGGCGAAGAGTGTGGATTTCCTCCTTTGACAGTCTCTGGTTTTCTTGTTTGTCGACCAAGCTACGATTGTCCCGTGCTTCAGTGACCTCTGATTCTTCATCTGATAAACAGTTAAGACCATTCAATGATACCTTGAAACTCTACAAAACAATTTCAGTTGTCCCACACAAATACAACTTTCACTAACATTCACCTTACACTAACATTCTGATGGACACAGTCACCTAAAAAAAATTTTACTGACTACACAGATGTAGGTAATGTAATATTTGAAAATGTATGTATGTACGGGTATACTTGTAGTGTATCTATGTAATGTTTGTGATGTAATGTAATTTAATGTAATAAACAGTTGTATGCAAAAAAATGTATATCATGTATATCAAGTAACTGCTGCACCATTTAAATGTATATCATGCATATCACATAATTACTGTACCATTTATGAAACACTTCAAACCTTTATCTGTTGGGCTGTCCTCATCCAAAAGTTCTTTGAAGTCAAGCTTTTCAAGCTGCCCATTCTGAAGTTTGAACGAACTACCATAGCTATGGCCCAGGACACCATCCAAGACAAACTTCATTTTACACATAGACACAGGCCTGTATCAAAAAACAAAAGTCCTTTCAACTGAAAATTGAAAATTGTAAAGTAAACTTTTGAAAGCAACCAAACGGCCTTGGCTCTAATCATATATATATATATATATATATATATATATATATATATATATATATATATATATATATATATATATATATATATATATATATATATATATATATATATAATTATATATAATTATATATATATATATATACAGTGCTTTTTTTCTAGAAAAAAAGGTTCCGGAACGGAACAATAGGTGCCGGAACGCAACAATTATGGGCGGGCTAAAATCACGATTAAAACAGGATTGGGGGTTGGGAGGGGTCTCAATAAACACTGAAAACAGTTCAACAACACTTAAATTAAATTAAAATAACTAAATTATTGTTTTAATTATTAAAATAAATAAATTATTTTTTAGGAGCTGAAAAAGGTGCCGGAACGCCGTACCAGCGCGTTCCGGCTGAAAAAAGCCCTGTATATATATATATATATATATATATATGTATATATTTCTTGAGAATTATCATGTCAAGATACACGCATATATATATATATATATATATATATATATATATATATATATATATATATATATATATATGCGTGTATCTTGACATGATAATTCTCAAGAAATTTACAGCACACAACATGGCTATCCCAGATTCCATGAGCAAGTACTTTGTTGTAAGTCACGGCAAGAACTGTCATATCAACAAATAATAAATCAGTTAAGTGGTTCCCACGATGACAACTTGCACTGTACCAGAAAAGCTATTCATGAGAGTCAATTACACCTCTGAGAATCATGATATCATATCATATTCCAAATGGATGCATGCCAACATGCACTAAAATAAAGACAATTTTATTCTATTCGTGATTTTTTCCAAAGTATCTGCAGGAGTTCATCTGACAAAACTTATTTCATCAGAACTTTTCTCAAACGTTCTCAAGTGCACCACAAAACTTATCTGATTTCTTAATTTATTGAGTCAAACTACAGTATTGTGGAAAACTTTGTTTTACTGTGTTACTTATTTATTACTTACATGTGTATTCAGTAGTTTTTCCAGTAGCATTTACTTTCTCTCACAATCTTGGTTGGGGATATTGTTTTACTACAAGTGTCAAGTAGGGAGATTGCAATCAGCTGTTCCTTTAGATTTACCCTTGATAACTAGACAGTTGTATCTAGATAGTGATATCTAGATAGTGTTTCTAAGGAAGGCCGCAGCACTCCATTCTATTAGAGCCTGGGTGGCCAGGTTGTTTATTTAGGTGCCCCGTGGCCACCGGACTGATGTAAAATGGTATTCCACGAATCGTCATCCATTCAATAAGTAACCAGTGAAACAAAAAATGACACTCGCTTGGTTGTGACAACGCCTACAAAAGCAAAGCCACAGGAACCAGCTTAATCACAGGCGCTCAATCAAATCACGATCATTAGGCGGGGTGGGTGGGTGAAATCGGTTCCAGGTCAAGATCCAAAGGTCAATCAGGCAGACAGTCAGACGGGTAAGGAGGGTCGTGTTTGGGGTTGAAACGGCAGGGAGGCAAGGGAAAGAGGATGAATCAGGATAGGATTTGTGAGAGTGCTCAGTGTTTTCAGTTTTGAATGGAAGACCTGTGGACAGATAGCAAGAGGTGAGGTTTTGGTGAGTTCGTAGGATGGGTCTGATATTTCTCGTAGTACTGGTGGGAGTTTGTTCCAAAGAGGTGGGACGTTTAGGGCTATGGAACGATTCGCAAATTTTAGTGATGAGTTGACGGAAGGGCGGAGAAGTGTTAGGGCAGAAGAAGAGTGGTTGGGTGCGGCCCAAATCCCAGAAACCCGAATCCCCGAAACGAATTTCGGCCGGATCCCCGAAATCGATTTTAGACTAAAATTACAAATAAATAGGTGAATAGGCAGTACATCGAGATACATCAAGACCACTCTAGGTCTATGTCATGTATAAGAGTTTACAATTAAACTTTAAATAGTTTTCGAGAGTTCGGCCTCTTTCTATAAAACTGTTTTCGGGAAATCGGGCTTTTGTGTATTTTCAACGTTTTCGGGTTTCGGGTTGATCCCGAGCGGTTGAGCGGAGTGGTTGGACCGTGAACAGCTGGCGGAGATAGGAGGGCCGCAACGTGTAGATTACAAAATTTTATTCAAAATCAAACAGGCTGCCGAATTTAAAATCGAATCAAGTGAAAATAAACAATCTCTCACAACAACAAAAATGCAGCCGAGTATCAAACCGAAAATAATTAAGCGAGCACGCATAAACACTTTATTATCGCTAACTTGCGTACTTGTTAGTAACCACTTGCACCACTTTCATGTTCGTGTCTTTCTTTAGGAGAACGTAATCAAACTCATTTATTGCCATCTTGTTATTGCAAGATCGCTATGTTCTCTAATTCAACGTGAGTTTAAAGCCGTTTAATGCGATACAATTACGGCTTCCATAATCGCCATGCGTGCATAGAGCAAATAGCCTAGACCTTGTCGCGCATCAATGGCAAAATATTATAGCGCTAAATTTTCATCGACACCTCTTGTTTCTTCACAGCGCTGAGATGTTAAGTCAGGAAAACCGGTCAGAAAAATCGCTAAATTTGCAATTCAATTCATTTGATTTCTCTGCCACATTAGAAACCCGATTACAAACAAGTTTCATAATATCTTCCTTACAAAGTTCAACCCTATCTGAACTGGAAGAGGTAATTGTTCTGTTTAGTGCTTAGAGCAGTGGTACACAACCTTTTTCGGCCAAGGGCCACTAATCGATTTCTTTGAACCCTTTGGGGGCCAAACAAGCGATGACTCCGCTTAGTTGGGATGAATGCATGTCAAAATTTATGAAGATAATGTGTGCACTAAAGCAAGTATAAAAGTAAATATAAAAAGTTATAGAGGAAGGGGACTCGTGGTACATCTATATTACTATAATACTGATGGTTTTTCCAATGACCACAGTGCGCAAGTAACTGTAGACGTAATATCAATGCTGGCTCATAAATAGTCGCTTTTCCTGTTGGACATCGCGGGCCACATGACGACTCGTCGGGGGTCAGATTTGGCCCGCGGGCCAGAGTTTGTGCACCACTGGCTTAGAGAGTCACGAACATGTAGGTAGAGTTCGCTATTGTGAGCCCGGCTATACAATGAAAATTAACGCTGGCCAAGACGTGCCACAAGTACAACACACCTGCCAGAGTTACAGAGGATTAATCTAGGACTTTCCTAAATGTCCAACCTCATTCCCTTAGCACAGTCGACCAAGATGCATGCAGTGGCACTCTACTGACGATAAGAAGTGCAGTCCCTTAAGCTATTTCGAGAGGGAGGTAAGGGTATGAAGGGTTAGCAGTAGCACCTATACTTTTTAGTCTAGACATACGATGGTGCGAGGGAAGCCATCTCCCTTGCTGCACGATCCCTCCATCGACAGGGTATAGTCAACATACTCATTCTACCAGAGTTGGATAGAGGAGAAATGGAGATGAAATCTTGAAGTTCTGCCACAGCGGAGATTTGAACCCTCGACTTCTCATTTGACAGTCCAGCAAACTAACCACTATAGGTTTTTGCACAACCATCAGGCTAAAAACAGCAGTTCTACAGCGTAAATGCACATCTGCATCACCATTTTGTTGTCAAAACAGAAAGACCCAGTGTCATGCTAACCATCAAAGATGGTTAGCATGAAACTGGTTAGCATGATGGTTACATCAATTATAATAGCCTACATTTTCATCACCACATAGTCCTAATGTAAATATAACCCAGTCTTAAAATTACCACTAAAAAAATATTCATTGTCATTAAATTAGGCAGTGGAAACTGAACAAAAGATACAGGTTCACACCCAAACCAAAAGCAATAATAATATAATCTACAAAATATCTGCACGGATGCACAACGAACATTTTGTTAAATGAATTCCAAGACCTACACTGTGTACGATTGTGATTGTTTTGACATATTAGCAACAGTCCCATTTGTTTGATGATCTTTCTTAAACTATTGTAAAATAGTAACATGCATAATGCTAACATATGTACACAGTTGGAAAGTTTCACTATTGCATGTCACTATGTCACTTTTGGTTTTCAAATCACAAATGTTAGCATATAGCTGTAGCAATAACTACCAGCTGCTATGCCACTGTTAAAGATTAAACATTTGCTGCATTAACTCATTCCGTCTGTCACTGCCATTAACATCAACGTTAGAGTTTCCATCATTTTTGCAACAGTTCTCGGCAGTTTCCCTTGGCACGTCTGCATTCAGCTCACACAAGTTATGAAGTACACAGCAGGCCATCACAACGTTTGGCACTTCTTTTACATCAGCCATTGTTACTTTGTTCAACCGGTGGAATCTGCCCTTTAGCCGACTAAACGCAACCGATATGGCAGAACGAGTCAATGCATGCACCTCATTGAAAGCTGCCTCCTGTCGTGTCAGCTTACGGGAGTCTTGAAAAGAAGGAATGAGCCACGGCAGAGAAGGAAAGGAAGAGTCTCCCACAATGCACTTCCTGTTTGGGAATATGAAAGCACGATTAGTTTCTGCTTTTGAGAAAAGTGGCGATCGTTTTAGGACTTCAGCATTGATAAGAGACCCGGGCTCTCCAATGTAAAGATCAGTAAAGAGCAAGTCGGCTGTAGCGACTCCCTGGAGAATAACTGAATGTCCGGAATGTGAGTTCAAGTAGTCCTCTTTGTGCAGTTTAGGTGGAGGTATTTCAATGTGTGTGCACCCAATCGCACCAATTATGTCAGCCATGCCACTTTTAGCTGAAAACCCTATAAACAGTAAAAAAACAACAAAATGTAACTAAACACTTGTAAATAAATGCTTTACAGTACTTTAGTGAAGAACTAGTAACATTTCTAAAAATATAAAACAAACAAAATCTAAGTTAAAACATAAAATATAATGTTTGTAAGGCCTTAAATGAAACACAACACTGAAACAAAATGTAGTTTAATTAGACATTATATAGCACCGTGTGAGTTTTGTGAAAGTTGCTCCCAACCAGGCTAAATGATGCTCGAGTTTACTAAGAATGACAAGCTCATATACAGGCGAATAACAGCCTGGAAAATATCCCCTGGCAGTTTCCCTCTCACACAAACAGAACCCTACCAAAGGACTCTCCTCTGGAATCACAGCTGACAATACGTTCAAATAGTACTTGAGGTTCATACGTTTCCTGATCATATTCCTTGTAAGAATGTGTACACCATTATTTCATCACCCAATTCTACCCCTAGGTGACATCTGCATACGCATACCCTGTTCTGCTTCCGTTACTCGCTGTTCCCTTGGCCACCGGATAAAAACTGATGCCAGGCTGCAAAGCCACTCTGTGACACGTCGAACTACAGCCAGGGCAGAAGACTGGCGCAAACCGAAGTGTCCACTGATCGCCCTGTACGACGATTGGTTAGCATAGTACCAAAGCGCAATCAGGAGATGCTTCTCCACGCCAATTTTCTCACGTCCTCCATGTGTGTGCATAGGCACCACTCCACTCTCTCTTAACATCGCTACAAAAGAAACAAGCGTGTAAACATACAAGGTGATGTAATCAAACAAGCATTATTTTAGGAAACACAGCTTTCTGAAGCGAACATTTCAAAACGAAAAGCAGACATCAGTTAGTATCAAAGCTGAGGATGAGATCCCAACACAGCTCCTAGGTTTGCCAGCAGCAAATCTGCTCAGCTCTTTGGCCTAAGCCCTCCTGAGACGTTACTGTAATGGTACACATTTCAAGATAGAGTGCAATCTTAGAGGCTGTTTTGTTAAAGGGTATTTCATATAGGGTATATTTCATCAGCTCTTTCTGCTCAATGTGCTTGTTCTCAATCTTTCAAGCCACACCTTTCGTCATCAATTTAACATTTCTCACCCAAGGTTCAGTAACTCAGTTCTACTGGTCTTATACATTTCTGAGTAGGTGCCTTGAGGGGGTGCCTTATTAAATTTTCAAAACAAATGAATGAATGCAATCTGCACGTTTAGTTACCAGTGACCTACATTAATGGAACAACACTACTCATTACTAGAGTTTGGTTGAAAATTTTAATTCATTGCCAAAAAATAATTACTTAGCATGGAGCAGGCTGTAATCTAGTCCCCCTCTTGTGGGGGGGGGGAGGAACAAGTTTCCTGGGGGGGATTTTCCACCCCAAAAGGTGTCTACATTACAATATTGCTGGCCTCTGGGGGGAAACATCAAACCTGGGGGGGGGGAAATTTCCCCCCCCCAAAGACGTCTAGATTACACACTGAGCATGGAGTGACTTTCCAACAAACAGTTTCACAACATACCTAAGATTACATTAAACGTATGTCTTGTCATCCCAAAGTGATTTTTAAATTCTGCATCAGTGTATCCATTGATCATTCCACCACCACAGTCAATAGTAACCTCAGGAATTTGCCCAAGGACTACACAGCCCGCCAGTAAAACTTCAGCCAAGTGATTTCCATGATATCTGTCATCATCATCATCATCTTCAGTATAATCAGTGAAGATCATATCACTCACAGCAACAAGCGCCATAAGCTTCATTCTGAAATAAACAAAATTAGGTTTATCACTCAACTACTAACCCTAAACTTTAAAACAATAAGTCAGATAAGCCAAAATACATGCAAGTCAGAAATAATTTAGTCATTTATATATAAATAAAATACATGATGATTTTAACAATCAATAGGCCTAATAGGGGGTTGAGGCAGTCCGCAAAGGTTCACCAGTCACTCTGGTACAGAGTAAAGCAGGGAGGCGACCTGACCGACGACTCTGATGAGCGTAGACTCGGATCCGACCTGGGCTGGTGAACCAAAGTCCTCCGTGCCCACCTTCTCGTGGTGCGGACCGTTAGTACCCTTCCTAGGAAGTACTCTTCCTAGGAGGGGGAACGAACGGGCACGGCAGGCAAAACCAGGGGAAGGCAATGGCAAACCACCCCTGTTAATCATGCCAAGAAAATCGTCATGCCACACACCAAACCACGCCGATGGTCGCGGTTGGAGGGACTCCCAGGCCGGAGCGCTGAGGTGGGACTCCCAGGCCAAAGCGCGACTCAAGGGCTACTGGGAGAAGTAGCAAGACGGCAACGGAGACTGTGTGGCATGACGATCGCTAGGGCTCCTAGAGCCGACGGCACAAAGAGACAAAGAGAGGCCTAGTCACAACTTTTCCTTGAGCTTGCATCTTGAAGATATCAGACTGCGGCTGTAGTAATTGAATATTTACTAATAGGGGGTTGAGGCAGTTGTGCACACACTTATTTATAAACGAGACAGCCAAGTCTCAATTTTATCACTGTTACCTCCATTTTCCACTACATGAGCAGCCAAACAGTTTCTCTTGACCTACATATATTGCAATGGCATCAACAGCATGTACACGCAAGAAGAAAAATGGAAACTTCCACTCCTGCTATTGTTCTACTGAGGTACATATTCCCAAAATATCTACCACACTGTCAGCATCCCCTCTAAACTTTTATGGGACTACATACTTCACACTAGCAGTCAAACAACATATTGGAAAATCTCTTCAAAAATGTTTCTGCATTGCCAGTTCACAAACTGTCTGTCAGCCCTTGTGCTAAAAACTTCAACCACAAATCACACCCTCAGCACAATGGCAGAAGCAAAGTGGTTTTAGTCATCCACATTTCTGTGTGACAAGAGTTCTGATATGGATCAATGCAAGTTAAACTATTTTACCAATAACAACATAACGTCTGTGGCATTGTTCTTCAATTCCAATGTAACTAAAACTAAAAAAATCTTTGACTTTTTAACACTTTACCTGTGTAGGTCTACATTCTCCATATTTCACACCATCTTTCCAAACATCTTGTGTTTCAACTCAACCAGAAGACCTGCTTTAGAAAATAAGATGTTTTAAATTAGTTAAGTCAAAAACAAGCAAAACGAACATGCACCAGGGATTACGAGGTTAACTGATTTGTGAATAACAATTAAAATCTTTGTTATTAACACCTTCGTGTAAATTGACATGGGGTCTTAACGAATGTGGATTCGAGTCTGTGCCACTCTGTGGGGTGCACTGCATTCAATGACTCTGAGCAAGTTGTTTGCACATGCAAGGTGAGCAGTAAACAAATCCTGTGACTTACTTGACTACTGTCCTGGACCTTGGAATTTGTCCATTGTCAGATCAAAGGCCTAAGATAGGGAAACAAAGTCTCCCACATGTCTCACTAGTAACAGGATATGGAAATTTACTTTCCTTTACTTGCTTCTGATCTTAATTGAAAATTAACTAACATCATAAATTTCTCATAATAGGTCATATATTGAAAAATAGTTTTTAGTCTTGCCAAATGCTTAGTGACAAAATACTGACTGACTCAACTCGGTACCTGATTCAGTTGTAAGTAAATAGAGCATACATGTTTTTCGACCTTATCACGCTGCAGCCGACAGCGCTGTTTTTAACCTTGGGATACGCTACACTTGTTAAACTGCACTATTTCAAATGCAGGATGGCCGAGCGCCTACTCGTTGACTTCATCAGCAACACGAGTTTAAGTTATAGGACAGTCATGCAAACTTTATCCTACTTATCACATTATTTAACTGAATGACGCCTCTGAAGCCATGATATAAAAGAATGATACGATCGTTCCCATAAATTCAATATCAACAAAATTAATGCCAAATAAAGAAAAAGTTAAGTACATAATTAGGTCCTTCGGTGACCACCTGCCAACGTGCTATTATTAGAACGCAGATTACATATTTTTAGACCATAATGTTACTCATTCAATGACGTAACGTCAAACTCCTTCGTAATCGTAATCGTAACCTCAAGATCAGCAGCGCCCAAAAGCCAAGTCGCGGGAACCAGCTTATTCACAAACGCATAGTCAAAACAAAATCAATAGCGGGGAGGTAAAAAATCCAGATGAAAAACCAAAGGGGTCAGGCAGGCAGACTGTCTTCCCTTACCTCACTCCACGAGTCCACGTTTCAACCCTAAACACCAACCGCCTTAGCCATTTGTCTGCCTGGATCATTTGGATCTTGACCTGGAACAGATTTCACCACTCGCCTGTCGATTGTGATTTGACTGAGCGCCTGTGAATAAGGTGGTTACCGCGACCTCGCTTTTTGAGCGCTGTAGGCCCCTAGAAATTTTGAGATTATGATTACGATTATATGATTCCTAAACGACACCCGACTTAGCAGCAGCTCTTGGCCTCTGGCTCTCCTCTCTTGATCTGGACCATCTGGAAACCGGACTCCTTTTGACTCTCTCTGCTCTCAGCCATCCTCGGTTCGACGTTCGGCCGCATCATGCACAATGTTCCTCCAACGCCTCCTGTCCTCCGTCAGTCTTAATAATTCTCCCATTGCCAATCCCGTCCATTCTTTTATGTTGCCCAGCCAGTTTTTTCTCGGTCTTCCTCTTTTCCGGGCTCCCGGCAGTGTGCCCTGTATGATGTCTTTCTCCATGCATGCTCCTTCTCTTCTCATGACGTGTCCAAAATATATCATTTTTCTTTCCTTCACCGTCCTTAGTAAATTCCTCTCTACTCCTGCTGCTTCCAATACCCATTCATTTGACCGCATTTCCGTCCTTTTGACTACCATTTGGAAAATTCCAAATCCCTGACAAAGCGCTCGTGAATAAGCTCGTACCACAGTATAAATAATTATTTATACTGTGCTCGTACTTTGCGCTTGACTTTCGAATGGCGCTTTAGAAGTTTGGAGTTTACAATTGAGATTACGATTACTAAATCGACGATTCAAATCGGTGTTCGGTTCAACCTGGGACTAAGATTACTAAGTAATCTTAGTCCCAGGTTCAACGGGTTCGGTTATATAAAATAATGACGTCATTGAGCGACTTGTTACGATCATTCTAATATATAATCTGTAGCAGAAGGGTTTGTTTATCAACTCAATGCGTAGCGTTACTGCGCTGAAATTGAACGGAGGACAGTGACCTATAATGTATTCCTGGAGGGAAGGCTAACGCTGTGTACTGGATGTAAAGTCCACTCGAACTTTTGTGAGTGTGGCTGTTGAAGTGATCTGTTAAACAATAAATATTTATCAAGCTTTAAGTACAAGTACTGCATTACCCAGCGTTCCAGAAACTAAGGTTATCTTGCCGCTCTCCAGCGTGACTGTAAGTAAATGTTAATGCAAGCTACTGAATGAAGCACATTATCTACTTATATTGTGCATTATGACAAACAACAACCTTTGTTACAAAAGCGCGTGAACGCCGAAAATTGTCAAAAATGTTGTTGTAAAATTCATATTTAGCAAAGAAGACCTTTCATACCCGATCAGTTGCTTTGGTTTGAAAGAGGCAAATATTTTTATATGGCTGATGGTTATGTATTTAAATACCTTTTGTAGGCGCGCTCATAAGGCGTGGGCTGCGCAGTTGCACTGATGTGGGCTAAGGTGACGAATATATTGTGTACCAGTGGTGGCCAGCGTTATATATAAGAGGTCGTTGTTGGCCAGCAGCAAGAGGCCAGTATCTAAGTGGTATGCACAGCTGTGATTATCTGGTTTAGGGCCATCGCGTGCAGTCATATGAGTTTGAATAGTGGCGTTGTTCTCTTGTTATCCTGGAATATTTAAAGCAGTCTTGGCAGTCAGTCCCACAGATAAGAACAGTATAGCAGCTCCTTTCCCTGCACTTTTGAAGAATTATAACTGGTAGGTGGCAACACTAATAAAATAGACTTAGAAAACCTGGAATTTTGTAGGCTATTATTGTTTGTCTTGTTTAGAGTAATGAGGTGAGCAATCAGAATTGTGTGAGGTGTTGTTAGAAGTGACCTTCATATGACTTAAAGTATTTTGCAGTTGGATGGATTTTCTTCTTTCTATATTTCCTTAGTAACTGCTGCAGTTTCTGGTGTCCTTTGAGTGCGTCTGGGATTTCATCAGTGTTGGTGTTTGAGTTAATCTGTGTAACCACAAAAACAAATATTACAATTTAAATACATGTGCTTAGTGGTATTGTATTGCATTACTCACCTCTAGAGAGTAACAGATTTCTTGACATATTCCACAGAAGATATGTAGCCTTGCATATGCGACTTGCCGAATGAAGTATGTTGCCGTATTTTGCATGCGAATAAATAAGACTCCATATAATAAAATTAGCCATTGGTCAGTGTAAACATGTCTTGTTGTCTTAGTGACACTATGTCATACAGCCAATACTTCTAACGTTTATGGTAAAACGTGTCAAATTCTATACATCAGCGCAAAACTTGCTTTTATATTCATGAAATCGCCAGTTCACAAGACTTCTTTGCAGGGCATATTTTAACTGTATAACTAGTGGGACAAATGTCCCAGTAGTTTTAAGATTTGTCCCAGTAGTTTGGGTGATTTGTCCCAGGTAAAGCAGGTAAAACGGGCTCCATTTGGCTGAAAATCCTCTAAAATGCATTGTCGTCGCCAATTTTGTCCCAGTAGTCCAAATACGTTAAAATATGCACTGCTTCTTCGTTCAGTTTCTCATCTTTATAATCAACAGAAGCAAAATTGTAGACAGCAGCCTGTATTTGTAAAGAACTATCTCTGACTCGGTATATCGCTGTGATACCTCTCGTATATGTTATATATATATATTTATTGGTAACATGAATTAAAACTTTCTACATTGCAGTAATATCTTATGCAGAGTGGGTCATAAAAAAGTAACCCCCTACAGGTTTTGCTAATATTTTGGCCAAAAGTAAGAATTTTTTAATCGTTTTACTGGCTTAAAAGTAATTCAAATTTACATATAACATCCAAATTTCACCAAAATATTTCAAACAGAACCAAAGTTATATCACTTTTACTGAGTCCACCCACTGTTTTTTGATGGTCCAAAAACATTTAACGCAAGAAAAGTAAAAAAAAACGATTTTAATAAGTCACATCTCAAATAATTGGTATCAAACAGATGGCTGAAGGTTCACGACACAAAACGAGTGTTATTCACGGATGAGAAGAACTTTTATCTCAATCCACTAATCAGCAACCAAAACAATAATAGTTGGTCTCGCGGCAAGAAATCAGATGTCAGACCTGATCATTTGATCGTTGAATGCGAGAAGTTCACTCCACATGTTATGGTGTCGGCTGGTATTTGTTTTGGTGGCAAAGGTCGACTGCATTTTGTTCATGAAAGGCAAAGGTAAATGCTGCATGTTACGTTTCTCCATTGCTTCCAGAATTAATTTCAGATTGCAAGCGTCTGTTGCCAGCTGGATTCGTTTTTCAGCAAGACGGCACACCAGCACACACTGCTTGTCTCACGTAAGACTGGCTCAATGTTTGTTGCCCTGGTTTCATTGAGAAGAACCAATGACCCTCAAACTCTTCGGATTTGAACCCGCCGGATTATCACGTGTGGGGAGCTATGCTGGAGAAATATCACAATCCACGACCAAAGCCAAAAACGATAAGATAATTGAAGGTCGCGTTGAAGTTGATATGGGAAATTTACTTCTGGAACCTATCAACAAGGCCATCAAAAACTTTACATAGAAACTCGGAACATGTGTGGGTACTGGTGGTGGACACATTGAACACAAGTTGTGAAGCAATATTTATCAAGTCTGTTTTATACCAATTATTTGAGATGTGACTTAATAAAATCGTTTTTTGTTACTTTTTGCTGCGTTACATGTTTTTGGACCATCAAAAAACAGTGGGTGGACTCAGTAAAAGTGATATAACTTTGGTTCTATTTGAAATATTTGGTCAAATTTGGCTTTTATACGTAAATATAAATTACTTTTAAGCCAGTGAAATTTGATTCAAAAATTCTTACTTTTGGCCGAAACCTGTAGACGGTTACTTTTTTTGGCCCACCCTGTATATGCATACACCATGTTTGGGCATGTCCAGACAAACAGTAGCTTACACTGGTGTTGAATGTAACCTAATAGTAACTGAAAAAACACTAATAGTAACATAATTATTTATATTACATATTTATTGGTAAAATGTTTTTATTAAAAGACTTGTATGCAGAACATAGAAAGACAATGTGATGAAACATGTATGCCACACCATCACAATTTGCATATCATATCTGAAAATTACAAGCACATACAACATAAATAAATGTTTGTTTGCTTTTCATTATGCACTGCCAGTCTGGAATATGTTGTCACTTCTTTTTTAACCGTAGAAATTTCAGCACGCCAAGAACTACCTTACAGTATGGAGGAAACTGAGAATTCAGAGTCTAGCTTTTCAGAGTCTGAGAATTCGGAATCCGAGAATTTGGAGTCCAAGAAGTTGGAGAGGATGTTGTCTCTTTCAGTAAAGAAGAAGGATGTCTCTGTTAAAATGTCCATTCCAAGGAATATTATCGCAAACATTCTACAGCTTTGGGACTCAATCTGCATAACACTTTTCGTGATTGGAACGGCACTGGTGATCTTCGTTGCAGCCAGAAACAGCATCACTTGGTATTTGGTTTGGTTCTTACAGGCAAATATTGATTGATTAAGCATACTGCCTAAACTCTATGCCTCTCCAGGATCTAACGTCGTGCAATATTAAGATTTCAGTTAACTGCCAAACTTTAGTGGTGTTTGTTCATTCACAGATTTTAGATTACAATTATATAAATGAAGATTGGATTTTTGTTTATTTCAAGCATGAAAAGTCTTGCCTTAAATATACAATACGGGTCTTGAAAAAAGTTTCACCTGTTTAAGGAACTAGATAGCCATTGTGAGTTTGTTGGTGTGCTGCAACTACCATCCAGTTAATCAATCAATTAGTGAAGATATTTGGCTTCTTTGTGGAAATGATGCTATGCTTTTAAGAAGCTCCTGTTCCACTGCCTTCCTTTCATTCTTCCCTCCAGCATTATTTTGAGTCCAGTTCATCTTTCTCTTCTTATGGTGTTGAACAGCCTCCCCTCCTTCACCAAACTAAGTAGATCCTCATTTTTTTGTGCTGTTCAAATAATTTTCATTAAATTTCTACAGATCCACACTTTTAGCGTTTCTGTTCGGTCAACTTGCCAGCACCAGTTCTGAAGTCAACTTCACTTTGCATGGTGCTCTGTTTTGCACATTGAGAGTTGGTTTCATCCTATACTGGTTAACCCTCTAATGATGAGAGGGATTAGTTTTCCATACATTTTAGTACATGCTCGTTGTTAAAGCATTAAAAGGCGGTGTGATGGAATTGAACACCTCTTCTGCCCCATTATGGATCATAGGAATAATTATGTAAAATCTTAAGCACATTATAGAACTAGAATTGTTGAATTTACAAGGTCTAACAAGGAATCTAATGCAATCCGTTCTTAACTGCAGTTTGTAGTTTGTCAGTGTTCGTCATGTTTCATGTTTAATATTGTTTATTTATTGGTTAGTAAATTAATATTAATGACACATGTATATTGTATAACAGTAAAGAGTGAAATCTGTTGTTTGTTATAAATCAAGTTAAGCAGCCAATAAATTAGACCGGTGAAGATGACCGTTAACTCCAGAACGACAAAGCTAATTGGATAGTTTCTAAGAGCCTGAGGGATTATTTTTACCTCAGGCGTTAAAAAAAATTAGATCAGTTTTATTTTATTATAATCTAGATTAACAATGTGATGTTTTATAAATTAATGTGGTGATTCAGGCATCTTCAGCACTTCTGGGGAGCATCTGGAAGTTACTGGCAGAGCAAATGGGAGTACGTCTACTCGCTGTTTGATGGGGACGAGATGGCTCTTGCTCTGTCGGGTGAGATATATGAGAATTACTTAATATTTCCAAATAAATGAGTTTTGAAATACTTAAATAGTCTTTCTACTGCAAACAAATGTGTATATTTCCATTCAGTGAGTAATTTTTTACTTAGATTGTCCGAAATTTTTTCTGAAATAATTCACCGTCATGAGAAAGTTGAAGAAGTTATTAGAAAATTATTTTTCAACTATATTTTCTTCTTGCTGTTAAATAAATGTTTTTGTTTACTAATTTGTCTTAATTTCTTTATCTGATTGTTTTCATTGTTTTCAGGCACGGTTATTGTTCTCTTTATTGCATTTTGGGGATTCAATGGTTTGCTCGTGATCTTGGATCTGACTGGTCGGCCACAGTTTCTGTTAAAGTATAAAATTCAAGAGGACAAAAATAAACCGGTAATAATAACATTTATTTTTGTTGGTTTGTCAATTGGTAAATAGCAAAGCGTAAGACAGGTAATGCTGGTTAACATGAGGAACGTGAATATTATATGACCAAAACAGCACTTGAATGTCTTGTCAACTTCTGGAAGAGATATGATATTGCATGTATGTATATTCGTTTACTGAGTAAGCTGGTTGTCATACCACAACCAGGAACAAAAGAGTTAAGGAAAAAAGCTGTAAACAGATTGTGGTTAGAGATAGCATTATGGCAGCCAGTAAGGCCCCCATCCTAGTATTGTAGAAAGGGACAGCTTTCCATGATGCATCAGACAGTTGTTGAATTATTGTAATTTTTTTAAATCTTTGCCAGCCAAAGTAGAAACATTCATAATTTCATATATTTAGTACTTGTTGTTGAGCAGTTGTAAGCTGGGGCTTAATTTATCCCTTCCATGACGGTATTTGTGTAACAGTTGGATCAGTTGACGTCTTTGGGTGATGAATCTAGAGATGGACTGACATGACTTTAATGGTAAACAATGTGATGAGATGTTTTAGTGAAAATGAATATTGATGAATTTTTAAATACCAGTATCCAGCCCCGTTGTTTAGATTAGAAAGCCTCTAGTCATGTTACTCTTGGTTGCGTGCCTGTAAATAAACTGCTGAGAAGGTACACCAGAAACTTGTTATACTGCTGTCTTTGGATGAAGTTGTGTTATAATAAGACCATTTCCTAAAGTTGAACTGAATGTTGGATCCATGTACTCATTACTCAATCAAATTGTGTGAAAATTCTTGTTCTAATGAAGCATATATTGGAAGTCCGTGGTTTAGTGTAAGTATGGTGCATGTGACCTAAAGAAGGGTGTTTATGACCTAAAGAAGGGTGCTTGTGACCTGAAGAAGGGTGCTTCTGACCTGAAGAAGGGTGCTTCTGACCCAAAGAAGGGTTTTGTGACCCAAAGAAGGGTGTTTGTGACCTGACAATGGGTGCTTCTGACCTGAAGAAGGGTGCTTCTGACCCAAAGAAGGGTGTTTGTGACCTGACAATGGGTGCTTCTGACCTGAAGAAGGGTGCTTCTGACCCAAAGAAGGGTGTTTGTGACCTGACAATGGGTGCTTCTGACCTGAAGAAGGGTGCTTGTGACCCAAAGAAGGGTGTTTGTGACCCAAAGAAGGGTGCATGTGACCTGACAGTGGGTGCTTCTGACCTGAAGAAGGGTGCATGTGACCCAAAGAAGGGTGTTTGTGACCCAAAGAAGGGTGCATGTGACCTGACAATGGGTGCTTCTGACCTGAAGAAGGGTGCATGTGACCCAAAGAAGGGTGTTTGTGACCCAAAGAAGGGTGTTTGTGACCTGAAGTACCGTATATACTCGCGTACAAGTCGAGTTTTTTTTAACAATTTTGAAAATCGAAAGTTGGGGGTTCGACTTATACGCGGGGCAAGCCAAGATCGCAAGATTTATCCATCGGAGTTCATGCGCAGGTCAACAACATACCGCGTCCGATATCGCATGACGCAACAATGAGCGATCGCATGACCGTGAAGGAAATAATAATTATAATGTTATAAACAAATGATACTATAAAGAATAAATTTTTAGCACAATACTGACAAAATATCTGGTAGAATAAAATAATTGTCTATTAAATTTAAATGATGCGGGCGTTGATATGATAATTAACGTCAACGCCAGTTCTTGTTTGTTATTCTTCTGACTGGGCGCAGGTGCCATTTTGTGCATCATTTCATTTTATAGCGCATTTCAATACGACCTTAAATTCGTGTACGGTAAAAAATATTGATAAAACCAAATTTGACCTGCCTGGGAATTGTGTTGTAAACGATATAAGACCATCCAGATCAAAACTATATCCCAATATACGTCGATGGCCATAACGAACGCATTTCATGGGATAATTAGTTGTCTAGCAGATGGGATGAAACCGATGCTAATGTTTATTTATAAGCAATAGTAAAACGCCCCAAAACAAGGTTTTAAGAGGCTTTATTGTAGAGGCTCATTCCAAAGGTTGGTTTACGAAGAATGAATAAAGGATTGGTTGTAATGCATGTGGAACGCGAGGTCAGGTCATTAGAAAAGAGGAATGCCAGTATTAGGACATGATCCGCGCGTATCTGACTGGTCCAGTTAGACCAGGTGATGAAGGTATCGGCTTGACAACGATGACGAAACCTGCTTGACCTTGTGAATGGGCGAAGCTCTTCCGAAATTATTTGCCATTAGATATGTTACAGCAGTTGCTTTAAAGGTTAGGCATTCTATAAATATATTACATGTACCTACATAGACGGCTTGCAAAACGACGCCAGAGGACTCGGAAATCGACGACGATGACGGCGAAATTTACATTTACCGGGATGACTTTAAATAAACAGGAGACTTTTTAATGTTCGAAACCGCAAATGGTACTGGCGGTTTAGTTTGTTAATAATTGTAATAGCGCTATAATATTTTGCCTTCATCCATATTAATAGAAGTCAGATGAAGGACGAAAATGTTGAATGTGAAATAAGAAGCGGGATGACGAATAAACATGTGGGTAACACGTCGATTATTAAATGCATTATTTATTTTCAACGGAATTGAATATGCTAAACTACACTTTTACCTTTGCTTTTATGAGTTCGACTTATACGCGAGTCGTCGATTTTGGACACTATTTTTCCCAAAAAAGTACACTTCGACTTATACGTGAATCGACTTATAGGCGAGTATATACGGTATGCTGGAATTGACCTCCATGTTGTTGAATGTCATATTGCAGGTGGACAGAAAGAAACTGTTGTCGGCGATTCTGATGGTTCTGTTCAACCAGTCCGTAGTCTCTGTGCCATTTCTGTACCTAGCTTTCATGGTCATGAAGTGGCGCGGTTGTAGCTTCGGACCTGAACTGCCAACATTCCACTGGGTCGTCTTTGAACTGGTCATATTTAGTCTCATCGAAGAAGTCATGTTCTACTATAGTCACAGGTCTTTTTTTGGTGTTTATTTAAAATTAATAGTTTTCAACGAAATCTGTATATTATGCACGTAATGTATGGATGCCTTAATAAATATGTTTTCCTTAATAAGTATGTATGCATGATATTAATACAAGTATTAATCTTCAGGAGGCTTACCCACCACAGACTATCTTGCTGGCTTAGTGTACTGACCTTTTAGAAATGTGATTCAATTTATGGTATTGTATTTACGTGCCTTCAGTGAATGCCTTCTTGCTAAACACTTGTGCCACTTGTTACAAAGGTTACTATTAATGATGATGATAATAATAATAATAATAATAATAATAATAATTATAATAGTAATAATATAGCTGGTAGTTCGCACACCATTTTCAATCCAACTGATGGCCAGCATTAGTTGAGCACTTCTGAGTTAGGCTTTGTTGCAATTACAATATAGTATGTAGTATATGCTACCCTGTAGTAAACATTTAATTTCTCCCCTCAGATTAACATATCTGTGTGACTTTATATGCCTAATTTTTTTGTAATAATGAAAATATGTCTGGTTCACTGTTTCTGTTATAGGATGTTGCATCAGCCGATGTTTTATCGTCACATACATAAGAAGCATCACGAGTGGACCGCCCCCATTGGAGTGACTTCTATCTACGCTCATCCGATAGAACACATCTTTAGCAACCTTCTGCCACCTGTTATGGGTCCTTTTCTGATGGGATCTCACATTGCAACAGCGATCATGTGGTTCACCCTGGCTATTGTCTCCACCACCATCTCCCACTGTGGATATCATTTCCCATTCCTTCCGTCACCTGAAGCCCATGACTTTCACCATTACAAGTATGTAAATTAATCCAAGTAGGCTAAGTTAACTGCTGTTGTTGCAATCTAGACTGCTCTACGTTAATGTAATAAATTCTGTGGCGCTGTTTTGCTAATTTCTATTGTGTTGCTGTTATAAATTCTATCACCACTCTGATAATTCTGTGGTGTCGCTGTAATAAATTCTATGCTGCCACTGAAAAAGTCTGTGGTGTCACTGTAATAATGTCTATGGTGCCACTGTAACAAATTCTATGGTGCTGCTGTAATAAAGCATGAAGAAAAGTTTAAGGTAAATGTGACACACTTGCTTACTTGCCCTCATCAAACATACTCCAGAAAGTGGTTCTGTGGGTTGAAAAATCTTATAGCTGAAGCACAAACATCTCTTTTTGTTGTTAATTGCTTCCATTTCTACTAGCCTCCAGTAACTATTTGTGATGCAGAGTTTGTTCTTGACTGGGTGCCAGAGTGTATCAGTTATGGATGCTCCAGCACAGGCATGAAGTTGAGTGACAGCATCCAGCACACCCTCCAGAAGGATAATTGCAATTGTAATTTCAGTTTTATAATAACATCAGTTCAAGAAAAACTCTCCTAAGTGCCCCCAAGCTGACAACAGAAACCCACACATTTGAACAGAATCGTTTTAAAATTCTGGCTCCATTTAAATCCACAGTAATTGTATTTGAAAATTTAATTTAGTGTCAACAGCAAACTAATCGGGTGCTCATTAATGTATCCTCGGCATGCAAGTTGTTTTCGACCTCCTGTCTGTGAATTACGGACTTGTTTATTTTTCAGATTTGTGAACAACTTTGGAATGCTCGGAATTCTGGATCGTCTCCATGGGACGGACACACTGTTCCGTGCTTCCAAGGCCTACCAACGCCACGTCCTTCTTCTTGGGCTGGTTCCCTTGTCACAACAGATTCCAGACAATGAGAAGCAGTGTAAAGAAGACGAGCAGCATGAGATACCAGAGTCTGATCTGCTGTTTGGCTAATGGGCGTCTGGGAGTTTCACGATGACTTCGTGCTTGTAAACGTACATGGTGTTGTTCTTAGTTTTCTGTCAACAATGACATTTATTTACTACAGACAACGTTCAATGCAATTTTACTGGTATTTATGATCACCTTTCTAGCGTAGAACTCGAAATATGAACTCAAGAGTAGAAGAACTAAACTTTAACTAGTCTTGACTTGTGATAGTGTCATGCTACTAACCCATACATTGTGCGTCATCATTAGAATTCATTAGGCCTTAGCAGTCATTGGTTACCCCGAGGCCTTGGTACCCGACCAAAGGGTGGCACCCGGCCGTTAATTATATACCTGAAATTCGGCCAAAGAAGTGTGATGATTATTTTAAGCAGATTGCAGTATTAGTCATGGGCTTCAGCTTACAAATGTGCTGTGCTCAGTAAGCTGTTAAGCCATGGGATTTTCTGGTTGCAGTCAACAGTTATCAGTCACTGAAGTGTATAGCATAACAAGATTCTGGTCACTAGGAGACATTGGCACGCTCTTACTGGTGGGCTGACAGAAATCGTGGCCTTGTGGGAATTAGGCTTATGTGCATATAATGACCCTTGTGTGGCCTGTTTAATGATTGGTTTATTATCAAATGAGGTAGTCAAGTACCCGCTGAGAATAGACTATGATAAATGGGCCATGTTTTCCAGACTTTTTGCATTTCTAGAAGTCATCGGGTATATGAACATGTCTCTTGCATATTTACCAATTTTGTGTTTGTGACACATTTACTAATTTATTAATTAATTTTTGGGTAAGTTTGTCGTGTTTAAGCCTCAGGTGGCGCTATTTTCGCATGACTCACAAAACGCAGTTTCAAGAATACAATTTATACGATGTTTGTTGATTAGCATTCTAAGTCTTTTGTGATGTTTGTTTAAGTTCTTTGTACTTCAGTAAAATGTAATGATTTACAGAATGCTCATTTATTAAGTTGTAGCACAATCTTACAGCTGTTACAGAATAGTTTGCCATTCTGAGTTTACTTTGCTGACATAAAGGTGCAAGAAATGCACAAACTGTCTGTTTAATACTACATGTACACTTTTCACCTAATGCAGGGTAGCAGTATAGCTTTAGGTTTGTAGTGAATTGAGTTTGAAATCTTATGTGTAGTTCTGTAGAGGTAGAGGAAGGTATAGCGTCTCGATAAGTTCTTAGAAGGCACCACGTACATGATCACACTAATTCAAAAAAAATATTTTTAAATAAACAAACTATTTTCACTTCATACTCATTTTGAAAAATGCCAAATTGCTAAGCTTTTGTTTTGTATTTGCATAGATATATATATATATATGTGTGTGTGTGTGTGTATATGTATATATATATGGTCTATAGTTATCAAATTATCAATGTTTTATCTGATGACATGTATTAATTGACGTTAATATTGTTTTATTTCGTCTTTTGAGAGTTTTTATTTTTATGTTACTAAAGTTATTCGACAATTTAGATTTATAAAGCTTCCTTCTGAACTATTATAAAGTTAAATAAACTTAATAGAAAGTTATTTAAGTCTTTTTATATGCATATATATTGTATATAATAAGAATATAGAAGGATGTCAGAAGGAAGTTAATTCTCTCTCTCCCTCGGTCCCATGCCCCTCCATCTCATCCTCCGTCCGTCCAGCACACTTCCTCCCTCTTACACCCTCCATTCCGCCCATACTATGCCTACCCCTCCCTCGCTATCCGCCTCTCTCCCTCTCTTAGCTATCATAATTTATATAGAGTGCGCCAGACGCCAGAGGTTTGGAGTGGGAGTGACTGCAGCAGTGTGCTGGAGTATGTGGGGGCGGGCGTTTGCCTATGTTTAATGCGGGTGCGTGCGGTTGAGGCGGCAGTTACTGCAGCAGTATATTGGTCGATGTAGGGGCAGGTATATGCCGCCTTGGCAGCATGCATCTGCTGTGTCGGACAGAGGGAGCCTGCCTCTGCATATGCCAGTGTACTGCTACAGTTGTTTTCACTCCAAAAATGACTTATAATCAAGCATTTCAATAAACAAATTCAGTTCTCTTCCTATCAATCCATTCATTTTCTTTATCAACCTGTCATTATGACAGGCAAATACTATAGTATTTATAGAGTACCGTTCCAGGTCAGAATTCCGGGGGAGGAGAGTGTCAAGACGGTAGACAACATGGTGATATGGAGAAAATCGGTGGTGGACTGGTGGTCATCATGAAATGGTGCAGAAGCGGAAGCAGGATGTGACAGCTTGAAAAGTTCAGTTTTGAATCTTGAATTAAGTGCGGCAAGACATACGGCAAGCAGAGAGGTGGTCAGGCTCTAGTGCACACGGGGACTGCATGAGATGATGAACGCGTATTGGCGGAGGTCTTTCTGGAGTTCGTTGCTAAGAGTTGGCGCTGCTTATATAACAGGATGGTGCTAAGGAATTATATTGTAATTGTTGGTGTTCGAAAATTGGTTCAGTCGGCACTTGAAAATCTGCTAGAAGCTATATAGGCCCTACTCGACATTTTACTCGAGTTCGAGCCATATTTGGCCTAGTTTGTTCCATTGGTTCCACCTGCCTGGAAAAACGGCAAAAACCCCGTCAGAATTACAACATCTGATCCATCCTACGAACTTACAAAAACCTCACCTCTTGCTATCTCTTCAAGGGGTCTTTCACTCAAAACTCAAAACACCACTCTCATAAACCCTATCCCGAGTCCTCCTCTTTCCTTACCTCCTTTGCCACTTGATCAATTCCAAACACCATCCATCTGAGCTGTCTGAATGTTTTGACTAAGCGCCTGTAATAAGCTCGTTTCCCGACCCCGATTTTTTGGCGATATAGATAATAGAAATCTAGAGATTACGATTATGATTAGTAATTTTTGATACTCGATTGTCTCTACTCATACTCGACATATCATACTCGACAACATATTTTTAAACTTCATTTTATAAATACACCTCATTCGTTTCTGCGGAATTATACGATGACAAGATGGCTGCCAAGGGGATCACAATCGCTCAGACCGATTTTCCACTTTACTCAATTCGTTTGGTCGGGGATCGGCACTTTTTAGCAGCTGGAGGAGGCGGGGCAGCAAAAACTGGAATCGCCAATGCGTTGGTGAGGCTTGCTTATTATCTTCTCACGTGAAACTTGAGCTCGTACTATACTATTGAAGTGTATACCAATACCATATTGACGATATACGATAGAAATCGAACAGTATACTAGGGCGTTAGCGTTTTGCACATGGCTGAGTCTAAAAACGGCGTGTTTGGGAGATCGTGAAACTTTACCTTGGGTGTGTCAATTGGAAAGTAATTATAGAATGCATTGCAATTATTTAGCCGTAACTTATTAAGAGTCTACCTAATAATCGACGTTTAACATCATAGAGACTAGCGCAGAGTGCCACCACCGGGGCCGGGCGCGTAGCGAATCCCGAATCGCCGAAATGGTATTACCGCCGAATCGCCGAAACTATTTTGTGAAGAAAACCCGTATCACCGAAAATGCTGCTCGTAGCGAATCGCCGAATCCCGAATCGCCGAAACTAGTTTGTGAAGAAAACCTGTATCGCCTGCTATGTTTTAACATGTATTAAAGTAGTATATAAATGCATTATAATTTTAATTCAATTCAGTTTTATTCAGTAACCAAATTTCAAACAAGTAAACATTAAAGACAGGCTTGTAAAAGGTGAATACAGTGGTTACACACGGCGATTCGGGTCCAAACTAGTTTTCGGCAAATCGCACGCTTGGTAGAAAACTGCTTTCGGCGATTCGGCGGATTTTGCAGTTTAAGGGCTTTCGACGATTCAGGATTCGGCGATTCGGGTAGACCCCCCGGGGCCGGGCGCCTAACAAGTTGCATTATACGCAAATAAGTTGCGTTCTTGTCGGCTTATAACCTCCGAATAAATGAATATTGACTGATTGATTGATGCCAGAATCTCCTAAACCCGATTCCCGAAGTAGGTGAAAATGCAAGATTGACCAAATTCCAGAAAACAATTTTGTATACCAAGCATTCGTATTCTGAAAACAAGCATGGACCATATCCAAAAACATCTAGAAAAGTTAATTTGCATAAATAATTTTGTTTAAACGTAGAAAATTGATTTTGAGTATCCGGCGAAATTGTTACGGGGATGGGGTTTTGGGGATTCTCTATGACCTACGTATTCAAAAAAGTTATTGAATTTGCCCTATAGTGTTTTTGCTTGCAACATCAACTGTTGTCTTCACTTCCAAAGTACTGCATTTCAAAGTCTAATTTACCGAACATCAGAGTCCCATCATCTTGGAATGATCCATTACCTTGGCTGCCCATAGGAGAATTAATCATTTTCAAGACCAGGCTATTTGTTGACTTTTCGCTACATTTCATCCAACCCATCTTCACTGTGTGCTGACTTTCAAGACTTGTCATTTTGACCAGGTACTCTGTCACCAATAGATGTCAGTGGGTACATGATTTCTGTCAATAGCCACAGTTTCTTGGGTTAGATTAGATTACAAAAGAGGCACTATACAAATTTTCTTTTACAATGATATATTACAGTTGCACAGCTAGTGGTGCCAAACATGTAAAATAAAAGAATTAATTACCTTTGCATAAATCTGCTGTTAAATTTTGTTTTAATGATTTACACTGGAAAATTAGACTATCTGATCATGCATATGTGAGATTCAGTAATGAGTAACATTTCTGGAAAATAGGAAATATTTGAGCTGAAGCATGAAAACAAAAGTCTGACGGCGCGAAAAGTGACGCACTATGAAACGGAGACGAGAGCCATCATGAACTGTGCTGTTGTTCAGCAAGAGAAACAGTTCGTTTGCGCAGCTGGTCTTGAGGGTAGCTGCCGCCTGTACACGCTGAGATATAAAGTTATCACGCCAAAGGTGGAAAACGAAGGTAAGTTTGCACGGTATTGTAAGTTTATTGTTAACATTTAAATCACGTAGCATGACCTGTTACTTTACCTGACCGTTGCATAACTGCATTTTGGCCTCTGGTGAGCATTCTTCTGCACCTTGAATTCGTTGTACAACTTTACATGTGAAATAAGTGTGTGAAATGAATTTCTAATGAATATTTTAAAATTCTTTTTTCTAGAATTACTGCATTTGTGACTTGTAACAGTGTGGCAGAATTTATATATCAAGCCACTACAAAACCTACCAGGAGGCATTTGTGATACGAGCTTTGTAAGATCCTGAGCGGCTTTTGATCCTTGTTTGCCATGTATGCAAAATTGTGAGAGGGGAAAACTTTCCATGTAGGACACGGGCACAACTTTGCCAATAGGTGTGCTTACTAAAGCAGTTATGTCAGGGAACCAGTAGTCTTGTTATGTAAATAAATGCTTACCGGTAGTTGATTTCATTGATGAATGAGCAACGATTTCTCGTTGGTGATTTATGGGTACTATGATACTGAGACGAAAGAATCATTTGGCTGAGGTAGAGCCACAACCACAGCTATCTAATATCTAACGACAGGATACGTTGTTTATGATTGTCATTGATTGTTGAACTCGTGTACAGCACCCCTTTCTTTAACCTCTACAGTATTATAGATAAGACGAACATTCAGTTACGTTTCCTTTTTGTTTCTTGCAGCTCTAGAGGGCCTGAGAAAGAGAAAGGGCAATCTGACCATGTCAACGGATCATAAATTGGCCTCCAAGATGATTGGTTTTGAAATTGAACCAGGCGAAGAAGTGGTAACAGACCACGCCAAAGACGGCGGATTTCAGAAAGTTGTTCAGTTTACTAAAGATCTCGCACACATAGTCACTGCTGGAGCAGATGGTTACTTTAGGATTTGGCAAGTAAGTTATACTAGCCTGTTAGTTAGATCTAATCTAATCTAATCTTATAACATCTCATACAGTTTGGACAAGTGAGTGTTGAATGTGCCATAATGTAGTCTGTCAAAGAGGATCTTTACAAATGCTATCCAAACGCATGAAGAGCCCTCTCATATCAGGTGGAACCTCCTCTACCAGTCATAAAACTTATTTATTTAATTGTTAATTAATTGAATGTGTATTGAATGCAAAGTCTGCTACACAAGACAAGCATGTGAGCACCATTATATGTAATTTATGGCTCTCTCAAATAGAATCGAAGTCCGGTCAATTCTACATGTTGGTCCATTGAGACAAAATGGCAGCCTAAAGAGGACAGGCATGCTGAACCAAAAATGTCTTCAGTTGCGGTGTGTATGAACACGGTGCAATTATATTGACCATCTGTGCTCTTGTGAGTTGGATTTGATTGAGCACATGTGCTTGAGTATGGTTTTTCTGTGGCACCCTTTTTTTGTGCAGAAACATCGGAATATTTTACATTAAACGATGTTGCTTTTGTTAGGAATTTATGTGTAGCAGTTGATATTGGTGTTGCGATAAGTGTATTAAGTTCTTATTCATGAAGGATGATTATGCAGATTCTCCGATTCTGCTGGTGAGCTTGTTATTACAGTGAAATATCGTTAACATGCACGCCAAAAACACATGGGTTCGGTTTGCACGCAATGCCACCATGCCTTCCGACGACACGAGATTAACGCATGGGCATCATTAACATGCGGTTGTTAATAGCGCTAATATAGTGACCAATGGTGATGTTGAGAATGCTGTTGAGAACTGCCGCAGAATTTCACATACAGACTCCCAATGGGGCACAGACACTGACTCAGTGTGTGTGCCCTCTGGGAACAAGGTGCCGAGTGCATCAAGAATATCCAACTGCGATTGCTGCTTCACCCCTCAATTGGCTGCGTGTTAACAGTGTTTCACTGTGCTTAACTTCTGAACTTGACAGCTGCTGAGACTGAGTCCTTTGATAGCTACTGTGGTTTAAAAGCTTGACTCACAATGTTTTACTGATTTCAGTTTCCAACTCTGAAGAAAGTTAAGGAAATCAAAGCTCACACTAACGAAATTGATGATTTAGACATCTCTCCCGATGGCAGTAAGGTTTGTTCTTAGTTTTTGTCTCTGGATTGATACCTACAGCTAGAAATTAGTTTGCAGACTATAACATATATAGCTACTACATTTAATTTAGTTCTGATAACTGCCTAGCCAACTGTTACACAGATTTAGACAATGACTAAGCTAATGGAGACAAAAAATCAAGTTCTGTAGAAGTTACAATGATTTTTATTATAAAACTCAAGTTTGGATAGTTACTAGACTATTAGCAGTTTGTAATAATAACAGTTTTCCTTGATTTATATACTAGTACAGTAATATTACGTATGCAGTAATCTTTGACTTTGCCATGCATTTTTCATACCATGTGCAATTTTCATACAATATGCAGATCAGTCCACTTTCACTTGCAGCAGCTGTTCATACATGTCTTAGACTGTCTAGAAACTGCGCTGGTATCAAGGCCACTGGACTACTGTTGTTGGCCCCTCAGTAACGGAAAAGCCTTCAATGTATAAAGAGAGTCATTTACTTGATTTGCTGACATATGTTGGTTTTTACTATTTGAACAGATTGTAACTGTATCTAAGGATAATCACGGCTATGTCTGGAACTTTAAAGATGGCAGTAAATTTCAAGAACTCATCTGGAGGACAGATAATCATTATAGATTCCGAAATTGTCGGTAAGCATTTATTGTTTTATTGTTGCTATTTTTTTTACAGTTTTGCTTTAGAAACAAATGCCAGATGTCAGGATCAACATAACAGTTTGAAATTTGTAGTGTGTTCATTATATTTTTGATTGGTACATGCAATTTCTTGAGCTGAGGTTGTGTGTGATTGAGATTTGGAGGTGTTTGCAGCATGATCGATCTGGCCAATGTAGAGAGGATGATCCACAGTTCACAGTTGGGTCAAAGAAATGATGATGTAGGGCACTGTTACAGTAAAAAAAATTGGGCCATGGTTTGTCATCTAGGTGTATTTGTCACTTTCAGCGACATGTTCTTTATGGATAATGACTGTTGAACTGAAACAACCTATATAATGGTACCGTAACAATGCAAAAGACACGATTCTTCGCTGGTCTATGTGGCAGTAAGTCGTAGGTTGTAGTCAGTCCACTCGAGATCCAGTGTAGTGCTGTCCACGAAATAGGCTGCTGTTGCAAGATGGTGTTTAGAAGATTGGATTTTAGTTGTGAATGATTAAAAGGCCAGCACAGATTTGTAATGTTTTTGCCAGTGTGTGTACAGTGTATATCTAAATGCTAGGAAGAAGGAAATGGTGAATAAGGTTAGCAAGTATTTCGTCATAAGCGTGATACTTAGAAGAACAATAATTGTTATAAATAGAAAGTATTAATGCAGGTGTGTCTAATTGGTTAATGAACGAATAACAAGGAGTCCATCAAGCCAATTTCAGGAACTTCATTCTGCTGAGACACTAAGACAACCAAATGCAGAATTTAAAGGTAATTTTTGTTAAAGATTGTGATGAGAAGAAACAATACTAACATATCATACAGACTTCTGATGGTCACTGATGTTTACTCTGTAGATATGGTATCGTAAAAGATAAAGAGAAGTGCTTCCATCTCTTTTCTACTCACATTCCATGTGTTCGTGACCGACGACCTGCTCCCTGCTACTTAGTTAAGTGGGAAACGGGAAAGTACACGCCGAGTAAAGTTGTCAGTACGGGTACAGAGATACTCTCAGCACTCGCTATCAGGTATGTTGCTCGAACTTCTAATTGCTAGTTTCTATGTGGTCTAGAACCAGCTAAAGAGTTTAAATAAGGTAGATATATTTTATACTCTTTTCTTTGTGGTAAGATGACTAACAAAATGCATCCTGCCTTCAATGAAAAAATTGGTTAAACAATGGAAATATTGTATTTTGTGTTTAGACAGACATTAGCAGTTTCTGTTTGCAGAGATGTGTAATGTTCTAATTTTAATTGACAATATTCATTCTGTTTCTAAAACCATCAATATAATCTGTTTCTGTTTCTAGTGATAATGGTATCTACCTTGGAGTCGGAACAATATCTGGCAGCGTGTCTGTATACATTGCATTTAATCTCCAGGTTAGTAATACATTATACAGGTTTTGTCTCTCATGGCATGTGCAATACAAGTGGTCAAATTAACTTCATCAGCTTCATCATCATCATCATCAACACCATCATCTTGTTATTCCATCATTCAGTTCTAGACACCAGCCATTTGGTGGTGATTGTGTGCCAATTCTGGTCATATGTCATGTTTGTGTCATGCTTGTTTTGCCCAAGAGTGTTCTCTTGTTTTGGCCAAGTCTGATTGGATCTTTGAGTGTATTGCCTATCGAGCAATGTTTTTTCTTCCTAATATTGCCTGTGGCGCCTTTGTTTGGTATCCGATGCTTTCCATGTACCTGACATTCTTTCCCGTGACTACAGTCGTTCGATCTTGCTGGTCCTGCACTCATGTGATTCACCTCTTGCCTGCACTCTCGTATTAAATGAGTTTATATCAATCTTGAGGCCATTTGTCTTGAACTGCAGTATTTTTAACAAGGACTGTACCGGTACTTGACCTGCTCCTGTTACACGGTATGCTAGTCCATGTGCTTCACTACATACAGATGGCTATCTAGACTGCCACTTTTATGCTCATCCCCACTATTCCTTTCATTTGACACCTTCCCTTGGGCACAAGTCAACGGCCCGGCAAATCTGATTGGCTTACATCTGTCCAGGTGCCTGGATTGATTGTAACAAATGTGCACCTGTTTCTGCTATATATTTTATTTTGTCCTCTTTATATTTCTGACTGAAACTGGAACTTGACGGCACAAGTTACATGAAACTACTGATGTTTCTATGATAATTATGCATTAAAAAACGTTTACGTCTACTTACGCAAGTTAGCACAAGAATGAAAACATGTTTTTGCTGCTATTATGTTTTGCCCTCTGTGTTGTCATACTGTCAACTTTTTCCAATTCAATTGAAAACCTTTATTGATACCAAGTGTAATTACATGCTACAAGACACTTTGGTGAACAAATATCTTCTACAGTTGTTCAAGTAAAAGTTTTGAAGAGTGTTGAGCTTGGAACCCATTACTGCAAACACTGGTGCTTTCTGTTTGTGGTTGCAAATGCAGCGCCTTTACCACCTATCTGAGGTTCATCGAATCTTTGTAACCGGTCTAGAGTTTGTGGCCGACACAGAGACAGCACGGACTGTAACAGGAGATTATGATTTCACGTTGTTCAGCATCTCAGCCGACAACCAGGTCAAAGTTCATCAACAGGAAAAGCAAAGTATGCTGATTTGTTTATAGTATAAATACATGCTTAGATACGATATGATGCTTACAAATCTGAGAGTATACCTCTGATGCTTATGACAGGCAGGCAATCAAATTATATGCAGTTACCTTTAATTTCTTACAATAGGCCACGGGTGGCGAACGTTTTTAAGGGTGCTTACCAGAAGTGCTGCTAAATCATTTTTAAAAGTACTCTTGCACGCCCTTTGAAATTTGTCTCATATAGTTTTTAATTGACAAAGCATAACAAAAAATGGTGTTTTTAGAAAGGTGTTGAAATAAAATCCGTCATTAAAGAAAATGTGGATTTGTAGAGTGACTGTGTATTTCGAAGTTTGAAATTTTGGGGGACACTGAATTCCACATGCCCCAAGAATTTGTATATGTGTAACTTTGGGCATGCATGCCATGGATTTGCCACTCCCACTATGGGCTTTCTGACTTCCACTTTCATTTTTTTCTTTTTATCATTTTTTTTATATCTAGATTTAAAAGAATTGTGTTGTGGTAGAAATAGCTGAGCATAATATTCAGTGTATGATCTAGTTTAGCTATGTAAGGAAAATGAGCAAGCAGGTTGATGTTTTCTTAGTTGCTGTTTCTGGGTATCATCTAGTTTCGTCTACAAATGCACAACTGGTGTGCTAACACGCACATGTAGAACCCATGCAGTGCATCTCACACAGGATTGGAAGTTCATTCATTCATTCTGGATATTTATATAGCGCCTCTTCAGGAGACCTACTCAGAGGCGCAAAGTTGACGCGATGTTCAGAGTGCCTGATCCATGTTGCTTGCAAAACGGATCTAGCTTTCAAAATATTTTTATGTATGTTGCTTGATTTGTGTAACCTCTGAGATGTGTGAAATGACAGAAGTTTTCTTGTGTTTCAGCGTTGTACAGTCCACTGTGGGGAATCGTTGGCTGCATCATCGTCGTCTTTCTGATATTCTGGCTGATTTCTGCTTTTGGCTTATAGGTTCACATCAACTGAAAGTCATGATTCAGATGTTGAGGTGCCCCTGGACTTTTGTTTGGATATAGGATGCTGGGATTTTTCAAAACCGTCCTGTCCCTGGCTGGCATTAAGAAAAGAATGGTTCACTGCATTTAACTGCACACCTGAGGGAACTGAGCATCTGTTTCCCATTCTTTGACACGGTGCTGTGCTGACTAGCAAGTGCAATGCAACATTCCTAAAAACATTTAGTACAAAATCGGTTTGTTCATGGGCTAAAGTTGCCAGTGCTAAGTGAGTCAAACTGTGCTTAATTTATTTGTGATTAGTTCAGGTGATCGGAGGTAAAATATTAAGGTGATAGGAGTTTGTTTTTGCGCAGAAATGCATTTGTCCATTGGTATGTGCCTCTGAGACAGTAGTCCACCAGGGCATTAGGCAGGGTTGAAGGAACTTTTGACTGAAGTCCAGACGTGACATGACAGAAGCATTTCCACAACCAGTTATACATCTAGTGGGTCATGTGCCATGACAGTTTTTCATGGTGTTCTTCCTGTGCAAGTGAATTAGAAAATTGTTGATGTGCTTCAAAGTAATATACAAACAATTGTCTTGTATAAATTGGCTTTCAGTAGTATCAAATGCTGGTAAATAGTCCATGTTGGTATTCTCAAGCTGAGAATAAGAGTATTTCATGAGATGTAACAAACATTCCTGGTTTCCTGTCTTATTATTTCATCCGTAGCGATTAATGGACATGTATCTGCTTAAAACCGATTTTTGCAGTTTTGTTGAGGTTGGCATTTGAAAAGTTACTTTGTCAATCCAGTCTTCAGTCGACCTGCAAATGCTTTTCAATCTGTACAATACATTTCTTAATTATAAGATTTACTTTGGTTCCTTTATTTTGTTTCACCATTCTTGCCTTCATTTATAATCATTTAAACCTGGGTATAATTGAGCTTCGTGGTAATTATGATCCAGTTCGTATTAACTGCTGCGTGAGATATAGCTAGCAAGCCGAAATATTCACATACATGTATAGCAAAATATATGATATTTACGGTAAACCTTACATTTGCTTCCTGGTAGAGCGCAGAGCTCCCTGATGTATGCATGATGGACACTTTCAAGATCATTGTGCCGACACATGCCACATTTGTCAGCACTGTCCCTGCATACATCCCGTTTTGAGTCGGCTGGATCAACGATTGTGCTCTACAAGCCATTGAGACCTGCAGATGCTTTGCCTCTGCACATCAAATCAAACCCATTGTGTCTTCTCTTGTATTGGACCGTCCTCTACAAAAGAGTCTTCCCCTGCAGTTGACTATACAGCTTACATTTGCAAACTGTCTTAAAACACATTCTTGAAACAGCCTTTTTCCAGCAAGGATTTAAATTCAACCTCCGACTTCATCACTCAATTCCGTTAATTGTAAATTGAGTGATGAAGTCGGAGGTTGAATTCCGTTAATTGTAAATTGACTGCTTCTTTCTTCTTCTTTATGTTCTCTGCCCTTGGGCAGGTTCGTATGACCAATGACGCCATCTTTCTCGATTCTGTGCCTCCCTTTTCAGTCCACTGTATCCCTCTTCTGTCATCATCCAGTCCAGTAGCATTGTTCTCTGTCTTCCTCGCGCCTTCTTCCCCTCCATTCTTCCCTCAATGATGTCTTTTAGTAGGTTGTCGCTCCTTAGTATGTGTCCGATCCATTTCCTCTGCCGTCCGCGTATAGTACCTATCAGGGATCTTTGTTCTTCTACCATCTTTAGGATTTCTTCGTTTGTCCTGCGCTCCACCCAGCTGACCCTCTCCATTCTGCACCAAATCCACATCTCAAAAGCTTCCAACCTTTTTCATTTGCATTTAAATAAAAATAGAAAAATAAAAAATTGACTGCACAACAGCATTATTATCAAACGCTGGCAAGAAAATACTTTGGAAGTAATTGACTAACTTAGTTTGTAACACAAACCAGAGACTTCACCAACTGCATGTAAACACTTCAAACAGTTTAAAGAACTGACCTGTATAAATACTTCAGTAGAAATAACAAAGCCTTAGACATCACGTGATTAAGAACAACCTTTAATTCATTAAAGATTACTGTACATCAGACTATTTTTCCTAAGACTAGTATCATACAGAATTAGTTAAGTCGCCCTACAGACGCTTCTAAATGCAGTTCAGCGAGTATTTTGAAGAAAAAAAACATGTACTGTTGTACATGTAATTGTCTACTAAGTACTGTACATGTAATTGTCTGCTAAGTACTGTACATGTAATTGTCTGCTAAGGGTAAACTTCTCGCAGTTGAATAACGTGTTATTCCTACGACGACAAAGTCTGCAATTAGTCGGAATCAAATTCATAACTCATGTACTCCTTTCATTCTTCCATACAAACAAAGACCATTTTTTGCGTTCATTACACATCAATGATCCAGGTAGTACTAATCTAAATCACAGTATCACAGCCAGCTATGGCACATTTCCCAAAAATCCAGTTCATTGGGAATCTGTTCGAACGATCTCCTGCTCTCTAATCCAAGAGCTAATTGACAGCATTCACACTCTAGTAAGTGCTGTTCTTCACACTGAACCTGTTTAACAGACCCGTTTCAAGTGAGCTCAGAATCCGGCCTCTGTACACGTTTTGCAGCACATCTGACGGAAGTACGGACGGTTACAGAACTTGAATTTTAAGACCAGTGGACAGTAACCAACATCGTTTACATCTTGACAGTCAGCTAAAATATACAATTCACAAAAACTAAAGGATAAACAGGCTTATTAAGTGTTGAGTGGCGTGCTCCACAATATCCTAACGCCAACACCTTGTCAAGCTTGTATGCTTGTAAAGATTTCAATACATTACTCCACTACACTCTTACTACATTACACTATAAACATAAAAAGAAAGTAAAAGTAACAATAATGAGCAGACTTGAAGGAAGGAACATGGATTCTCATCATCAGTGGTGAAAAGTTGGCTACAGAGAAGTAGAGAAGGGGTGTCAAACTGAGATGAAAGGTGTCTGCTGTGGATTCCTTGACCTACTACACTACATACTACTACACATGTATGTATCGTATATGGCCATTTATATAGCACCATACAAGAAATATGAAGTTGCTAACACTTCATACACATGGCAGCCTCTTGGAGTTAGCTTAGGGTACTGCTCCTCTTCAACAGACAGATGGGTGTGCACTTAAAATAATGAAAAATACACACTATGCTCAACAAATACATACCTCCCTTGTCTACAGTTAGTTTTAATTAATACAAAAATAATGCAGAGAGGCAGAGAAGTGCTTGAGAAATTTAACTCTGAGTACCTGAGTTTTCTGGTAGTGCACCATGACATGGAGCGTCACATTCTTGGATGTTGTGTGGCATGGTTCTCTGATCACAGTCCGTACTTGCTTCACCCGAGTATGTGCGGCAGGCAACGGTACGCATCTGCTTTCCAAGTCCACAAGATACCGAACACTAGATACAAAACATCAAATGTAAAAAGTACGAAAAAAATTATCCTGTGTTCTGCTAAGAGCCTCTCGCTATATCTAAGTTAATCTAAACTGATAAATGATTATCTGTCCAATGTAATCTAACTTCAATATCACATGGCTATAGTGTCAAAATAGAAGGTACATGTAAGTACTATATATCTGACAATTTATGTATTACATTTTTAAATACTGTTTCTGGGCTGAACAATAAATGAAGATCAAAAAGGCTTTGTCTGCCATTATTATTATTATTATTATTATTATTATTATTATTATTATTATTATTATTATTATTATTATTATTATTATTATTATTATTATTATTATTATTAATTTATTAATCTAATGACCAAGCATCACTTGATGGCACTGAGCAATTGTGAGTGAAGGACTTGCTCACGGTCCCTACACAGTAACTACACAGTAACCATCTCAGGAGAGACATTGTGGATAAGCATATGCATAGACTAACAATGTCACTTGACTCTGGAGACAGACAGACAGACAGACAGACAGACAGACAGACATACAGACAGACAGACAGACAGACAGACAGACATGAAACTGTGTTACTAACCTCTCCCCATGCACCTGTTCTCCAGATGGGTGGTGGACATGCAGACGCACGGCATTTCTCAAGATTCTGAGGTTTCTTGTTGTCATCACAGCTGCTCTGGTTCGTGTATTTGCCTCGCCCATTGACGCAGTAAACATTCCTTGTACGCACACCAGTGCCACATGATGGCCGACACTGCCCAAAACATATTCATTTAGCAAACAAATGGTCCACACCAAACAGAAAGCAATTTCAAAATTAAAAGAATTATAATTTAATTAGTCATTTATTCTATTTGTGTATTTTACACTGCATTATCGGATGATGGGATATAAACTGACAGCAAACAGACATCTGCTGTTGGGGCTCACTCCTTGTGATCTGAACTCACATATATCTTGTTAGAGGGCAAGCACCAGTGTGTGATCGAGCATTTAGTATGAAGTGGAATGCATTTAGGCTGCATAGGCTTTGTTTACTCGTGCAAATCAACAGAGCAAAGTCGGTAGTTGACCATGGAGGCATACATCCGAAAACTCAACAGATCTGGCAGCTTCAACATCACTTTGCTTTCCATACGCCTCATTTATTTCTGGGTGTGACTTGGGTGTGACACCGGACCAAGATTTGACCTTTGTTGTGCATGTGAAGAACATGTAAAAACATGTTTTTGTCATCCGTGTCTTACCTGCACAATATGCCACTCACTCTCTGTCAAAGCTGTTTCTACCCTGATATGCATTCATATGCACTAGGCTGGACTAAGGTGATGCCATCCATGCTGGCTTCCTTTTTTCAGATTAATCAACTTCAGTCCATTTTAAATGCTGCAGCTCGGCTAATTTTGGGGGATTCCAAAGTTTAGTCATAAACTAACTACATGCGGGATGAACTGCATTGGTTGCAAATGCGAAGATGCATTGATTTTAGAACCTTATGCCTAAACTACCTGGCTTAGAGAACTATATATTCAAGAATCATTCTTAAATATAAATAAATAGTGGACATTAGAGTGCTGTAGTTCATAGACAGTTGATGAAATCGAAGCAACGATTCAGAAGCACTTGAGTCGCTACGCAGTGGCTTAAGGTGGATTCGAACCTGCGACCCTCTGGTTACAAGGCGCTGGCCTACACCCGCATCCCCGTACTACCTACCATAGATCTCTGATCTGGTTGTTCCCATGTACTGCCACAATGCAACATGGAAGCTTTGCCATGATCGGCCCCTCATTCTGGAACAGGCTTCCATGCACTCTAGCGAAATGAGCTTATCCTAGTCTCTATTTTGCTAAAAGTTGAAGACCATTTTCATTTGATCGTGGTCTCATACTGTCAGGTCAGGAGCATCTCTGATGAGTTTCTTGTGGAGGTTCTATATAAATATGCATTTACAAATTACCTAAAACATCTAGGTAATTGAACTATACACACATTCCAAAGCAATGGTCTTGGAGTCAGAGGTTTGGACCACATATTTCTCTGGCCAGCTACACTACAGACGAGCACTCGGCTTGTCACCCATTGTTGTACAATCAACCACTGGGACTGATCAAATGCTTAGTCTAGTTAAATTATAGGTAGGTCTAAGAAATACAGACAAATCTGAATGTTCACCTCTGACCATTCGTCGAATTTCCATTGCGGCGGACACTTGTGTCCGTTGCATCTGACCCTCGCCTTTGGTTTCTTACGCGAACAGTTTCCATGTTGTGTGACTTCGTTGAGCATTTGGTCAATCTTCTGGACACATGAGATCATTCGTGTTTTCCAGCCTCCACCACATGGCTTACTGCACTCTGTCCAATTACCTACGCTCCATCTACAATCAGGTTACAATCACTTACTAATCCTCGAGGATTACAGATATTCAAGTCCTGCTACACATACATGTAGAATGGTATATGAAAGGATTTATACAACAGTTTGAATGGTAATAATAAAGGAGAGAGGACAGTGGGGAGGGAGAATCCTGAGGCACTGACAAGATAATATGGAGGGGGATTATTGAACTGACATATATTTTGGAAATACATATGTTCAGAAGGGTCCAGACAGCACAGCATTTCCAAAATTTCACACAGCAAGTGACTGTAATTGTAAAGCTCTGAAAATTCTCAGCACCACGCAAAATCTACAATGGGTAAACTAGCCTGGAGGCTGAGATCGAGGAATGTATGAGGCCGGAATAAGTAGATATTAGTGGTTCCAGGGTGAGTAACTGACAAAGATAAGAACTACCAGCTGAATCAAACAGGGCACATATTTATGATCATCCACAGGTGTTGTACAGAATTCTTTAGAGGGGGTGGGCAGTGAGGGATTTCCTTATACTGCCACTAAAATTAAAGACTAAAATCAAGTGTGTGCCATTCTAGAATCTTTACTAATATTACATGTACCTATCTTTCTTCTATTGTCATATTATTGCTGAAGCAAAAGAACATCGAATCACCAATTACTCAGAAGTTGAAAGTGTAGACAATCTTACTCTGGAGGACATGGATCTTCGTTGCAGTACTTCATTTTGTTGTGGAATTTTGCTACAGATTGACAGTTCTTCTCTGAAACAGCCACTGTCGGATAATTCTTGTTCACACAGATAGCAGTCAACTGACTCACTCCTTTGCAAATGACATATAAACACATTTGCAGTGAATGACGTGATGACACTTGTAATTGAAAACCATTACATGTGTTTGATTAATACAATCATAACCAAACATTTATAATAAGTTCAAGTACAAAATGCACTCCGTTCTCAACATCACAGTAGTGAAATGATGATATAGCGATGACAATTGGCATCAACAACAACAATAACAACAATAAAGCAATAACAACAATAAAGCAAGTTGTTACGTTTGCGAGGTTCTTACAATGCACCTTTCTGGAATAGGTTCCCATGCACCCTATGACATGACCTCTTCGTCTTTCCTTACTTCTATTCCGCAACCACTTAAAAACCGTTCTGTTTGAGCCTGCTTTTCGTTCTTACATTGGGCGCATCTATAATGAGTCTCTCTTGAAAAGGCACTATATAAATCTGTGATCACAAAAAATTACAACACAAGTGTTCAAATACATTTATACACATACGCACAACTGTGGGCCAGGCTCGATTTTCCCCATGGCAAAAACAAGTTTTCAATGCTGACCTCTACCGCAAGTCACGGTGCACTGCGACCACTGGTCATATTTCCAGGCATATCCTGTACTGTTGCCAATCGCCTTTGGTGCTGCGAGACTGTACTCGAACAAGACACCCTGGTTCTTTTCTTGCATAAGCAGCTGCAAGAGACAATGATTGCACAGAGATAAGAAATGTTAGCAACAATGGAGTTCAAGTCAAACTAAGGCCAAATGTCTGAAAGAAGTTCAACACCAGATTTGTCTTGGCATAGAAATCAATGTTTTGACTTGAGAAAAAACAGTATGAAAACATGAAAAAGGATACCAGTAAGCTCATATCACTCTTTTGCTCTAGCATAATCAATGATTGGACTATCTTATCATCACCTGATCCCCATCATCACCATCTGATTATCATCATCATCATCTCACCATCATCTGATCGTCATCATCATTGTTGTCATCATCATCATCACCATTTGAGGAAGTACTAAAGAAAATCCAATGCAAACTCTGCAAAACAAAAGAGAAACTGCCTATGTACCATAACAGTGAGGTCTTCTGAGGTAGGTCCAAGGGCTTTGAGGGTTTCTGGTTTGTCTTTTTCTCGCTCATAAGTAAACATGGTGTTTGCTATTTCAAACTGTCTTGGCCAATCTATGGTCCAAGCCCCATTCACAAAGTACTTTTCACTGGGACCGCCTGATCTGAGAGCTGCAGAGTAACAAACAATTCAAACAGCTTATTTGAAACATTATTTTTCGGATATTAGAATAATTCTGATGTTGCACTACGCCAATACATTTTTGCATATTTTAGATAAGCCAAAGATGCATTAATACAGTAATATATCACAAAGTATGTGTTCTTAATTAGCAGACGACTGAAAATTTTAATGTGGCATTTATACAGTGCTAATTGAGGAAAACTGCTAGAATTACAAAATTATTTAGAATAATTTGCATCATATAGTTTCTGATTGTTTTGAGCACTCATTTTGTACAAAGTTTGAGCCTCCGGAGATGGTTTTGCAATGACAGGGAGCTTGAGCAAGTCCTTAATGCACATTTAGTCATCACTTCTGCTTTTTCAATAGATAGATCTGCTTAATACAGATGCAATAATAATAACGTGTTAATGAAGGGCTAACCAAGATAGTTCCGAGACAGTTTCTTTTCAGTCACGAGAATGTTCATTGCTCCCTGAGGTATCCGTACAGCCTCAATGTAAGCTGGAAATAAAATCACGAATTTGCAATACCTAAATGGTATGGAAAATAGGATACACAGACAGTTACATTTATAAGTGCAGCTATAGGTACAAAATCAATTTTTAGCTTCAATTTCTGAATTTTCAGAAGATGAAAAGCATTCTGACCCTTTGGTATCGACCTTGAAACAAGTCTGACCATGTATGCTTAGTAATTTTATTGTGACTTTTGAATAAGCTGGTTCCCACAACATTTAAAGCTTACAATTACCATAGTGTGCAGAGATCTCAGAAGAATACAAAAGAACCATACGAAATCAAAGAAAATGGCAGGACAAGAGGAGGTAACTCTGCAAGAATATCTGCGCAGCATCTGGTGATCCCAGACAAAACAATCGACTGGACAAGTCACGACATATCAGTTAAACAGCCTCAGACTATAATTTGGAACTAACAATTTAAATTAAGTCTAAATAAAATCAAGGATTTTTTACTTACATTCACCTCCAACATCGACTTGTTCGTCGTAGATGCCTCTGACTGTTCGACACCTGGTTCCGTCGCCTCCACAGACACGACACTTGTCCTCAACCGCTTCTGAACCAAGGATCCCATCACATCCCACAGCCTAGAACATCAAAACATCAGCCCATATTAAAAATGATGCTATGAAAATCTTCAGTTACATTAAACTCCACCAAATTTGTTTTACAATGATTGTGCATATGTATTATTCACATCGACAGTTCTCAATGGATGCAATCACCCGCTGTTCATTGTTTGCTCTTTAAGAAAGTAACTGGACACTGTCGGTCCTTTGAAGCTGCAGCGCGTCTAGAGGGCTGACTAGTTTGCCTGTTGGACACCTTTCCCAAACTAGGTCTATGACTGGTCAGAATGATTTAGTCATCCAAGCGAACTCACTTACAGCTACAGGTAACAAAATATTAGGATGACACTATAGTTACTGATTACACCAAAGCTACCCATTACATCATTGCCACCAATTCAATCATAATGTCGAATGAAGATGAAATCTTCTGTACTCTTATGTTAACGAGTACGCCTAAGCTTAGCAAGAACACATGGCCAGCAGAAAAACAAACTGAATTACCTTTAGAACGACAGACAGACTGAACCCATAAAATAATGTACAATTCATTTTTTGTTCACTGTGTAACTTCTTATTTCTTCATGCAGCTTAGCACAACTCAAAATAAAAGAAGTATATCTCAGTCTTGATTTAACCTTTAATTACTAAAAGCTACAAGAAAATGACAATCAACTTATTAGTCACCAGAAGCTAGAGACCACATCTCTACAAGTTCAAGGTGACAGCAGCCCTGGCTCCTCATCAGCTCTAGCCTCGACATCATAGATAACACTATCTATAAACAAGAATTATCGTAAATTGCATAGCTGAAATATGTACAGTCCCTGACAAGAAGTAAATGAGGAGAGATACCATGCAGAGTCCATCGATGCACATATCAAGGGAGTTTGGAAAGCATTGCGTTCCATCGACCACCTTTGGAGCTCTCTCGGTGTAGAAGTGATGACCCACGGCCATGCAGTTCAAAGCACACGGCTTCAAGTCCAACCCAACTGCCACAAACAAATGTTCAACGTAATAAATTCAATGTAAAACAATGAATTAAGAGAATTCAACAGAAAATTTCATTTTTAGCACTTTTGAGTGAGTTGTTGTTCAGAAGATCTATTGTTAATTAGAAGATCCATTGTTAATCAAAAGATCTATTGTCAATCAGAAGATCCATTGTTAATCAGAAGATCTATTGTTAATTAGAAGATCTATTGTTAATCAGAAGATCTATTGTTAATCAGAAGATCAAAATTCAATTAAATGATTACCAACCCATGACATACAGTGCCTCTGATACGATTTTGACATCTGGCACAATACAATACAATACAATACAACTGTAATTTGATAATGCCCTCCTTACAAAGTTCAGACGTGTACAGCCTATATTATATGATATTAAGTGTCACTAAATAGCACATATATCTCTTATTGTTATTATGATTTGTCACCGTCATCAGTGAAAAAGCAAAGTACAGTATGGTAAGGTATGTAAGGTTAGGTCAGCATCGGTGAATATGGTAACAGAAGGTAACATAACTGGTGATGATGCAAATGCAGAACTACAAGTAGTTAGATAACACATGCAATGATGGATTTCATAGCACTGCAAGCTGTGAAGAATTTGGTTCATTTACATTACCAACCTCCACCAGTGAATGGCTTCCACTTGTAGTACTTTCCACGGAACAGTTCGTCATTGAATTTGGAACACTGCACCTCTCGGAAGTCTGTTGAATTAGCTGGACAGTCCTAAGAACAACATCATTATTATTATTTTGTAGCTATTACGTTCCACCTCGTAAATGTCCAAGCATCAGCAGATGACAATGAGTAACTGTGCAAAAAATACTTGCTGAAGGTGCCAAGATGGTAACTGGCTCATAACTGCACAATCACATTGCAAGGGGAGTGCTCAAACCATGTCTACGAAACAAAAAAGAAATTATAAAATTCACCATCAATAGCCAATTTTTTAACTTTTTTGTGAACAAAGAATGAGATACACATAAAAATAATTTTCATCATGATTTCTGGTTTCTTTAACAACATTTAATTTAATAATTATTACCAGAGACTTGGTACTTAATTTTACTTAGTACATATCCAAGGTAAGAAGACCAATAAAAAACTTACAAAGATATTACATGACCTGTACCGCCTCCGCTCACCAATGCAGAATTTACCACCATGCTGAGGTCTACACAAAAAATAAATATTATATTATTACAATGTGCATTTAAACCATGCTGCACTCAACTCAACCAATTACTTGGGAGTCACATGAACTTAATTGGACTCGGGCTTTTAAATGTCTCCTAGGGGGATTCTGATTCTGTGCAGCCAGCATTGACCTTCTGGGGTCCCAAAGACAATAATGATTCCTAGAAACACCTGATAAAGTGCAGCCAGTCCATTCTCACGTATAAATTGGCCATATAATATGCTGTCAACTGACTGACTCCCATACATAAAGATCACCCAGTTCAGTTCTAAGATTACTGGCCAGTCTGCACTAATTAAGCACCAATTATTTTTAAGGCAAGGACCAGTAAACACAACTGTCTAGTTGTTTTATCACTCAAGACAATTACTCACCAGGACTGAGCACATTATCTAATCTAGTAAGTTCTGTAGTGCTACCTTGATATGTTACTATACCACACAAAGTGTTAACTATCAGTGCTCCAAATCAAAACAGCAACATGCCAGCTGAAATCAATTAAGTCTGCCAGCATCTGCTAAACAAAATAAGCCTGACACAACTGATTTGCTCAGCTGGTGTAACGACAGTGCTGCTATGACGACAGCTGCTATGACAACAGTTGCTACAAAAACAGGTCCTGGAAACCTCTATCAGTTAATGACTTACAGATGCAAACTTCATTTAACGGTACCAGTTGCAGATTAGTAACATGCTAGCCCTTCACCCAACATCTAGGGTTCAAATCCTTAGCTGTAAACTGAATCATATGATTTGTTGTCAAACCATGTAACCCAGTGTACTGGTTTCATGTTTCAACTTCAACCAGGAACGTGCCTCTTATGGTTTGCATTGAAAGAAGCTGTACTAGAGGACTAATTATACGTATTACTTAACCTTATGTCTTTCCCAAACTTAAGTAAGCTCTGGAACACAACCTTGTTAGTAAGCAACTGTATTATAGCGCAGCCTTTAACATGGCTTCTCACTGCAACACATTAATTACTTGAGCACATACAGATGTCTTGAAGTGGCTCTGTATAAATGTTGTGAGTTAATGAATGAATGAACAAAAAGTTCCAGGTTATTAAAATTCACAGAAACCGAGACTGCTGCATTCATTGGGTCCATAGTTCGTCTGCACTGTGCTACCGATGGCAACTGATGGCCAGCTGTGCACTCTATCTAACACAGCTGTTAGGGCAAACCTGCTATCCAGAAGTGATAAAGAAAGAAGTAAATCATGCAACAGACAACCATAGTTGCTGCCCTGACAGCCTCATTTCTTGGGATCATACTGGACCAGCAGCTGCTGCCAGTCATACAGTAATCGTGGCTGTCTGGTACGGAATTACTGAGTTATCAGAATAAAAAAAAATTGTAACCTGGGATTGGTACAGAAGCGTTCACTGGTTTCAACTCCTCCCCCACATGACCTTGAACATCTGGACCACGGAGACCATACGTTCCACTGACCATTAACGACCTTTGGCCGCCAGCCGACCTTCATGCAAGAGCCATGGTAACACCACTGGCAGATCAAACAAGTATGTGGAAACATCGTCAAATATGCAGAAATAGCTTCAAGATTATATTACCTTATGCCATTACATTAAAGTTCAGCTATACAATTACATTAAAGTTCAGTTATACAATTACATTAAAGTTCAATAATACAATTACATTAAAGTTCAGTTATTATACGATTACATTAAAGTTTAGCTATACAATTACACTAAAGTTCAGTTATACAATTACATCAAAGTTCACCCTATATTGCGAGCATATTTTCTGACATTACTCGTAATGTAAAAGTTTGTGATTTGTTTTCAATTGTTCTATTAAGCATCATGTTCATCCATGGTGTATAAAACACAAATGCGATATAGCATTTAGATGGATTTAATTAGTTTAATGACATATTCGGGCATCAAAGCCTGTTGATGTTGAAAATAAAAATTTTCAGTTCTCACTGTTAGTCTATGTTACATACGAGTTACATTTAAAGCTGCATAAAATTACAAGCATGCTATGTATAAATTAGGTTTAATGAACAGAATAAACTTGGCAATAAGTGGAAAAGCAATGCAAATCACATAATAACTAAGCTGCAATTGTGATTAGAAATTTATATAGCACCATTCAAAGTGAAATCAATTGGAGGCACAAATGTATATTAACTGTTGTGGTGTTTATCAAACATCCCTCACAGAAGATACTTCTCAGCACCAGTCTTTTCATTGCATGACTTTTCAGCTTAAGTGCAAACACAGTATTCAATTCAACTCAGAGGCTGGACACCAACCACATGTGTTGCAACTTTCTCAGTTGTGGGTTCCTCCACTGGGAATGGGCTCCCTCTGGAACTGCATCTACTGCCTTCGAGCAACCTACCTGCGTTCCATAAATTACTTAAGACTGTTCTTTAGCCGTGGCTGGGCTGAGAGTGCTCCTGAGTAAGCATCATGAAGGGGCGCTATATAAATTTTCAGAATGAATGAATGAATGAAAAGAAATTGTAAATTTATGTTGCACAGAAATTCAAACCCCTCATAAATTGGTAAACTTCTGCTGTATCTCTGCTCAAATATACATTCAACAAAATGGCAGAGTTTAATAGAAATAATATTAACAAAACCTTTTGTTAACCTTTCAAAAGAAATTCTCTCAAGCTCAGATGCTAAAACTGGTACCTACCCCTAACTTAACTTTTGGACTTGAGCACGATGTACCCTCTGCAGCTGGTATGCTGTTGGTCACACACTGATTGCTCGGGTTGTTGCACCACAGCTCCCGACACATATCCTATAAATAAAAATAAGAAAAATCTTGTCAATAAATATAGAAAGAAAGTAAGAACATCAGAAACCTAGTTATGCAGAGCTGAGGAGTGGATAAGACCCTATGAGTCTATATTAGCAGTTTCATCCTTAGATGCATGACAGTAAACCTTAAAGGGCTGATCAATAAATTGAAACAGTACTATATAAATTTCTAGTCACAACAGTCACAACTACATATACATACACTCTAACTATTTGGTGCTCAATAAGTGGAAACTCAGGAAAAGCTACTAATTCACAATTATACGGGTAGAACTGTGACCATAATACTCATTGATAGATTCACTGTTGGCAGAGATCTATACAACCTACCAGTTCCTGGTGGCACTGTGTAGATTTTGGTCCAAACTGGAACTTGCACTGAGCATCACCTGAATGGAGTTGACCTGGAAGAGGTTGTGGTGGCAAACGCTTCAACTGACGAGGAGGATTTCGCAGGCAGTCACCCTTGCCAGAACTGAAATAAGGTACAAAAAGACATCACATGTTCTGCCACTGCAGTTACATTTGTACATATAACCCCAAGATGACATATAGAGGAACCAAAACTCTTGCTATGGTCATTCCCTTGTGTCATCATAGAAAAATTCACGCACAGTACACACATCAGAATAATTTTAGAGCAAAGCTAATGTTGAAGGATAACCGATGTACAAAGGCGAATTTGATGTATCTCTTTGGAAAAATTACCCGGATATGCAAGATTTTACAGAGAAAAGCAGCAAAGGAAGGTCGTGAATGCACTTGAGAGACAACATAAGCAGACATCTTCTCAAATCAATTGTTTTATCATATTTAGTCCAAGAGAATACTTATGATATAATAGAGAAGACATTTATAGTGAACTTCATTGGTCACACGTCTCATAGAAATTCTCTCCTGAAGACATGGCTTGAATGAAGAATTAAAGGAAAGAGAGCCAGTCGACAGCCAAGAACTATGCTGCTGGACTGGATGAGGGAGAAAGAAGCAGATGAGGCTACAGAGAAGTTAAGAAAATGAACCTTCCTGGGGTGGTAACAGGATAATAACCTCCGGACAATAACCCCCCATGCAAATAACCCCCAGACAGTTCTCCCCTATACTGATACAGTACATACAGTAAAGAGAAGACATGAGAGAATGACCAAACATCCAAGAACTAATTATTAGACAATTACTAGACAATTGGCAGAGAGTAGACATGAAAGACTTACCAAAGTTACCATACATCAAAAACTAATTATTAGACAAATATTGAACATTTGGACACAGAGTAGACATGAAAGATTTACCATACATCAAAAACTAATTATTAGACAATTATTAGACAATTAGGCACAGAGTAGACATGAAAGAATTACCATACAACATGAAAGAGGTCAACAACTATATAACAGATATGGTTTATGGAAAGTACAAAGGAAGAAGTATGCCGACTCCAATGCACAGATTCTGGCTGCCATTAGCAACTACAATGAGCACAATGTTCTTGACTATCTATGTGGAGTAGCTCACAACCATAGTTGTTAAAACCGTTTAATTCGTTTTTTTATTTTTTTCAAAAATCTCGTTTTCTCGTTTTTTTATTTTCTTCTCGTTTTTTTCGTCTTTTATTTTTTTTATGATTTTAGTTTTGTCTGATGTCGATTACATTGTCTCTGTACTGTCAAGGATTCAGCTAAATTATGTCACTATTTACGTAATCATCTAAGAAATAAATATTTTATTAAATAGCATGTAAAAGAAATAAGATTTAAAAATGTTATTTCTAAGTTATCCAGAATGCCAAAAGAGAAGGGTGCAGAATGGATTCACGTTACTTTGATGAACGAGAGAGACAAAAACTCAGCATTGGCTGAATTGAAATGCAATTACTGTGAGAAAGTTTATTTTCGGGTGGTACGATCCGTATTAGGGGTCATCTTGCAGGAGACGATATCAATATAAAATCATGTGAAAAAGTGCCCACAGACATCAAGAAAGAGAAAGAATACTGAAAGGATGAAACAAGATACAATGAAAAGAAAACGAGAAGCCTTAGATAAAGCAACTAAGCATGCTGTACTACATCACAAGTTCACACTTCACGTTCAATTTAAATTGGAAAAGATGTACCGTATATACTCGCGTACAAGTCGAGTTTTTTTTAACAATTTTGAAAATCGAAAGTTGGGGGTTCGACTTATACGCGGGGCAAGCCAAGATCGCAAGATTTATCCATCGGAGTTCATGCGCAGGTCAACAACATACCGCGTCCGATATCGCATGACGCAACAATGAGCGATCGCATGACCGTGAAGGAAATAATAATTATAATGTTATAAACAAATGATACTATAAAGAATAAATTTTTAGCACAATACTGACAAAATATCTGGTAGAATAAAATAATTGTCTATTAAATTTAAATGATGCGGGCGTTGATATGATAATTAACGTCAACGCCAGTTCTTGTTTGTTATTCTTCTGACTGGGCGCAGGTGCCATTTTGTGCATCATTTCATTTTATAGCGCATTTCAATACGACCTTAAATTCGTGTACGGTAAAAAATATTGATAAAACCAAATTTGACCTGCCTGGGAATTGTGTTGTAAACGATATAAGACCATCCAGATCAAAACTATATCCCAATATACGTCGATGGCCATAACGAACGCATTTCATGGGATAATTAGTTGTCTAGCAGATGGGATGAAACCGATGCTAATGTTTATTTATAAGCAATAGTAAAACGCCCCAAAACAAGGTTTTAAGAGGCTTTATTGTAGAGGCTCATTCCAAAGGTTGGTTTACGAAGAATGAATAAAGGATTGGTTGTAATGCATGTGGAACGCGAGGTCAGGTCATTAGAAAAGAGGAATGCCAGTATTAGGACATGATCCGCGCGTATCTGACTGGTCCAGTTAGACCAGGTGATGAAGGTATCGGCTTGACAACGATGGCGAAACCTGCTTGACCTTGTGAATGGGCGAAGCTCTTCCGAAATTATTTGCCATTAGATATGTTACAGCAGTTGCTTTAAAGGTTAGGCATTCTATAAATATATTACATGTACCTACATAGACGGCTTGCAAAACGACGCCAGAGGACTCGGAAATCGACGACGATGACGGCGAAATTTACATTTACCGGGATGACTTTAAATAAACAGGAGACTTTTTAATGTTCGAAACCGCAAATGGTACTGGCGGTTTAGTTTGTTAATAATTGTAATAGCGCTATAATATTTTGCCTTCATCCATATTAATAGAAGTCAGATGAAGGACGAAAATGTTGAATGTGAAATAAGAAGCGGGATGACGAATAAACATGTGGGTAACACGTCGATTATTAAATGCATTATTTATTTTAAACGGAATTGAATATGCTAAACTACACTTTTACCTTTGCTTTTATGAGTTCGACTTATACGCGAGTCGTCGATTTTGGACACTATTTTTCCCAAAAAAGTACACTTCGACTTATACGTGAATCGACTTATAGGCGAGTATATACGGTACATATTTTTAATTTCTCAATTTCTTATTAAACCAAACTTATAAGAAATAAAATCATTGTTGTAGATTAATGTTACTTAGTGCAGTGGTTCTTAAAGTGGTGGTCCGCGGACCAGCGCCGGTCTGCGGAACTCTGGTCACCGGGCCGTGAGACAGTCCTTAAAAATTCATAATTTTTCAACTTATTCGAGAAAATGTGTAATAAACGGTTTAAATTGGCAACACTAACAACAATATAGTGCTATAAACAGTGACAATGTTATATGAAATCTAATTTTTGATATAACATGTCAAACATGTAAGCTAATGTTGAAAACCACTGGTCCACGAAATGGCTGATAAAGCAATCACCAGACCACAGCATCCAAGAGTTTAAGAAGCACTGACTTAGTGTTTACTAATAAAGTTCTGCTATTTGCTGATTAAATTCTGTAAACAAGGTTTTTAATTTTAAATTGCAGTAGGGCATACAAGGTGTGACAAAGTCAAATAATTTTTTTCTCGTTTTTCCCGTTTTTTTTTATCTTTTTGAAAAAACTACATTTTTTTCTGTTTTTTTATTTATTTCTGACATTTTTAACAACTGTGCTCAGAACCTTTCTTTTTAAGTTCAATAAACTAATTAACAATAAACAGCATTTTCTGTTACACATTTAATTTCATACTGTGATGCTGCATGGTTCTGTAATTCTAATAAATTAATATATAAACTGTATGATTAATATACATTATTTGTATATTTATATAATTAATATATCAGTATAGGGGGTTATTGTCCATGGGGGGTTATTTACCAGGGAGGTTATTGTCCTATAACCGCCTGGGGCAGAACACTGAATGAAGAAGTCTCACTACAACTTTCATAAAACACGAGAAAAGAAATAAATTTTGAATTTGACAAAGGATCAAAAAGAATGCATGGCACTGATTGAAACACCGGCTGCCATAAGACTGGTATCTGGAACTGAAGATGTTTATGATCGGGAACTTACTCCAGGAATGCAGTGATGTAGTTGCGGCTGCAGCTCGACCACGAGAATGGCTCTGTATTTTTAGCCAGCTGTGAAGCCATCAGTTTAGCCGGTTCATGACCCGGTGAACCACAAACATTACCAGTGCCATCGTGTTGCATGCCAAAACTTAGAAAAACAATCAAACATATACTTCAAAACTACTCTTCATTAAAAGTAGTAAAAAATTTGACTTCAATTTGAGCCTATCTCACAAATACGAGCAAATGAGCTAAATAAAAATTCATAGCTCTTTGTAGAGTGATCAAAATGAACAATAATTAGCCATAAAATTTCCTAAACTTGCCATTATAGATTATATGATAATGAAATGTTGAAGAAGTGCTAATAAATTAAATATTAAAACTGCTTTAGACAACAACTGTATTGTTGAAAAAAAGGGAAATTCCTACTTGTGACCAAGTTCATGAGCAATTGTATATGCAGTTGCAATTCCAATGTCTTCGATGATACTGCAACTTCTGCCAGGATCACACATTCCAGCCACAGGAGCCAAACCTAGACCAAGGGACAATACCTCATTACAACACTGAATATGATGACAATGATGAGGATGATGGTTCTGATGCAGGTGATAATGATTATGATAATGATCATGACAACATGACAGAGATGATAAAGAAATACATTATGAAGACATTGACGAAGACGACGGTGGAGATGATGCTGATGACATGCTGATGACAAGACGATGATAACAAAATGACTGACGATCAGGTTGCTGAGAATGACAAAAGATGATGAGGAGTATGAGGCATTGATTAAAAATGGTTAAAAGGATGAGTATATAAAGCAAGAACAAAATGATAACAAATATTATGATCTTTAAGTAAGGACATAATTTTTCCTCACAAAGTTGTGGAGAGCAATACCCTCCTTCCTCCTCTTCCCTCTTCACCCTCCCCTGTCCCTCACTTCACTTCCTCTTTATCAAAGTTAGTATGCTTTATTTGCAACTTTAAGCCCATTCGCAGATAACAAAGTACACGTTTACATTCTGTGTCAACTTCAACAAGATGGATGACATTACCAATTTATACAAGATAAAACAATAAGTAAGTAAGCTAACGTGAAGGCATCTATCAACATTGCGATAGAGAGTATGCAAAATATATTGCTGTTAATTGTCATGCTTGAACTTGTTTCAAATCAAAATAACTCTGCCACGTCGCAAAAAATATTTCAGCACATCGCCGTCATAATACAAAGTTACCCCTATGTCTTTAAGACATGGATGATCATGTACTTGAGGGCAATTAAAAAAAGTCATTATGAAAACAACGCTCAGATGTATAAAGCAAAAAATAATCCAGAATTAACAATTTCTTAGTCTCAGATGTATTGCAAGCACTTGGGAATTCATTAGATTATTTGATTACTAAATTATTTCCATAAATGCAAACAGAGTGAACTCGCTTTATGCAATCAAATGAACCAAAAAGCTTTTCAGTCAAAACTCACCAAGAGTTCCACATGGCTGATTCTTATATGTACAGATGTCGAACCTTACAGAAAAAATAAATTTAATTCAATTATGGATGAAAATCTAATGAAAATCAAATTAAAATTAAATTTCTCTTTCAAAATCTAACTTCTCGTTTAACCATTTCAGTTGAAATCAAAGTTAACTTTCAATTTTTCCAGCACACTGAAATTATTTTAATTACAGCATGAGCCCGGTAACAGACTAAACTCCGAAACAACGGCAGATGAAACTTTATTGGTTTACCGTTATAAATCCCATTCACGTTAAATCTCTGTGAAAAGGTGATACAACTGAAGGTAATGGCCTTCCCTAAAAACATTTTTCTTATAAAATTGGCCAAAATCTGAAGGTAAACACTTCACTGAAAGTGGTACAGTGCAATTTCTACTAAACATCCCTGTGCTCTAGCCATTGGCTAAATCACTTAAATATTTATTTCGTATTATTATTATTGGTCATTTAGTTAGTAAAACTACTAAACAGAATCGTCTGTCTTCACAATTTGCTCTTTCAACACTATTGTGCTTACCTGGTTATTAGAATAGCTGTGTCATGCTGGAGCAGATCACTGTCGTTGCCTTTCCCACTGTGATTGGTTTTATTCTGCCATCGACAGAAACTCTCCAGGGACTTGTCTGCATGGTATGTTATTTCAAGATCTTTCTAAACACAGGTAGCACAAATTCGTATGTTCAATCATGTCACTGAGGCACATGACAAGGTCAGATGGCTGCACAGTCAAGGCATCCAGAGCCACCTGAACTTCCTGCCCATTGATTCTGTTTTGACTAAGCACCTGCGAATAAGCTGCAATTTAGTACCTAATTTTGGACACTATATAGACTGATAACTGCAAGATGATAATCCTTACAACATGGCTTCACAGGCACAAACAGCTGTACATCGTTAAGCCGTGAAATGATGTAACTAATACATCAATCTGCCGAAAACAATCATCACACATCTTTCAGCAAGCGTCTTTGGCAAGTTTTTGGTTGCATGATTTATTACTCAAGTGCTACTCTTTCAGGGGGCGGGGGGTACCTGGGCCTCCTGATGCCTGCTAACAGGACTAATAACAGCGCTATAGAAGTTATTCAATCAGATTAGATTACATTACGTAGGCATATATCTGGAGTTCAAAGACCCTGTAGATGATAAACAAACACAGCAAACTGAACAAGCAACCACTTCACTGAACCAGCAATTTCATGTTTACAGTACGCATTCCAGACACTCAGGTAACTGATCTAGTAGAGTGAAATCAATGTGGGATTAGAGCTGTACCGATAAGGCTTTTTGCCGATTATTCCGATACCGCGTATAGCCGATTATTATAATCGCCGATGCCGCGTATGAAGCCGATTATTTTATTATCGCCCCAAAACTACGTTGTATAAGGGCTATTAAGGAGTTCCAGTCCTGTGTATTATAATAATAGGTCCTTGGTTTCTACGGTATCTGCTAAGTAGTGCAATGCTAAATATAAGTCAATAATAAGAAACAAGACATAGATACTTGTGCTCATTTTTCTATTTGTAACGATTTGTGTGCAAAAACGTCAACTGTAAAATAATTTACATCGGCACCGATACTTTTTCGCCGATACCGATTATGCCGATTCCTCTAATAATCGGCCCGATTACGAATGCTCCCGATGCATCGGTACAGCGCTATGTGGGATTCATTATTATTATTATTAATTAGTAACTTCTATAGCGCCAGTATATAATGCACATGCATCAACCGATGGTGCACCAAACCAAGCCGCAATCAGGTCAATATCCAGAGAGTTCGTCCACTGTGACAAAGAGGAAGCCTGTGGTGGATAAACAATTTGAAAAAGTCAAGTTTGCAGTTGAGACCCGACGATGCAAGCAACTGACAGAGCATTACAAACAGATACAGGTAGAGTTTACAAGCTCCTTGTTTTCACATATCAACACAGGTTCATCGATCTCTCTCATGCACTGGGAACCTTCTCCCTGTTGGAAACTCTTCCGTTAAATATACAAAGTGTTTCATGCGATTCAGCTCAACATACGTCCTCTGCTTATCATAAGTTACACCTGTTCAGATCAGTTAGATCTAGAGCAGTGTAAGTAATCGCCTTTGTGAGGCTCTTAAAAGACACTATCTAGAAGATGAACAGTACGCTAGCCCTCAGGCAGCTGTGGGTATGAACTGTTAGCGACTTCATTTTTCCTAGCCCTGGCATGAGGTTGGTGGCCAGCCCCCTCCCTCAATGTCTGATCATCCACTGATAGCTGAGTTGGTTAAAGTCTGCCTTGAAATATATATATATATATATATATATATATATATATATATATATATACACACATACCTCGTGTCTAAAAAAGCAAGCCTTAAGGTAACGTAAATAAAAATCTCATTTTTAGCACGCTTCTTAGAAAAAGAAAACAGCCTTTGAGGAAAAAACAATCTGGAATGGCTGGGTCTACAGCCTCGATCCAAAACAGCAAGTCATAATAACTAAACAGCATCGAGCAGCCACAATACATGAATCAGCAGTTCATCTGAAAACTAGAACATCAGACTTCTTTTATGACAGACATAAAAATAACTTTGGCAAACACTTCCTTTTTGCAAACATTTTTTCAGGAAATCCTACGTTATACTACGCTGACTGCGGAGCAGAGGTAATTAAAACAGTTATGACTTGGCGTCATCAATTCTTGTCAGGCCATTCCTACATTCTGGAATGCTACACGGCCTGATAAACTGCACAACCAATTGTACAAAATTTCAGCTCAGTATCAGAAACAAGTGATTTTGCTATCTAATGCAACCAACTGGCGGAATACCATGCAGAACAAACCAGCCAAGTGTTTAAGATAAGACGCTGAACACGTTGAGACACGCAGCAGGTTCTTTAAGCCATAAATCAACTAAACCAAAATTAACCAAACTTCAGAAGAAAATGGATGAAAAGACCACAAAGTGAGTATAATCTTAATAACTGGAATAAAATGAAAACTACACTGCAACAACATCAACAAGGAACGCACAACAACACATTAAGTCGTCAGTTAGGAGCCCGAGGTAAAAAACCACCTACAGCGACAAGGAAACTCTTAACTGAAGATCAAGAGTCCGCTAAAATAATCCTTACATCCAAGTGCCACACTTACAGAAACCATTGGGCTATTTCAAGATTGGCAGTAACTGCAAAAGGAGTATTTCATGGAATATGACAATAAAAGAGGAACGACTGCATCCATCCTATTGAGACTGCAGATAGAAGCAAAGAAATGGCAAATGGTAAAAGACTTAAGATCAAAACAAAGCAGTAGGATAACAGAAGAATGGCCGTCTCACTCAAAGTCGAACAGCTGGCATAACTGATATATTTCAGCTGCTGCCCTACAGTGCTTCAGGGTTCACTCAGGAAACTCTTTATGAAGCATAACAAACTTAAACAAAGTCGTTCAGATCTGAAACTTTCAGCACACTTTCGACAAGATCGGTTTAAAAACAAAACTGTGCCATAGTGCCTACCTGAGATTCGTTAAGGACAATGATCTTTGTGACGACGATGTTGATGTCGTTGCCAATGCTGGCGTCACGATAAAGTTTGGCAACCTGACCTCATGAAAACAGACAAATGCTGTCTTAGTTGCTTAATGTTACTACAAGCAATTAACATTGTCATAATTATAACCTAAAGCTAGGTAAGGCAAAGGTCAACATGAATTATACAGCTGACAGGCACAGCCCATGAGCCTCAGGAACTTGTCACTGTATGTACAATGTACACATATGCATGGATGGAAGTATGGATGGATGGATGGATGGATGGATGGATGGATGGTCGTATAACTTATAAACATGCATGTATTTAGGTAGGTAGCTAAATAGGTAGGTGTGCTTCTGAAATTTGTAAGAGGGCATTATTAAATTACAGCTGTATTGTATTGCACAGCACAATGTGCACATTGTATCAGTGATTTTAATGAGCCCAATAACCATAAGGTCAAGCATGACCCCAGAACTCATGAGGCTGAGGTCAAGTCTCAACCCAAAATATTTATGCCAAAACCAAAGACTCACAAAGCCATGGTCAAATTTAATCATTTAAACACACCAGCCATTAATAACACTATGATAACAGAACTTAATGACAAAAGCTGCAGCTCAGCCATAAAAACAAAAGTAACAACAGTCATTTACTATTGGTTAGACAGCCTGTATATCTAGCCAGCTCTCACTGGATAGATGGTCTAAAGTCTATGCTTAAGGGAGTGTAATCTAATGGTCACATCCCACTGTAGAGACATCCCTTGTTCAAAGCACTGCACGTGCAATAAGCCACCTGCACCTACTTCACAGACGACACTCTTTCCGCAGGTTAAAAACATAACAGTATTGCAACTCCAGTAGGTCAGCCTCGAGGCATGCAGATAAACATCACGAGGAAAAGGCCAAAAGCCATCTAGGCGAGGCCAGACATCAGGCCACAGATGGTGCCAAATGTGGCCTTGATGCCAAGGACAGAAATTGCGACATAAGATCACTGGTATGATTTTTGGCATTTAGAAACCCTCAAAAGGCAGATAGATACCGAGAGGCCTGATTTAAAACCGGAGTTCTTCAGATGTGGTACAATACAGGAAGTACTAGAATCACTGGAATTAATCAACTCTAATTACAAAGGTCAAAGCACTTTCAATTCACAACCTTTTAAAGACCTGAACAAGATAACGTTTGAGATAAACCAACTAAGGAACCTCGAATCTGATAAGATAGCATACACATGAAAAATTTAAATACAATGAAGATAAGAAAGTGATTGGAAACAAACAAAGTACTCAATGGTCCACATTTCAAGTTTAATTATATAGCTCCTGCTCTGGGACAATGTACACCTGCAGAAAGAGCATAAACACGGGCATTGACCTTACCCAGAAGGAAGTACAGACTACACACCCACGCACACAAAAGATGTCCAATATATAAGACGGTGGTCACTGCAGAAGTTAACATCACTTAAGATACCCCATGGCACTCATTTCTCCTAATCTCTTCAAAGCTGCAAGAGAAACGGCGGTCACTGGAGATATCAATTACTGGAACATGGTTGTCTGATAGGGACCAGTTGTAAATAAACAACACGTCATTCTTTCTTGGAACAGTTCTTGTGTTCTTGGGAACAGTTCTGCAACCCCACGCACAAGCCGCGTGAGTAGTAAGTGGCAGAAATTCATGGTTAATCTCCAGCGTGGATACTGGTTCTACCAAAGGTTAGATAAGGGCTAGTTTAACTAGGCCTAATTCTCATGACCTCTGACAAATTAGTTCTCACAGATCACCGCAGTACATGGCAGATTTACATACTGAATTAAGTAAACCTTCTTTCAGCACAAGGCCAGAATTTTGAAGATTTCAAATAATTACTAACTTGCAAACTACATGGCTGCCTGAAGAATCAAAAACTTTAAGCATTAAATTTTTCGTGAAGAACTCTAGAAAAAGGTCTTAGTACGGTCAGGCACATTTTGTCTAATCTAATCTAATCCAGTGTTTTAGTTGTCGGGGGGTTTGGGGGGGTTGAACCCCCCTAGTTCTTTTTCTAACCCCCTCAGCTAAGTAACTGAAAATATGTTGGGGGGGTTACTTTACTACAAAAAACTGGTGTTTGGTCTATGTGATTATGTGATTTGGTAATCTGCAAAGTTTTGACCCCCCCCCCCAGTTGTTTTTGGACAACTAAAACACTGATCTAATCTAATGACCTCTACAGTGCTATTACCATAATGTTCAAGGTATTTTGTATGTCAAAGCAGCTTCTTGGTAATTAAATCATCTGTCAGTCATTCAATAAACTAACTTGTCAATTTTCATGCATATATATCAAATCAAATCAAAAGCTTTATTGCAACCGAAGACAAGGTAACGTACACGATAATTGGTTACATATAGTTGTAAATGGATCGCAAAAGGAGCGCCCAAAGGGACCGTGGTTCCGCTAAGAGGGTCTCCTATACAGTTGGAGTAACAACGTATATATATACATACATACACATAGGCGTAATTTGTGGGGGGTACGAGGGGTACCCGTACCCCCCACTTTTTGGACTGGGGGGTACTGTACCCCCCAATTTTTAAACAATGTCAATCAATGTTTTGTTATTGTGCCTTCCCAGAGAATTCAGTCTCCGGAAAAGTACTTAGATACACATGTAAACTGAGAGCCAAAATTAATGAGAATACTGACAGGGAATATGTTCAAAATGGCCACCATGCGAAAAGCGAAAGTGGAGAAGAAATTGGTACCCCCCACTTTTTAGACCAAAGTATTGGTACCCCCCACTTTTTAGACTAAAGTTATGCCCCTGTATATACATATATGTATATATATATATGGAGATATATATGTATATATATACATATATACATACATATATACACATATATATATATATATATATGAATTCTTTCACCAGAGTTATATAAATACATTGATTTCTTAATGCAACATTTGTCTATCTAGAAACTGACCAGATGTGCTGAGCATTGACCCACCTTTGGTCCCTCCATTTGCAAATTGGATTAGATTAAAAATGATCTATTGATCAGCAGAACCAATAGTCATTTATTCATTGTTCATTCATACACCATGCCCTTTAATCTAAACATTTATATGTGTCCTACTTCCACTGTGTGTGTTTGTCTCACTTTTTCTTCACTCATTTGCTCATTCACTGGTGCACAGGCTAACTCACTAACACTCTTCATCAATTAGACACTTGTTTTATTATTCGTTTTGTTTGCAACGTTGTGCCTTTTCAGCGGTTGAGCCATCTACCGTAGTGGTCTCTTCTGAAAATGAGTCATTCTAGTCAAGGACACCGCATAACCTTTCACCAACTCATAGAAATTGTTATCTCTCACTAGTGTAATTGGCTAAACTCAGTTTTCCAAAACTATTTTCAAGGAAAATGTTATAATATACCATGAATAACATTAAAATCCAATTAATAATATTGTCCACACATTTATGTTGCTGTTATTTTGTGTATCAGAGTTTCAATAATAATAATAATAATAATAATAATAATAATAATAATTATTATTATTATTATTATTATTATTATTTCATCTCTTGGGTTAAAAAAATAACAATAATTCCTGAGAGATCATTCTTGCCACTACAACTGGAAAAAATACCAGCAACAAAAGGCTAATATTAGTCCCTAACACATAGGCTACACTAATTCAAATGTTTACCCGTAGATAATTAAGACAGAATATCAATCATTTAAAATCCTTACAATATTCATGACGGTCAAGACGTAGGGTTCGATGGCATCCAGTCCGTGGTACTTGACCATCTGTTTATCGACCACAACCAGCGTCTCCACGTAGTTCTCCTGACTGTAGGATCTCTTTTTCCGACGTCTGCTCTTCTTTCTGCCTCGCCGCCATTTCTTCTCGTTTTCAACGGATCCGTCGTTATGAAAACCCAACGCATTGTTGCGCCTGTTCCATCGTAACTTCTCATCATGTTCTATAGAGCATTAAACAATTACAGTAATTAAACAGCTATATTCTACAACCTTAAACGTAAAATAACGCACACTTTTGTGCCGCCATACAACCAAAGATGGGTCATGCTAAAGATCTAAATACTCTTAGATTTTGATGCGCTATCTTATGGTTATACACTACAAAACAGTACTTGTAAGTAACTGTATTTGATATTGCCTTCCTTCCAAAGCACAGAAGTCAGAAGTAGCCTACACACGACCGTACGACAGAACATCGATGGCGCAGCGCAATTGTGTGCGAAGGACATGCTCAAGGACCCTACACAGAAACTGCCTCAGGCGAGGCTCGAACCCGTAGGCATACTCTCCGCGTTACAGGCCGGCCACCGTGCCACACGGGTACGATGTACGGTTTTCACAGAATGGAAAGAAAATCCACTGCAGAGATATCCAGTGCATGGATCAACTGCAGACCTATAATCAGAGGCATGTATATAAGATAGGCCTATAGGCCTACATAGCCTGTACCAGTCTTGTTGTCAAGACCTTAAACCTCGAGACCAAGACCAAGATCAAGATTTTGAAGCTCGAGACCAAGACCAAGACTTTGAACCTCGAGACCAAGACCATGACCTTAAACCTCGAGACCAAGACCAAGATCAAGATTTTGAAGCTCGAGACCAAGACCAAGACTTTAAACCTCGAGACTAAGACCAAGACCAAGACCCAAAAAATCACATTCAGCCCAAGACTTCTTTTCCTTACAAAAAATTGTCAAGTCGGACTACTCGCTATTTTAATAAAAACGTGAGTCTTTTATTTTATTCAGGCAAACTAACTTTAAACGCAGACTGCAGCTGATTCCGAATTCGTATTTACAAAGGGTCTTTCATGCAAAATGTTATTCCAAATGCCTTTTGTATTTTATAAAACCAATTCGCTCAGAATTTTCTTACCAAGACGTTTCTTGTGGAGCCTCATAAAATTTCCGCCATGTGAAAAATATACTTTCCATAGGTGCTGAAGTCGCTGGCACACACAGTAGCTTTTCAAGCACTGCAGGATGTTAATGTACAAATCGTGAGCCTTTTTCAAATCCTCCCATGGTTTATCAGACCGTCTGGCTTCAGAAAAAAATCTCGGTAGGGCTTCCAGATAACTGTTGCTACTGCCGATGGGTTTCCTGACCAACAAGACATGCATCTGTCCGTAGGTATTTGTCCTGGGACTAAGATTTAGCAATCTTAATCCCAGATTTGTCGTAGACTATGATGCAAACAGGCTTGATGAATTTTTAAATTCTTGAGTTTTGTTAAATGACTGTTCACATTGACAGCCGGTCTTGGCCTTGGTCTTGCGAGACCAAGACCAAGACCTTGAACCTCGAGACCAAGACCAAGACTCTGACCCTCACGACCAAGACCAAGATCAAGACTTTTGGTCTCAAGACCATGACCAAGACTTTTAAAAACGAACTCGAGTGCACTCGAGACCAAAACCTTGGTCTCGAGGACAACAAGTCTGGCCTGTACACAGGTGATGAAAGAGAAGGTGTAGGCTAATTATATGATTTAGACCTACATAACAAATTACGTAATTTAGGCCTAGCACAAATGTAGGCCTACTTAGGAAGCCGGGTCTATTATCGGCGTTGCATCCGAGGCCCGACTAGGTCACGGGACTCTATTGCTGTCTATGGCCCCGGGTCGCAGATTACTTCGCTCTGTAATATGTTCCCTACATTAGCCTATAACTATAATGGCAAGCGATGACCCGAGCTCACGTTCTTTGTGGTTTCTCGTACCGAAAATCGAAAATCTTTTTCGATAAAAGCCTGGCATGGCAATGGTTGTTGCTTCCTTGTGATTAATTCGAATAGAATCGCTCAATGAATCTCAGACGCCATAAAAAAGAACTGAAATAGGCCAAAGCAACAACTTAGGCCTATCGTCTGGAATTTTTTGAATGTAGCCTAAGCTTATTTGATCCACGAGATCGTGACCTTGAAACTTTTCCAGGTGTGAGCCTGTGGGCTATCCAGGCAGACTCTTTTATCTGGCAAACAATGACGATCGATTGTATACACACACAAATTAAGATTGACTGCTTCCCCAAAGCTTTCAGACGGCCTCCAAGGTTTTTGTGAAGGAGAACTGAAACTAGGCCGTTCTCAGCAAACATGCCCATATAATCTGTGCACTTGAAATATGGGTGTGACGGCGTAGGTTCTACATGAATGTGTCCAAAATATTAGCACAACGTAAGAGAGGTTAATTGACACCGACATATCGGCTCCAAGACCATTGAGAGCGGACTCATGGATGAGAGCGGACTCATATAGAGAGTCATTTGCATGAGCTGCCCATATATGTATATGTATATGTATATGTATATGTATATGTATATATATATACATATACATATACATATATATACATATACATATATACATATACATATACATATACATATACATATATATATAAAGTGGGGGTAACAATTTCTTACATATATATATCAAATGCGATACAGCAGTATTTGTTATTGCCCTCCTCCATTGGAATGTTCACAAGTGCACACACAATACCACGAGACAGACTATCGATGGCGCTGAGCAAACTGTGTGTGAAGGACTTGCTCAAGGTTATTACACAAATGACCGCCTGACTGGAGGTTCGAGGCCGTACTCTCCGCGTTACAAGCCCAGCGCCCTATCAATTCGGCTACCGTGTCCTAAATGGACCTTAGGCCTAGTCACCAGGGGCGTACCTTTTGCCTAAATAGTGTGGGGGGTACCAATTTCTTACATACATGAAGCAAGGCGTAGACTGCGATCTCTGGGAAGACACAATAGTAAAATATTGATTGGCATTGTTCGAAAAGTGGGGTACGGGTACTCCTCGACGCCCTCGTACCCCCACAAATTACGCCTATGGTAGTCACCGCAAGGGGGATGAACCCCTTACCCTCCCCCAATGACGTCCCTGGTTAGATAGTCATGTTTGCAGCATATTTGTAAGGCACTAAACATTCGCTATATTAAGTGTAAATTGTATATTCGTTCTCAATCATTTTTGTTGACATAACGCAACAAGTTACACGAAATGTCAAATGTGACTGTCGTTGGATCAGGAAAAGCTCAAAGCGGCCCATCAGCTATTAGCAGCTACAAATTACAATGAGCGCTTCTGACTCTCGCTTGAAGATGGTAAACTTTTCGAAGAATTGCGAGTTCATTGGTCCCCGCGGTGATGCAAAGTCTACATATTCTAAGTATAGTGTCGACAAGACTACATTCGCGATATTCTTGGCAACAGATGTTGTGTTGCTGGAATCTTTATAGTCCAGTTCTTAAGGCATATATATGGACCGCACGTGGAAATTCCGGACTGCTCGTTTTTAGTTGTTAGGCCTACCAATAACTTGTAATGATACTCGGAATGAATACATACATACATACATGCATGCATGCATGCATACATACATACATACATACATACATACATACATACATACATACATACATACATACATACATACATACATACATACATACATACATACATACATACATACGTACGTACATACATACATACATACAGAAATGCAGAAATGCAGAAATCATCATCATCAGTTCCTGACGCCAGCCATTCGGCGGCGATGGGTACGAATAAATGATCTCCATTGTCTCATGATTTCATTCACAAGAAAACGAATGACGTGAATGAAATGCAGAAATACAGAAATACAAACAGAAATACATACACAAATACATAGTATTGCATACAAACATACATCATATATCTAAAAATTGGTTCTACGTATATTTAAGTAGGTGTATGGATATGGGCTGCCCATAGTGCCCATGTGGGATCCATATTCTACCCATACGGGCGTGATGTCTATAAGCAGACACGCTCATCAGTCATGAATCGTTCAAGACATCCATCAATCTCGCTCATAAGGACGAGTACTGTGGATCATACGACTGTAGAACTGTCATCGAGACGAACTGTGCACTCGCTTATTGGCCATTTGACCTCGAACCGTCGAACGTTGATAACATTCCCCGCTATTATGCAATTTGGGTGTGTCATTAGTCGACAGACAGACAGGCAGACAGACAGACAGACAGACAGACAGACAGGCAGACAGACAGACAGACAGGCAGACAGACAGACAGACTGACTGACTGACAGTGTCTGTGTGACTGACAGACAGACACACAGACTCACAGACAGACGGACAGATAGACAGACAGACACACGTACAGACAGACAGACAGACAGACAGACATGCAGACATGCACGAACAGGCAAGGACGACAGACAAAAAGATACAGACATGGAACGTGTCTGTCTGTCTGTCTGTCTGTCTGTCTGTCTGTCTGTGTCAGACACAGACACTTGCACATGTAAACACACAGACAGACAGACTGCTAGACATATACCAGAAACGAAGGAAGGCCGATGAACGGGGAGGAAAGACTTTAAGATTGAAAACATCCGTATTATATTGAACGTAAATTCTTATCTCGGCAGCCAAGGTGTTGCTTTGATTTCCTGCCCTCGGCGTTGGGCTTTGAAGGACTGCCTGCAGTATGTAGACCGGAATTTAATATAGGCTAGAATTGAATCGGTTTTCAATCCGTGGCCTGTATTCAATTAATGCTGTAAAAACAACTTCAGAGTTCAACAACAGCGATAAAGTTCGCCCATTATAAATTGGATAAAATCTCAATCGAAGCAACGTCTTGGCAGTAGAGACAAGAATTTACGTTATATATGAACTACGGAAGTTTTCTATCTAAAAGCACTTCCTCCCCTGTCATTGTCCTTCTTTATTCCATATTATGTCTGGCAGTTTGTCTATCTGTATGTTTGTATATGTGTTTCAGTGTCAGACAATCCGGAGTTTCAGCACCCAACAAGGTCTAAGTCGTTGGTCCCAGCTAGCTAATTGACAGGCGCTCAGTCAAAATGAAAATCGGCTGGGTAGTGGGTAGGCATGGTCAGGTTCGGATTTAAATCTACAGATCCAAAGGTCAGGCAGGTCAAATGTCGGCTGGAGGATATACAGTGGATGGTGTTTGAAATAGGAGAAAAGGAGCTGAGGATGAATCAAGATATCTCGAAAACACATGTTTTCGTTTTTGAATGAATGGTCAGCACATCATAGGCCTATTAATCAATTCAAGATTAAACGCCGAAGTAATTAGGCCTATACGATAGGCCTATTGTAAAAAAAACATTAAATTTAAGAGTGAGTGTGATGGAATTACTGCAGTCGCTCGACTAGGCCTACTTTCAGATTCTGTAACCCGATCGTTAGACAACGCTGCCACAACTATATGCCGTCGACGAACTCCCAAAAGACCTCCTCCCGACAGGTCGTTCGTTCTCATACTTTTCAGTCGGTTATTGTGTATCATAGTCTATGTATGCACTCTTGTCGCCTCGTGCTTTTTCTCCTTACGTAGGTCTCCATATAACTATGTATATTTGTATTTTTTCAACAACTAAAACTATGAAGTTTTCACATCAATATCAATAAAACTTTAACTCGTAAACAAACTGTCCTACTCAAATGCACCCGCACTATCCGTACACACCCAACTACATATATACACGTAGCCCCATATCCAACCCCAAATATGCTCGGTCCAGAGCCGTGGTTGCTCATAAAAATGAAAATGATATCAGCGGTGGCTGTAAAAACGAGACCAGATTGTCGGATGCCCGTGGGGTAAATTGATCGTATACGCGGAGTCAGCGCGGTGACGTGCATGGAAGGCAGAACAAGATACCCGTGAAAGCCAGACGTGCAGATGAGGGGGAAGCTAGGCGGTCTGCGGTCTCAGGGAGTCGGCTGGCACATAGCTTAAAAAGACGACGATAGCCTATGGAGCAGTACTCGGAAACGTCAGCATGTGGGGCAACCTGTGAGCTGATTAACGTTTCCATCTGCGGGGTACTTGATGCCGAACCTGTCAAAAGACTTCGACCTTGCATGCCTCACGTAGGACCTACTGCAGCCTAGCGACGCCGAGGCGAAGGTTAGTGGCGGAGCTGCGAGCAAGAGAGCGAGGTTACCGAATACAGACTGATATCGGAGCTGTCCTAGAGCCTGCTGCAGACGCATGCAAGAATCCGCGTGGGAATTGGACCACGCTGGGGTCGCGCAGAAAACAGGTCACGTGTGAGAAAGCATAACAAACACGTAGGTCCTCTCGTGCATTGTTTATGATTCAAAACGGTTAAGGTATAATTATAACGGTAAAGGTAAAACTCCGCGATTGTCACGTTCGGGTGGTGCCAGTCCCAAGCCTGGGTAAAGAAGGAGGGCGACTCTATTCATCTTCGTTTTGACACAGCGTCGTATCAACGACAGCAAAGGGCATAGGCGTAATTTGCGGGGGTATGAGGGGCACCCGTACCCCCCCCACTTTTTGGACTGGGGTAACGTGCCCCCCACTTTTTGAACAATGCCAATCAATATTTTATTGTTGTGCCTTCCCAGAGATCGCAGTTTCCGCCTTGCTTCTTGTATGTAAGAAATTGGTACCCCCACTTTTTAGACCAAAGTTACGCCCCTGGCAAAGGGGTAATCCGCTCGTTTATAAAACTATAAGCCTAGTCATGACCTAGTATACCCCTCTGAAGAAGCTCCTCAGTAGCGAGATACTGGGGTATACCAAGCGCATGATGCTCCCCTGAACCTCTGTACTAAAGTCAATAAGAACAGAAGTGCAATCAATAAGCAAACAGTGCTCATGTAATACCCAGAAGCGTCACCACTGGCGATCTCCCGCAGACACCCACAGCCCAACTGAGAGATTCCCATCCGGAGCTGATAGTAGACACCTAACACTACATGTAGGATGCAGTACCCGAGAATCGGAAGTTGCCACACAAGTCACCTTTCTCTACCGGATTGTCTAAGTCTTTAATTTTTCTAGGGTGTTTAGTTTCATTGTTACCTGCAGGTGGCGTCGCACAGGTGTATCTCTGAACGTCGTCCGGGTGTGTGTCTCTGATGGCAGTACGTCGATAGACGACGTGGCGCTGACCACTGGTCAAGCTGTTGACCCCATTGTCACCGCTGTCTGTGGTCGAGTCGTTCCACAACGGCTCCACAAAGAACTCCTCCGACTCCGTTGCAAATACTCCGAACTATTCACCCAAACACAACACAGCGCACGCTTACTATAAAATTATGTATTCATCGTCATCGTCGTCGTCAAAATCATCATCATCATCATCATCATCATCATCATCATCATCATCATCATCATCATCATCATCATCATCATCACCACCACCACCACCACCACCACCACCACCACCACCACCACCACCACCACCACCACCACCACCACCACCACCACCACCACCACCACCACCACCACCACCACCACCACCATCATCATCATCATCATCATCATCATCATCATCATCATCATTAGCTACTGGTGCCAGCTATTTGACGGCGATGGGTTCGAATAAATGATCTCCATGTCCTCCGTCCTTTGCCATATCACTATATATTAGCCGATGGAGACAGGTTATAGAAGTATTGAGAATTATATTAATGCGATATCTGCTGGTGAGCCGCTGTACAATGTTCAAAGGCACCATACATGCATACTCACATACTTACAAACATACATGCATACATACATCGGTTGATGCCTTGTGCATTAGACACCGGCGCAATAAAAGTTGCTAATTGCATCCATACATTCATACATTTATTTATTTATTTATTTATTTATTTATTTATTTATTTATTTATTTATTTATTCCGGATATTTCTATAGCGCCTCTGGAAGTCAACTACTACTCAGAGGCGCTCCCGACTACAGCATTTGATACTGTGCCGGAATTTTCACGCCGAAGCGCCACGAGCAATTGCGAGTGAAGGACTTGCCCAAGATCCGTACGCAAATACATAATTCCATGTGTATATACATATACCCGTATTACACCACGTTATATATGCAAGTATGTATGAGTATAGAATATATTTATGCATAGGCGTAATTTGTGGGGGTACGAGGGGTACCCGTACCCCCACTTTTTGGACTGGAGAGTACTGTACCCCCACTTTTTAAACAATGTCAATCAATATTTTTGTTATTTTACCATCCCAGAGAATGCAGTCTCCGCCAAAGTGCGAAAGTTCTTAGATACACAGGTAAATCGAGAGTAAAAATTAATGAGAATACTGACAGGGAATATGTTCAAAATGGCCACCATGCAAAAAGAGAAAGTGGAGAAGAAATTGGTACCCCCACTTTTTAGACCAAAGTATTGGTACCCCCCACTTTTTAGACTAAAGTTACGCCTCTCTATTTATGTATGTATGTATGCATGTATGTATGTACGTATGTATGTATGTATGTATGTATGTATGTATGTATGTATGTATAGCATAGAATATAATATTCTTTATTGGAGCCAATGTATGTATCTATGTATGTATGCATGTATGTACGCTTTCACTGATGCATTTGCGGGGCGCTCAGATGAAACATGAGATTCAGAAGTGTGCTTAGTGTTACGTCGCAATTACGATATCACGACCCTCATAAACACATGACTGAGTTTTTCTTCTTTTCCATGACTGCCTCTGGCTGTAAACCGTCGAATAAACAGGAAACGTAAGACTGTTATAATAAACGAAAACCAGTTACGACGCATCGAGGGTTGCTCTGCGTTATACAATCGCTTGCAAAGGCCCTCTGGCGATGATGATGATTCACTCATTCTCAGAACAGGCAGATCGAACTGCTATAGTACGCAGTCATACAGGGCACTACAGGCACTAGTCCCTGGAGCTAAATGTATATGTACACGTTTGCTAGAACGATCGTCTGACCTCGATCCTGTTCATTTTTCAGTGAATTGATTGGATGATCTATAGCGACCGTGTGTCCTCGACCCTGCTCAGTTTTAATGTATTGATCGGATGAGCTACAGCGACCGTGTGGCCTCGACCCTTCTAATTTTCAATGAATTGATCGGGTGGAATTCTTCACCACCGCTGTCCGTTTGAATGGGTGCAGCACCGTTTAGGGTTCCCGTTTACGGACCGTGCTAGCCCGATTTTCAAAATTTAATGCCTGAAATATACCTCTATTGGTATGGAAATCCAAAACACAGCAAAATGATCCCACTGCGTCACGTGCTATCGATACCAGGCTTTCCTGCAGCCGTGCATGTACGTAGGCATGCAAGTGTCCATTAATTAAACGCCTCTATAAGTAACAGCGTTGAAAGACATTACACTACGGACTGAATAAAGTCTTCTGAGCCACTTAAAGCCAATGTTAGGCGAGCCCTAAGAGTCGTCGTTCTGCACTCAGCACAGGATCTTTCGCTTTAAATCTAAGCAGCACAACAGCAACTCAGCAGAACAGCCAATCCATTCCGTTCGGAATATATTCCAACTTACACGACATCACTGCTTGCTTATAGTATACAAACAAACTTATAAATACGCTCATCATCATCATCATCATCATCATCATCATCATCATCATCATCATCATCATCATCATCATCATCATCATCATCATCATCATCATCATCATCATCATCATCATCATCATCATCATCATCATCACCACTACCACCATCATCATCATCATCATCATCATCATCATCATCGTCATCATCATCATCATCATCATCACTACCACCAACACAACTACCACCATCTTAATCATAATCATCACCACTACCATAACCACTACCATCATCATCGTTACCACAACAATTAATGCCACCATTATCATGATCATCATCATCACCACCACCATCATAAAATAACAATCATCATGATCAAATCATCATCATAATCATTATCATTATCGCCACCACAACCATCACTAACGTCACCACCACCCCACCACCACCACCATCAGTTCCTGATTCCAGTTAATTGGCGATGAATGGGAATAACCTCTATTCTATCTAGTCACGTTATTCGTTGAAGTGAATCTGCATAGAAACTTTAGAAGAGGTGGATGTGATATGAATCCTACAGGCGGCTCGGCTGAATCACACCGCCATGGTGTACTGTATCTACTTCGACGTTAATAGTGACTGTATTCTTTCTGCAGCAAGTGGGCGGGCTGTCTGGAGTGAATCTGCATGCGTATAAAAATCCTACAGGTGGGTGTACTGTGGGAGAGAGAACGAGGCATGGTTCCATAACAGATTTAGCTGAGCATGGTTGGAGGTGACTTCGGACTTAGGGTACGTATTCCGCACAGCCTGGCACCATCGCCTACGTGCCGCTCTTGAAGTTAGTGCCACACACTTTTGTATTGAGCTGTCAACTGATGAAGACCTAAGCTGATGAGGATGCTGAGAGGGCGAGCACTAAGACGATGGCGCCAGTATTGCAAAGATAGAAGAGAGAGGAGAAATAGGGGAGGAGAGAGAGAGAGAGAGAGAGAGAGAGAGAGAGAGAGAGAGAGAGAGAGAGAGAGAGAGAGAGAGAGAGAGAGAGAGAGAGAGAGAGAGAGAGAGAGAGAGAGAGAGAGAGGGGCGTATACTGATTCGATCAATCTTCTTTACAAAACAATTTCGATCGAACCTGTCACGCCTCGATAATGAGAACCAACAGCTTTCCAATCTTTGCAATAACACGTACAATAATTGTGCGGAATATATATATATATATATATATATATATATATATACACACACACATACTCCCCATTGCAGGCACCTGTTACATGGGTTTGATTTGAAAGACGAGCAGCTGTATTAGAGGAGTTGTCTTTTGGCATCATTAGTGACAGGTACAGCGTTAAATGTGGCACCGCTGCTTCTGCAGCTGCGGCTGCGACTGCTCCTCCTCCCATCGATCGCCTGAATCAAGAGCAAATTGCCTCCAGGTGTTTTCTGATCGTCGACACAAGATGGCGCGACGACATCAAAGACAATGATTACTCCTCGACAGAGTCTCTGCGGTTGCATCGACAATATATAACAACTAAACGGGGACTGACACCCGTTTAAACGTCGGGTCTAGTATATATGCGTAGGTAGTAAATATCATATTCATAGGCCTAATAGAACTATACCAGGACGTATCCAGGATTTTATGTTCATCATCATCATCATCATCATCATCATCATCATCATCATCATCATCATCATCATCATCATCATCATCATCATCATCACCACCACCACCACCACCACCACCACCACCACCACCACCACCACCACCACCACCACCACCACCACCACCACCACCACCACCACCACCACCACCACCACCACCACCACCATCATCATCATCATCATCATCATCATCATCATCATCATCATCATCATCACCACCATCACAAACAAGCCACCACCAACACCACTATCACTATCACCACCACACCACCATCACCACTACCACCATCACACCACCACCACCACCACCACCACCACCACCACCACCACCACCACCACCACCACCACCATCATCATCATTATCATCATCATCATCACCGCAAACAAACCACCACTATCACCATAATCACCACACCACCATCACCACCACCACCTCCACCACCACCACCACCAGCATCATCATCATCATCATCATCATCATCATCATCATCATCATCATCATCATCATCATCATCATCATCATCATCATCATCATCATCATCATCATCATCATCATCATGACATTTGGAAGCAGCTGATTAAGCTACGGGGGCGAGTGAGAAAAATGTTCGGGATGAAAGTGTTTGAAGAAGTCTGAGAGATACAACGACCTATAGCGACGAGAGAAACAAACAAAAGTGAAAAGCCTCAAAGGAGATTAGATTGATGCTTGTGAGGAAGGAGGAGACTTGTTATCGGAATGTTTCAATGGAGCAAAACAACTTAAAGGCCATCAGTGCTAATTGTTTCCGATAGACGTGTTTCAAAACAAGAGCTGTAGACAGATGGAGAGTTTTTTGGCTGAGACTCCTGAGAGGAATGTCTATGCAGAATTATATGGCTGGTAGGGCATTGCACTAAAACGCCTTTATACAAACCAGAGTTCGGTTTGGTAACTTTTATGTTGTGCAAGAAAACAACATCAAACTTAAACTTTGATTAAGGAAGTTTTAAAGTTCCGTTCTTGGCTATGTTTCAAGACGGCGTGCTGAAGCCAAAGTCTGTGTGTCACGCTGCTGATCTTCTTGGAAGTTTCGTATTAGACTTGAGCATTGAGTCATGAAGTCGTTTATTTCTAGACTTTGACTTCTTCGAATCAAAGGATAGGCACAGAAGCGCCAGAGCGTTATTTTCTCACTCACTAGAAATGAACGTTTCGGGATGGGCTTGGTTTGACATTATCGACCTATCTCTGACCTTGCAGCCCGTCGAACTCTCCGCTCTTCGGCAAGGTGGGAGCTTTTGGTCCCGCGTGCTCGCGCTGCTATTAGACAGCGTCGGGCCTTTTCGGTTGTGGGGCCTCCACTTGGAATGGTCTCCCCTAGACCTGCGCTTGCTGCCTCGGTTAAACTTGCCTGCTTTTTTTAATAAGTCCCTCAATTCACATTTCTTTAACTGTGGCTGGGCTGGGAGCGCCTCTGAGTAGGTCTATTGAAGAGGCCCTATATAAATTCTCAGAATGAATGAATGAATGAGAAAGGAATGGAGTAGAAGAAAAGATAAGAGAGTAGAAGAGAAGAAAATAAAAGAGAATAGAAGAGAAGAACAGAGAATAGAAGAAAAGAAAAGAGAATAGAAGAGAAGAAAAGAGAATAGAAGAGAAGAAAAGAAAAGAGAAGAGAAGAAAAGAGAATAGAATGGAAGCGGGTAGAAGAGAACATAATATGAACGAGTAATAGCTTACCAGTCCGTCGCAGTTGCTGAGAGCCACCCTCGACGTCGTTTCCTCGTCCACTAAATGTCCGGTATACAGGCAATCCGTCCGTAAGCCACCACGTCGTCTCTCCTCCACTCTTCCGTTCTCATTCCAGACCTCGACCACAAACGACGGCGCAAGTAGATCCCTGTTACGACTAACGTTCAACCGGAACTCCCTTCCGAAGGCCGAGACCCGGTAGAACAGCCACGGGTCACCTTCCGTCTCACCGTCGGATACAGCCGCAGAGGATCCCGACCTTTTCCGCCGATGTCTCCTTCGCATCAGGAATCGTCGATGCGTGACGTCGTAGCTGATGAAGTCGCCGACACGGTCGACTAGCGACGGAATCGATATCTCGTAGCTCTGAAGGCCGTCAAGAAGACGCGCTAGCAAAAACATACACAATACAAGCGCTCGTGAATAAGCAGGTGCCCTGCGTTTCGCTTTCAACTGGCGCTTTAGAAGTTTTGAGTTTATAACGATTAGGAGTTCATTAAAATAGTTAAGCTAGATCGAATGTAAAGAGAGCGTAACGTAACAATGTGATTTAATGTGAGTTGGTATGCTTTATGCAATGTCATAAGATGCAATGTAACGAAATTGCGTAGCATTATATCACACATGCTCTGAAAATGTACGGAACCCTCAAATGGTAGATCTTCTAACTGTTCGCTTAAACAATTGAATGTACAGGCTTCCACCCTCCTCATTTTTCCAATGAATTTACATGGTGAGATTCTTCGCCACCGCTGCCCGTTTGATCGGGTGCGAACCCAGTTAAGGTCCCCGAGTTCGGGCCGTGCCAGCCCGATATTCCAACCTCTGATTACAAGCCACAATCAGATGCCAACCGCCACCTTCACGTCAACAGAGCAGCTTCAATGGGCGTGTGTTTTAATGAATAGAGCTAACCTGGCTTCTTTGTTTACTATTGAAGTCTTTGTTCTCTGTGAACTTTAACACCACTTGGATATATATAGCGCAAGTGAACTTAATTTTTGAGGTACTTATAGAAACCACTACATTGAGCGTCCATACATACATACATACATACATACATACATACATACATACATACTTACTTACTTACTTACTTACTTACTTACATACACATTTACCCACATACTTGCCTACATACGTACATACATACATACACAGTATTACACACATACGTACATATACTCATGCACGCATACATACATACAATCATACATACATATATATATATACACAAATACTACCTATATACATACCTACTTACATATATACATACATATATAAGCACATACATATATACACACATAAAACCTAACTATATACATGCATACGAACACACGCATACATGCGTACATATATATACAAACAGATACACATACCTAGATGTATGCATACGTGCATATTATACATAAACAAACACATCAGGGTTAGAATCCATGGCACGGCAATGAAAAACAAACTCAGGTGGAATCTGCCACTCCGTCGTAAGAACCTCTTCTAATTCTGTGCTGGCCCAGTCGATCACGAAAACATCCTTCAACAACAATTCATTTTGAGTTGTTGTCCGCGTCAAGTTAGTTGGATCATACACATCTACAGTTGCCATAAATCATACCTATTCGGACACCTGTTATTCTAAGCTGCTGCATACCACAGGCTCTGTACCTGGCCCACCCTGTTCATACCCATCACTCCGTTTACATCGCTCCAATCAGTGTCTGCTTGTCGATCATGGCCAACATTTCTTGGCTGATGATGATTCACTAACGAAAACCAACCATTAATTTCTTTTGGCGGCCACATGTCTACGCCCTGTTTATACAAGTGGTGACATGATGTGTTTTCGAACATGCAATGATAATAACAATAATAATGATAGGCTGAATTCGAACGGAATTCCTTCTTGTTATCGTCTAAAGCCAGCAGATGCCGTATTTCGGTTGGCTGTGTGTAGCCTAATCAATTGCATCGAGCCAGTGCAAAATTATCGATGAATTGATTTTCCCTGTTCTTGTCACGTGATGTTGCTGTTGAGGACAACAACGCTGTTGTAGCAATAGTTTGGTCCATTTTGATAGCCGAGGCTTTCCCGCCTCAAGGAACGGTTCTGCTTCAACTTTATTCGTTCATCTAAGAATTTTATTTTGCAATTTAAAGGCTATACGTCTGCGACTGCCAACACTAGATATTTATGCTGGCATTTATATAGCTAAAACGTTTTTCTGATTCACCAGGCTGTATATTCACGAATATTTCGCCTATTAATGTTACAGGACAATTCCTCATGTCTTGATAAAAGTGTTGTATATTTATGTAACATTAAAACCATCTCCTCTGTGCTACCATGTTCTTTGTACCGCAGAAATGAAATTTTATGCGCAACTTCGTATACAAAGCAATATAAAAGTATTGTGCCAGAGGGCGTATACGTGTAACGCACGCATAGGGTTAAATGTTATCAGTAGCATGTGTGTCTAAAACAGAGCCACCGGCAAAATCGTCTTTTATTTAAGCCGTTAGACACTTATGTTACAACATGTGTTCTGTGTTTGTCGACACATAACAGAAACACAGCACATTTGTGAGGTAGCCTATACTTAAAATGTTCTATATTCTTTTCAGATACATATATTATACACTATGAACGCATATGTATAGATTGTAATTGTAATTGTAACCGAACATTTATATAGCGCCACTCAAATCAACGGCGCTCTCGACCCGCATCATTGCCAGAACCGGCTAAAAGAAAGGTTTTCAAGCGTCTGCGGAACTGAAGAGGAGAGAGGACAAGAAGCTCCTGGCGGATGGTGCATTGTGTACATTACATTGCGTGCATTATTTGGGTATGTGTTTATGTATATATAGGCATATATTGCAGGGATTGCGTCGAATCGGAAGCTTGTGTATATTCGCCTTGGGTTCTGGCGTTATGCAAGGGACTCTGCATGGTGTGAGTAGTACATGTAGCTTCACCCACATAGACCCAATAGTCAGAATGAGGTCAAGTATGCACAAGTGTTAGCGATGTGCCTTGTCAGTCAGAAGGACAGATGGACGAACTGACACCAGACCGTCTGTCTGTCTGTCTGTCTGCCTGTGTGTGTGTGTGTTTCTGCATGATAGACACATGCATTTGATGCTTATCTTACGGATGCTGACTGTATACGACCTCTCCGCATCAGTTGCTGCTGACGGTCTACAGCATCCCGAGTCCGATTATATCGGCTGACGTTGCTGATGCTGAGAAGATGTGTTTTAAGACTTCACTTGTCTTTCTGTGTATATATATATGCGCGGGGTACAGATCGAAAACATTGACTTGTGTTTTGATGCAAGTGGCATGGAAAGATCTTGGTTTTATGAGAACCAATAACTAGGAACGACTTTCGTTATGCATGGGACACAACAGTAAAGGACTTCGTGTCATACATAATCATAGTATCCATATACCGTGTGTCTGTCGGAGGACGCTCTGGAATCTATTGTGAAACAGAAACTGTTTGTGACGTCAGTACTGCCGTCTTGACGACGGCGATCAGAGCATTTTAACCAACGACATAATTATATAGGCCTACACTGCCGTCATAATATGACGGGCAAATACTCTACCAATAACTAGGAACGACTTTCGTTATGCATGGGACACAACAATAAAGGACTTCGTGTCAACTATACTACTACTTTCTATAGCGCCATAGTTCTTGCTTTTATAGTGACACGGATGTAAGCAGCGCTACTTCCTTCTTATAATTGAAGTTAAAATAAAACTAGCGTTTATTCAGTCTCCGTATTGTCCTGTTATAGGTCTATATCATCAAAACTCACTGAAGTCTATGTGAGCATGCACTCTATTTTTAAAATTGTTTTCTTTCTGCATGCATCTATAATGGTATGTAAGTATATAGGCCCCCTATGTCTGAGAAGGAAAAACAATATCGGTTAATCGTATTTACACTATGGCTGTTTTTATTTTGTGCTAAACCTCTCCGTGATTGCACTTGGAGCATAAATTAACGCAACAAGGTTTACATCCAATCGGTAGTAGATTGACGAAGCTCCAGTTGACATCTGACTCTTTAAGTAGAGTATACATAAAGAAAGAGCACCTTCAAGTAAACAATTCCATCTGAATTCCTCGCCTCTTAATTAAATCACACCCACTTAGAGACTTATTTATATACCGGTATGCAACGTGCAAGCATATAGGCCTATGTATGTATGTATGTATGCATGCATGCATGCATGTGTGTACTGTATGCATGTATATATGTATGTAGCTATGTATGTAGTCATGTATGTAGGAATGTATGGATATGTTTGTATGTATGTACCCATAGTTATGTATGTATTCAAGTATGTATGTATATATGCATGTATATGTGTATCTACGTACGTATGCATACATGTATGACTATGTATTTATGTATGTATGTAGTTGTGTATGTAGCCACATATGTATGTATGTATGTATGTATGTATGTATGTATGTATGTATGTATGTATGTATGTATGTATGTATGTATGTATGTATGTATGTATGTATGTATGTATGTATGTATGTATGTATGTATGTATGTATGTATGTATGTATGTATGTATGTATGTATCTGTGTATATATGTATGTAAATATGTGTATGTATGTGTGTATGTATGTATGTATGTATGTATGTATGTATGTATGTATGTATGTATGTATGTATGTATGTATGTATGTATGTATGCATGTATTGATTAATGTATGTAAGTATGTATCTATGTGTATCTATAAATGTATGCATGCTAAACACCCAACGTAGCTCCTTTTCACGTTCTAGCCAATGAATTATACGGACATACACTTTCGTTAACCCGTCCCCAACAGTAGTACGTACAAAATTACTTTCGTTACATTCGTTACAAATTACATTCAGCTTGAGTTTCTGAAGGACAATGAATCTTGTTGAAACCCATAAATTTCGAAATATAAAATTTTTGCAAATATAGGCCTAATTCATTTAGTCATGAAATTTTGGGCTTACTTACTTTTGTGCATTCTAGTCTATTATAATAATCACCGGTTCAACATAAGTCTTAAGTGATTTTGCCTTTGTTTATTAATCACTAATGAGCCATTGTTGAAAGCCAATTATGGCGAGGAAAATCTGTGCTCGCGAGTAGGTGAGGAGCTTCTAACGTTTATTAAATCATGCACGTATACAGGTCTAATGACATATAATGACTTTACAGATCTATTACCGCAGGGGTTCCCAACCTGGGGTACCCACATGCACCCCAGGAGGCACGAGATGGCATTTCAGGGGTGCGACAAAAAAAGGAAAGTGTCACTATTGTACTGATTTTTACTGTTTACAATTTTTTCTAATTGCTCAGTTTATAATTGCTTTTTATGCACTGAGTTAAAAGCTCATTTTAGTTTAATTTATTCACCCGCAGTACTGTATGAGTGTATGTAGTTCAATCTGTGGTTCAAAAAATAGAAAATTGACTTATACCTCTTCAAATGTGTAGGGGGTTCGAACATTAATCAAACAGTTCCTAGGGGTGCAGGGCATAGAAAAGGTTGGGACCTCTGTATTACCGCATTAATTAGTGAAGCGAAGGTAGTATTATTAGCTCCAGCAACGTGACTAAGCACAAAGAGTAATCGGTTGCGGATTTTTAAATGCCCGGATTAGAAAACAAACAGTGTCTATTGCGAGGGAGGTTGGAGAGACACAGAGAGGCACGGAGGCACAGAGGGAAGGAGGAATGTAGGGACAGAGTGAGGGACTGCATGTCGCTTAGAAGACTGACAAATTCAGCCTATCACCCTTGGGACAAGAACCGGTAGTTGCTCCGTTCCTTGCGTCCGGTGCTTATGCATGAATACAGTAAATTACATTGTAAGTTATACATGCTTTAAGCTAATATTCATGTCTTGTTTATATACATTGTATCCTATATATACATAGGACATCGTATGTATGGAAATAGGACATTGTGTGCATATATATATACATATATATACATATATATACATATATATAATTATATATATGTATAGACGTGTAGCCTATGCATGGATATGTGCTGAATGCAGTGGAAGTATAGTTCTATGTGGACCAAACATCGTAGATAACAAACAATTGAATTATTTTAAAGGCGAAATTTTTCTACGGTTCTGTCTGCGGTTCTGGAGTGGCTAACCTGGAATTGGCATTGTCTTGCGATTCCGATGGGAGTCCAGAGACACAGGCAAAGACGGGTGTGGGTTGGGGTGTCGTGGGCAAACAAGAAAACTCTTGATAAACCGCAGACGTCTTATTATTTTTGTGTCTTAGCCCAAAGTTGCAACGCGGGTTATGACAGACAGACAGACAGACAGACAGACAGACAGACAGACAGACAGACAGACAGACAGACAGACAGACGAGACAGACAGACAGACAGACGAGACAGACAGACAGACAGAGACAGAGACAGAGACGTGTAAATAGACAGAGAACATTAAGATATGAATGTATCTATACGTATATACATGTATATATATAAATATATATATATATATATAAACACCTACAGATAACGCTATATATTATTGTTATATTCCTGGGGAAGTATACAACAACAGATGAGGAAACCATTGAAAAACCGACTGGTCTTAAACTCATCACAATTTATATGCTCTGTGTATATATACCTGCGTTCATTGACAGCATGGAACATAGGTCAACCTCTGTTTGTCTGTCTGTCTGTCTGTCTGTCTCTCTGTCTCTCTCTCCTGTCTCTATCCTTCGCTGAGTCTGTCTATCTCACGAATCTTTCTGCATCTCTTTACAGTCTCATTGAGAGCTCCATTGGACCTCCAGTTGGCTTCATCAAAGATATCTTTATTTCCAACAGCTGCCCTGCGGATATATTAGAAAACTCAGCCTCACGCAGCATATCAATCTCAAACAGGCTAATGCACGATATAGGTATATATACATACATATACACGCCAATCTATACGTTTGTATATACAGGATGTGTCGTACATGTATGCCTGCCTCAGAGGATACTTCAATGTATCAGCTTAGAAGGTGGTTCACGGTTACGTTTTCTGCCATGTATACAGCACGAAAGACACATCGAATTCAACTATAATTCTACAGATTTTTCTGTTGCTTATTCGCAGTTCACTGACCTCACGACCTTCCCATCGCACTCTTTATCCATATACCTTTCAGTTTCACAACTGGAAAAGAGCAGAGAGCGATTAGGCAAAACACCGATAGACTGTTTCCAAATGGTCAACAGAGAGGTCACCAAGAACAGTAAGGCAACAACAAAAACAACATCAGCATCATCGAGGAGTGGGAGGAATCCGGAGGATGCTAAGCAACTGAGCAAGTGCATTATCATAGCATCCATCTCCGTGCAGCAACCACCGGCTTCCTCCCTATCAGCAGATCTACATCTGTGTTTATATGTGTGGTAAAGAAGACATGAGACTATATCTGTCTGACGGCATCTGTGTCCATATTCATACTAATGGTCCATTAAATATAATCCGCAGCAACAAACTCCATTTCGATCTCAAGAGGATCCTTGTCTTGACAGATACGCAGATGCTATCTCTCGTGCGAAATTGCCTACTGGGAATTGTCCCATCCTATCTGAGATCCCTGTGTATCTCTGCCTCATTTATTCCTGGTCGAAGGTCCTCCGATCGGCAGCACATGGTTGCCTTGTCGTCCATCATCCACTGCCCTGCAGCACAGAAGTTTTGCCATTGTTGGCTCTGTATCCAGTGGTTAAAGTGGTTTGGGTGAGCAGTGGGAACTCCAAAGACGAGTTTTATTGGAACACTTGCGTTACCAGGGTTCTATAGCATTGTGAGCAGTGGAAACGCAAGCAAACAATTTTGAGAGCAGTGTATGGGAACGCCGTTCCCACTCACTTTAAACGTTGTCTGTATCCTGGAAATCAGAAGTGAGCTAATCAGTCTGTCACCTTCCTTGTTCCGCAAGTGCTTGAATTGAAGTCTGTTCCGTTTGATTGTGGGACCTCCCTGGTTGGTCCGAAGTGCTGCTGATGAGTTGTTTTAAGTTGCACTTAACAAGTTTTCACTTATGTTATGTTAGATTCATATACGAATCTTTCTTTTGTATTGACGTATTAAATCTAGGTCGCATAAGAACTAGGTTTCAATTGTAGCCTATACTTGTAAGTGTAATCGGAAATTCATACAGCACCACTTCGTGAGAAATTAAACAGGAGCGCTTCAGCCCTGACAATAAACAACGAATGGAATTGTTTACAAGCACTTCAGGAATACACGGCCAAGGATATTAGGCATAATTGATAAAGTATACAGAGTTAACTTGTATACCCTATAACCATCCATCTATGTATATATATATATTCATGCATATATGTATATATATATCATATATGTATTATGTATAGGTCTACTAGCACTGTAGATATTGCGAAGACATCGGATCGCCAATGCAGAACCGAATCAATGATTTCCAGGTCGAAGAACCTGTTCAAAGGGACCTAAACAACTCCAGACTCTGCACTGTCCAGACGTTCATGACTTCCAGTCTACACTGCAATGTTTGACATATATATATATATGATATATCATTACTTACAGACCTTGGTCACATTGGCCATGGCCGCCGAAGACTCCCAGCCTTTGCACTGTATCCATGCACGAGAGACCCTTTTGTGGCTAAGTATAATAATGCCTCTAGAATCTAGACGCTTCTTAAGCAAATAATCAACTTATATGTCAAGGATTTTAGAGCCCTGTGAGGTCTTTAGCACCTTCGTTACATTCTAAAAGGCGCTACATAAATACGTGTATACAAACATAAAATCGACGAGAAACTCGGCAGTATTTGGAGATCGGTGTTTTATTTTGTTCATAGAAAAACGTTTAACCAAGTCATCAGATGAAATGTCAAGGACGATTAAGTTAGGAAGGACACGGCCTACAGTCTGAGTGGCTAATGAAAGGTCGAGTGTTGATGCAACAGAGTGAGACTGAGAGAAACAGAAAGACACAGAGAGACAGAGAGAGGGACAGAGAGACATAGACATGGACGGACGGACGAAATATAGGCGGGGGCTAGAATGAGACCAAAAATATGGAAATAGTCTGAGAGACAACCTGACATATACATACATAGTCGCAGAAACACAGATACACAGATATTCAGAAAGACACGAAGCGGACAGAGCAGCAGCATCAGCAGCAAGGTCAGCATCATTCGCCACCAGGATGAAGGGCCACCCAGACTTTCTCAGCTCTTCAGACATCGAGAGAAGTCATTAGTCAGGAAAAACACATCGAACACATCGACACTCAAACGGAAACATCTATTTATATGTTATAATTATATATAATTTATTCTACAGGAGTTTCAATGTATATATATATATCGATATATATATATATATCGTGTATATATATATGCAAGCAGATTGTTCATATCTTTATATAACTCCGTTACAGAATTCTCGTCTATAACGAAACATTGAAACATAGTCCTTATTTTGGACACAAATAGAGATACTGCATGTAATGATTAGAGAGAAGTTGCGCCTGTGTGTGTGTGTGTGTTTGTGTATGTGTGTGTGTGTGTGTGTGTGTGTGTGTGTGTGAGAGAGAGAGAGAGAGAGAGAGAGAGAGAGAGAGAGAGAGAGAGAGAGAGAGAGAGAGAGAGAGAGAGAGAGAGAGAGAGAGAGAGAGAGAGAGAGAGAGAGAGAGAGACACACACACACACACACAGAGACAGAGAGACAGACATAGACAAAGAGACAGAGACAGACAGACACACAAACGGACAAGACAGACAGACACAGACAGAGACAAAGACAGGGACAGAGACAGAGATGGAGAGACAGAGAGAGACAGAGAAAGAGAGAGGAGCAAGTCTCAAGATGAGATGCACTCCGTAATAATCGCATAGTCGTGTGGGCGATGCTGTTACATGCACAGCATAGTGAGCATACCCCTTGAATTCTCGTCCATTTATTCCACCAGCAGTGAATATACATGACTGCCATAGAACAACAAGACACCAAACTCACACACGACTGCATACAAAGGCCACAAGAAAAGAATTCTTCCAAGTTATTATTATAGACTGTCTTTCAGTTGTCTTTATTTTTTCTCTCTCTTTCGCTCTTAATGTTTTCTCGAAACATTCATCAATTAACAATGCAAGGTCTCTACTCTCTCCTCTCGCTCTCTCTGTCTCTGTCTCTCGCTCTCTGTCTCTCTGTCTCTCTCTGTCTATCTCTGTCTCTGTCTATCTGTCTATCTCCATGCCTGTCTCTGTCTCTGTCTGTCTCTCTGCCTGTATCTTTATCTCTGTGTGTGTATCTCTGTGTCTCTATCTCTGTCTGTCTCTGTCTGTCTGTCTCTCTCACTCTTTCTCACTCTCTCTTTCTGTCTGTCTGCGTGTGTGTGCTCACTCTCTCTGTCTGCGTGTGTGTGTCTGTCTGTTTCTGTCTGTCTGTCTGTCTGTCAACCTCTCTCTCTCTCTCTCTCTCTCTCTCTCTCTCTCTCTCTCTCTCTCTCTCTCTCTCTCTCTCTCTCTCTCTCTCTCTCTCTCTCTCTCTCTCTCTCTCTCTCTCTCTCTCTCTTTCTCTTCTTCTGTACCATTCTGTCCCTCTTCCTAGTCTCAACTTCACTGTCGTCATCGTGAGTGAGATCGTTTAACACACATACTTGTTGCCTTCTGCCTCCGCATCCAACGAGATCTGCGTTGAATTAGGATGCGATTTATACAAGAAGCCACACATCTCAACACCACGCGTTTATATAGACCTACGCGGCGCCAAACCTTCTTAAGCAAGTGTATATATACACTGTATATATATATATGTAGAATACGTAAAGAATGAAATATATGTATAGTTACAATATATATATATATATATATATATATATATTATATTTAAGTATGCATACATGTGATCTGAAACTCAGATATGTGTGGATGATGTATACAGTCTATGAAGATGTACAGAACAGAAAAGAATTCCAATGACAGCAGCTGCATGCAAATCGTCTGGCAAACTGGTTGTGTGACATAACCCTGAAAACACACACTCATACACACATATATAATATATATATATATACACACGTATACATGCACACAGATATATATATTTATTACGCTTCACTAATGCACACAGATGTATATATATATATATATATATATACATCTGTGTGTATGTATACTTGTGTATACTTGTGTATTTACGTATAAATAGGCATTGTGGAACTGTATGTGCTTGTATGTCTATATATATGCGTACGTGCTGCATGGATTGTCACTGGAGAAGAAGAGCAGCCATGGGTATAAAGTGTTAACGACTTCATTTTCTTGACTTCGGCATATGAGGGCGGGTGCCCAGTCCTCTCCCTCGCTGTCTCATCTTCCCACCGACAGTGTACGGTCAGTGTACTCATTACAGCTGAGTTGGCTATAGGTGTGCAAGTGTAGCAGAAATCTTGAACCAAGTTTCTGTATGTCCTGGCAGGGATTTGAACCCTGGACCTCTCGATTGACAGTCCAGAGCGCTAACCACTACACTATCGAGCACCCAACTGTGAATGAACGTTGAGTTAAATCACAGATAATATGTTCATAATGGAGGAGGGTCCCAATGCATGAGAGGGGACGATGAGCTCATATTGATATGCGAAAGCGAGGAACCTGGGAACCGCCCACTTCACGAACTCTATTTGAGGACTTTCCAGGGTACCGGGGTACTTCCACAGCGATTGCTCTAGTACTAGACACACAAGCAAGTCCTTCAGAACAAATGTAATTATCGATGTATCATTGTAAATGTGCACATTTTTATATAGCGACCGCATATATGGCCTCGACCCTGTTCATTTTTGAATGAATTGGTCGGGTGAAATATTTCACAACTGCTGCCCTTGTTAATGTGTGCCACGCTATTTAAGGATCCCGTTTGCTAGCCCGGGATTCAAATCTCTTAAATAAGCCACCATCGGGGGCGAACAATGTATATATATGTATATATATATGATATAGGCCCATATACGTATATATATGTATATATGACAGGCAGGTCGAACGGAGCTGAATGCCATCACATCCTCGCTCCAGTGGCGGTGAAGAGCTGGGTCAGGTCAATCGTGTATAGTCTATATTTTTATTTTTTAAAATAATTGATCGTCTGCGCTATCCTAATTGTTCTTAAATGTCAGTAAGAGCAGAGTATGTCAACAGACAGACAGACAGACAGACAGACAGACAGACAGACAGACAGACAGACAGACAGACAGACAGACAGACAGACAGACAGACAGACAGACAGACAGACAGACAGACAGACAGACAGACAGACAGACAGTCAGACAGTCAGACAGGCAGGCAGGCAGGCAGGCAGGCAGACAGACAGACAGACAGACAGCCAGACAGCCAGACAGACAGACAGACAGGCAGGCAGACAGACAGACAGACACACAGGCAGAAACACAGGCAGGCAGGCAGACAGACAGACAGACAGGCAGACAGGCAGACACACAGGCAGGCAGGCAGGCAGGCAGGCAGAATGACAGACAGAGAGACAGGTGTTAAAAATAGATATTGGTTGGGATGGGAGCCTAATGTGAAATTGGGTGAATGAAACGCATGTACGTAGTAGGTATGCATGTCCGACGTTGTCCGTATGTATGTATAATATTGTATATATGTATCATGTATGTATGTATGCTATACAATAGTATACATATACGGTAGTAGTGTGTGTGTGCGTGCGTGCGTGCGTGCATGTGTGTGTGCGTGCGTGCGTGCGTGTGTGTGTGTGTGTGTGTGTGTGTGTGTGTGTGTGTGTGTGTGTGTGTGTGTGTGTGTGTGTGCGTGTGTGTGCGTGAATAGTTGGTGATATACTGGAAAGCATCAATCACTGGAGCACTCTGCTCGGCTGCTTTCATCCACTCAATTCCCACATCTGTCGGTCAATACGTTAAGTACTTACTTACGCACTCATTCACCATTTAGCCAGCCGACAACGACGACGACGACGACGATGATGATGATGATGAACAGCAGCAGCAAGTAGTAACAGCTTAAGCTTAGGAAATGTATAGAAGGGAAGATGAGGCTACGCCCTTTCATCATCAGACAGCATCTGCTCGTGCTGTCTCTGTCTCTGAAGCACCACCAGCTGTCTCAACTGATGCTGCATGGCGATGATAATAACGATTCTAATGCTGACGCCAGCAGATCTATATATGCGTACTTATTACTCCATACACAAGATATATATACATACATATATATGCAATATATACATATTGCACTATATATATAGAGTAAAACATATATATATATATATATATAAAATATATAGTACACCATATATTGTGCACTGCATGAAAAGAGACCATAAACCAAAACATAGGCAACATAGATCGAGAGAGCGAGAGAGACAGATACAGAGACAGAGAGAGACAGAGAAAGAGAGAGAGAGAAAGAGAGAGATAATTATATAAGTGAGGGCAGTTCAAAGAAGTAACAGAGCGACTAATTGAAAGCTCTTCAGTCTCTCATTACATCGTTTCTTCTTTTGTTTATTTCAGTTCCGTCTCTTTGATTCGTTATACGCCGCTTAATTTGTTTACCTCTCTGTCTGTGTCTGTCTCCTGCTATGTCTGTTTCTTGATCTCTCCATGTATGCTTGTCTAACTCTGTCACTCTGTCTATCCGTCTATATATGTCTGTGTTTCTTTATAGTCTGTCTTCATCTTCTTCTCGGTTCTGCTTTGTCTGTCTGACCTTCCTGCATGCTCTGTTCCATACGTCGGTATAGTTCCCTCCGACTATATATGTCTCCGTGTCTCTCTATCTGTCTTTCTGTCTGTCTGTCTGTCTATCCCATGCGTCCTTTTGCATGTATCTGCCGTAGTATGTCTTCTTGTCTACTCTTCTGTCTGTTTTGTCTAATGCTTCTTATACATCTGCTTTGCCCTTCTTCGTACCTCTGCCACTTTCACTTAGCCTCTAATTCCCCATCTATCTTCCTCTCCACTGCGTCTGATGCGCATACACACAGCCAACGAACGTGTCTAAGAATCACTCACCGGTCTTCAGCTGTCCATCAGCGTAATTGGCTTTGGAATGAGTGTCAGACAGGTACCTCGGCACACCTGTCACATGCCGATCATCATCAACCACCTTCGGCTCATCTTCCGTCCGTCTTCGTTGCTCTGATTCGCCTCCTTCTTTCTGATCCGCGATGACGTTCGCAGCTCCAGATTCCATAGCAACCACCTCCACCATCAGAAGACAGATGATGATGGTCGTGGTCGAAGTGATGCTCGCGGGTCGAGGCCGAGACGGTCTCTCCATTGTAGTCGTCTACCGTTTGCAACAGCAGCAGAGGCAGCATCCGACGCCTGTCACCATAGTGATCGTGTCCTGAGCGATCGAGTAGTCTTATAATTACAGTACCGCATCCTTTTGTTTTCGTTCTGGAACATCATCGGGCGCCAGAAGTCTATTGGTAAAATTGTTTTCTTCGTTATATTCCACTTCTAAAAGAAAATGCAAAGAAAATATTTAGAGAACGGGATATGCGCATCGTAAATAAGTACTCGCGGTTCTTCTTAAGGACTGCTGAGACTTGGTGGATTCGAACCCGGGTTCTCTGGTGCTCTGTAGATATCCACGGAGTAGATGGAACGGTGGATCAGGTTATTCTATAAATCCGCCTGTCATCGGTTGCATTATAAGAGACCCGGCCAATCCTATTTCTCAGACATTATAAGCTTAAGAAATCAGCCTTCATGTTTCAGCGATGAAATCAGGAATGAAAGCTGAATGATTGCTGGATCGTTGTTGTGCTTGTCTCCAGTTGAAATAAGTACCAGACCCATGAAGATGGAATGAAACAGTGACTTAGAGAACTACTTCGCAGTCTTGTGATGTTCTCAGGAGGTGCTTAACAGGTGTCGCTTTCACTTCCAGGCTCTGGAATGAGCATAGGCTGTCTATCTTCCTTATGTACTCCGGGTTAAAGAAAATTCTGGCTCAGTCAGTCAGTCAGTCAGTCAGTCAGTCAGTCAGTCAGTCAGTCAGTCAGTCAGTCAGTCAGTCAGTCAATCAGTCAGTCAGTCAGTCAGTCAGTCAGTCAGTCAGTCAGTCAGTCAGTCAGTCAGACAGTCAGTCAGTCAGTCAGTCAGTCAGTCACTCAGTCACTCAGTCACTCAGTCAGTCAGTCAATCAGTCAGTCAGTCAGTCAGTCAGTCAGTCAGTCAGTCAGTCACTCAGTCACTCAGTCACTCAGTCAGTCACTCAGGCAGTCAGTCACTCAGTCAGTCAGTCACTCAGTCAGTCAGTCACTCAGTCAGTCAGTCACTCAGTCAGTCAGTCACTCAGTCAGTATCCGTTCATTCTGCTCAGTCACTCGTGTCATTTCATTTTCTACTGAAGACTCACCTTTCCTAATTCACATCTACCCCAGGATGTTTCTGTCTTGGCGGACTTATCCTCTTGATGCTGACCTGGCTACGGCTTGGTTGTGGTACGCCATCAGTTGATGCCTTGTGCATTAGACACCGGCGCTATAGAAGTTAGAAAGTAATAATAATGTATAATCACACGAGTTAAATTCTATACAATTCAGTTTTAATTTACAGATTTCTCGTCGGTAGCATTAAGAAAATCTAAACTGTCACATCACCTCCCTAACTACAGTTGACAATAGTTAATTATAACACTGAATCCAATAAAATCTTATTACTGGACTTTCAGAGGAACCTCTTTATGATTCGTCTGAAGCTTCACAGACGCCCCCGATATAGACGGAATTGTGCATCGGGTTCATGTATAAAGCTGCCTATGGTCAACTGCATTGTAAGCGACTCGGCCAATCATATCTCGTGCATTATGATCTGCAGCGAAGGCTATCGATCAATAATAGCTTATTCATGCTAAATGCGTTGTTTGCATAAGGCAGAAGATTCAGTGATGTTTTCATGGAACCATTACGTCATCAGCCAGTGGATACTAAGCACGCATTGATTGTCAGTCGCTAAGCCGGTTGGACGATCGGTCAGTTATTCATTCATTCATTCATTCATTCATTCATTCATTCATTCATTCATTCATTCATTCATTCATTCATTCATTCATTCATTCATTCATTCATTCGGTCAGTCAGTCAGTCACTCGCTCACTCACTCCCTCACCCACCCACCAAAACCAAATCTCACCCACCCAATCATTCCATAACCCCTAACCCACCCACCCACCCACTCACCCACCCACCCACCCACCCACTCACCCACCCACCAAACCCACTCACCCAAACCCACCCACCCACCCACTCACTCGCTCACTCACCCACTCACTCACTCACTCACTCACTGAGCCAGTTAGATTACTAATCAGTAAGTAAGTAAATAAATAAATCGGTTAGCCAGTCAATCAATGTGTCATTTGGAAAGTCAACTGTTTAGTAAGTAAGCAGCAAGTAAGTAACTTAGTCTATCTATCAATCAATTTGTCTGCGTGCATCTGTCTAAGAAAATGGATAAAATTTGTACTGGCACTGTGTCTGTCTGTCTGTTTGTTTGTTTGTCTGTCTGTCTGCCTGTCGCTCTGTTTTAATCATCATGTGTCTTTGTGCAAGACTATTTGTCGCAAATTACTTTAGTCATTCTGACACGGTGCCAGTCTTTCTGTGGTGCGCATGTGGGTGTGACGGCAACCTCTCACTGACTCATTCATTCAAGCGTGAGCATCGACACGCATGATGAATCATCGCATGCAGCGTCAGAACAACTCGGTTCCATGCGACGCATCACCCACCCACGACACAGCAGAGACGACACAGTCGGACACACATGGGTGACAGATGTTCTGAAAAGAGAGACAGGAAGCTAACGGATGAAGGAGTGACGAACGAACCGCCTGATCAACAGCGACGAACGAGAGACAAAGGCAGAGATCCTTTTCGATGTGGGCATCGATGCATACATCCTAACGAGAAGATCTGTGCGCCATAATCGCAGTCATTTGTAATCTATCGCCTCAGGTCGTTTTGCATGTAGTTGATGCAGATTCATGTATGTGTGTGTGTGTGTTTGTACGTATGTATGCATGTATGCCATGCATATTATTATTAATTTAGGATATTTCTATAGCGCCTCCGCAAGTCAACTACTACTCAGAGGCGCTCCCGACTACAGCATTGGTAATTTGGTATACTGTGTCGGAGTTTTCACGCCGAAGCGCCACGAGCAATCGCGAGTGAAGGACTTGCCCAAGGTCCGTACACAGCGACTAGAGTGGGATTCGAACCTGCAACCCTCAAGTCACAAGGCGCCGAACTTACCACTGAGCCACCACGCCCCACATATATGCATATATGTATGTATGCATGCATATATGTATATACCATTGGCGTGATTTGTGGGGGTACGAGGGGTACACGTACCCCCACTTTTTGGACTGGGGGTACCGTACCCCACACTTTTTAAACAATGCCGAT